>CM070627.1:8585681-9185681 GCA_036346255.1 Ampelocalamus luodianensis | reverse complement strand
TGAGCAAGGCAAGTTATACATTTGATCATGTTGATCCCAATATTTCAAATTATTATTGCATGCTTATTTCTATTCAATGTAATTTAAATACCTATTTGAAATTATAGTCATGCCTAAAATCCTTTGTATAGCCAATTTTGGACATTGATTCAAATATACCTTGACACCTTAGATAAAAATCTAGTTTGTGCAATAGTATGAACTAGAACATTTTGGAAACATTATGCTTAGCCATGCTTAGACCAAAAATATTTGATTTGGGAAATTTTCAGCAAAAAAAAAATCAAATATTGTTTAAATTGTACCCTTGACATTGGTGTGTCATGAGAGTTTTATAAATGACTTTGAAAAATAAAATAAATCAAAATGGTTTGGACTTGGGCATAATGGTTGTTTGGATGATGCATGTTTATGCACGGGCTCAACTGGGTAGATTGAGGCCCAAGGTTCTGTTGGTTATCGCCCAAGTCAGTTAAGGACCGGTCTTTGAGCCGCATCTTGCTAAGCCACATCGTACTACCACATGTCTTGTATGGGCCGGACTTGATTGATTAATTTGCAAAGTTCCATCATGGTCGTTCCTATTGATGCGGTGGGTAATCTTTCATGACCTTTGTTAGTCCCACCTGGCGCAATAGAGGGCCTGAACCCTACGGACGGGTAGTCCAAAGGGGGTGAAACCTTAGCGAGGGAGGACTGTGGTGGAGTGGCGCATTTTAAAAGCCTTGTGATAACCTTTTAGTCGCACACCTTCGAAAGTGTGTGAGCGGACAATATAAATTGGTTATATCTTGTGGGTAAAGTTGTACAACCTCTGCAGAGTGTCAATCTATTCGAATAGTTGTGTCCACGGTCGTGGATATGCTTGGCAAAGCCACTCAAAGTTAGACTTTGGTTTTGTTTTTAAAATATTTTGTAAAACAGTTTATGACATGGATGAGTGTCCATGAGAAAAGTTATGGGTTGAAGCCCCGGGTTGGTACCTGTGTTTAAGTTAGTGTTTGATTGGTGCCTACAATAGCTATATTATTTTAGTTAAAACTCAATTTTAGATGTTATAAAACTTGAGCTTTTGAACTTAGTATTGTATTTAATGTCAAATGCTGGTTTTGCACAAATAACCTTATAAGCCTTCATTTGATATATCTTTGCATGCATTAACTTTGTTACTTGCGAGGTGTAACTTGCGAGCACGGTAGTTGTGCTCATACTTGCTCATACTTTGTTACCGGTGTGGATCTCGACAACTAGGCCGCTACCCATCGATTGCTGTGGCGGTCATCACCGACTCCACTACGTCTTCTTCGTCTTCTGCTGTGTTTCTTCTCTTACATGATTCTATTCTTTTCTCATCTCATTCTTAGATTCTTACATCTTATCTATTCTGAAAACTTTGTTTTTAGACTTAAATTGACTTCTCTTACCCCAGTAATCTCTATAGGATCGAGCCTTGTTTCTGGCCGACCATCCATAATAAGTTAAATTAGAAGTGTTTTAGTAGGGTTACCCTCCTAGTGTAGTATCGATTAGTTCGTGTAATAGGGCCTTTAGGCTCGAGTTTTGTTGATTCTTGGTAGCTTTCCGGCTATCCGTTCCTCAGGTTTAACCGACTATCCCCATTTAGGTTGTTCTATCTTCCCCTCTCGCTCTTGCTCGTCTTTGTGCTTTTCCCTCTTATCTATCGTGCTTTCTTCCTCTCGTCTATTAAACTTGGAAGGATTTGTGCAGATGGTTCAGACCCGCAACTCCGTAGGCCAAGTTGACCCTATGGATTTCAATACGCCACCACCGCCTCCTTCAACAGCCACAGCAGATCCGGGTTTGGGCTAGTTCATGGCAGCCCAGACTCAGCTGATGAGTACAATGATGCAGAATATGAACCAGATGATGACTCAATAGAACTAGACCGCTGCTGCTCTTCTCGCAATAATGAACTAGAACAGCCAAACCGCTGCCGCAACACCGCCACCACCACCACCAGCTTTCCCTCAATCCAGGCTGGCAGAATTTATGAGGACTCATCCACCTACATTCTCTATCTCCTCTGAGCCATTAGACGCAGATGACTGGCTACGCTCAACTGAAAAGAAGCTTGCTATTACCCGGTGCGATGGCCGTGAGAAAGTTATGTATGTTGCACACCAACTTGAAGGTACCGCCGCAGAATGGTGGGAGAACTAATGCACCGCCCATGAGAACCACCAGAACATCACTTAGGTTGAGTTTTCCGAAGCTTTCCGCCACTCCCACATCGCTCATGGAAAGGTTGAAATGAAGAAGAATGAGTTTCACGAGCTGAAGCAAGGAAACATGTCCGTGAGTGAGTACCTCAATAAGTTTACTCAACTCTCGTGATATGATGCATGTCAGAAGCACTTTAAGCGAGGACTTAGCCCTAGCTTGAAGGTTCAAGTCGTCGGCAACGACTATGTAGATTTCCAGCATCCGGTGAGCATCTGGTGAACAAGGTCATGCTCATAGAAGAGTCTTGCCGCGAGTTGGCAGAGTCTCATAAGAGAAAGATGATGCAGCATGGTGCTCACCAAGACCATTCACAGAGAGCCAAGATGAATGTGCAACACCCTGCCTGTTTTGCCCCTCCAGTCACATTCAAGACCCTAGCAACAACAGCACCTCGCCCGACTCCTCTAGGATTTCGCAGCCCCAACAATAACACCAACAACCAGCCTCCAAGAAACACCAATCTTGCCGCAGGAATCACCTGCTAAAACTGTCAACAATTGGGGCAGTACGCCAGTAACTGCCCGCAGAAACAAGGTCCTTCGCCTGTCAGATTCAACTTGGGAGCTACTCCAGCCAGAACGCCCATGCTTGGAGCCGGACGTGGAGCACCTCAGACTCCAGCTGCATCAGCTAAGACCCCTCAGCCTTATGGGAGAGGCCGTGTGAACCATGTCATAGTGGAGGAAGCCTAGACAGCCCTGAAAGTCGTGCTGGGTAAGTTCCTAGTAAATTCAGTACCTGCTACCGTTTTGTTTGATTTTGGAGCTTCGCATTCATTTATTGCTCGGAGTTTTGTTGCAAAGCATCAGCTGGAAGTTTTGACTCTTAAGACTGCCTTGTTGGTTCAATCCCCCTGTTCGGAGTTAAGCACGGACCAAGGTTGCCCACAAGTTAAAATGATCATAGAAGGGGTAGAATTTGTAGCCAACCTGATAATTATTGACACCAAATCATTAGATGTGATTTTGGGTATGGATTGGCTTGCTTATCACCAAGCAGTTTTGGATTGTGGTGGTAGAAGCATCACCTTGGTCAGTCCAGTTGGGACTAAAGTAAAATTTGAAGCCCCATGAAGGAGCATGATGGAGCCTTAGTCTGCAGTGTCAAGACTATATCCTTGGAAGATGTACTGTAGTGAGAGAATTTTTAGATATCTTTCCTGATGAATTACCTGGAATGCCACCAGATAGGGACTTAGAGTTCGTCATCAACCTAGTTCCAAGAACTGCACCAATTTTCAAGTGACCCTACCGTTTGCCTGTTGACGACCTAGTTGAACTAAAGAAGCAAATTGAGGAGATGCAAGGAAAAGGATTTATTCGACCAAGTTCCTTACCTTGGGGAGCCCCGGTTATCTTTGTTACAAAGAAAGATGGTACCCAGAGGATGTGCGTGGATTACCGCTCGCTCAACGAAGTCACCATCAAGAACAAGTACCCCGCCGGGATCGATGATTTGTTTGACCAAATGAGGGAGCCGGATCGTTCTCTAAGATAGATTTAAGGTCGAGATACCATCGCTTGAAGATCCGTCAAGAGGACATACCAAAGACGACTTTCTCAACGATATGGACCGTATGAGTTCACGATCATGTCTTTTGGATTAACCAATGCACTCGCTACTTTATGAACCCGATGAATAAAGTATTCATGGAAATATTTGGATCGTTTGTCATTGTCTTCATTGACGACATTTTAGTATATTCCAAGAGTGAGGAAGAGCATGAAGAACATCTTTGCTTGATTCTGACTAGGCTTAGAGATCATCAACTCTATGCCAAATTCAACAAGTGTGAGTTTTGGATGAAGGAAGTTACTTTCTTGGGACATGTCATGTCTGCAGAAGGAGTCGCTGTTAACCCCAGTAAAGTCAAAGATGTGCTCAATTGAGAGTCACCCAAGTCAGTACCTCAGATCAGGAGTTTCCTTGGTATGACAGGATACTCCCGCCGGTTTATAGAAGGTTTCTCTAGGATAGCAAGACTCCTCACTCAGTTGTTAAAGAAGGAAAAGAAATTTGCTTGGACGCCAGAATGTGAGCAGAGTTTTCAAGAATTGAAGAATCGCTTGACCACCGCTCCAGTGTTGACTTTGCCAGATGTCCGAAAGGATTTTGAGATTTACTGTTATGCATCGCGACAAGGTCTCGGTTGTGTCCTGATGCAAGAAAGGAAGGTAGTAGCATATGCTTCACGTCAGTTGAGGCCTTATGAAGTAAATTACCCCACCCATGACCTAGAATTGGTTGCAGTAGTGCATGCTTTGAAGATATGGCATCATTACCTTATCGGTAATCACTGTGAAGTCTACACTGACCATAAGAGCTTGAACTACATTTTCACTCAAGCTGATCTCAATATGAGGCAAAGAAGATGGTTGGAGTTGATCAAAGATTACAACATTGGAATCTATTACCATCCCGAAAAAACTAATGTTGTAGCAAATGCCTTAAGTAGAAAGGTATATTGCAATACTCTGATGATCAAGAAAAGTCAGCCAGCACTACATGAAGAATTTCAGAAGCTCAAGCTTGAATTGGTTGAAAAAGGTTATTTGGCTACTTTGGAAATGCAACCCACTGTACAAAGTCAGATCAGGGGAGCCCAGATCGAAGATACAGATATAGAGGAGATCAAGAGTAACATGAAGAAGGGTAAGTCCCTAAGATTTTCAGAAGATGAACAAGGAACCATTTGGTTCGACAAACGTATCTGTGTACCGGACCAAAAGGAACTCAAGCAGTTGATACTCAAAGAAGCTCACGAAACCTTGTATTATATTCACCCCGAAAGTGCTAAAATGTATCAAGATCTTAAGGAAATATACTGGTGGCCTAGTATGAAGCGAGAAATTATTGAATACATAGCCTAGTGTGATGTTTGCCAGTGAGTTAAAGCTGATCATCAAAGACCTGTTGATCTCCTGCAACCCTTGCAGATCCCTGAATAGAAATGGGAAGAAATTGGCATGGACTTCATCACTGGTCTGCCAAGAACATGAGCTGGCTATGATTCTATTTGGGTAATTGTAGATCGCCTGACAAAAGTTGCTCACTTCATCCCAGTCAAGACTACCTACTCAGGAGACAAACTTGCAGAGTTGTATATGGCAAAGATAGTGTGTTAGCATGGAGTACCAAAGAAGATCATGTCGAATCGAGGATCTCAATTCACCTCAAGATTTTGGCAGAAGCTGCACAGCGTTTTGGGCACTAACTTGAATTTTAGTACAGCCTACCATCCTCAGACAGATGGACAAACAGAAAGAGTAAATCAAATCCTAGAAGATATGTTGAGAGCCTACGCTCTAGAGAACCAGACCAGTTGGGATCAAATGCCACCTTATGCAGAGTTTTCCTACAACAACATTCACCAGTCAAGTCTGCAGATGTCCCCGTTTGAAGCCCTTTATGGAAGAAAATGTAGAACGCCCTTGTATTGAACTGAAATAGGAGAAGGGCAGGTACTTGGACCTGATATCTTGACGGAAGCCGAAGACCAAGTTCGGGCAATCAAAGAAAAGCTGAGAATAGCTCAGACCAGGCAAAAAAGTTATGCTGATAACCGTCGCCGAGATTTAGCTTTTGTACCCGGAGACTATGTGTACCTAAAGGTTTTACCTCTCAAAGGAATACGTCTTTTCAGAGTAAGCGGAAAGTTTGCACCGAGATACATTGGACCTTTCCCAATCCTAGATCGAAGAGGAGAAGTTGCTTACAAATTGGAGCTCCCGCCCCAGCTGTCGGATATGCATGACACCTTTCATGTGTCTCAATTGAAGAAATGTCTGTGTGTACCTGAAGAGCAGATGCCGCTAGAAGCAGTTGATTTGCAGGAAGATCTTACCTACAAGGATTAACCCATCAAGATTTTGGAAGTGTCTTAGCGTGTAACCAAAAGCAAAATCATCCGTTTCTTCAGTGGAGCAACCACACTGAAGAGGAAGCCACTTGGGAGCGTGAAGAGGACCTGAAGGCCGAGTTCCCGCACCTATTCTCTAGTCAGCCTGAATCTCGGGGTTGAGATTCCCTTTAAGGGGTGTAGGTTTGTAACATCCCTAATTTGTAGAGTTTTTGAAATTTTTCAAAATAAAAAAAACCATTTGGTTTAATTAAGTTGCAAAAGCTTAAATTAAAATTTAGAAATAAAACACTATTTAACTTGAATTAATCATACTTCAATTAAACCAAAAAGTTGGTTTATTTGGGTTTTCTGGATTTTATTTGGATTTTAGGTCTTTTCTTGCTTTTTTTGGATTTAAGAATTTGGTTTTTCCTTTTGTCCGAAATTAAAATCTATTTTGTTTGCAAAGTTAAAAGGTAAAGTATAGTTAAAAGTATCTTTATTAAGTTCTAAATAATTCAAGGAACTTTTGTGAATTTTCCTAGAATTTTTAGACTTTATTAGCTATTTTCTAAAGTCCTTTTTGGTTTTTCGGGATTTCTTTATTCAAAATCCTTTTAAAAATCCCCTTCAACTCTTAGGCCGAACCTCCCCCTCGGCCCACCCCTTCTTCGCCTATGCGGCCCACTTCCTTGTCCCGCTCCGCACGCGTGGCCCGCCCTGTACGCGCCCGTGCACTCCTCTTGTGGACCGTCCGATCAAAATCGAACGGCGCCCATCGCTAACGCCCGCTCCCGCTGCCATATGGGCCCGCCCTATCAGACCTTCTTCTCCCTCCTTGTCTTCTTCCTCCCGTCGCCTTCCTCGCGCGGCATCAACACCCGCGCGTTTTGCGCTGGCCGCCCGTCACATCCCCGTCCTACCTCTGCCCCGCATTCAGTGCGTCAACGACTTTCGCGATTGCTCTCGCCGCCACTATCCTGCCCGCCGCCCCCACGACCTGCCTCCCACCCCCACCGACGCAGAGCTCCGCGAGCGCCCCCACTGTTGAACCTCCATCTCTTGGCCTCCCCATGCCCTATAAAAGCGCGCATCGAGTGCCCCGTCTCCTCCTCTCACTTTCCCCCCTTCTCCCCCGCTCTTTCTCGCACTCCTCCGGTCGTATTTCAAGCTCTTCGCCGTCGACCACCGAAGATCGCCGCCGCCATTTGCCCTGCCTCGAAGCCTTCTCCGCTGTCATCGTCATCACCTCCGGCATCGCAAGACCGTTGCCTACCTCGTGCGCGCCTCCCCGTCCTCTGAAGCCCACCGGAGCACGGTCGTCGCTTTCAACCGCCGCTGTCGCTGGCCATCCCTTGGCGCCGCGTCGTCGAGACCGTGAGCAACGTGTTCCCCGTGAGCCCCTCTAGCCGTTGGTGCCCTCCCCGTCGGCCACCGCATCACCAATCGCCGGCGAGCCATCGGGCCCCGAGCGCCGCCGCTCGGGAGCTCACTGCCCTTTGCTGATGCGGCAGTCCAGCCAGCGCTCGTGTGGATTTTCCTGTAACATCCCAAAGTTTTGTTTCCAAAATAAAAATAAATAAATTTATTATTTTATTGGATTTTTTGAAATTTGAAAGAGTTTTATTGGTTTATTTGAATTTCTAAAGTTTTAAAAGTCAAAAGTAAAATTTATTTGAAGCTCTTGAAGTTTTCTTTGATTTAAATTGAAAAATAAAAATATCTAGAATTTTCTGGAATTTTAAAAGCTTTTTCCTAAATATTTTAAAACCAAAATAATTTATTTGCAAAATTAAAATCCAATTATAGGATGGAACTATTTTACTTAAGTCCAAAATAAATAAGAGAATTTCTGTGAATTTTCTCATAATTTTTGGATTTTAATAACTATATTCTAGTGCCTTTTTGATTTACTAGATTTGTTTTAATTAGAAAAGCAATTGAAAATTCCCAAAACCTCTCTTGGGCCGAATTGCTTCAGCCTGTACTCCTTTTCACCGCACGCGGCCCATTTTTTTTGGCCCACCTTCTCGCACAACCCGCGCGGGCCGCACAGCCACTCGGTTCAAACCTCCCCACGCATCCCAACCGTCTGATTTACATCGGACAGCCATGACACCCACCACGCTGTGCGGTTCATTCCGGCTGTCGGATCAAGATCCAACCGCCCGTACGCCTTCTTCTTCCCCCGTCCCTTTCTTCTTCACGCGCGAGCCCGAGCCACCATGGCCGCAACGGCAACTCCAAATCCGCCGTGATTTCCTCCCCCTCCTTCCATGCACGTACGCACATTAAAACCCCCTCATCTCGCCGCCCCTGTCCCCGGTCTTTTCCCTATCAACTGCACGTGGAATCTCCGTAACCACGTCGTCACCCACCGTGACCTCCCGCGCGCGATCTCGCTCCCCTCTCTTCCCCGAGCTCTATTTAGGCAAGCACCGGGAGCCCTCTTCCTCCCTCATCCCATCCCTAGGACCCACTCCTCCTCTCCCCTCCCCATTTCATCGTATTTCGCGGTTGAAGGATCCCGATAGAGTGCCCTTTCTCCCTCGTCGCTGATGCTGTCCAAGCCGCTCCACCCCAACCGACCCCGGATTCGGCATCACCACCTCAACGCCAACCCGGTGCGTGCCTCCACGACACCGGAGCGTGGCCGGAACCTCCACGCCGCTGTAGACCCGCATGCGCCATTGCTTTTTCCTCACCGCCGGCCGCCTCCATCCTCTTATCGTCGCCTGGGTGAGCACACTATACTCCTCGCACTCCCCTCTCTCTTCTCGTGTCTTCACCGGCCGCCATCGAGCCGCGCAACGCCGGCGACCATCGGTCCCGACGCCGGCGCTGCCCTCGCCAGCGTGGCACGCCACCATGGCGGCCACCTCACCCGCCACCTCGCCGCCGCCATGTGGCGCCGCGCATGTCACATCGGTCGCCGCGCGCGGCATGCAGTCCACCCTCGCACCCAATCACCGTAAACCCGGTCCATGTGAGCGAGCCGCTTACGATGGGTCCCACGGCGAAATTCCTTTTTCCTTTATTTCTTTTCAGCCAAAAAAAAGCTCTCATGATGTCAACTGGCGTCATTAATCGAGTTTTCAGTAGAAAAATAATTCAGTAAATTCATGGAATTATGATTTTCATTATTTCATGTAATTTCAATCTTCCAAAGCCCATATCTTTTGCATCCGAACTCCGATTGAGTCCATTCAAATTTGTAAATTCATATAAAATTGAGATCTAGCCAACTAAACCAAAAGTATTTAATTTGGAGTATATTTGAATCATATTTGAATTTAGTTTGAATTTGGCTTATTTTCACGATTAGATTTCGACGACTTCGGAGAGTCAGATTTCAACGACGTTTGAAGAGCACATAAGAGGATTAATTTTGAACGTATGATCATCTTGATTGTACACTTAGACTACCTGGAGAAAGTACTTGTGAGTACTAGGTGACCTGTTAAGGAAAACAACATCACCTCAGTACTAGGTGACCTGTTAAGGAAAACAGCATCACCTCATTAAGCAAGGCAAGTTATACCCTTGATCATATCGATCTCATTATTTCAAATTATTTAAATTCTGTTTTAAATTATTATTGCATGCTTATTTCTATTCAGTAATTTAAATTCCTGTTTTAAATTCATAGATATCCCTAAATCCTTTGTATGGCCAAATTTGATAATTGAATCAAATACATTGTTACCCTAGATAAAACCTAGTTGATACGATAGTATGAACTAGGATCATTTGGAAAGAATTACGCTTAGCCATGCTTATAGATCAAACTTAATTTGGGGAATTTAAGCCAAAAAGCAATTGTTGTTTAAATTGTATCCATGACATCAGTATGTTATGGAAGTTTATGAATGACTTTGAAGAATGAAATAAATCAAAATGATTTGGACTTGGGCGAAATGGAAGATTGGTGGGTGCATGTTTATGCACGGGCTTAATCCGGTTAGGGTTAAGGCCTAGGGTTTAATTTGGAAGACGTCCAAGTCAGTTAAGGACCGGTCTCTGAGCGTTCCTTTGCTATGCCTTACCGTACTACCACAAGTCTGGAATGGGACAGATTTGGCTAAATAATTTGTGATGTCTTAATGTCATTTGCGCTATGTTGTTTGTATGGGTGTCGGTCAGACAGTAGTCCCATCTGGAACAAGAGGGGGGCCCCGAAGGACGGTCAGTCCAAAGGAAGCGAAACCTTAGCGGGCATAAATACATTAAGACAGAGCATTGTAAAGGCCTCGTGATAATCACTTAGTCGCACACCTACAGAAGTGTGTGAGCGGACAGTACAAGTTGATTATCTCTTGTGGGTAAAGTTGTACAACCTCTACAGAGTGTAAAACTATTTGAATAGCCGTGTCCATAGTCATGGACATGCTGGCAAAGCCTCTCAAAGTTAGACTTTGGTTTTGTTTGAAAAAGACTTATTTAAAACTGGTTTATCCAAATGGGAATTGGGCAGGAAGCCATGTGATAGGAGGGTATCCTTTACCATTCACGTGTGAATGTTATCTGACTATAAAATTGAGAATTTATAAAATGAATTTTAGTTATAGAATAACTGCTTTTGGAACTTAGTATTGTATTTAAATGTCAAACTTTGCTTTATGCAAATTCAACCAATAAGCCATCCTTTGTTACATCTATATATGCATGTCATTTTGTTATTTGTCGGGTGTAACTTACGAGCACTAGTAGTTGTCTTGATACTTGCTTTATGCAAACAAATTTGAGAGGAGAAGAACTTTCTTCAGGTGTGGATCTCGACGATTAGGCCGCTTCCCCAGTCGATTGCCTGTGGCAGATTAACTGGACCCTACTACTTCTTTATCATCTTCCGCTGTGTTCTTTATTGTTGACTTGTAAGCCTCTTTTGTAATAAACTCTGTTGTTTATTAACAAAGTTTTGCGATTATGGTTGTGTTACCACATTTGTTTACTGTGTGAGCTAGCCACTGATCATGGGACTAGTTCAGTTATGCATAGAGGATTTGGGGTATTAATCCCGGGTCTTACAAAGTTCCTTTATTTTCCTGTTGAAAAATAATTCGGCTGGAAAATTAAAACCCGCTGGCGCAACAAATCCCTTTTCCTTTAGAAAAATAATTCCAAAAATCAGGAAAATTCCTTTTTCTTGGTTTTCAAACTTCCAGAGGCCGTAACTTCTCCGTTCGAACTCCGATCGAGTGATTCAAATTTTTTAATTCATCTAAAATCCCCCTCTTGCTGTTAGTGCTAATTTTGTATTTATTTGGAATTTATTTGGAGTTGTTTTATTTATTTGGCTTCGTTCGAAAGTGTAGATTTCGGAGTTTCGAAAGATTTCTCGGACCCGATGACCGAAGCACCTCAACTCTTCAACGAAAGCAAGTTGTAGACCTTTGACCATGTGGTACCCACTTTATAAAACTATATTATTTTGTATAAACATGCATTGGTAGTTTTATATTAAATGGTTTCGGGAGTAGATAATCGCCTAATTGAAGTATGCCCCCTTGAAAAAAATTGCAAATTACATGTACCCTTGAATGACATAAATCCTTGTACACCATAGGATGGGCTACTCTAGTTGGATATTGATAAACTACCAACACAGGTATCGTATTATGCTTAGCCATGCTATAGTTGTACGTGGGGACTCGTGGTCACATGCTCGCGTGAATAAACATGACTAAAGGAATTATGGAATTGTGGCGCAGCCACTATTATTAAAAGATGTTGTGCCATAAAAAGGATTGTCATTTGGCCGGGTTGAACAAAAATGATTTATGCTCAAACGAGTGGGCGGTGGTGAGTGTGGGTACGAAAGCACTTTGGGATGCGGATAGTCTCGTTTGAGCAGATCACTAAGGACTTAACCTTGTACGCCATTGATCTGGGTCATACCATGCATCCACATGTCCAGGATGGGGTGGACTGGGCCAACTAATTAGCAATGCTTTGAGTTGATTCTGTTTTGGTTGGGAACAACGCAAGAGGGGGCATGAATCTAGCGGGAGTAAGACCCATTAGAAGCGAATCCTTAGCGAGCATAACCGAGTTAAAACAGAGCTTTGTAAAAGCCTTGTGATAATGACTTAGTCGTACTCCTTCGGCAGTGTGTCAGACGGACATCATAAGTCAATTATCTCTTGTGGGTAAAGCTGTATAACCTCTGCAGAGTGTATAAAACTATTCGAATAGCCGTGTTCCCGGTTATGGACATGCTCGGAGATTTCACGCAAGGGGTAGAGTTTTTCATCCAAAATGGTGGGAATGATGGTTTGGGTGGAATGGTTGGGAGGTTCGCTTGTTGTTTTCCAAGAAACTTGTAACTTATCGTATTTACTATTAAATGCTGCTCTCTGCAAAATAAACATCAAGCTATCCTTGTCAAGCCTAGCATGAACAATAATTGCATACATTTCGCTGTGGCTTGCTGAGTACATTCAAAGTACTCACGGCTTTATGCCCTTTGGTTTATCAGTCACTGAAGAAGATCCAGGAAGCTTGGGGTTCTATGAAGAGGAGTACTTCGAATGTTATGCGAACTAGGTCGCGTCCTCCATTCGATTGCCTGTGGGCATGTCGAATGGCCACCACGAGATATTTTGGGTTCCGCTGCAAGTTATCTTTTGTTGTTAAGCCCTGCGTGGCAACTCTATAAGACTTGACCATAAGGTCCTTTTGCTACCAAGTATTATTAATTTGTCCGCTTCATCGTTAATTGGTTGTATGGTTATGATTACATCTATGTTGTAACTGTGCGGGCTATCTACTGATTTGGGACTAGTTCAGAATGCACAGAGGGTCCTGGGGTTGCATACCCGGGGTCCCAACAAAGTCGTAGGAAAATGTATACAAATAGTATTCATGCAGGGCTTGACAAGGATAGCTTTATGGTTATTTTGCAGAAGGTAGTATTTATTGGAAATACAATAAGTAGATTGAAAGCGCAAGTTGAAAGATTAATACATAAGTAATCAGTTCTTTGAAATAGCTCATGAATACCCCCGTTCACTTCCCAGACCACTCCCACGATCAGGGCGTGGTACTCGGAACCAATCACGGCCACCTTTTTGAGAAAAATCTACCCCTCGTGTGAAATCACCAAGTACTGTCCATAACCGATGACACGATTATTCGAATAGTTTTACACTCTACAGAGGTTGTACAGCTTGACCCACAAGAGATAATCATCTTATATTCTCCGCTCACACACTCCCGATGTGTGCGACTAAGAGATTATCACAAGGCCTTTACAAAGCTCTGTTTTGGCCCGGTTCTGTTCGCTAAGGTTTCGCCTTCGACTGGCTCGACAACTCCCAACATCCACCCTTCAAAACAACACCCCTATCAACTGGCCCCCTCTTATGCCAAGTGTGAATGTCAATCCCAGGGTTCACACTTCCACCAAAACAGAATTGAATCAAAGTATTGCTAGTTAGTTGGCCCTGTCCACCCTATAAATGGACTTGTGGTTGCACGGTATGACCCAGATCAATGGTGCACAAATTGAAGTCCTTAGTGACTACTCAGGTGAAACATCCTCATCCCAATGTGCTTCCTGCACCCCTTTACTGCACGATCATTCGTCTGAGTATGAAATCATTTTTTTTGTTCAACCTGACCAAATGGTAGCCCTTGCCATGGCACAACAACTTTTAATAATAGTGGTCGCACCACATTTCCATATTTCATTAGTCAAGTTCATCATCATTGAATGATGTGATCGAGAGACCATCGCATAACTAAAGCAGGACTAAGCATAATACGCACCCATGTTGGTATAACAACAATATCCAACTAGGAATACCCAACCTATGGTGTCCAAGGGAACATGTCAACATGCCATTCACAATCATTCAAGGAGTCATACTGTCGAGTAGGCATTTAGCTAATTCCCAAACTATTTTTATACAACTAGCCATGCATGTTGATATAAACAATATACTTTTATCAATTGGGTTCAACATGATCAAAGGTCTACGACTTGCCTTCATTGAAGAGTTGGGAGGTTTCTGTCGAGGTCGTTGGGTCCATGAATTCTTCAGAGTAGCTGGATTCTACACATACGAAAGGAACCAAATAATACAAATAGACAAAAACTCCAACGAGAGTACCAAACTAGAGCAAAAAAGAAAGATGCAGAATTAAGGGATTTGATTCACTCGAATCGGAGCTCGAATGAAGGAGAACAGGCTCTCGGAAGGAGGCTCGACTGGTTAGGAGGAGCTCCAAAGAAGGGTACGACTACTCAACGTGGTCGTAAGAACAAAGAAGGATAACATGGCACGGGAAAACTCACCAGGATAGAGAGAGAGAGAGGCCGAAGGAGGAGGCTGGGGAAATACGACGAGCGACGAACGGCGGTCGGAGACGATGCAGACTCGAGCGGTCATGATGAATCTCGAAGCACGGTGAAACGTGGTGAGAGCAAGAGGGAGAGAGAGAGAGTTTGAAAGCTGAGGGGGAAACTAAAGAGCAAAAGGACTCCCTAGTGCATTATTTACAAAGTAAGGAGAAGGACAGGGCGACAAGATGGAGCGGTGGGATTCGTAGCGGCGTGGCATTGGCGCACTGCCGACAGGTGAGGGAGGGGATTGGGTAGGTAGGGGAGGAGACCAAAGAGGGAACGGTCACAGTGGACGCGATAGCATTTAATGCGACACAACTGCATTTAATACGCGAAGACTTTCATGTCAACCGTGACGCGACGATAGGAAGAAGAAGGTGAGCAACGGGGCTGACAGGTGGGATTGGATGAAACCAGGAGGGTGGTCGTGACCGATAGGGAGGTCATGACCTACAGGGTGGCCGTGACCAAGAGGGAGGTCGTGATCACAGGGCAGTCATGACCATACAGGGAGGTCGTGACCAAGGGGAGGTCCTGAGGAGGAGGAGGAACGGACTAATAGAGAAAACGAAACTGACAGGGAAAGGGAATCCAAATACCAGAGAACTCCAATAACTCAGAATAAACCAAAGTGAATTAGTTGAATTTTAATTAATTCATATTAAATTGCTTTTAACTTCCAAAATTTCAAGTTATGCTTTAGAAATTCAACAAAACCGAATGGTTCATTT
Organism: Ampelocalamus luodianensis; assembly: GCA_036346255.1. NCBI lineage: Eukaryota > Viridiplantae > Streptophyta > Magnoliopsida > Poales > Poaceae > Ampelocalamus > Ampelocalamus luodianensis. Next base: position 9,170,518 of record CM070627.1, on the reverse strand, counting down.
TATTTTGAAAATCTTTGAAAACTTCGGAAAACTGGGATGTTACAGCCATTCCGGCAAATCAAGAGCTCCAACTAAAACTTATCTAGAAAACGTGTAGAATCTTATCTCTTATCTCCCCGCATCCAAATCCTAGAATCTTTTGCCGGTGGTTTTATCTCCTAAAACCCCAAACTCTATTTTGTGTTCATCTTGGACTCGATTTGCGGGTTTCCAAATCTGGCACACCCGAGCCCTATAAAAGCCACCCGAGGTTTGCCCTGTTCTCCGCACCCCAAACCCTCGATCAATTGCGCCCTAGGAACCCTAGCGCCGCTGCATTGAAGTTTTTAGGGTTCCACCACCATCGCTATTTTCTTCAAATTCAGTCGCCGTTGTTGATGCCTCGTTGACGTGGTCTACGTCGCTGGGTCCGCCATCGCAGCCGCTACCTCCAGAACCCCTTCGTGCTGTCAGAGGGTCGCCCGAACCAATTCCCGACAACAACTGAAGTGCTTCGCCGCCAAAAGCTCGCTACCGACCATCACCGACGTCCTCGCGTGTGGTCAAGCACACCATCGAGTTCACAATAACCTTCTCAATCCACTGGTACCACTCATCGCCGGCGAAGCTCCGCCATTCGCCGTTGCCATACCAACCCGAGCACCACCCATTGCCGTCGAGCCACGTGGACATCCACGTTTGCGTCCGTGTCAGCCTCCATGCCTACGTGTTATGTGCATGGCATCCTCGTCAGCACCATGTGCGTGTGTGCATGGACGGTTCACCCGAACCGCACATCCGGTCATGCAAACCTAGTCCACCAAAAGCCGAGTCACTAACATGTGGGTCCAGTGCCTATTCCTTTTCTTCGGTTTTCTTTTAAATCCAAAAATCACAGGGCTGACATCATGCTTGCGTCATAATCCTATTTTGCAATAGAAAAATAAATCAGGAAAATCCAGAAAATCCTTTTAAGCCTTTTTCTTTAGATTAGATCTTCCAAAAGCCATACCTTTTGCATCCGAACTCCGATTGAGCCCATTCAAATTTCTAATTTCATCTAAATTCGAGATCTATTTATTTGAGATTTTTATTTAATTTGTGGAGTTTTTTTTTCTTCTCTGTTTTATTTATTTTTGTTTATTTATTTCGTTTGCGAGTAGACGTTGCTACTTCGAGAGATTTTGAGGAGGAAGGAGTTCACCAAGACAAGACCAGTACCAAGATCTATTCCAAGGCAAGTTATATCTTTGATCATATTGAACCCAATTTTCAAAATTATATTGGTTCAAATTATTGCATTTATTTCAAGTATTTATTTAAATGCTTTTGGGTTTAGTTATTAATCCAAATTGTTATGTCCACTTTGTATATTGCTATGTCATGATCTTTCATCACCCTAGATTGGTTCATTATTTGGTTGGTATTATCATAGCAACAATGTGGTTTGGTTAGATATGATTAGTTTTCTTAGCCATGCAGCGAGTCATCATTTCATACGAGTTGCAATTATAAATTTGACTAAACGAATATGGAACTTTATGATAAAGCTGTGTGTTGTGTGCTATTACTCGTTGATGGCATATGTTGCACTTAACCAACTGGGTGGTAAAGGTTTTATACTGAGGCAAGTGGTGGATACTACGTGACATGGTGGAACTGTGTGATTGGGAATGATAATCTGTGTGACATAGTTAGCAATTGGAAGTCTTGCCTTGATCAATTAAGGATTTAACTTTGTGCGCCATTTAATTGAGCCTTACTATACGACGACATGCCTGGTATGTGATGAGCCTAACTTAGTAAGTTATGGATTCTTGGCGTTGACTACTTAGGTAGTAGGTTAGGCTATGTGATGGGATGAAGGTGTGGACTACCAAGTAGATCACATTGCGGACTGATGCTGTTGCTTCCCCCAATCCAGCGGTGTGTGTCGTACTAAGCACTGTGTTTGGGTGGTATGACGGTAAATCACATTGGGAGTGTCAATGTTGAGATGAAGTTTCTGAAAAGTTTTGTTATGATTAGTGCTTGCAACACTGGTTATATCGTGTGGGTAAAGTGTACAACCTCTACAGAGTGTTAAACAATCTATTTAAATAGTCACGTCCTCGGTCATGGACATGCTCGAGTATTTCACACAAGGGTTAGATTTTCATAAAATAATTGGGAAGGGACAACTGTGTGACATAAGTTATAGGGCTGTGTGAATAATTTGATTAGGCTTTGTGTTTTTTGTGAAAATAATTGTTGAATTATTATTATTTATTTGATTTAAGTTACATTTCAATCTATTATTTGTATTCAATTGCAAATATTGCTTTTATGCAAAAGAACCACAGAAGCCATTCCTTTGGAATAAGCCTACATCTATACATTGCATTCTGTGGTATGACTTATGAGTGATTGTGTACTCATACTTGCTAAATCAAATCAATGTAGTGGAGGAGTCATCGCTTGCATTCGAGGAGGAGTACTACAAGGGTGTTGATCGTTAGATCTTGATCCTAGTCGGTTGCTTGTGGTGAATTGATGGGATTCCGCTGAAGTTTATTTGTTCCGCTGCTGCTTATTTAATTATTGTCAGCCTTGCGAGGCTTAAGAAATGTAAATTCGACCATAAGGTCAAAACCATTATTTGTTATTCAAATTAATAGTTTATGTTATTATTTGACTTGTGTGGATCGATATTCATCTATGTTAACGCTGTGTGCACTAGCATAATCTTGGACTAGTGCAGAATACACAGATGGTCCAGAATTGTATTTTTGGGTCCCGACACGGCTCGAGGAGGGGAGCATAGGGGGGCACCCTTGGGTCCTTTTTAAAGGCCAAGGGGCTGGATGGTCCTGGCTTGGATGTTGGTAGGGTTGGAAATAACCAGTATTGAATTTGATTCGGAGTACAGTTTGAATTCGAGTTGATTTTCCGCTTTCCTTTTGATGCAGCGAACCTTTTGGAGATCATAACTTTCTCTCCCGAACTCAGAATTAAGTGATTATTTTTCCCGTTTAGATAACTCATAGTACTTCAACTTTCTATTTGTGGAGGTTTTCTGAAAATGCCGTCTTCATTGCCAAATTGCTTTGTAAGTTGACTTAGTTGCGGACTTTGATCCTCTATGCAGCCTGCCTTGTGGCCCCATATCTCACTTGTCGATACTCCAAATTAGGTCAATGAGGACTCTAAAATGGACTATATAAAGAGATCTACAACTTTGTAATTATAAGGTTTTCCATTTGATGCCGTTCCAGTCACGAAAATCACGTTGTAAGATGATGACAGATTCTGCCCCGTTTCTTGGCGACGCAAATAAGGAATGCCCCAAACTCCTTATATTCTCTTTAAATAAACGGGATATTACATTCTACCCCCTTAAAACAATTCGACCCCGAATTATACTCTCATCATTCTACCCGAAAAACAACCAAGACTGAAATCAATCAACAATTAACACCCAGAATCCTTACTCCAACTCTCAATCGATCACTTCATCTTTGTAATGAGGATCTCCCTTGACAAGGGAAACCCAAAGAGCTCGCATTAAACCAATTTTCTTATAAGAAGAATCCAAACTGAAAATAAAGGATTCCCAATAAAGCCACTCACTACCAACTCCCCTCTGAAAGAGTCCGATCTAAAAAGGAAGGATTCACCATGAAACTTACCTCTTTCGATGTAGGCAGTTTGCAAATAAAAATCACATAAGACAAAGGTGAAATCACTTGAATGCCAAAAATAACTATTTCTTTTTTCCTTAACCGGAATGAACCACGCATACCAATATAAAACCAACTCAATTTGTAAATGACATATGTCGTAAACACATAGCTCAAATAAGAAACAAGAGAGTATTTCACTCCCGAGAAAACTTACTTTTTTCTCAATCTTTCTTTTAAGAAATTAACTTTATCTTAAATCATGGGATTTCAAGTCATCACACTTCACACTAAGTCATTTTCCTTAAATTGGCAATCTCAAAGCTATGCTCAAACCGAAAACAATATCCACACCAATGTAGAGATACTCTACTAATCCACAAAAACATATTCTAGCCAACTCCCCAATTAAGAAAAATACTTCGACCAAATAATTCAAAATGCACCTCAATGTAGTTTTCATCTAGAATTCCCGTCACCTCAATTCCTTAAGAATAATCACCTTCGAATTTCCAACACACACACACTTACCACAACTAATTTTTATGAATATAACCCCTCACCTAGGCATAACAAGACATTACAAAAAAAAAAAGGTTTTGACAATTTCTTTCATAGAGAGAGGCATCAAACTTCAACACTCAAATGCGATGCTTTGTCCATCCCCATCCTACTATGCATTAGTGTGTCAAATTTTAAGTTAATTAGCTATTAGCAAATTTTAGTTAATTTTACTAGTCCTGATATTTTTTTAACAAATTAAGTTTACCTAAGTTGTAATCTATTCACCACAGACCTAAAGCCCGCTCTGATACCAACCGTAACACCCCAGCCCAACACAGAGCCCAGAATGCCACAAAACTAACCTAGTTATCAATTTTAACAACAATTATTACTAAATTACAGCAAATATATCAAATGTAAAACCTATCCACTACGTCACAATAACACAAGGATAACAATAAACAAATCATGGATAAATAATTCATAGGAAGCATGCCGAAATAATAAACCAAGATCAACACAAAACCAAACCAATCAAGTCTATTTAATGAATAATCAACTAAGGCTAAGCAATAATATCCATTCCTAATTATAACTTATCACACTAATAAGTTGTCTCATGATCAATAGCTCTTGTAATTGAGTGAATGACGTGATTCCAAGTGTGTGCTATCCCTTCCAATGAGCAACGTCGTCAGCGGTCACCTAAAAACAACATTAGAGAAAAAGTGAGTCAACGACTCAGCAAGCACAATAATATACAATGAGCAATGCTTAATCAACGGTAAACAATATTATCATCATCATCATCATCAATTGTTTCTCTTTTCTTTATTCTCATACTCAATCATCCAATTCTCTTTTCATTCAATGCAACGTTACGCTACATGTCCACATGCACTTCTTTCGCGTATACTGGTATAGCGTGAGTGAACACTCGCGATAATGTTCACTCTCAAGCCCGTCCTCCTCAAGGATCGGGGACCTCCTCCACTCCCGTGGAGTTGTGATCACCACGATCACCTTCTCATATGCAATGATGTTTATGAATGCACAATTATTCATTGATTCATCATTATTAACATTATCCAATATTCTCATATCCATCAATATGAATAAAATCATGGTCATTCACATTGTTTGTAATTAAATTAAGTAAAAGTACAAACAATATAATGATAATGAGTGGTAAAAAATACAATGACCAATCAATAAACACTGTTTACCATGAACTTCCTCTTTATCCCTGTGAAGTTGGATAGCAAAGCGGTGGCAAAGCACAAGAGACCACACTCCCTGGACAAACAATTGAAAACACATATAAAAATCATAACATCACAACACCGATATTTTATTCTAATCATCATTACACTTCTACGCCAAACCGACCCATTTAGCCCAAAACTACCGGACGCACTACCCGCTATCCCAGTAGTAAAATGGCTCTAATGTCTTCATCCGAAATTCAAATTTAACCATCCAAGGCTTTCTGGAATCCCCCACAAAAACCTACAATTTTCTAGTTATGACGAACATCCGATTCTACCGCTTTCCGCTTGCTTTTTACTCAAGATCGTTTCTAGAATCATTAGAAACGATTCGTTTCACAATTTTATATCTTTAATTCTACAACTCGAAAATATATGAACTACACCAATTTTTGAAACTACATAAAATTTTCTACATTATTCAAGTGTCACCATAATTTAATTTTGCCCTCTACTATATGAAACCGACCCTTCTACACGACGTTTGCCAGCTACGTCCAAAATCTGGATAGTGACCTTCCTGAGACTGTATCTTTTTGCTCACTACTTCGATTCTAATGTTCCAGACCTTCTTGGAAATCTAATAAGATTATTCAACTTTTCTGTAATTAGACCGACCTCTAAATCTGGTTCTAAATATCTGTAATAACCCCCGCAAGATTCTGTACCTAACCTTGATGAACTAGGGAAAATTGAAAACTAACTTTCCCCTAATCAAAATGACCTACAAAATTAACAACGACTAAACCATGGCAATACCTAGGGATTATTAGATGTCACCCTCGAAAAACATGACGTCGATCACAAATCCGAGATTTCTCCCTCTTCTTCACCTTCTCCTCTCCTCCTTCGTTCCCTTCTCTTCCTTCCTTCTTCCTTCTTCCTAGTGGCACAACATCACACTCTTCACTTGCAGCACAGAAGATCAGTAACAAACATCAACAACACTCTTGTTTACATGCATGTTCGATGGCTAATCTCTCCCTCTGGCTCTCTGGTTGAAGGAACAAAGCAGCACCAGCACTTTCTCTCTCTCTCTCTCTCTCTCTCTCTTGTCGCAAGGACATGCAGAAAGCCAGCAAAGCACACACATGCATGCAGCAGTGCATGCAACTTTAGCACAAGAGAGAGGCAGAGCACAGGATAGATGCATGCAGATGGCAGAGGGGCGGCAGGTGCTGGAGGGCAGCAGCACGCAAGGAGAAAAAGCTAGCAGAGGGAAAGAAAGCATGCAGCAAGGCGGTGGCTGGTTGTGAGGACCCGGAATATTTAACTAGTAACGTTTAACCTCCAAATGGTTCTAGCATTACTAATTAAACATTCTAAGCCTCGATGGACATATGCTTCCTGCAGTGCAAGACATGCACATCATCACAAAATTACACATCATTTCCATACAACATACATTAACAAGTCTAGTAAAGGACATAGATAAAGTAAGTTCTTACAAAAGAGAGCCGACCGGCCAAATAGAACAATATACAAGAATGACAGCGGAAGCAAAAGGTACCATAAGATGGCTAGAACAAAAGTCGACCGGTTAGCCACACAACCCACAAGGCAACCGACCGGGCCACCAAGCTAGTCGCCATAAAGCTACCACAACCTGACTCACAAAAGTGAGGCCCATCGAGCTCACCTTCTTCCTGCAACAAATACATTTAAGCAAGATAACTGAGTACACAAAGGTACTCGCAAGACTGACGTGTGGAATAGCAGACCTATTCATAAACTACATGCAAGCTTGTTTAAGTGGAGGTTGTATGTTTCATTTTGCACAAAGCCAACTTTATTTGCAATAATGTAATACATTCAAAAGCAAGTTTGTAAATCTGTTTTATTGAAGAAATATCAGCGAAATAATGATAAATACAAGTAACCACCTGGAAGTGACTATCCCAATAGCCACCACAACATAGCACGAATCCCCGATTCGTACCACCCGTCAAGTTTTAGTTTAAAATGGTTGTAGTCTACCTCTTGAAAAGCTTACCCAAGCGTGTCCATAACCTAGGACGAGGCTATTCGAATAGTTTTAACCCTGCAGGGGTGTACCAATGTACCCACACTTCAGACCGCCTTTAAGCCACAAAGCACACTTCCGAAGGTATGCCGACACGGCTAAGTCCTACGAGACGTTTTTCAATATTGTGCATTGACTACGAGCCGCTCGTATGGATCGGAATCCATACGCTTACATTGCAAGCCGAAAGACAACCAGCCATCACGGGGGAAGCCTTTCGGACACTGCAATGCTCCCATCACCATCCCTCCTGCGACCCCCTACGACCCGGAGCCAATACACGCCAAAGTACTAAGTCAAGAGAGGTCCCATACCCTCTAGTGTGGTTAGCATGCACAAATTGCCTGGATAACAGGTACTCACAAGATGTTCGGTCCTTAATTGACTCGGGCACCATTCCAGTCACACCCAGAATCACACCATCATACCATTGTGCCCAAGTCTAAATCATTTTTATTTTCAGTTTTAGTTTTCATAAATAGACATGGCACAAGGCTGAAATCATAAATCATAATAAGTTTTATATGATCAAGGTTATCGACAAGTCGATAACCGCCCATTTCTACCTGGCTAAGCATGGCTAAGCAATTGATTCGCAACTACTAAGTGACAAGAGCTCATCCACGAACTCTAAATCACAGCAATAACCTAGGTTCAATGGTAGTAAAGGATAATCATTTGCCTAAGGAAATGCATCTACTAGGTCAACTATCGACAATAGTTTAACACAAAGTAGCAATGCATACATAGAATTTGTAATCAACATAAATACTTAAAATACTGGGATTAACATGATCAAACTGCTTGCCTTGCTGGAATGTGTCTTGCTGCAGAGGAGGATTCTTAGGTTCAATAATTTCTTCGGAACCTAACGTGAAAAGGCGATAAAACCAATAAGAACGAAGAATACCAAAAGGAACTCAACAGCAAAGAACATCCAAATCCCATGAAATTTCTACAGCGGCTAGAGGTTGATTTTAGACAATTTTAGAAACAAGAAACACTTCATTTGGACATAGAATGAAAAAGTTATGCCCTAGACAATTTCTCTCAGCCTAAAAAAATTCTAATTAAATTAATTTTGGTTCCTGTTCATGACAAAATTTTCTAGAATGATCTGGAACTTGAAATTTTTATGGTAGGTAGATATGGTTATCCTAACAACAGCAAAACTGAGTTCATAACATTTGGAGTTATAGTGAATTAGTTATGATTTTTCTAAGTTCTAAAACTAGCATATAACACTTTTCAAGAACATGAGTAAAGACAAGGCCTAGTTCATATCCAAAGTATGTCTACAGATAAATTTTACAAAGTTGAGTTTGCTCAGTTTGGATTTACAGAGAAAAAGTTATGTATTTTACAAATTTGAGATCATTTCTAAACAACCATTTCATATTAAACAAGTTCTTACAGTTTATATCACTTTCTGCTACATAACAGTGCATAAATTCATTCTCAGATTAACGTTCATTCTATAAAAGAGCTCTCGGGAGGTCCAAATGAACTGAAAGACAAATGAGAGGTCGTGGGCCGTTGATCTTGCATCGCAGGGCCACGGACCTCGAAACTCAGCGCTCAAAAGACCTCCTCCCGCTGCGGGAGGTCTCGACCGTTGAGATGAGATCCAACGGCCACGACCGGTGCATGCACAACGCATGCAAAGGAGGTCCTCGCGCTAACGGAGGTCGTGGACCGTCGACGAGATCCGCGGTCCCGAGCACTAGGGAGGTCCTAAGGCTAAACCTACGAGAGGAGGTCTCGACGGCTAAGATCTCACGGAGGAGGTCTTCAACGGTCTAGATCTCCGAGGAGAGGTCTTGAGCGATCACGATCAAGTGAGGAGAGTCCAGCCCGTTAGATCTAAATCTAGCAGTTGAGACACGAGGAGGTCCTAAAGCTATGGATCTAAAGGAGGAGGTCCTGAGCGGCCAAGATCTCCGGGGGAGGTCTTGATCGGTGGGATTTACACGAGGAGGTCTTGGATGCCCAAGATCTACTCGGGAGGTCCTAAGCGACAGGGTTTTAACGGGAGGAGATCTGGACCGCTCAGATTAGGCCTAGGAAGGTCCTGAACGGTCCAGATCGACGCGGAGGGAGGCCCGAAGGCTAAGGGTTTAACAAAGGAGATCTAACGCTCAGATCTAAATCCGAGGAGGTCATGAACGGTTGAGATAGATCCTAAGAGGTCCTGAGCGGGGTTGTTTTTGTAAAAGACCAGGGGTGACTTTTTACAAGGAGGACCCCGAGGGTGGTCTTTGCAAACTTTTGCGCACGGAAAAAGATCTAAACGGCTAGGATTTAACCAGGGTGGTCCTAGACGGCTAGGATCGACTCTAGGGGAGGTCCTGGCACTTATAGTTTTCGCACACCAGGATCTAACGGATATGATAACATCTAGGAGAAGGTCCAGAGGCTTAAAGATTTCAAAGAACGCATCCAACGACATAGGTCTAATCTGGGGTGATCTTTAACGGTCGAGATTACACGAGAGGGAGGTCCCAGGACTAAGCCTTTCGGAAAATATCTTACGGCTCAGATCTAATCCTAGGGTGGTCTTGAATGGCTAGGATCAACCCGAGGAGGTCTGAGGACTTGTCGATTTCGCGACAAGGGCATGTAACCTCGACGCCAGGTCTCGGCTCGTCGCCGGCGATCTAAACGACGACGGCGCAAGCCAAATAAACCAAAACATACACAATACTATTGCGGACCTAAGGGTACCATTCTCAACGGTGGAGCTGGCTTAGAACGCCGGCGAGCCGGAGAGGAGCGAAGGGTGGTTTTCGGCAAAATCCGAAAACAGCAAAAAGCTTCACCCTGAGCTAAACTAGCTGGTCCTTAAGCACTAAGGGGACAAAGAGAACTCACCAGGACACCGAGGAGGTTCAGAGGAGGTCGGAGAAGAGCTATCGACGGAGCAGTTTGCCGGAGGCGGAGAAGACGATACCGACAAGGTGCTCGGGGCTGCCAGAGATAAAAAGAATAATGAGGATCGGATCGCGATGGTCCAAAGGTGGATCAGGACCAAGGGATATGGACGGAGATACTCACCGGAGTTGGAGACGATGAAATCCTCTTTTTGCCGCCAAAATTCCAAACTTGAAATTAAGGAGTTCCTGTGAAGGGAAACCAAAATCAAGTTAGGCGAATCGATCGGAGGCACGAGGGCTCCAAGGGATAGGAAAATATTCGGATTAGAACCACTGGAGCACCCAATCACCGAAGGAGCTCACAAGCCATCAATGGCGGAGGGAGTGCTCACTGTGGTTGGACTCAACCACAACACAAATGAGCTGGGGTGATCGGGAGTGGAAGGAAAATCGGAGGAGGGTCTTTTGAAACTACGAGCACAAAACAAAGAAAAGGGGGGGCCCCGCGGTGAGCTACAGCGAGCTCAGCCGCGCTAAAACTAGGGCAAATGAAGTAGGGCAACGCGGAGCACGGCTTTTGGCCGAAAGTGCTGCCACGCCGCTACTGTCCCGACAACACGCGAGGGCGCGAACGCAGGATGTGACAGCGCCATACCGCCTAGTGGCCGCGTGCGACGCGAGGAAGAAGACAGAGAGGAGGAAGGAGAAGAACAGGGGCGATCGCGACCGTTTAAGATTTAATCGGACGGTCGAGATCGTCCCACGTCCTCTGAGTTCCAAAATAGCTAGAGGAGCTCATGAGCGTTGGATTTCAATCCAACGGCTCAGAGCGATGAGTGCAATTGGAGGGTCCGAACGGTCCAATCTATCCAGGTCGCACGATTTAAATCCAACGACTAAGAAACAGCCACGTGCGCTCGAGCCGGACTCGGTGCTGTTAGTGGACTGGACCGAGTCGGGTGGCCCGAGCCCGGGTCAGACTCGAACCCAAGTCTGGCTCGAACCAGGGTTTGGATTTTAGGGTTTTTATTTGAGCCGAACTTTGGGGATTTATTTGGGATAGCAAAACGACTCCAAAAATTCTGAAATTTTTACAGGAGCTTGCTACCAGGGATATTAGCCTTGTGTAAAATTTTCAGAGGTTTTGGTGTTGTACATTGTCCTCCAAACATTTTACAATGTGCCGGACCAAGGTTTGACCAAGATTTGAATTGGGTTGACTTGCCTCCAAACTCATTCAAACAATTTCTAAAAATTGTGAAATTTTTCAGAAGGGTCTCAGACCATATTAGGAACTTAGGAAAAATATTTCCAAAGCATGATCATAAGATTTGACAAGATTGTTTTTGAAGGATCAAGATTTGAGTAAACAGACTTGTGACTTTGTATTTCCATAAGTCCGCACAGAACTGCTCAAGACAAACAGAAATACAAGATGTAAGAAAAGTTTTAATTTCTACTGTTTTCTTACATTTGAAACACAAGCCCAAGATTGGGATGTTACACTCTTCCCTCTTACAAGAATCTCGACCAGATTCCGCTTTACTCGAGAAAAGGATGGATAATCTGCACGAAGGCGATCTTCCCGCTCCCAAGTTGCCTCATCTTCAGAATGATTTGACCACTGAACTTTAAGGAACTTGATGACACGGTTCCTTGTTCTTCTCTCAGATCCCTCAAGAATACGAACAGGATGCTCGCGGTAGGTCAAATTCTCTTGCACATCGAGAACCTCCAACGGAGTTTCCTCAGTTGGGATACGGAGGCACTTGTTCAGGTGGGATACATGAAACACATCATGCACACCTCAAGTGTAGCGGTAGCTCCAATCAGATGCAACAGCCCCAACTCTCTCGACGATGCGATAGGGCCCAACATAGCGAGGAGCCAACTTGCCCTTGATGCCAAAACGCTGATGACCCTTCAAGGGTGAGACTTTGAGATACACAAAGTCATTGGGCTCAAAGCTCAATTCACGGCGACGACGATCTGCATAATTCTTACGCTCGATGGGCGCGCGATGCTAGCGAATCATCGGACTCGCTTTGCCTCATTGATCGAATGGCGGGAACCGCCTCACCGCTTTCGGACCGGTTCAATGGGGTTCGTGATCTCCTCCCATACAAGGCCTCAAATGGTGCCATGCCAAGATCGCCCGATAGGCTGTTGTTGTATGAGAACTCAAAGAAATGGTAGGCACTTCTCCCACTTCTTCCCATAGGAAAGAACACAAGCACGGACATATCTTCCAACACTTGGTTGACTTCGCTCCGCTTGATCCATCGATCCGAGGATGGTAAGCCGAACTGAAAGAAAGACGTGTCCCCATGGCCTCTTGCAACTGATGCCAAAACCGAGAGGTAAAAAGAGAACCACGATCTGACACAATCGTTCGTGGCACACCATGCAGGCACACAATGCGCGATACGTAAAGATCCGCCAACTGACTGATACTGAGGTTGGTACGCACCGACAGAAAATGCGCTACCTTTGTCAACCGATCATTGATAACCCAGATGGCATCCTTCCCAGAAGAAGTATGGGGCAACCCAGTGATGAAGTCCATACCAACGGAATCCCACTTCCATCTCGCACGAGCAAAGGTGAAGAAGACTGCTGACGCCGATGCTCGGCTTCACACGACAAAGACACGCCACACTCGAACGAACTTGGCAATCTCGCTTCATTCGGGTCCACTGAATCTCTAACGAAGGTCCCGATACATCTTGGTAGCCCCGGATGGATGGACAAGGGAATCATGGGCTTCGCGGAGGATCAAAACCCGCAATTTCATGACCTTAGGAACTACAAGCCGCTGCCCAAACCACACAACTTCGTGTTCATCCTCTGAAAAGCACTTGGCTGTCCCATCCTTGATATTCTGCTTGATTTGCCCCACACCAACATCTGTCTGCTATGCGGCCTTGATTTGGTCCACCAAGGTTGGCTGCACAACCAAGGTAGCAAGAGAACCATGCTCAATCAAACCCAAATTGAGGCGCTGAAATTCTGCAATGAGGGTAGGTCACGCTCTTGGAGCATTAACATGTTGCAATACACCTTTCGACTCAAAGGCATCAAGAACAACATTGGCCTTGCCCGGATGATACCGAATGCCCATGTCATAGTCCTTGATCAATTCCAACCATCTTCTTTGTCTGAGGTTCAAATCTGGCTGGGTGAACAAGTACTTCAAGCTCTTGTGGTCAGAATACACCTCACAACGGTTACCAATCGTAATGCCACCAAATCTTGAGTGCATGAACTCACAGCAGCCTAACTCCAAGTCATGAGTAGGATAGTTGAGTTCATGAGGCCTCAATCGCCACGACGCCGTAGGCCACAACCTTGCTCGCCGCATAAGAACACAACCAAGACCACGACGAGAAGCATCACAAAATATATCAAAACTCTTGTGAATATCGGGAGAACAAGCTCAGGGCTGAGGTCAACCGCTTCTTGAGTTCCTGAAACTCACATCACAAGCAAGTGGACCACTCAAACTTCTTGTCTTTCTTGAGCAATTCGGTCATAGGCTTCGTAATCTTGGAGAAATTCTCGATAAAGCGCGATAGTAGCCTGGCCAAACCAAGAAAACTCCGCACATCGGTGGATCGACTTGGGCCGACCCTAAGATAGCACATCACCGACCTTGCTAGGATCCACACCACACCTCCTCTTTGAAAGAACATGGCCCAAGAATGCCACTTCCTTCAACCGTAACTCACACTTGTCGAACTTCGCATACAAATGGTATCAAGCAGCCTTGCCCAACACAAGCTTAAGATGCTCAACATGCTCTTCTTCACTCTTGGAGTAGATAAGGATATCATCGATGAATACCACCACGAACCTATCCAAATACTCCATGAATACCGAGTTCATAAGGTTCATGAATAAAGCAGGAGCATTGGTCAAACCAAAAGACATGACGGTGTACTCGTAAAGACCATAACGAGTAGCAAAGGCCGTCTTTGGAATATCCTCGGCTCTGATCCTGACTTGATGATAGCCTAATCTCAAGTCAATCTTGGAGAAGACTCGTGCTCTGGTCAACTGATCAAAAAGATCATCAATACGGGGCAAAGGATACTTGTTCTTCACCGTCACCTCATTAAGCGGACGGTAATCAACACACATGCGCAAGGTCTTGTCCTTCTTCTTCACAAAGATAACTGGACAGCCCCAAGGAGATGAGTTAGGACGGATAAAACTCTTTTCTTGCAACTCACCTAGTTGCTTCTTCAGCTCCTCCAACTCATTAGGAGGCATGCGATACAGCCTCTTTGAAATAGGGGCGGTACCGGGCAGCAACTCAATAACGAACTCCAGGTCTCGAACGGGAGGCATCCCGGGCAAATCTTCGGGAAAAATATCCACATAATCACATACTGTGGGAACATCCTGGATCTCCAAAGTTGGCTTCACTTCAAGTGCACAAAGATGGGGTTCTCGCAACTGCGGGGAAAACCCAACCTGTTCACCTGAAGGGTTGGTGAGGTAAACAATCTTCCTGGCACAATCGATTTGCCCCAAGTGTTGGGACAACCAATCCATGCCAAGAATCACATCCAGGCGCGCTGAGTTGAGTAGGATAAGATTCGCCAAGAATCCCACTCCTTCAATGTGGATAGGAACGTCCCGGCATACTTGGTCAGCCCTCATTTCCGAACTCGGAGAGCGAATAAGTAGTGGAACCCCCAAAGGAACACAGTGGAGACCACTATCAACAGCAAACGACCTCGAAATGAAAGAATGCGAAGCTCTAGAGTCAAATAAAACTGTAGTAGGACGTAAATTGACAAGAAGCGTACCCAACACAACGTCGGGCGCCTCCTGTGCCTCCTCAGCCGAGATGTGGTTGACTCGCCGCCTCCCGCCGGGGTCTTCGTCGGTGGGTGACCACTCCCTTGCCCGCGTCCTCCATTAGGACGAGGCCGCCCAGATTTCTTAGGGCAACTACTAGCGTAGTGGCCCTTGTTGTGGCAAGAGAAGCAGTGACGCCGCCGCAGGTTGCGGGAACACCTCCTCTGGATCGCAGCGCACGTTCTTCAATCACGGCCGCAGAGGATGTGGAGCCGGCGCCAAGGCCTCGGTGGTGGGAAGCTCGAGGACGGGCCACCGTGCTGGCCCAACACGAGGATGAACAAGGCCGGCCTGCGGACGGCCCGGGCCTCCACTTGCGCTGCGGGACTCGCCGCCGCCTCGCCTTGTGCTCAGCTGACGATGGCCTTGTCCACCAAGGTCTGGAAGTCGGGAAGTCCACAATAGAGAGCTTGTCCTGAAGCTCCTCAGACAAGCCCTCCATGAACTTCTCCTGCTTGGCCTCATCAGTGGCCACCTCAGCAAGAGCATACCTCGCAAGATGGTTGAACTCATGGAGGTACTCGATCCACGATTTGCGCCCTGTTTGAGCGCAAGGAACTCCTTCTTCTTCAGCTTCATCAGGCCGGCGGGAACATGGGCCCGACGGAAAGCTGACCGAACTCCTCCCACGAGACCACGTGTCCCGCGGGCTGCATGGCGAGGAAGTTCTCCCACCATGAGAGTGCCGCACCCTCCACCGATGGGATGCGGTGCGTGCGCCTCCTCGTTCACGGCATCGAGCAACGTTGAGCTTCCGCTCAACCAGACGCAGATACCGCTCGCGCCAAGGGGATCCTCAGACCTGGAGAAGGTAGGAGGCTGGGTACGGAGGAACTCCGCAAGCCCCCCACGAGACTGATGGCCACCTCCTCCGGATCCAGAGGCACCAGAGGGAGTGGAGGTGTTCCTCGCGATGACCTCCAACACCCTACGGTCATCCGAACGGTTGCGTTCGATCTGCATGAGGACTTCAGCCATGGTCGGGGGAGGGGGAAGCTCCTCATCGGGACTATCCGGTGATTCGACCGACTACGGGTCCTCCAGCCATCCTACTTCATTAAGATGAGTCAGATACAGTTCGAGACCCAAAAGCACGGAGATCAAAAGGCAATGAATTCCAAACTCAATTAAAAGGACTCAAAGGTAACCACAAAAGATCACAAGACCACAAGTTACCAAATCAACTTCCCGAATCGACCAACCCGTATAGGAGGGACGAGCAATCGTTTGAGAAGACCAAAATTTCAGAACTCAATTCTAGCTCTAAACAGCCCAAAAATCAAGGTATAACCACCTAATAGAGTATAGGCATTTAGCTAATTTCATATCACTTCTTACCCTTTTATTCCCACAAGTTTTAGTTGAATTAGCCTCTCATTTCCTACCTCCGATACTAATTACTAACTAGCTGTCCAAATCTGCTCCTCTAAGCTTCTGGCCGAAACTTCATCTCTAGGAGCTTCTAATCTTCACTCCAAACAGCTAACACTTCAATATACAACACTCATGGTTCTCCCAAAACCAAACTTAACCGATAATTAGCTAGCTTTTGAAAGGAAGAGAGAAACAACTTTTTCAAAACTTAATCAAGAGTAAGGTGAGATGAGCAAGCTAAGATAGGTAAGGAGTAAAATCTGAGAACTTACTTAAGTTTTCACAAACTATTTGAAAGTAAGTTTTCAAAATATCCTAAAGGCGACCAAGCTAGGGGTTTCTACAGTCGAAAGATGGCTCGATACCAACTTTGTGAGGACTGAATATTTAACTAGTAACGCTTAACCTCCAAATGGTTCTAGCATTACTAATTAAACATTCTAAGCCTCGATGGACATATGCTTCCTAGAATTGCAGCACATGCACATCATCACAAAATTACACATCATTTCCATACAACATACATTAAGAAGTCTAGTAAGGACATAGATAAAGTAAGTTCTTACAAAGAGAGCCGACCACCAAATAGAACAATATACAAGAATGACAATGAAGCAAAGGTGCCATAAGATGGCTAGAACAAAAGTCGACCGGTTAGCCACACAACCCACAAGCAACCGACCGGGCCGCCAAGCTAGTCGCCCCGCAAGCTACCACAACACAGCTCACAAAAGTGAGGCCCATCGAGCTCACCTTCTTCCTCTGCAACAAATACATTTAAGCAAGATAATTGAGTACACAAAGGTACTCGCAAGACTGATGTGTGGAATAGCAGACCTATTCATAAACTACATGCAAGCTTGTTTAAGTGGAGGTTGTATGTTTCATTTTGCACAAAGCCAACTTTATTTGCAATAATGTAATACATTCAAAAGCAAGTTTGCAAATCTGTTTTATTGAAGAAATATCAAATATGTTTTGCAAAATAATGATAAATACAAGTAACCACCGGAAGTGACTATCCCAATAGCCACCACAACATAGCACTAATCCCGATTCGCACTCACAAATCAAGTTTTAGTTTAAAATGGTTGTAGTCTACCTCTTGAAAAGCTTACCCAAGCGTGTCCATAACCTAGGACGAGGCTATTCGAATAGTTTTAACCCTGCAGGGGTGTACCAATGTACCCACACTTCGCACCGCTTTAAGCCACAAAGCACACTTCCAAGGTATGTCGGCACGGCTAAGTCCTACGAGACGCTTTCAATATTGTGCATTGACTACGAGCCGCTCGTATGGATCGAATCCATACGCCGGTCGAAAGACAACCACCATCACGGGGAAGCCTTTCTGACACTACAATGCTCCCATCACCATCCTCCCGCGACCCCTGCGACCGGAGCCAATACACGCCAAAGTACTAAGTCAAGAGAGGTCCCATACCCTCTAGTGTGGTTAGCACGCACAAATTTCCTGGATAACAGGTACTCACAAGATGTTCGGTCCTTAATTGACTCGGGCACCATTCCAGTCACACCCAGAATCACACCATCATACCATTGTGCCCAAGTCTAAATCATTTTTATTTTCAGTTTTAGTTTTCATAAATAGACATGGCACAAGGCTGAAATCATAAATCATAATAAGTTTTATATGATCAAGGTTATCGACAAGTCGATAACCGCCCATTTCTACCGGAAGCTAAGCATGGCTAAGCAATTGATTCGCAACTACTAAGTGACAAGAGCTCATCCACGAACTCTAAATCACAGCAATAACCTAGGTTCAATGGTAGTAAAGGATAATCATTTGCCTAAGGAAATGCATCTACTAGGTCAACTATCGACAATAGTTTAACACAAAGTAGCAATGCATACATAGAATTTGTAATCAACATAAATACTTAAAATACTGGGATTAACATGATCAAACTGCTTGCCTTGCTGGAATGTGTCTTGCTGCAGAGGAGTATTCTTAGGTTCAATAATTTCTTCGGAACCTAACGCGAAAAGGCGATAAAACCAATAAGAACGAAGAATACCAAAAGGAACTCAACAGCAAAGAACATCCAAATCCCATGAAATTTCTACAGCAGCTAGAGGTTGATTTTAGACAATTTTAGAAACAAGAAACACTTTATTTGGACTTAGCATGAAAAAGTTATGCCCTAGACAATTTCTCTCACCCGAGGGTGGTCTTTGCAAAATGACCAAGGAGGTCTCGCGCACGGAAAAGATCTAAACGGCTAGGATTTAACTGTGGTGGTCCTAGACGGCTAGGATCGACTTGGGGAGGTCCTGCACTTATAGTTTTCGCACACCAGATCTAACCGCTATGATAACATCTAGAGAAGGTCCAGAGGCTTAAAGATTTCAAAGAACGCATCCAACGCACAGTGTCTAATCTGGGGTGATCTTTAACTGCCGAGATTACACGAAGGGAGGTCCTAGGACTAAGCCTTCTGAAAATATCTTACTTGGCTCGATCTAATCCTAGGGTGGTCTTGAATGCCTAGGATCAACCCGAGGAGGTCCGAGGACTTGTCCATTTCGCGACAAGGGGTACGTAACTCGACGCCATGTCTCTCGCTGTCGTCGCGATCTAAACGACGCGGCGCAAGCCAAATAAACCGTAACATACACAATACTATTGCGGACCTAAGGGTACCATTCTCAACGGCGAGTCGGGTTAGAACGTCATGGCGAAACCGAGGAGCGGAGGGTGGTTTTCAGCAAATCCAAAACAATAAAAGCTTCACCCCGAGCTAAACTAGCTGGTCCTTAAGCACTAAGGGACAAAGAGAACTCACCAGACACCGAGGAGGTTCAGAGGAGGTCTGAGAAAGCTATCGGATGAGCAGCTTTGTCGAGGCTGAGAAGACGACACCGACAAGGTGCTCGAGGTCGCAGAGATAAAAAGAATGATGAGGATAGGATCGCGATGGTCCAAAGGTGGATCAGACCATGGATATGGACGGAGATACTCACCGGGTTGAGACGATGAAATCCTCTTTTGCCGCCAAGATTCCAAACTTGAAATTAAGGAGTTCCGTGAAGGGAAACCAAAATCAAGTTAGGAGAATCGATCGGAGGCACGAGGGCTCCAAGGATAGGAAAATATTCCGATTAGAACCACCGAGCACCCAATCACCGGGCGAGCTCACAAGGCATCAATGGCGAGGAGTGCTCACTGTGGTTGACTCAACCACAAAGACAAATGAGCCGTGATCAGAGAGGAAGGAAAATCGAGGAGGGTCCCGGGCTTTGAAACTAAGAGCACAAAACAAAGAAAAGGGGCCTCGCGCGTGAGCTACGCATGAGCTCACCGCGGCTAAAACTAGGGCTAATGAAGTAGGGCAACATGAGCACCCGCTTTTGGTCGAAAGTGTCGCCACGCCATCGTCTCCGACAACACGCGAGAGCACGGACGCGGATGACAGCCGCCATACCGCACAAAGGCGCGCGATGCGAGGAAGAAGACAGAGAGGAGGAAGAAGAAGAACAGGGCGATCCCGACTGCTCAAGATTTAATCTGACGGCCGAGATCATCCCACGCCCTCGAAGTTCCAAAATAGCTAGAGGAGCTCATGAGCGCGGATTTCAACCAACGCCTTGTGAGCGATGAGTGCAATCGAGGGTCCGAACGGTCCAATCTATCCAGCCGCACGATTTAAATCCAACGACTAAGAAACAGCCCACGCGCGCCGAGCCGCACTCGGTGCGTTAGTGGATCGGACTGAGTCGGTGGCCCGAGCCCTAGTCGACTCGAACCAAGTCCGCCTGAACCGTGGTTTGATTTTAGGTTTTTATTTGAGCTGAACTTTGGGGATTTATTTGGGATAGCAAAACGACTCCAAAAATTCTGAAATTTTTACAGGAGCTTGCTACCAGGGATATTAGTCTTGTGTAAAATTTTCAGAGATTTTGGTGCTGTACATTTTCCTCCAAAATTTTACAATGTGCTGCACTCAAGGTTTGACCAAGATTTGAATTGGGTTGACTTGCCTCCAAACTCATTCAAACAATTTCTAAAAATTGTGAAATTTTTCAGAGGGGTCTCAGACTATATTAGGAACTTAGGAAAATATTTCCAAAGCACGATCATAAGATTTGACAAGATTGTTTCAAGGATCAAGATTTGAATAACAGACAGTGACTTTGTATTTCCATAAGTCTGCACAGAACTGCTCAAGACAAACAGAAATACAAGATGTAAGAAAAGTTTTAATTTCTCGCTGTTTTCTTACATTTGAAACACAAACCCAAGATTGGGATGTTACACTGCCACCCATGAGGAGCTCAAATCATTCGTAAATGGCGGAAATGGGAGGCTCACAGCTTTGCGCCAAACACACGAGAGTGAGAGCCGGAGTGACTAGAGTGGAAGAGGAACTCAAGGAAGGCTCGGAGGTGCCAAGTAGCTCAAGTGTCAACGGCCGCACGAGGACTAGGTTTTAATGGCGATGGGACAAAAGGGCTCTACCGCGCGCGAAAATGAGGAGAGGAGCAGGTAAAGGTTAGACCTAACGCTGACATGGTTGAAAAAGGAGGCGCTCAAGGCCGTTGCCGAGCCCCACGAGGTGACCGTGCACCGCCCGCCCACTGCCACGGGCAGCACGCCACGAGACGAGCGGCGAGGAAGAAGAAGAACAGAGGAGGGAGGTCTGGGAGGTCGTAAGCGGTTCGATTAGAGATGGACGGCTACGATATCATAAGTCCTCCGGAGGTTTAAAACGGTAGAGGAGGTCGTGAGCGTTGGATGGAGATCCAACGGCTCGGTTCGAGGCGGCTCTCGGGAGGTCCGAAGGTTTCCACAAATATGGACCGCCCGATGGAGATCTGACGGTCGAAACACATACACCCAAACACGAGCCCGAGTACGGCTTAGTCGACTTGGCTCGACCGAGTCAAAAGACTTGGGCTTGGGTCTGACTCGAGCTCAAGTCTGACTCAGCCTAGGTTTAGAAATTTAGGGTTTTGAATTGAGCTGATCTTTGGGGATTTGTTTAAGGTAGCAAAACAACTACAAAAATTCTAAAATTTTTATAGGAGCTTGCTAACTAAGATACTGACCTTGCATAAAATTTTCAGAGGTTTTTATGTAATGCATTTTTCTCCAAAAATTGTAAGGTACTGAGCTAGGGTTTGACTGACCTCCAAATATATTCAAACAATTTCTAAAAATTATGAAATTTTTCAGAGGGGTCACACACCATCCCTAGAACTTAGGAAAAATATTTTCAGAGAATGATCACAAGATTTGATAAGAAAATTTTTGAAGGACAGGGTTTAGGTCAAAAATGACTTGTGACTTTGTATTTCCATAATTCCTTTGCAAGAATTTTGCAGAATATACAGGAAATACAAGATATAAAAAAAGTTTTTAATTTCTACACATGTTCTTACATTTGAAACACAATCCAAAAACTTGGGATGTTACACCTACAGGGTCGCACACTTAACATGTTAGAACAAATGAGTTCGGATATGATCTGTTATGGGTTCTTTATAAGGGGATGGATGAGGCTGTTGGGATGTAAGAGAGTTATTGCACCGAAACTCTAGCTGCCATCTTCCCGAAGGCCCTACTCTGCGGTTGGTGCTAGCACACCTGCGGTATGATGTTCCACCTTAGACGGTGGATAGTGTATAGGTGTCGCACTTGTTGTTAACGTGGCCGATCGAGGATGATCCACGACCTACGCAAGGAATGTGATAGGTTGCTGCAAGGGACGATCGGTGTTGAGGACATTGGACAATCGACTACAACCACTACATAGATGCGCTCGATGTTGGATCGATCGTCAACTCTTCTTCCGCTGCACTACGCTGCCTAGTGGTAACCATCTATGATCTCTCGCCAGTATGGCTTCCGTTTACGTGGTAGAATTTTTGAATTGCCAACTAGTGTAGCCAACCCGCACTTCTACCACAAAGCGCTAGTACCATTGAAGTTTCCACACCCACAATGTGTGTGCAAAGAACTAACGAAGATCATTCAGTCCATATACTCACCACCGCCGCGCGCATTACACACGTAGGAATATCATCGAAGCTTAATCTTACATACGCATCGATTTTTCACACCTTATGTTGCATTCCACATATCCCTAACTTCATTCGCGTATAATGGCAGCCCGAGATGCGTTGCAACTTTTTCAATGGATCAATGGCCTAAACATGTACGGTAGGGCATTCATCCAGTAGAAGTACATATTGAACTACGCGATGTGAGCCGAGACCTTCAAATGATGGAAACCTTATGTACCCCACCCTATTGAAGAGGCACCAGTCGACAAGGGGAAGGCTCCGGCTAGTGAGACCGACGACGGTTCTAAAGATCCCCGCCGCCCTAGCACACTCTGGATCGAAGAGGTAAGTGTTGTTCAATTCGCATCCTGATTATTGATTTCACCTTACATTCTACTAACATCATTCAATCTTCTAGTCCGTCTCACAGAATAGGGCTACCTTTGAGACTAGCCACCTCCGCAGTCAATCAGGACACAAGGGGAAGGGACTAATGCACTGCCAAGACTAATTGCAATCCTTCTTTTCTCTGGTTCCAAAAAAGCCACGCCTGTATTGTAGGTGTTTTTCGGTTTATTGATTCGCATGTACGTCATTTCTAATGCACATAACTAACCGATGCAAGTCATGTAATTCGCAAATTACATTGTGAAGTCTCTTAAATTTTATTCTGAAATTTTGTCAATTTCATTTTTCAAATTTTATTCCCTAACTAATTATTTAGGCTTAATTAAATATTACTAATTAATTAGTAGTCATAATTTATTTGTCCTAATTAATTAACCATAATTAATTATTCGTTGTTAGTTAGACATAATTAAAATTGACCTAATAAAATAACCGTAATGAAATAATCCTAATTAATTAGGCTTAATTAAATACTAGCTTATTTGATCCGCATGTCAAGCGCTTCTCTATCGTTCATGGACAAGCTTATATACTAGTTAGACATATTATATGATCCGCATGTTAAGCATTTCCTCGCTGGTTTATGGACAAGTTTCTAGCCCTGTGGTACAATGCAAGATTAAAGAATGTTATCCACATTAAACCGATAAATTAACAAAGAATGTCTTATTTGATTGGGTACATATGATAATACCCCTCTCCCGGCTGTGCTACGCTGTGATTTCATGTATAAAAATTTGTGGATTTTTTTTGTACATGTGATAATACATTTTTGAAATGGAATTATGTGATTTCATCTATAAAAATTTGTTTACATGATTTTGTCACATCTTGGCCAAGATAAACAAAAGTTTGATATGATCAAGAGGGGCGGCTGTGTGATGACCATGTGAAAAAATTTTGTGCAATGAAAATTTTGGTACATGTGATAATATTTACTTCTTCGATACAGTTTTATCTTCTTTACGGAAACTGCGATGAGAATAGGGTAATGGTTGACATGAAGTTGGAGTACGATTTTCTCTACGTCCCGACCGACTTTGGGTACTAATACTATTTTCCTTCGTGCTCTGAGTAATATTAATCATACTATTACTTTTACTATATAAGATTTTTGGTTTTATCTGATCTGATCACTCGATTCGTGGGCTCGCTTTGATGTGTTTGCCTGTGCCCAAGCGCAGGTAAAAATACAAGAGGGAAAGACCGGGCCATGGGGGCACGAAGGAGGAAAAGACCGGGCCTTAGGGGCGTGAACGAGGGGAAATTTGGCCCCTAGGGCACAGACGAGGCGTTTCGGCCCCTTAGGCATGGACGAGGGCATGTGTCACGTCCCCACAGCTTTGCGGTGTTATTTTTATCTTGGAAAGTCCGGCTACTCTCGAACTATTAGAAAAGTCTGCTTGACCCTCGAACTACAAAACCTGTTATTTAACCCCTAAATTTGCAATTTGGTCAAAAACCCTCAGGCTGGTTTGCTAGAGTAGTTTTGCACGCATGTACTGCTTGGTTGATGTAGCACATATTTTGCTATGTGGACATCCACATCACCCTCTTTCTCCACACCACGCCTCCCCCTTCTCTCTCTTCTTCCTTCAACAACTCTATTTCTCTTCTCCTCGAGCTCCTTCGGCTTATGGCACCACCACCTCCTACCCCAACTCACCCGGCCCACCACCTCCACCTCACGCCTCGACGCTGGCCACGCGCTTCCACCTGCCCTTTCGTTCTCCCGCCGCTACTTCCACCGGCCCACCACCTCCGTGCGGCCTCCTCCTACTCCACCTTGGTCTCTCCGCCGCCTCCTCCGTCGCCTCTCCCTACCACCCAACTCTCCTAGATCCGCCGACGACGAGCGTGGTGACCCGGCGAGCGAGCGAGTAGGAGGTAGCGCGGCGCCCATGCCAATGAGCAAGGCGGCCGCGGTAGTCTTGCTGACAGTAGCGAGCGATGCGCGGGCCACGACGCGCCCATCGGCGAGTGAGGCGCAGCGCGCCGCAGAGTTGTCAGAGGGAGCAAGGCGCCGCCGGCCTTCGCGGTGGCGCTAGGCTTTGACGACCCACCGCTTCCCGCCGCGAGCCCCGAGAGTAGGGCCATATGTTTATGTTCAGCCCGAGCCTTCGTCACGCAACCGCCGCCTAGTGGACGCGCCGATTTCTCGCCGCGCTCTTGCGCTTTCTTCTTCTCCCACCGGCTTGACGAAGATGTCCGCCCACCGCTTGCGCCACCGGCGATCGCGGCGGCGCGGGGAGGTGATCGCGGCGATGTAGCAAAGAATAGCGGGCGCCCTCCAACTCCGGGTGGTATAGTTATGGTTGTCCGAGCAACCATGGGGAGTTGGATCGGAGCGGGAGAGGACCCCATCAAGAGCTCGCTGCGCCGCAAGACGGACGTGGCGGGTTGGCGCCGATCGCCGTAACTCAAACTCCCGCGCGAGGAAGCGCCGCCCAACGCCTCTCGCATACGCCCATGGCGGCGATCGGTTCAGACGGCTTTTGGGAGGCGAAGAGAGGAGAAAGGAGAGAAAGAGGCGCCCACCGCATGAGAGAGCGGGATAAAGTAGAACCAGAAAGCACGTTGCATTATGAATTGGCAAAACCGCTGCCACGCGTGCAAAATCACCCTAACAAACCGGTCCGAGGGGTGTTTTGACCGAATTTTGCAAATTTTGAGAGTTAAATAACTGATTTTGTAGTTCAGCCAGAAATCGACTTTTCGATAGTTGAAAGAGTAAAATAGGCCTTTTCTTTTATCTTTGATGCATGGCAGCTAGATTCGTTATTTCTCACGTTAACCGTTCTATTTTAGAGAAAAAAATACTCCTCGTTGACAGCTAGGCTAATGTGCCAAACAATTATATAGTTGCAAATCCCAAATTTCGAACATGTTCCTCCTCTCATCCCCATGTTCCTCCTTCCTTCTCATCCCCAAATTCACGTACCAAAATCTTGAAGCTCTTCCTCGTGGTCGCCGTCGTCCTCCTCCTCCCCTCTGCTCGACTGGCGCGGAGCGCAGATCCATCCGGGGTCGACGGTCTCTCTTTGGTTGGCAAGGAATCCCGCTCTCCAGAAGGTTCTAGAAGCTTCGAGGATGCCGGGCTGGGCTGGCCGCCTCGCCCCACTTCTCGCCGCCTCCTGCCTTCTCCTCGTGGCGGATCGCATCAAGTACATCCGTGCTAGTATTACCCCTTTGCTCTTGCTGGATTCTAGATTCGTACGCGCAATTCTTGCTTTGTCCAGTTATTACGATGCACATGGCTACTTATTTTCTTGATAATTAAGCTTTAGATTGATTATATTTGGTAACTGAAAAAAACTCAATTGCTAATTTATTGCTTGAGCTGGGTTTGTGGGTAGTATTCGTGCGAATCCTAGTGTTTCTTACTAGAGATTATGTGAGTTGTGGAGGCCTGTGATTGGCTCTGGGTCTACGTCAACAAATGTTCCATTTTGGTGTATCTTGAGAGTGATTCTTGTGTTGTTTCTTGCAAGAATCTTTGCAAGTTTTAGGGTTTGGCTCAATGATGATTGTATTGACATGCACACGCTTATCTGGCTTTTTGCATGTATAATTTTCTCTGCAATGTGTGTGGTTTCTTACTAGCAGTGGCGGAGCTAGAAATTTTGTGTTGGGGTTGCACCATTGATGATGAAAATGGGGCTATTAAGCGATTATCGGTTGATCAAATGTTAGCGTGATAAACCATGCATTATATATATTGTATTCACATGGTACTTAACGTTCCTATATAATTAGTTAGGCTTTTTCCCAATCAATTGTCTACTTTGCACATTTAGTTGTGAAAACAACTTAAATTTATGGAGTGACGATGATAACAATTACTAACATTGGTAAATAAAATTTAAATATGTGTGAACATATCATTAAAAATGTATAGCCATTCCATAATTTTTATTGGTACACTATATGATCCGCATGACAGTTCTCGCACTCTACCAATTAAAAATACATATGGTTTTAGTACATCTATACTTAGTGCGTTGTCATTGATGCGCCTATTTACGTCACATATGTCTTCAAAATTTGTATGTGAAATGTCTCATATAAGACACCCAATATTAGTTTTTGAATCATTGCACTCTTTGTGATGGCCGCAATGGCGCAAACAAAGAGAATCATACACTTTATTTTTTTTAGTTGGAAACTAAAGAAGTTCCTGAGAGTTTAATAAAATAAAACACATTCTTACCATTCATATGGAGCCACGTAGGTAGAGGAAAAAAAGGTGTCAGACTGTCTACAAAATGTGAACAGGGGCATGGAATACAATTTGCATCTAATTCTCTCAAGTGTTATCAAATCCAAATTCAATTGAAACTATAGCAAGAAAAGGTATATAGATATTTTTTTTAAAAATTGGGGTGCCCATGCATACGGGCACCCCATCTGGCTCCACCCATGCTTACTAGGATCGATTGCAAGTTGACAATTTGCTAAACCAGTCGTGGTGATCTAAATCTTATGCAAGACAAAAGTAAATTCTGTTGTGCATGGGGTGTGTTCTTTGGTGCAATCCATGGCCCAAACCTTCAGCAAAATGTTCCTGAATTCTAATTTCTGCATGTTGAGTTGGCTTGTTTGCAAAGTTCTTATGGTAGCCGTATTGCTGTTAATTATTAGAAATACCATATTGTGTATTGATCATCACTTTCTTGATCTTGCCGCACTAACAGCTTTCTTTTTATGCTTGCTATTAGTACTTTCTAGAAGAATGTTGCACACTTGGGGTTATATATGTATTAACTGAATGAGTAAATATGTTTTCAGCATAGTCGAAAAGTCGGACTGGTAAACTAACCGCTCACGTGATTGGTTCCTCTGTCCAATTGTTGGTTTTTTCTGGTTGGACCGTGGTTCAATAATAATAATATATTAATATTTGGCATAAAATTAATTGGGAAAGCAATGATTGCCTGTGTTATTTGCCAAATAATGTAACCTAATATTGCTCACTATGCTTGTTATAGCCAAATAATGAGCACAGACCAGTTGGTTGGCTCCTATGCTTGTGAGGCAGAGGGCACCAGTTCGATTCGTCAGCGCAATGGGTTAAAAAAAAATTCACCTTTTTTTGGGTAAACGATCCAGGGGGCACACCGGACCGGACCTGGCTCCGTTCTCGGTTTTTCTCGGTTGGACCGCTGGTATGGTCTGTTTTTTTTGTACTATGGTTTTCAGCTTATTTCATCAGTTTTTGCAAATATTCAGATATTAATTATGTAAGCATGTTGTGACCTGCATAAAATAACCTTATTTTTTTTTCCCGAAGTGTAACTTTTACTTTACTGTTAAGCTTGCTTGATTTTTGTCTGATGTTAAGATCACCTTATTTCCTCAGTCTGGCTAATTTGGACGTTCTTTTTTTTAATGCTCTAGGAATTCCATGAAGTTGCTGGATCCAGGTACTTAATTTATGCTCACAAACTAATTGGTACTCATGGAAATTTGTCACCACAAAATAAGATTCTCCTAAAGTTGTACTATTTTTTTTGTTTTGTGCATGGCACTACAAATAAGGTCCTCGCCTAAATCTTCCTGAAGTAGCTCATTACTTATAGCTATAGCCTTAACAAAAGGAAAGCTGGAAATGGACTTGCCTGAACAAAATGCTAAAGAGTTTTGTGTCGAGTTTAAGACACAATACTTAAGAGTTTTGTGTTTTCACTTGATGCCAGAATTCTTCTTCAAACAAATCCACACACACATGAGCTGCATTGCTCAAGGGAAAGGAGCCGTGCAGCTTGGAAAGCTATCGATGAGGTAGGACATGCAATATAACTGCTCACTGCATTGGTGCATCCATAACAATATTACAGGTTAAGTTTTTTTATGCAGTATTTGATGCCCTTCGTGGAAAAAGAGAAATATGAACTCCCAAGCAAATGTAGGCTTCATCCTGATAATGACATGTTTCGGGAACAAGAGCAACATAAGATTCATTTTGATGTAAATGAGTGGCGTTGTGGCTTCTGCAAGAAAGCCTTTCGAGCAGAGAAGTTCATTGATCAGCATTTTGCAAATCGGCACAATAATCTTGTGGATAATGTATGCTTCTTACTATATTTCATGATTTGTTTCATTCATCAGTTCCTTAAACAATTATATTTGTTTCATATATGTTTACTTAATACTAATTTGATATAGTTTCGGCAGTTCTCACCACAAGTGGTTTTTCTTCTTTTCTTTTCTGTTCCTTCCATTTATTTAGAAAACACAGGCAATGCTAAATAAGATGATTTTTATGGCATTTTCTTGGTTATGCACTTCAAGTTCCAATACTAACTATTTACATAAGATGGTTTAGGGCACTTTCTTGGTTATTCACTTCTAAGTTCCAAGTTGACTTGTTTGATTTATCTTGGTCTATTCAACTTCATGTTTTTCTTTTACTTTGTGTGTTCGTTATGGTCGGAATACAATACCATCGCAGTAGTCCGACCACGACACATCATCCAGCGCATGTGAGTATGGCAAAGATAGCCGCCTGGCTAGGTCTTGGTGGTTTCCTTGCCCATTACATTATGACTCTTAAATTAGGAATATCATGTTAGAGATTATTTCAATCTATTAGTTGATTTTCATATCAAGTTTCCATAGATAAGTTTCTATCTTTAGTTTGTAATCTCTTCCGATTCTCAAGACACATCGGCGATGTTCGCCCAGATCATTGCTCGACTCGACGCCATCAACCGACGCAAGACAACCACGGGCGCCCAACTCTCCACCATCAACAATCGGTTGAGAGTCACAACACTTTGCGGTGCGAGCGGAGAAGGTCAAGATTGACACCGAGAGCCCGGCTGTAAATGTGCCGTGAGCAGAGCGCCCACTCGACCGTTGCTTGGTCCAAGGATGACCCATCGCTCGATTAATCGGCGAGCGCTTCTTCCGTGACAAAGAACCACATAAGAAGAGAAGGTTGGCTAGCCTCATACCACCCGACCGGTGAGCGCGCAAACATGGTTTTTGCCGCCTAGAACGCGAGGAGGATGCCATCGTGGCATCGCATCTCGGACTCATGAACGTGCATTTTGGCCCACCGCTGCGATAATCCTCGTAGAGCTAGTGCAATCAAACATATGAGCACCGCCAACGACTACATCTACCGCTTCGATCGATCTCAACGGGTTGGTCCCTTACATCTCGAAAGCAGAAAGTGCAATCGCTCATCGCAGGCTTCAGAACCACTCAAGATCGACGCCGATCTCCAGTGAGCCTCAAACCATAGAGATGGCGTGAGTCTCGCCAAGCATATGAGCGATGGCCACTACATGAACCGAATCAAGCGGCCGCGACACCTACACCAAAGTTGGCGCTAAGCCCGCTTCACAGGTGACACGCCGACACCAATCCTGGTTCACAAGCCCACCGCAGAGGCAACCAGTAGGGGCGCCGGCCGCCTTCCATCATGTCCTCAAGCTCGAACAGATGGTCGAGTGCAAGCACCAAGGGCTTTGCTTCAATCAGACGAAGTTTACTCGCCCATGAGTGCAAGCGCTGCTACACATTGAGTTTGTCAATGGTGGCCCTGGCGACAACGACGACCCAGTGAGGAACCGAACGCTGAATCTCACTACATGTGTTGGCTTGTGATAATACCGGCCACACCATGTAGTTGGAGGTGACGCGGGCGAGCGCTACTCATGGCATTAGCGGACTCCGATCGACACAATTTTGTGGCCAAAAGGTGCGCGACCACCGGGCTAGCCATACACGTAAGACGCCACAGCTCAGGGCGGCAGCGTACAATGTTGAGCAATTGGCGTTAAGGCATATGCCGCGACCAAGAGATCAAGATACACGCGAGGTGTTCCACGTGGATTGTTACTCGCTTCCCTCGAGTGGCTTCGACTTGCGCCGAAAGGCCCAATGGCTCAAACATTGGGGCCAATAGCGCGGGATTTCGAGCGCCAACATGTCCTTTGGCACACGAATCACATTGTTCGCTGGCAAGGTTACGCACTGCAAGATGGCGATACGCGCACTTGCTCTGAGAAGAGAATGACTTGATGCATGTATTACTCAAGAATTTTCAAGATTGTTTGTCGAGCCATGGGTCTTCCACCAACACGCTGATGTGACCACCACGCCCACTTGGAGACCGGCACCAACGCCATAACAAGCCATATACCAGATCTCGCAGCTGCGTAAAGATGAGCTGGAATGTCAGTGCAAGGAGATCATGGCGCAAGGAATAATCCGCTTAAGTACATCGGAATTTTCGTCTTCGGTACTTTTGGTGAAGAAACAGGATAATTCGTGGAGATTTTGTGTGGATTATCGTATGCTCAATGAGAAGATCGTTCAAGATAAATTTTCAATTCCAGTAGTGGAAGAACTTCTTGATGAACTCAGAGGGGTGCAATTTTTTACTAAGCTTGACCTTCGTTCCGGTTATCACCAAGTCCGCATGCATCTTGACAATGCGAAGAAGACAACGTTCCGTACACACCATGGACATTACGAGTTTTAGGTGATGCCGTTCGGCCTTACCAATGCGCCGGCAACATTCCAAGCATTGATGAATGAAATTCTTGGTCCCTATCTCCGGCGATTTGTGCTTGTGTTTTTTGACGATATTTTGATTTACAGTTCATCATGGTCGGAGCACATGCGCCACGTCCGCATATCCGCATGGTGTTCGAGGCGCTACAACATCACCACCTCGTCCTCAAAATATCCGAGTGTACTTTTGGAGCCAAGATGGTGTCTTATCTCGCAATTCATCTCACAACCCGCGTCGAGATGGATCGGCGAAAGCGTGGCGGCCAAGAATGGTCGATGCGTCGATTTGCGCAGCAATCCGCTTCTTCTTCCAAGAAGGGTATTATCGCCGCTTCATCAAGGACTACGAGTTTATCGCACCCCGCCGCCCGGCCATGATGCCTTCCCGGTCGGAGGAGGCTAGCTTCTTTCAAGCCCTCAAGCAAGCTCGCCACCGCTCTGTTGCAACTTCCGGATTTCACTAAAGCATTCATCGTGGAATGTGATGCTTTGATCGTGTTTGGCGCTTATGCTTCATCAAGGCGGTGGTCCCAGAGTTTTATCACCGAGCCATTGCACTCGACACACTAAATTTGGCTGTGGTATGAGCGCGAGTTGATTGGGCTCGCTCAGCGGCGCAGCATTGACATCCGTATTTGGGGCATTCATTCCTTTTACGTGACGGATCATTACGCCTCCGCTCTTGATCAACATCATCAACTATACCTCAACATCAACGTGAGCAAATTGACGGGATATGATTTTTGGTTGAATATCGCCAGATGACTCAATATGTGGCGTATGCCTTGTCTCGCCAAGATTCGATGCGCCGGGTCCTTGTGCGCATTGTCTTCTCTCCGCTTAATCTTTTGAGAAATCCAGCCGCCACGCACGCCACCCAGCCATCGCCGCCTTCGTGATGAGGTACTAGCAAGACAACAAGGAACTCCATGGCCATCTCCGATGGATTACTTCTATTTGACAAGAATTTATATTCTGCTACTTCTCATGTTCTCGCCATCTATCTTATCGCCATTCATGAGGAAGCATCATGAGAGGTCCGAAGACGTTACATCGCTTGAAGGCGCATTCTTCGTTCTCGTGTGTCTGACAAATCATACAAGAATTTATCCACGATTGTCGTGTGTCAATGCAACAAAACGAACACCTCCACCCACCGCCTTTTTGCAACCATTAGAGGTGCCCACGGTCATTTGGGGAGAATATTCCCATGGATTTCGTGGAAGGATTACCTCGCTCATGGCAAGTCGCTTATCCTTTTTGTCGTTGATCGATTCTCTAAATATACGCATTTTATTCCACTTGCACATCCTGCCACTCTGTTACAATACTCGCTTTTTCTTTGTGGAGATTGTGCGCCTTCACGACATCCCTAGTTTTGTTGTCGATCGCGACGTGGTATTCACGAGTGCCTTTTGGAAGGAGTTATTTATTAGCAGCATCCGCTTGCATGTGAGCACGCCTACCATCCTCAACTGATGGCGCATCAAGCAGCCTAACAAGGTCATAGCCATGTATTTGCGATGCCTCACCGCGATCGCCCAAAACGGTGGCTTCGATGGCTTCCATGGCTGAGTTTTGTTATAATACCTCGCTCCACTCGCCTTAAAACGATACCGCTCAAGGTAGTTTATGGGCATGATCCATCTGCCGCCACGCTCATTTAATGCGGGACACAGTGGACCAAGCTTTGCACGATCATGATACTTTTTGGCCGATGTTCGTGAACGACTCCTCCAAGCTCAAGACTATGTGAAACAATATTATGATTCACATCATTGTGACGTTCATTATCAAGGGGAGATTGGTTTGGCTCAGATCTCACACCACCAAACATTATCATTATCAATTGAAATACGCCATAAGCTCGATCATGGACCGCACTAAATTTTGGAGCAAATTGGGAACGTGTCATACCGCCTACAAAGATGCTTATCAAGTCGCCGACTAGTCGACGACTAGTCGTCGACTAGTCGACATCACGCCGGAGAAGGACCGACAGAGGTGGCGACTCGACTTGCGCCGGCAAGTCGGGCGACTAGTCGACTAGTCGTCGACTTCGTTCGTCGACTAGTCGACTAGTCGTCGACTTGCCCGCCGACTAGTCGACCAGCAGCAGGCAAGTCGCCCGACTTGGGAGGAGGATGCGGGTCGATCACGCAGCGTGTCCAAGAGATAGAGCGAGGAGGGAGAGGCGCACTGTTGTCTGGCCGTCAGAGCTCCACCAAAGCACACGCGCGACTCACCCGAGCTCCGCATCCGGTCCGCGCCGAGGCGCTCTCACCGCACCACCGCCGCCCTGCCCTCTGAGGTAGATCCGCCGTCGCCTTCCTCCTGCTCCTCGAGAGCGTACTCGTCGTCGCAGCCGCAGCCGCAGCCGCCTTCGCTGCCGCGCCGGCGCACTCATGTCGCCGCAGACTACCGCCCGCGCTCTTCGCTTTGCTCCTTCGCTCGCCGGTTGGCTCGCCGCCTGCCAGAAGCTCCGCCGCCTCTTGGCCGCCGCCTCCGCTGCCCATGTATGCTCCTCTCCTCTGCTCTCTTCCTCTGCTTTCTTGATCTCTTCTCTGCCCGTGGAGCCGAGTGGAGGGCTATGGGAGGAGGAGGATCCGAGGACCGAGGACTCGAGGTTCGAGTCCGACTCCTCCTTGCTCGTGAGGAGCAGAGGTTTTGGACTCGACTCGGAGGTTCAACGGCGGGCGGGAGGGGATAATGGGAATTGGGATTGCACGATGGAAGGGAGGCGATATGCACTATGCAATATATAAACAAGACTGCCGACTAGTCGGCGACTAGTCGGCCGACTAGTCGACTAGTCGGCAAGTCGGTCACCAGAGAGTAGTGTCGACTTGCCGACTTAATAACCTTGGCCTACAGCCATCGAGCGGAGCACGATTCATTATGTCTTTCACGCTGGTCTCAAACCTTTCATGGTGTACCACCTCGCCTCCACCTTCACTTTCTGAGTTGGATCATGGTCGCGGCATTACCTACGCCGACTAAAGCTATCCGAGGACGCCTTCATCGTGGAATTTGGCAAGTTCTTATTGCATGGCAAGGATTACTCAATCAGATGCAACATGGGAAGTGGTTAGTGAATTTCGCCGCTTGTTTCCCCGCCACCGAGGGCGAAGTTGTTTCGCAGATGGAGAGATGTTATGGTCGAATACAATACCATCGAGAGTCCGACCATGACACATCATCCAGCGCAGGGGGAAAGCGCGGCAAAGATAGCCGCCGCCAGCTCTCAAGGTTTCCTTGCCCATTACATTAGGATCCTTAAATTAGGAATATCGTGTTAGAGATTGTTTCAATCTATTAGTTGATTTCATATCAAGTTTCCATAGATAAGTTTCTATCTTTAGTTTGTAATCTCTATTTAAAGAGAGAAGATATTGAATAAGGGCAAGCAAGAATTAAGAAGAGTCTTACCTTGCCTCTCTCCCTATGCCGCCTGGTGCTGTGCCTTGTGTGCGATGGCGCTCTGCGCCGCCGACCGCTTGTCGTCCGGCCTCCCACCTCTCACGCCTATTTCCTTCGCCACCAAACCCTAGCCCACAACAGTGCTTGTGTGGTTGGGTGGGTGGGGGGGGGGTATTATTCTTTTCATTAAAAATCATTTACCATGCCTTAGAATGATAAATATTATACTATTTCCTCAGAGTCAAGGAAGATGCTTGGCAGATCTATAGGAGCACTCCACTGTGATCTGACAGTGGAGTTCAAGAAACCAAAGAGTAAATGCAATGCAGCTGCGCTGCAAGGAACCACCATCTTTGTGAGGTTCTTATCATTTTGTTTTAACTGCTCTAAATTTCTTTGTTTGGTTTTGTGTTATTCTCGTGGCATGTAAAATACATACCCCTAAGCTAATATTCCTATCCTGCAATTTTTAGCTTGTACTGTTTGTGTAACATATCTAGGTTTGCAGTAGACTTAACGTAGACATATTTTATCACTCCTTTTATCTGGTGGTAGCTATTCTGATATTATCATTTTTTCTTTAAAACTGTTGTTCTGCACTGTGATACTGATAAGCATCATCAGTTCATGCTGGTATGCTTGGTTTGTTAATTACATGCAATTGTGTGAACTTGGTATATATATTTACATGTTTGTCTAGCTCCTAGCCGACTAGTAGACTCTGGTTGTTGTACCTGCTTGTATATAAGCACTATTGAGATTTCTTGATTTATTATTGGAGAATTTTCAAAGATTGCTGCATATTCATTTCTCTCTGTTAATTTAGTTTGGTACTTTGGTTCATATGGTCAATCAATAGATGTGCTATATAGCTAGCATTTTCTGGTGTATTTGTGATGGCAATGTTGAACACCCTTTTGCTTCTGCTAACAGAGCCTTGCAGACAGTTGCTTTCCTATTAATCAAGGGCATTCCGCCAGCCGTCTTCATGGTAAGCGAGTGCTGCTTGAATGTATGATCATATGTTCATATTCCTCTCATGTAGGATTCTTGCTGATGCAGCTTGTTTGGCAGAATTTTTCTTGCGCCAATTCTGTGATGCTCACACTTGCAGTGGGGGATCCAAACCTTTCCCCAAAGGTGGCAGGGTGAGGAAATTTTTACCTAGAAAACCTTTGCTTTCAAGTACTGATTCTGAACCTATTGATGTGTTATTATTAACCAATAATAAAGGTACATTTGAAAAACATGACCTTTTAAGGCAGCTGATAACATTTTAAGTGAGTTAACATCATTTGTTTATTATTCTGATCAGTAGGAGCTTTATGATTGTTTTTTTTTTTGTAACATAAGACCTTTCATTTTAGTATGTTGTAAATCTTTGTGAATGACTAGAATCTACATTGTTACGCATTGCAATTTGAGATTTAGTATGTTGTTAGAATACTTTGTATATGCTTTGCTATTAGTCTCTTGTATAGGGTCTTCTATGCATATTTACCACACTGTGTACCCATTGTATATCCACCCCTTTGGGCCTTATTTCAATTTAAGCTCCTCATTAATGGTATCATAGCATGGTGCTTTATCCAAACCTCAGCCGCTGCTGAGCTTTCGCGATCATCACCGAGGCGCCGACGACTACAACCCTTCCTAGGAACCTCCCGCCGCCGCCCCTCCTTTTCTTTTCCTTCTAGAGCCACCACTCATCTCTCGCCACACGGATCTGTCACCACCGCTGCTCTCTACTCGAAGTCGCCGGCCGGCTCCAGTCGCCGTTGTTCTCCGATCGGCGCCACCACTCCTCTTGCTCCACCTTGCGCTCCGAGGACGCCACGCCGCTCTTGCTGGAGGTTGTCGCCGCTTGCCGCCGAGGTCGCCGCTTTGCTTCCGAGGGCACGCTCCGCGCCGCTTGGTTTTTTGCCGCCGCCGAGGCCGAGGCCGCTTCCTCTCGCCGCTGGAGGCAGCCGCTGCCTCTCAACTTCAAGCAATCGCAGCCCTGTTGTTGATTTGATGACCCTAGATCATTGATGGCTCTCTGGTCCAAGTTTGATCCCCACATCGGTCATCAAGTTGGATGGGACCAACTACAGGGCGGGCATCGCCTCACGCGAGTCACTCTAGATAGATAGCCGCCTGCGGGAGATCGCCACGAGCGAGGCCTTGTCCTCCGTTCCTCGCTCCTCCGCCGCCTCGACCGCCTCTTCGCAGTCCCTCCAATGATGAGTCCGGGCTGGGTTACCACCGAGGCGCCGCCAAGGAGGTATGGAAGGCGCCGCTAATGAGGCTACCGAGGCATATCAATATGCCTTGACACCTATGAGCGCCGCTGCATCGATAACGCTTGTGTCATGTCTTACCTTGTCCAAAGCGTGGATGCCTCCATCTTCATGGACATCATTGACTCGATGGCTAATGGGAGCACCTTCAACAAAGACTACTAGCCAAGTAGTGATGCTCATTCGACCCGGAGTAACACCCCAAATCCTCTCGTGTATTTCTCGAACTAGTCCCATAATCGTGAGCTAGTTCACACAAGAAATGATATGGTAACATCCATAAATCGCATAACTTTATTAATAAACAGAGTTGATTACGTGAAAGGATTACGAGCCAACAATAAAGAACACAATGGAAGGCGAAGAAGAAGGGAGTCCATTGATCTCGCACAGCAATCAACTGGGTAGCGCCTAGTCGCTGAGATCCACATCGTAGCAAGGTCCTTCTCCTCCAAATTTGTTTGCATAAAACAAGTATGAGCACAACTACCGTGCTCGCAAGTTACACCCAATAACAGAGTTAATGCATGCATGGATATTATCAAAGGCAGGCTTATAAGGTTATTTGTGCAAAAGCAATATTTGATATTTTAAATACAATACTAAGTTCAAAAGCTCAAGCTTTATAATATCTAAAATTGAGTTTTTTTTTTGAAATAATAAGGCTAGTGTAGGCACCAACCTAACACTAACTTAAACACAAGCACCATCCCGGGGCTTCAACCTATAAGTTTTTCTCATAGACACCCATCTATGTCATAAACTGTTTTACAAAACATTTTGAAAACAAAACCAAAGTCTAATCCACGAAAGGCTTTGCTCAGCATATCCATGACTGTGGACACGGCTATTCGAATAGATTGACACTCTGCAGAGGTTGCATAGCTTTACCTACAAGAGATAATTAACTTGTACTGTCCGCTCACATACTTTTGTAGGTGTGCGACTAAGTGATTATCACAAGACCTTTACAATGCGCCATCCCAAAGTAGTTATACCCGCTAAGGTTTCGCTACCGTAGGCTTCGCACCAAACGGTAACCCCCTCTTGCGCCATGTGAGCATTAACAATAAGTCTTCACGACACCCACACAACCAGATAGCACAACAACATTGAAATATTGCAAATTAGTTAGCCAAGTCTATCCCATACTAGACTTGTGGTGGTACGGAAGGACTTTGCAATTCGCAGCTTGCAGACCGGTCCTTAATTGACTGGGCGACTTCCAAAACAATTCCTAGGCCTCAAAACATTCGCTGAATTGAACCCGTGCATAAACCTGCACCCACCAACTATCCATTTCACCCAAGTCTAAACCAGTCTTTTATTTTATTTTTCAAAATCATTTATAAACTTCCATGGCACACCAATGCTATGGATACAATTTAAACCACATTTGATTTTTGGCTGAAAATTCTCAAATCAAATATTTTTGGTCTAAGCATGGCTAAGCATATTTTTTTCCCAAAATGCTCTAGTCTATACTATTGCATAAACTAGATTTTCATCTAAGGTGTCAAGGTATGTTTGATTCAATGTCAAATTCATAAGACAAAGGAATTAGGAATAATTATAATTTAAAAAGTGTATTTAAATTACATTGAATAGAAATAAACATACAATAGTAATTTAAAAAGTAACTTAAATAATTTGAAATAATGGGATCAATATGGTCAAAGGTATAACTTGACTTGCTTGATTAGTTGTTTCAAATCCACATTAAATCGACTTTCCAAAGTCATCGAAATCACGCTGAAATAAGTTAAATTCAAACAAAATTCAAATAAACTCCAAATTAAATAATTTTTTGTTTAGTTGGCTAGATCTTGAATTTAGATGAATTTAGAAATTTGAATGAGCTCAAACGGAGTTCGTGATGCAAAAGATATGGGCTCGAAGATTGAATTCCCAAGAAATACCCTAAAAAGATTTTCCGAATTTTAGGAATGATTTTTCTAAAGGAAAAGAATTTATCATGGTCATGTCGATGTCAAGATTGAGAAATTGATTTCGGTTGGAAATAATTTTCCACCGAAATTCTTTTGTATATATGACAAAAGGGCCCGCTAGTCCATGGACTAGGTCCATGTGGTCAATCAGCCCATCATGGAGGCTCATAGAATAGTGTAAGGTGCGCATGGCCGGGCGCAGATTGCCACGTAGGTGATGATTTACACGATTGCCACAAGGGTCGGACTGGTCGTTGGGATGGCGGGTGACGGCGTTGCCATGTCACGCCTCGAACGGCAGATCACAAGAACATTCTCGCCGGCCACGCCGCCACGCTGAGGCACACACAGGTACCAACATGACGAGCATGATTCACCGGTATGGCGCTCACCTTGCTGTAGGCATCGGGTTTTGGTTGTCGCGACGCAGGTCCGGCGCGCGATGTTGGGGTTCGGCGAAGACGACGCCGCGAGGGTTCTCCTGGCCGTGGTGGCGCGCATTCGAGGTAGGCGACCGAGGCGATGTCGAATCCGGTCGATGACGACGCCGCGCTTGACGGCGTCGAAACGAGGAAATTCGAGCCAACGCACGAAGAAAACTTGAATCTCGCGATCGGGAGCGAGGAGGTAGAGGCTTCGGGCGCGGTTGCGCTGGGGAGCGCGCACCGCGGCTCCTTTATAGGGTCGAGGCGGCCGTGGATGAGATCGTAGGTGCGAAGATCGCGCGCGCACGCCAGGAACGGGCGCACTGACGCGAGATGAGGATATATGGAGGAGTGGGCGCGGCGAGATAAGGGAAGACGCTGCGCATGATTCAAGAGAAGGGAGGAATCACTGAATCGAGGAGCTCCGAGCGGCGCAAATGGCGGATGGAACAACGTTGACGCTACGGAAGAAAGCGAGTGAGGGTGACGATGACGGGCGGGGCCCACATGGCGGTGATACCAGGATCAAAATCCCACAGAATCACATCGCGGGTGGCGATCCCAAATTCGGCCGGTTTGCAAATTCAAATTTGATTTGAATTTTGATGGTTTTAATCAAATTTGAGTGAATTTCATCCGAATAAAGCTCGCTTGACCGTAACCTGGCCACATTTCGCAGACACCAGTGAGCCGGAAACTTCCGAACAAAGTTTCACCCTTGGTGATAGCAAAGAAAGGAAAAGGATAACGCGCGGTGTCCGACCGCTTGATTTAAATTGACGGCCCACACCAATGGAACATTCTGACCATCCAACAAACCAATAAGATCGGCCGCCCAATTTTGATCTGGACGGTCCACGTAGCGTGGAACGCTCGGATCACGTAACGCGCTTATCAAGATCTGACCGCTCGCTTATGATCCAACCGCTGACATGAGTTGAAGGAAACACGCGCGCTGCGTGGTTTAGGCCGAGCGCCATGCGCCGAAAGCAAGTGGTGATGTAGGATCAAGGATAACCGACTAGAGGGGGATGAATAGGAGGTTTTTAAACTTTTTCACAAATTTACGAGTTAAGCCAATTAACAATTTAGTCTAAACAAGTTATACTTCTAGCTAAACAATACAAGCACAAAGATCGAGCTAGAAATATAAATGCGGAAGAGTAAAGACTAGAAATAACCACAATGAGACAACGATGTTTTCCCGTGGTATCGAAGACTTGCCGGTCTTCACTAGTCCACGTTGAGGGAGCTTGAACCAATCAAGCCGGCTCCACGTATTAAGCCTTTCCTCGATCACTATTGGTTGTTCTTCCTCCGCTTCGGAGATGGTGAACACCAAACTACTCACAATTTAGGCACCGGGCCTCTTCACAATCTTCTTGAAGAGATCACCGTGCAATCATCGCCAAGCCGTCTAGGAGTTTGGCAAAACTCCAAGAGTAACAAATCAAGTACCTTCGCTTGACGATACTCAAGTGCAAAAGGATCAACTAGAATGATGAATGCACTTAAATGAGCTCAACAACCTCACAAAGAGTGAACAAATGAATTTGAGGAGTTGAAAGGATGCACAAGGCTCAAAGGATGTTAAATGTGGTCTAGCACACTGTCCTTGAGCAGCGAGGAGTATTTATACCCCAACAAAAATTATAACCGTTGGAGAAGAAAACTCCACTTTTTCACCACAAGCGGTACTACGCCATGTCATGTACCAAGCAGTACTACCGCACTTCTCCAACCACCTGAACGCTATAACAGAGGCATTAAATGACCTCGACATAGCCGCTTTATCTTGTATTACGGTACTACCGCCAACAGGCTAATGGTACTACCGCAGAGCGGTCATACCGCAAAGTCAGTGCGGTACTACCGTTTTCCAAGAGAGACAAAAAGGGGTGCGTGTTGGAAAAAACATACCGCCAAGTAATGATCGGAATAACCAGGCGGTACTTCCGCTTAACAAATGCGGTACTACCGTAGTTCGGTCATATCGCGTGAATACTTGCGACTACTACTACCGAGGGTTTGGCACCAAAACACAAAAGGGTCTCTCTGTAAAAACATACCGCTAAGTGACAATCTGAACAATCAAAGGCGGTAGTACCGCACTACAAGCCCGGTCATACCGCGGAGCGGTAGTACCGCAAGCTCAATGCCGGTACTACCGATTATCCTGACATAACAGACTTGGCTCAGATAAAAGCAATCCAAATGCATGCATGATCCTAGATTGATCCATAAAGCACAAAAACATGCTATCAAGCTACTAGTCATGATCCCTCTTAATAGTACGACATTTAACCTATAATCCGGTCTTCCAACCATATTTCCTAAGACCGGTAAAAGGTAAAAGGTTTCTAATCTACTTATACCTTGACTTTGATCCAATTTGATCTTCATGATATCCTTTAGCATGCAGCTTCACGATCATACTTACCATTTGGACTTATCCTTACAAATGCTCAATCACACACATTAGTTCAATTATCACATATTATCATAAATTACCAAAACCAATTTTTAGGGGCCTAGATGCTTTTCAGCTGAGCTAGGGTTTTGGCCCAAAACTTTCTTTTTCCGGATTTTAAATGGATTAGCTATTTAAATAATCTAGTTAAATCAAAAGGCTTTAGAAAATAGCAAATAAAATCCAAAAGTTATAAGAAAATTCACAGAAATTCCCTGAGACATTTTGGACTTAAGTAAAATAATTTCAACTTATATTTGGTAATTAATTTGGCAAATAAATATATTTTTTAATTCTTGGAAAATAGGAAAAGCTTTTTTTTAAATCCAGAAAATTAATTAAAATTTTGCTTTTCAACTTTAAATCCAATAAAATCCTAGAAAACTCAATAAATTTTATTTTTGACCTTTAAAATTTAAGAAAAACAAGAAAAGCAATTAAACTCTCTTAAATTTCAGAAATTCCAACAAAATAATAACTTTATTTTTGGTAACATAATTTGGGATGTTACATGCTCTTTACTACTCTCTGTTGCAGCAACTTTAGGCACTTTAGCAGAACGATGCTTCTATTGGGGTCTTCTACCACCAATTCACCGCTCTTTGGCGTCAGCTTAACTCCTTTGACCCTTGCTGCATGTCGAGTATGTGCCTGACATGAGGCTTAGCGAGCACACACTGCCAAGCGTTGTCTTTACGACTTTATCATGCGTCTTCGTCCAGAGTCTTGTTGAACCGCTTTCCTCGATCAACCATGGTTGAGGCCCTTGCTACCCTTAGTGCTGAGGAGCTTAGGCTTCATACTATGACCGGCGAGCCCCGCCGTCGGTTCTTGCTACTCTGTGCACGGCCACCTCGACACCGGCCCGGCAGCCTATCCCGGCTATCTGCCCCACTATTACTTTGACGCGGTGTTCAATGCAACTACCGCATGAACTTTGTCCACGACTACGCACTGTCCATCGGGAAGAAGTGGAACAAGAGCAACCGCAAGGGTAGTCGTTCTAGGAGTGGTCGTTGCTGAGCCGAGTTCATATCGTGAGGCTGTCTCTCATCTTGAGTGGCAGCTTGCCATGGCAGAAGCAATGTTCTAAATAACGGTAAACGGTTAATGAATGGTCACCCTACCTTTTAGTGTTTATACGAGAAGCCTTTGTAAACGGCCTTGTAAAGGGTTTTACTATTTAAAATTCAGAGAAATATATACATGTGTTTGTATTAACAAAATAAGCATATAATTCATCTTCTTTGATGCATACAGAATGGAACTACTAGGCTATCAACAATTGTCCACAACGGTGACATGAAGAAAAAATATGACATGATGGGAATGTAATTAAAGAATCATAATTGAATGAATGAACATCACAAGTAGCAATGAAAAGCAAAGCTAGCATTCATCTCATGTATGTCATAATGTTCCATGTCATATGGCAATCTTGAAACTTTACCCAATAAATGGGCTCATAAATGTTAACGGTCGTTAAACCGAATAAATGGTCCAATAAGACAGACAAACCTTGAAATGGCCATGTGGACACTGGGCAGAAGAGCATGATGCTCTTCAGCACTAGCCTTAATGGTGACTTGCATGAGGTCTATATGCAGCGACCCCTGGGTATTCGGCTGCTGATGGGCACGTATGTCGTCTTCATTGTGCT
Source organism: Ampelocalamus luodianensis (assembly GCA_036346255.1). NCBI lineage: Eukaryota > Viridiplantae > Streptophyta > Magnoliopsida > Poales > Poaceae > Ampelocalamus > Ampelocalamus luodianensis. The sequence continues at coordinate 9,126,805 of CM070627.1, read as the reverse complement.
CTCTATGGTCCCGAGGTCTATATGCACCACCCAGGTATTCGTGGCATGGGCATGCATGTCGTCTTCATTGTGCTCTCTATGGTCTCAAACAAGACCCTCGTGCCTGATTTGAGCATTTCACCTCTGTCATCACTGCTGGTTTCTCTCTGTCTCATTGTTAGATGCCTCTTGTATAGGGTGTTCTTTGCATATTTACCTACACCTGTAACATGTATATTTTAGCCTTTAGCCTATTGGAATAGATCAAGGGTTCATTCCAACATGGTATCAGAGCCCATGGCTCTCCCCTCCCCAAAACCCTAACCCTAGCCTCTTCTTCCTATGTGGCCGTCGCCGTCATTCGGATCCTCCTCTACTTAGCACACTCTGCTGGGCACCACCGAAGCTCGACCCAGCACGGTGTGCTAACCGCCCGCCTACGATCCGCAATGCTAGATCCCGTCGCCGCCTCAGCTCTCGGATCCCGCCACCACCTCGGGTGTCGCGCGCTCACCACCTCGCCGCCGCTTCTCGCCTCGAAGCCGCCATCGATCCCGCCGCTCGAGCTCGCGCCACCGCCTTGAGCTCCTCTGCTCTAGATCGGCGCCGCTCTGAGCTCCTCTGCTCCGGATCTCCTCCACTGAGCGTCGCCGCCCCGAGCTACGCCTCCATCGAGTGTTGTTGCCTCGAGCTGCCACGCCTCCGGCTCTCCAAAACCGAGCGCCACCGCCCTGAGCTGAGCCTCCACTGAGCCGCCATCGCCTCCGCCTCCGCCCGTGCTCTGCTCTTCAACGAGCTGAGCAGCCCTGCACCGAGCTCACACCGCCAACCACCGGTGCTCTCCTACGCTACCGCAGTTCCCAGCTCTTCTTCGTCCTTGCTGGGTCCTGCTCCACCTCGGATCGATCTTCATGATCGCCGCCCGCCGAGCCTCCCGAGTGCTACCGCCATGTCGCCGCACTTTCTAAGTCTCGACCTACGGTGAGATCGCCGCCACCGCTAAGCGGTAGCTCGTGGTGTCCGAGGAGATTGTTGCTTTGGAGCGTACTGGCACTTGGGATTTTTGTCCCTACCTACGCGTCACTACTATCACGTGCAAGTGGGTCTACAAGATCAAGACCCGCTCGGATGGCTCTCTTAAGCGCTACAAGGCTCGTCTTGTAACGCGTGGTTTTAGTAGGAGTATGGTTGTGACTACGATGAGACCTTCGCTCCTATCGCCCACCGACCACGCTTTGCACTCGTTGTGGTCTCTCGTTTGACAATGGTCCATTTCTTAGCCGGATGTCAAGAATGACTTTCTCAATGGCGAGTGCGCGAGGAGGTTTACATGCTGCCCCAGGCATTGTCTCTAATGGTATGGTTTGTTGCCTTCGCCGCTCTCTATGGGTTCAAGTAAGCCCTTTGTGCTTGGTTTGATCGCTTCTCCTCTGTTGTCATCGCTGACGCTTCTCCACGGCTGATCACGACCACGCCTCTTTGTACACACCTCGGGGTCACACACTCCTTTATGTGGATGATATAATCATTCCTGGGGATGACTCTCAGTACATTGATTTTGTAAAGGAGCGTCTCAGTGAGCAATTCTTGATGTCTGATTTGGGTTCTCTTTGTTACTTCCATGGGATTGAGGTCACTTCTACGCCTACGGGCTACTACCTCTTCTAGGAGAAGTACATTTAGGATATCATTGCTCATGCTTATCTCACTAATCAGAGCATGGTGGACACTCCTATGGAGTTTAGTGTTCACCTTCGGCCCACTGATGGAGAGTCTCTTGAGGATCCCACTCGCTACCGCCATCTTGTTGGGAGCCTCGTCTACCTTGGGACCACTTGACTTGATATTTCTCATCCAGTTCACATTCTGAGTCAGTTCGTTTATGCTCCAACTCAACTCCACTACAGTCACTTTTTCGTGTTCTGGACTATCTTCGCAGGACAATCAGTCATCGTCTTTTCTTTCCTCACTCCAGCTCTTTGCAGCTTCAGACGTACTCTGATGCGACCTGGGCTAGCAATCCTTCTGATCGCAGGTCTCTTTCTGCCTATTGTGTTTTCCTTGGTTCCTCTCTGATTGTTTGGAAGACTAAGAAGCAGACTGTCGTTTCTCATTCGAGTGCTGAGATTTGAGTTGCGAGCCATGGCGGCGTCGACAGCTGAGATCACTTATCTTCGGTGGCTACTTGAGGATTTCGGTGTTTCAATTTCTGCACGGACTCCTCTCTTATCATATAGTACTGTGCGATCAACATTGCTCGAGATCTAGTGAAGAATGAGCTCACCAAACACATTGGAGTAGATACTTCATACATGAGTTCGCAGGTGGGGGACCAAGTTGTTGCTCTTCAGTATGTGCCTTCGGAGATTTAGTTAGCAAATTTCTTCACCAAGACACATACTAGAGCTCAACACAGCTTCTACCTCACCAAACTCAGTGTTGTTGATCCACCATGATTTTGAGGGGGTGTTAGATATGTCTCTTGTATAGGGTGTTTTTTGTGTATTTACCTACACCGGTAACATGTATATTTTGGCCTTTGGCCCATTGGAATAGGTCAAGGGTTCATTCCAACACATGATAATGCTCTGCTTGTTAACACCTCTCCTTGTGGTCAAACGCTCCTTCTCAATGTTGATGATATGGTCATCACCGTGGTGATAACTATCGATGATATTGCCTTTGTGAGGAAGCGTCTCGGTGAAGCGATGGCGCTTTATGATGTCCGATCTATGCCTAATGGCTACTACCTCTCCCAATGTAAATTTGTTCAGACCTCCTAGATTGTTCTGGTCTCACCGACCATCGCTGACCGTTGAGACTCCCATGGAGCTTCACCTTTAGTTTCGTGCTCACGATGGTGACCCTCTCTGATCCCACGAGGTATCAACGCCTTGTTGGGAGCCTTGTATACCTTGGCATCACTCAGAATGGGTTGGGAACAAGATGCATGCTCTCAGGCGCCATGCTAGAATAGTTAGTTTCCTTATTAGTCGAGTTTACTTCTTTAAAAATGTATTCTATCTAATAGAGATAAGTTTCTTTAGAAATAGAGATTGTTTCGTAGAGGTCAAGTCGGACCGTCCCTATAAAAAGGATAACATGTATCAATTATCAAGGAACAAAGAAAGATGAATTAATCTAGTCTCCCTCTCAATGTTCTATCATCCCAGTCTATAGTCTAATCTTTTATCCCACTAAGCCGACGCCGTCCGGCCTTCTTCCTGGCGGTGTTTACCCCGTTATGAACTAAGGTTCATGACAACTTGGTATCGAGCGATCGATCCTTCCCACGCCTTACGCTACCATGGTTATGGCGACAGATCGGACCATCGGACACGGCCGTCGAGTCGCATGGCTATGATAAAGGCTAACGCCAACAAGATGATCATGAGTACCAACGACAATGACAAGAAGATGGTGGTTATCTTTCTCAACATGCATGCTACTTTAGAGAAGATGATTGCGGATCGGGGAGAGAAGAAGGCACAACAAGAGGCGGCGGCGTTTCCAGCAACTATAGTGACGCTGTCGAAACTTGCCATGCCGCTACCGCATCCTGCCATGGTGTCGCCGAAGCCAAAGTACATCGTGGTCACTGCGACGCTGTCAGGGTTGCTATTATGCCTGCCGCAGCAACCGGTGAGTTTGCCGCAACCGCATGTGGAGACAATGATCTTCAAGGACTCGTGTCGTCATCGTAGCCTCTCATCAACATTGGGTCTCCTAGGGCTTCAGCCATAGCCGCCACCACAGCTCGAGGACGAGCTGTCGCGAAAGGAGGGGAGTAGTGTAATGGGTTGGGTACTATTCACAGCCATGAATAGTATGCACGCCATCAGCGTCGTGCACTATTCACGCCAGTTCCACTGTGCATTAGTTAGGAAATAAAGATAGAATAGTTAGTTTTCTTATTAGTCGGGGTTACTTCTTTAAAAATGTATTTTATCTAATAGAGATAAGTTTCCTTAGAAATAGAGATTGTTTCTTAGAGGTCAAGTCGGACCGTCCCTATAAAAGGGATAGCATGTATCAATTATCAAGGAACCAAGAAAGATGAATTAATCTAATTTCCTCTCAATGTTCTATCATCCCAGTCTATAGTCTAATCTCTCATCCCACCAAGCCGACGCCGTCCAGTCTTCTTCCTGGCGGTGTTTACCCCGTTATGAACTAAGGTTCATTACATTTGGTAAGTTTCATGACACACTCGTTCGTATATCTCTCATGTTGCTCACACCCTGAGTCAGTTTGTGCTCCTACCAAATACACTAAAGTCATCTCTTTCAAGTTCTTCGCTATTTGTGTGGAACCATCTCTCGTCGTCTGTTCTTTCTTCGCTCCAGCTCACAACAGCTTCAGGCATATTTTGATGCGACTTGAGCTAGTGATCCCATTGATCGTCGATCTCTCTTTGCTTTGTGTTTTCCTTGGTTTCTCTCTTATTGCTTGGAAGACCAAGAAGCAGACCGCAGTGTTCCGATCGAGTGGTGAGGCAGAGTTGAGAGCTATGGCTTCAGTGAGTGCTGAGGTTACCTGGTTACGGTGGCTGCTTGCTTATTTTGGTGTTATGGTTCAGGGTTCAACTACCCTGCTGTCGGACAGCACAGGTGCGATTAGCATTGTTCGTGATCCAATGAAGCATGAGCCAACCAAACACCTTGGTGTGGATGCTTCCTACACGCGCGCTCAGGTACAAGAACGTGTCATCTCCCTAAAGTATGTGCCCTCGGAGTTGCAGCTTGCCGACTTCACAAACCGTAGACTGAGCGTCATGTTTTTTACCTCTCCAAATTCAGTGTTTCAGACCCACCATGAGTTGGGGGGGATACTTTTGTATATGATTAGTCTCTTGTATAGGGTCTTCTATGAATATTTACCACATCTGTGTACCCATTGTATATAAGCCCTTTTGGGCCTTATTGCAATTTAAGCTCTCATTACAGTTGTAAATCGTTGTGAATGACTAGAATCTACATTGCTACGTATTGCAATTTGATATTTTCAAACAATCACGTGGCATTACATTTTAACATGTCAGTGGTGCCACTGCAGTACATACGCGTGGATATAGATATTTCATGATCAATGAAAACAACCATTAGCATTTGAACAAAACGCCTTGCACCTCTCTTTATCTAGATTCAGGTTCTGGAAAATTTTCTTGTGGAACTATAGACTATTTATTTGATAAAAGAAATAAAATCTCCTTTCATCGTATTGTTACTTTTTACCCCTTTGTGCAGAAACAAACAAATAGATTCTACTTGGCTCTCTGCATCTTGACAGTGCTACTTCTGCTCCTGTTCTATCTCATAGTATTCTTGCAACAGAGGTTTGTGCCATTTACTTGTGAATAATAACATTTTTCCTACTTTGAACATTTCCAGGACTGTTCTCATATTTTGTTGTGCAGGGAAATGAGGAAAGGTGTCCAAGATTTAAAACGGATTTCAAAAATTGGGCACAAGAAAAAGCCATCCTAGTTGTAAGTTTCTCCTGTACCCAAGCATCCTAAAAGATCTAGCCACCATTTTGCTCATGAGAGAGATTAGCTACCCTGTGGTATTTTATATTTTCATGTGTCCTTTTTTTTTTCTATGTCAAGATGTCTTCAGTTCTCTTAATAGCTACTGTTTAGATAGTCGTGTATTTTTAAGGAAAAGTGCATATTATCCCCAAAACTACCCCTTCGGTCTATTTTTTCCAATTTGTAATGCCTGTATCGTGCTTGTTCCTTCTGCAGTCCCGCATGCAAATGCAAGCTTCAAGAAGCAAGCATGTGTAATTTTGTGAGGTTGCAGAAGATATTCTTTGATGTCAAGCTGAAACTGAAGTCTTGTTGACTCAATAGTTCACCCCTAGAAACATGGGGTTTACATGACTGTACAAACAATCTCAGGAGACTATTGTACATTGAAGAATGAAAAGCTGTATTCCATATTATCCGTAGATCAACAGGCCTCATTTGGACCCTTTGTGGGTGGTAGATTATGGATTACGAACATTTACATAATTTTCAATACATGCTGGGGCGTTTGTGATATTCGTAGGAATGTTTTGATATCTTTTGACAGGATCCTGGCTAAATGCATCAACGTTTTTGGTTCTAAGCCTCGAACAACAATGGGATTTTCAATTCTGAATTTATGGTGCTATGTGACTCTCAAACAACTAAACTTTGACGTGTCCCCATGCATGAAATGTCAATGATACAGATGCCATGTGTGTCAAACGCGTTGCAAATAGGCTACGATGCTGTTTTTTTTGTTGAAATCAGACACAATATCAACGACAGTAAAGATGTGATCATTGGCATCCGGCCCAACTGATTCTGTCAGGCTACAATATAGTATATGAAACAAAATTAATCTGCCTTTTAAGCAAACTACATTCAAGAAGATTGCTGGGGAAATGCTTGCACATGAATCATGTAGCTTAGGCCATGTTTAAGAATATCATACGTCACATTCTATCCCAATGTAGGAAACACAAACTTTATATTTTGCGCAGAACAATCTACATGGTATCAACTGTCTAGTTCATCTGTTTTATATATAAAAAACTATCTAGTTCATCCGATTAAAGTCCAAACAGTTCATATACATTACATGAAACAAAGTGAATTCCGAGTCCAATTTCATCTTTGTTAGTAATACCAAGGATGATGATGTTACAGTGATCTGGACTATGCCTAAATAATTCAAAAGATAATACCTGCGTACCAGGAATTTCACGGGAATCTGGGAAATTCCTGCATCCAAATGTGCCACACCTTGCTTGTCAAGAAACTTATTTATTCTGTGAAGAGAATCAACAGGTATTCCAAATTCTGTAGTAATTGCCTTTGAATTCCAACGGAAAGAATTGATGATTTTATGATCAGCAAAGAGTCTGTTTTATTACCTTGGTTTCTCTTGAAAATGGCATTATGGTTGCAGCATGAACAGAAGCTAGAATAAACTGCATACTTCTATCCCCAAATTGCAGTTACAACTGGAAACAAAATTGTTGTGCCAAGCACTGCTATTCGTAGGATATCTTCCTTCGTAGCAGCCCATTAAATTTAATGGACAATAGCTTTCACAATAGCTTTCAAGGACAAATTTTTTTTGTTTATCAAACAGAACATTTTTTATATTCAGATCTCAGATGGTGTCTTATTAACTAAAGTAGGAACTGCAAAGTCTTGTGTTTACATTTGCAACACCACAACACTAGATATTAGAGGTTTAGTGAATAACAAAGAGAACATACAATGCATATAAATTAGAAAATGCTCACAGTTCCCACCGGAACCGCCCACTTCCATCGGTGTAGCCCGCTCACTCCGCCGTCACTCACCACCTCACCGATTTGTTCTCCTTCCTCGCCACCGCTATCGACATCGACGATGCCACCGCTATCGACATCGACGATGAATCCTATGGCTAGTGTCACCACCGCTGCCTCGTCGCTCTGCCTACCAATCGTTGTCACCAAAGTTGTCGTCATTGTGATGTCGATCACCGTACCACGGTTGGTAGCTACCCCTCACAGAGAGGCCCCTCCTCCCCACCGTCCGATCTCCCACCCCCCCTCGCACTCTCTCTCCTCTCGACGGTACCGACGGCTGCTGCCTATCGCTGCATGGTCAATTTTAGATTTGGAATTGGTCAACCTTGGAGATGTAACCAAAACATGAATCTCAAGGTGTGATCAACGGTCCAGAAAGTATCTAAGATTTAGGAGAAAAACCAAGTACTTGATTGCTGGCATGCTGGTGGTTCGTATTGTTAAGAGTAATAGACAGGTTCGGTACAAACTGGGTCTAAGCTGGTGAGAGGTGTGAGTGTACACTCTCACCAACTAAGTTTAGTCCTCTTTCATACGAATTTGGTGGCCGTTTTATTCTTAATGAAAAAAATATCTAATTCTTCGTAGGTATTTGCGCTTTTAGGAAGGTTCCGAGGGAAAAAGTAAAGGAAGGAGGTCTTCGAATCGGATTGCTCTTACAAGGCGCCCCTACTTGTCAGGAAATATGTGGTACTATACACCAAGCCGTCATTGGAGTTTTTGGCCGTGTTGGCGTGTTTCCTGAACGAATTAGCGAAAATGACACTCGTCGTGCAGTATTTGCAGAATTGGAGCCTCCTCCGCATGGCTATCATGTGGTTTTCCCAATGGGCCGACAAGTTCCCAACACCGCACGGTCACCGTGCATTACTCCCAACACCGCATGGTCACCGTGCATTTCTCCTCAAAACCGCATGGCCACCATGCAGTGCTGTCCTTCTCCACCGCCTGGCCGATTTTTTTTGCTGAATTGGCCGACTTATTCATTTGAGATTTTGCTGATCAATGTGCAGATACAGACTGAAAATACACTTGGAAATAATCTGAGGCAATCCTCAAGATTGTGTGTGTTCGTTTACTAATTTGTTGAACATGATGACCATGGCATTTGTTTGACTACCATGCAATGAATATATTGGTAGTTGTCCTTCGGATCATCGCACCTGTGACATCTAGACATCACGATGTGACTGAGAATCTCCCCTTTATTTCCTTTCCTTTCTAGGCCCTCACTGTCTTTCAATCGCATCCGCTTAGGGTGATGAGGGCATCTCTACCATGGATACAACTGTGCCTACACACACAACTCATCTACAACAAGTGTCACAAGGACCACTTACTCGAGCTCGTGCTCGCCAACTTAATTATCAGGTGAATTCGTTCCTATGTTTATATATTACTGAGAATAGACCGCTACCTAATGCAAGTGATTTAATTGTGCTTAGGAACATGGGAAAAGACTAAGGACAGGCAAGTGGAGTCATGGACATACATGGAAGGCATAATGGAGGTCACCATGTCACTTTGGATCCGAGCCAAGTATGAGTTCGAGTTGGACTCGTTCTGGATTTGAATTCGGACTACTGCGACAGTACTAAGTTCAAACGGCCATAACTTCTTCATATGGACTCCGTTTGGGACGTTCTTGGACTTCATTGAAAGCTTATCAAGTCTACTTTCCAACGGATTCATCCTCATCTTAAAATTCCATCTGATCCGACCAGAATAATCAAAACAGTCCGCATGTATTTTTGAGCCGAGTCAAAAGGGTGCTGCGCCACCTCCACTTGGGCCCATGGGCCTTGTAACCCTAGAGGCATGCATCCACTTCCCTGGTCGCCACCCCTGGTCGTCTCCCCATATAGGAGCCGCCGCCTCCCTTACTAGAACTCAGATTTCGTTGAGTTTAGGTTTAGCCATTGTGCAAACTTCTGTTCTTCAGTTGTGTCGGATGATCACCTGTCAAGATAGCCTTCAGAATCCAATCTTTATTTTTCAATACCATCTACACTACATTCTTATTCGTAATATCAGAATGCTTATATTTTATTCTTGCTAGTTCTTTGATTGCTCACAGGAATTGAAGCTCGTGTTCAGGTTGATCGCACTTCCAGTAAGGTCAATAACGCCTCGGAGTTGGTTCAACGATTGCTAAGGCGCAAGCGTCATCGTACGGTTGTAATCGGATCGCAAGAGTCACCTCTACCAAAAATCAATAGTTATCAATCTCATCGAAAGATTGGGCACCCTGCCTGCATCACAGGGTCCTCCTCCTCGACGTCCTCCTCAACGTTCACCCCGATGATACGCTCCTCAACGTCCTCCTTAACGTCCACCCCGATGATACGCTCCTCGAGGTCCTCTGGATCGTCACTGAGCCACCAACATCCTCGCATCAAGAGTTCAAGAACTCGCCTCTGCGCTTGCAATCGAATCTCCGATCTCCTGAACTAAAAGACTAGTAGTCTCTAGGAGACACACCTTCTTGTGTGCGGCCATCCGTGTAGTGGAGGCGCTGCCGCACAGCCACCGTGTGGAGGCGCTGCCGCACAGCCACCGTGTGGAGGCACTCCTGCACGGCCACCGTGCGGTGGAGCCAAAACTGCACGGGCACTGTGCGGTGGAGGTGGCCCGGTGGAGGCGCTGCCGTGAGGACCAGCCGCACTGTGATTCAGAATCAAGTATATTTTTTATTAAAAAAACTCATCTACAATCACCAAATCCTTACAAATTTGACCAAGTATGGATCGCATGACGATTAGAGAGTAACAACCAGAGAGGGAGAAAATGCAACCTTACTTTTCCATGCAAACCTTGACATTGGAATGAGCAACAAAAAGTACAGTAGTATTATGATGAAAGGAGCAGTACAACTCAATTTGCCATTTGTGATGTTTTTTTGAACATTTTTCTGAATCAAGTATATTTTTTGATATAATACGCATACAAATATAGCAAAACAAAATCACATAACACGGGATACAATATGGCTTGCTCGTCTGAGTCATTACTCTCTTCTCGCTGCGTCTGCTTCTGTGTCCGCGTGCGTGTCCTGGTTTTGCGTCGAGCATGTCCCGTGGAATACGTCAGCTGGTCCAGAGAGCGTATGTCGGATCGGAGGGGGTACGAAGACCGTTGAGTCTCTTGAGTGGGTGGAGGTGCACCAGTAAGCTGAGTTGGAGGAAGCTGAGTCTGGTAAGAGTTGATATCGTTCTACTGAGGCATGCCGAATTAGGGGCCACCTACAATGAAGTCATGAACGAGGGAGTGTATAAATCCACTCCCGAATTGTTCGCCCCAAGGTACGATGTTTGCAACTCCGGTCGTGCGGAGGAGATCTGGCCCTGAACGAATGATGTGCCAGTGAACCCGGAGGAGCTCCGACCCCTAAACGTATAGTGTGCCAGCGAACTTGGAGGAGCTTTGCCCTGCGTATGCTCCAAACCCTGGGTGCCATGTTCCAAACCCTGGCGCCATGTTCTGCTCCCTGGCAGGAGCTGGGAGGCCCGTATCCTCATCGCGGACGAAAAGCGCCATTACCCCACGATCAATCAAGGCGCAAGACGGAACAATGTTAGTAAAAATAAACACTCTGGACGTAAACAGGGAATCTCAAACCTCTTGGATGTGCAGTGCAGATGACCGAGGGGGAGCGCTAGTTTGTGTACGGGGTGTGGACGGTAGAAGTGATGCATCCCGATGGACCTATAGTGAGAGAACGACATGATATTAGCGGAACGTAAGGCATAACAAAAAAACAGAACATAGATTTGTACATAACTTACCTCCCACCGATCTGGCCCGTGGATGACCAACGGGGAGCGCTACGATGCCGATCGGTCTCGCTGGGTCATGATGACCTAATGGGGGAGCATGGTCCCCCCACTTGGTGCCCGATGCGCAGGACGTCGTCCGTCGAACAACCGCAGCTCAGGTTCTTTATTATGTTCTTCGACTCTGCGAAGAGGTACTTCAAAGTCTTCGCACCCCACGCTCGCGATCGCGCTTACTCCAAGCAAGTGACATATAGAACATGTTCGTGAACGGAGAGTGCAGATATCATCAATGAAACGACCAGAGGTTGTGTCTTACAGTGTCATCACATTGTGAAGCGCTGTGATGATAATACGAGTGGCGTAGGCTCTCCTAGTCCGTCACCTGCTCCGGGCACTCCGATGGAGGAAGGGTGAGTCTGGCGTGTGACTGTGATACATACCACTACAGGTACTCACCGTACATCCGAACGTCATATGGACACTGCTCCTACAAGGCCTCCAAGTGCGTCGTCTCCGTCCATGCCATAATCCACTTATGCTAGACTACTTGCTAGTCCTCAACATGCCGACCCATCCTCGATTGCCTGCATTTTCGGAAGGATTGATGTTAGAAAAGAAAACATAAGAAGTGTAAACATTACTCGGATAATGTTTGACTCACACGTGTACGGCTCGCTGTAGGACCCTACTGTCCAGAGGGGCATGACCTGGTACAAATCAAATTGTCGTATTACGCGCTATGGCGTGTAAGGCTCCACCATATATGTGAACACCAGATGGCAAGTCGTCGCCCATAACCCGGCGTCCTGGGTGCATTGCACGGACAGCCCATGTGACGCTACCATTTGCACAAAATCTAGAGTCTATAGAGTCCAGATGATGTCATTGTCGTGCAACGACTCGAACTCATTGTGGAACAACGAGTAGCACCTCGCCGGTCTATCTTTGGGCCAGCGTAGATGGGTAGCAGTCCATCGAAAGCCCATAGTGGGCCTGTCTACCGGGTTGTAACATCCCATCTTTGGACTTGTGTTTCAAATGTAAGAAAATCAGTAGAAATTAAAACTTTTTCTTACATCATGTATTTCCTGTAAGCTTTGAACATCTGTTGTAAGAAGTTATGGAAATACATTGTCACAAGTCTATTTGTTCCAAACTTTGTTATCCCAAAAACAATCTTGTCAAATTTTGTGATCATCCTCTGGGAATATTTTTCCTAAGTTCTTGGGATGGTGTGTGACCCCTCTGAAAAATTTCACAATTTTTAGAAATTGTTTGAATATTTTTAGAGGCAGTCAAACCTGTTTGACACTCAGTCAAACATTAAAACAGAGCCTTGCAGAATTTTTGGAGATTTATTCACAGCATAGAAACCTCTGAGAATTTTACACAAGGTTAATATCTGAGTTAGCAAGCTCCTGTAAAAATTTCATAATTTTTGGAGTTGATTTGCTACCTCAAATAAATCCTCCAAAGTCTCTGTTCTTATTTCAAATCAAACCCAGTCTCACTTTGTGCTTTGGGTTCGAGTCGACTCGGGCTCGAGCCAATTGACTCGGTCCACCAACTAACCGCACTGAGCCCCTCTTTAAAAACGCGCCTTGGATCTCGTCCGTTGGATTTTGATCGCGCGGCCCGCGCGCGTGTAAACATTCGGACCTTCCGGTTGCTTAAATGAATGTCGACCGTTAGATCCCCATCCAACCACTCAGATCCTCCGAAACCTTCGGACCCTCGGTTGTTGGTTTGAACTCGAGCCGTTGGATTAAGATCCAACGCCGCTTCTTGTGGTGCCCAATTTTATCAACACTTCGGTATAATAATCTGCATTATGAACAATAATAATACGCATTATGAACAAAGAATGGTCTCTTGTTCATATCATTCTTATTCTTAATGTCGATTGGGAGTTCTTTGTTACCAAATAAAACCTTCCTTTTAGCCAAAGTCCAAAGGCTTATTTTGAATATTTAAAGGAATACAAGATAAAACTTGTATTATGGTAGGAAGTATTTTTATTAAAGCCTAGACAAATTATCTTGGCTAAAAATATTTTTGTTGCATTTTTAGAAATTATTTGGACTTAAAGAAAATTTATGGTCTTTAAATAAATATTTTCGGCCTGAAATCAATATTTATGTATTTTATAAAGTGAAAATGTGGTTTATGAAATTTATCTGGGAAATATGTTATCCCAGTAGCTTACAGTAAAAATTTCATGATTTTATGAATTTATTTGCTATTTTTAAAAGCCAGTCAAACCTTTTACAAATTTGAATAGGATTGGGTCAACTAAACTGGTCTAAACCCAACCCTTGTACTGTAGCGACTCGGTCTCACGTGTTTGGGTGCAACCCAATCGACTTGATGCGGCTCGGTCACGTCCCAACGCGAGCCCGACATCCACGCGTGATGCGAGCCGTCGATCTTCAATCGAACGGGCGAGCTCACGGTATCCCGCGAGGCGTCCACGTGTATACTTTAATCTCCACCGTTGGATATCGATCTAACGCGCGAGATCGGTGTATGCAACCGGACGACTCCGGATCCTTAATCAATCTCCACCGTTCGTTTCTAATCCAACTGTGGCGCTCTTTTCGTTTTAAACTTAAAGGCGCGCTTTTATTTCAGCCATTAGATTCAAATCCTACGGTTGTTCCCTTTTTCTCGCGTGTTATAAAGCCCGCACTCCTCTGGACCATTGGATCTTCATCGTGTGGCCCAGATTAGTGTATGCATTCGGACGACTCGGATCCCGCTGTCGTGGCCGTCCATCCTTGATCTAGCGGTGTCGCTCATTCCTATTTGAAATCGGAGCGCGCATTTACGGGCCTTTGGATCTCAATCCTCGGCACTCCTTTTTGACCGTGGGCCTTTAAAGCCCAAAATCGGTGGGTCGTTGGATTTTAATCGTCTGCGACCACATGGGTGTATGCAATCGGACCATCTGGTTCCATTTTTACATCCTGACCGTAGAAATCAAATCCAACGGTGTTGAGCCATCGCATCTAAAAGGGTGACGTATGTATCTTTTAATTGATCGTTGGATTTCAATCCAACGTCTATCTTTGAAAACGGAGCCCCGCAGTCCTTCGGGATTTCAATTAGATCTCGATCATTCGATCTAGATCGTGCGGTCCATATTAAATGATACCGATTCAAATCATTTAATCTCTCTATTTATCGTAGCCGCCCATTTCCAATCGGACGGCTGACATTTGTTTGAGCCTTTCTGAGGTGCGCGCGGCTGAGGATGACAATGGGGCCCACATGTCGGTTGGCTCTTATCTTCTTCCTCTCTCTCGCTATGCGCATCTTCTCTGTGAATCAAGGAGAGGATTATCCCCAAAGTTTTTGCAACTAAATTTTGGGATAATTAGCCCTAAATGGACACCTCATCAAGCTCTAGACTTTTCCCAATTATCCTGTAGCTCAACTCCCACATATATAAACCCTAGTTTTTGAGCTGCAGCCATTGTTGACCACTGAAGCTCATTTTCTTCCTTGCTGACAGTGGAGTTCTTGCTCCTATCCTTTGCTTATCTATCCTTAAGCACTGGCTTTACTTACAATAAAGATTAATTATCTTTTGTAGGTCAAATCCAGAGTTTGTTTCCCTGTCCATCATCATCGGTTTTCAGAGTTTTTGGTATCTTTCCTATTCTGGTAAGCCAAAAACCCTAGTTTCGACATCTTGAGCATCTTAAGAACCTTAGGAGCTGCTGAGAATCATTCTTTTAAGCATCAGTAGCTTCAACTTGCTTCAAACTGAAAAGTTGATATTATGCCTTTTCGGTTTTTCATGTCATTTTCAAGACCTAGGGTTCTTCCTGTCAACTTACCATCTTATTTAGGTTTTGACTAAACCCTAGCGACTTGACAAGTTGATCTTTCAATTCTTGTCATCATCTATTTTGACTCTAGCGAAAATATGTCTCTGTTTCTCTTTGTCGGCTCAGCAGGCAAAATGATTTTGCTTTAGCTTTTGTAATCTAACTAGTTAGGGTTAGACTAAGGTTGGTTTGGGATATTAATTACCTAAAAGATCATGCTAAGATTCATTTATGAACTTTTGCATGATCTATACTTCTTTCCAAAAATTGCAATCATCTGTTTTGACTCTTTTCAAATCAAAAGCGGAACTTTGCAATAAACTCTAGTTTCGTCTTTTGAAAGCAGTGAGCTATATTATGTGTTATTATCACCATTATGGGTAGTTATGGCTTAAGCATCTTTGTTAATCATGCATTTCTTTATTGATCATGCAATTTCTTCCAATTTATACTAGTTGTCGTTTTTGGTATTTATTGGATTTTATTGCTTCTTTTAGAATCTGGTTCTACTGAAGCTTTTGATTATACTTCTGAACAACCTGAGCCTGCAACAGAAGTCTATTATTATCAAGGCAAGCATCCTCTTTGCACCATATTGAACCCAAATTTTGTACAATAGTTTTTACAAATCCAGTGATATCTGTGCATGCTATTTTTCTGAAAATACAAAATGTGACTTGTAATAGCTAGTTATAACCTGACCTGGTGGATTACCTTAATTATGACCATACACTCAACTCTAGTGTAGTACTGTATAATATATGGTCTATTTTCAGATTTGGCTTAGACATGCAGTCTAGAGATTTTAGAGTTTGACAAGCATATCTTGTCAAACATAGGAATCTAAGCTGAACTATTGTTATTTCAAACTCTTTGTCAGTTTCTTTAAATCGGTCTTGTATTTGAAATTCAAATTGATCTGGACAAGAGGAAGCTAGTGATGGTGCTTTTGTGCACGAGATTGGGTTTTGTGGTGGACTTGTCAGGGTTAATTAAGGACCGAACTCGACTATTCAATTCAAGTCCCCACGTACTTCCACATGCGATGTATGGGCGCTTGTTTGGTTAAGTAAAATGTTGAGACTATTGAGTTGGAAGCAGGAAAGTAAGAATATGTGTATTGGCCTTGTATGGCATAGATGCTTTGAGTGCGAGGACTGCGTTTTATGCCATGTGAGCTTTGTATGTCGATGTCGGATGTTCTTAGGAGGGTGAGGCGTATATGTGCCTCGTCGCATATCGATACCTTAATGGTGCCGATAGCATTCTACTATGGGTGGGAGCCCAATTCGCTTTAAATTGTTTGGATCGGCATTCTTGACACAACATGTGTGCCCGTGGTTAGTAGGTGGTATAGCCTACACTAGTGGGATCGGTTCACACATGGGGTCCAACTCAATAGTGTTGGCTTGTTGAAAAATACCAAATCTTAGTTTCCCGGTCGGCATACCAAAGGAAGTATGTCATCATTCGGAGGCATCCAGAAGGCAACGGGCTAGCTAAGTCATGTGGGTAAAGATGTACACCTGCGGGTATAAAGCTGTTCGAATAGCGTGTCCACGGTCATGGGCGATAACTTGAATTGATATCACTGTATAGAAATTTTGATTTCAAAAATGTGGTTTCGGTTTGTTTTGGTTTGCATGAGGAATCATGCAATGTATCATTTACTTTAATGTCATTTACTTACTGTTTTAAGCAAAGTTTGATTTATTAAATTGCTTTATCAAAATTTAGCCTTTGTAGGTTAAGATGTATCGCTTTATGCAAATTTGAACCTTTATGCCTTCCTGTTGTAACCTTATGCATGTAACAACTCTACTCCTTTGATTAGGCTCTAATAACCACTTTCTTTTATTAGTTTGTGTAAGACTTGCTGAGTACCTTCCGTACTCAAGGTGCTACCACCTATTGTTGCAGGTGAGGATGGTTTTCTCTATGAAGTACCCGTTAGCGCCGATCAGGGTGACGCTAACGAGTAACGCTACTTCTTTCCTCCACGCAATTGCCTGCGGGTGGATGGGGCCATTGGTGGACATTTTCCGTTTATTTTGCTTCCATTGTATCTTTAAAAAGTGACCAAGTCACTTAATATTGTAGTATTAACAAAATGATGTAACCTTATGTTTAATTATATCAATGTATGACTTGTATGTGTTTGATGCAATGTTGATGAAGGATATATATGCAATGGTCATTGATCCTGGGAACCATTGAGAATCATATATATCCGGGAATCCTGTTTACTGGATTTGTCACTTGTTAAATTTATATCTTTAGCCTGGTATTAATAAAGGGGCGACCTTGTTCCTTCATTAATAATTGTGCTCTGATATGAATTTAATTAGTAACATTTCCAATAACAGGGGTCCTCACAGCGTTGGTATCGAGCATCGTTGCTGTAGGTTAGAAGTAGCATGGCGAAGTTATTAGAGAGTCTTCTAATAAAATTATTTTCAAGCGATAATGTATTTTCGAAAGTTTAAGTATGACATCTTTTATTTCTTATCTTTCTTAATGTCACTTCTTGCCCAACTTTACATTGGTTTATTTAAAAGTGAATTGTTTCTTATCTTGCCTCTTTGCCTATAGATGGCGGTTGGTACTTGGTCAAGGAGACCAGGCGAAGATGTTGATGGGTTCCAGCATTACCGGGGACATGATGTGGCGCTCAATTTCACTTATCGGTAGGAGTATGCCATTTATCGGCGAGATCGAGGACCGGGATGGAGGAGTATCGCGCCTTCATCAACGTCATCGCTAGGCATGTAGCGGCGGTGTCCCTTCGTGTCCAAGCGCTTGCCACCTCGAGGCGATGGCGGTTGAGAGCGGCAAGTAGGATGATGAGCCTTCTTCGTCATGATTTGTGGAATTGTCTCAACCACCCTCGACCATTTCCGAATCGGGGCCCTACCTGCAAGTGAGCATGTTGGCTTGAGATACGATTTGGCGAAGATCCTCGGTGCGGCGGTTGGCGAGGATGGTCCGTATCATGGACCAAATCCATCATTGTATTGTGAGGAGTTATGGGAAACTAGGCATCGCCTTAATGAGGCCGAGTACTGCTGCTTGGAGTCAACATGAACGCGTTCCTGCAGCGTGCTTTATGGTGACAACGAGACCTCTCCATTGCTCTTTGCACCACCTCTTTACCGACTTCCGAGTGGCGGGTGCGTGCTGTTTATGGACAAGTGCGCCAAGCCCGGATGACTGCAGGCTTTCCTCGCACTCTGCGGACTGCACCTCCTGGAGGTCATCAGCCACTGCTAGGGTCCCCGAGGCGTCTCATTAGTCCGTTGGATCCTGTTGATACTGGTTCCCCTGGAGCTCATCTTTTGAATGAGTTCCCGGTGAACTTTAACCGGGATCTTTACGCTAGCACCTCGACGATGAACCCTCGCGGCTGAGTGTCTTTCGGTTTAGTAGTTGCCCTCAAATAAATTGTATGTAATAGGGCAGTAGTATTTGGTACAAAGTATGTAAGCTTAACTTTCGGTTTGTGTCGACATTATGGCGACTATAATGTAAGGCTGGAACCAAAATTTTGTTGTATATATATGAAGTTTACGGTTTGGTGTTAACTTGAATACATAACATAACATGATGCATTATATGTGCGATGTTGTTTCTTTTCTAATTGCAACCTTGTTTGTGTTTGCAGTACATCCTTGTTATGTTGTTAACCATGGTGTGGTAGCAGGATGGCAGGACCTACTACTCGTCGCAAGCGCAACAAGGAGGGCATGTCGACTCCGTGCCTCATTCTCAAGGAGGGCCAGCCCGAACCCTCCGGCTCTCGGGGTCCGCAAGGTGGTCCCGAGGAAGAGAGCTTCCTCCACCACCTTCGATGGCGATGTGCTCATGCAAATTGGCGCAACCGGATGGACGAGCAGCGCATCACGGGCGGTGCGCGCAATACTTCTTCTCTGTTGCGCCGATTAGAGCGAGAGGCCACCATGTGCGAGGCGATCTCGGCGACTTTCGCGGACTAACCGCGGTGTTCTCGATTCTCGAGGATCCCATGGAAGGCGAGGATTGGCTTGGACCATTGAGAAGAAGCTTTTGATTGCTCAATGTTCGAGAGGAAAAGGTCCTTTTGCGATTATCATTTCGATGGACGGCTAGCATATGGTGGGATAATCTTCTTGCCATTCAACTGCTTTGGACATGTCCCTACTTGGGATGAGTTCGTGGAAGCTTTCGCGAAGCTCATATTCTGAGGAGTCATGATGATCAAGCAACAAGAATTTCTCGCTCTCAAGCAAGGGCGAAAATCGTGACCGAATATCGCATGAGTTCAACTTTCTTGCGGATATGCCCACGATGATGTTTCGACCGACCTTCGTCGTCGAAACCGTTCTTGAATGGGCTATCGAAGAAGCTGCGGATGGTGTAGCTTTGCATGACTTCCGGAACTTCTCTCATTTGGTCAACAAAGCAATTGTGGCCGAAAGCAAGAGCAAGGCATTGGATGAGTCACGCAAGCGACAGCGGACTTCACAGTTCATTCCTGGTGGCAGCTCACCAAGGCCTCGTATGTGGTTGTCTAGACCACCACGAGCACCAGCTCCATTTTCACCAAGGCCAGCGGTGTTTGCCCCTCGTCCATCTCCTCCCACCAGTCAGTCAGGACCAAGTGGAAATCAGCCCCGTCCTGTCAACAATGTTAACCCAGGGGTTATCTGTTATCATTGTGGTCGTCCGGGGCATTATGCCAACAAGTGTGTGGCAAAGCAACAAGGCTTGCCTCCTGTTCGACCATATCCAGCGCCTGTGCGGCCAGCCCCTTCGCAGAGGCCTCCTATTAAAGCGATCGGCTCGGTCAGTGGGCATGTGAACGGATCATTCTTTGAAGAAGCGGTGATACACTGAAGTTGTTATGGGTATGCTCCTAGTTAATTTCAGTCCAGCTACTGTTTTATTTGACTCTGGAGCATCTCATTCTTTTGTTAGCAGTCAATTTGTTGCTCGACATCAGTTAGACATGCATACCCTCCAACCATCTTTTATTATTCAATCACCTGGGTCGGTCTTTAAAACCGATCGATTTGTTAATAAGGTCAACATAGCAATCCTTGGGGTGAAGTTTTTAGCAAATCTAATTGTGATTGACTCTAAAGGGTTGGGCGTCATTTTGGGTATGGATTGGTTGTCCAAGAACCGAGGTCAAATCAATTGTTCCCAACGGTCTATTTCTATGACCAATGCAGACGGCATTCAAGTTGTTTACCATTCCAAAACACTTGGCTCTCATCTTTGTGCTCACCAAGTTGATACCACTCCTTCTTTGGAGTCAGTACCAATTGTGCGTGAGTATGTTGATGTTTTCACGAAGACCTTCGGTTTACCACGGATCGGGAAGTGGAGTTTGTTATTGAACTCGTTCTGGGCGCTCCGATATCCGAGTCCTTATCGAATGCACATCAGCGAGTTGGTTGAATTGAAGAAGCAACTCGGAGAATTGCTTGACAAAGGTTTCATTCGACCGAGTTCCTCACCTTGGGGATGCGGCAATCTTTGTCAAGAAGAAAGACAACACTTTACGGATGTGTGTGGATTACCGTCAGTTAAATGAGGTCACTATCAAGAACAAATATCCTCTACCTCGAATTGATGATCTTTTGATCGGTTGGTTGGTGCCGCGTCTTTTCAAAGATTGATTTGAGGTCGGGCTATCATCAAATCAAGGTTAGAGCGGAGGACATTCCTAAGACGACTTTTTCTACTCGTTACGGTTTATGCGAGTATCTTTATATGTCCTTTGGTTTGACCAATGCACGACTTATTTCATGAATCTTATGAATTCGGTGTTCATGGAATTCTTGGATAAGTTTGTTGTCGTGTTCATTGGCGACATCCTTATTTATTCAAGTCGATAAGGATCATGAACAACATTTGCGACTTGTGCTGGAAACACTTCGTCGGCATCGACTATATGCTAAGTTTAGCAAGTGTGCTTTCTGGCTCAGAGAAGTTGCCTTTCTGGGGCATGTGTTATCGAAGGAGGTATCGCTGTCGATCCAAGCAAGGTACAAGATGTACTAAATTGGAAGCCTCCCAAGAGTGTCCCGAGATTGTAGTTTTCTTGGACTTGCGGGTTATTACAGTAGGTTCATTGAAAATTTCTCCAAGCTTGTTAGACCTTTGACTCAGCTCTTGCGAAAGGAAGAAATT
This sequence comes from Ampelocalamus luodianensis, assembly GCA_036346255.1. NCBI lineage: Eukaryota > Viridiplantae > Streptophyta > Magnoliopsida > Poales > Poaceae > Ampelocalamus > Ampelocalamus luodianensis. Next base: position 9,105,708 of record CM070627.1, on the reverse strand, counting down.
TGAATGGTCGGCTAAATGTGAAGAGAGTTTTGGCTTTTGAGAACTCTCTTGACTAAAGCTCGATTCTCACTCTTAGGATGTTCTTAAGAGCTTGACATTTATTGTGATGCATCTCGCCATGGACTTGGTTGTGTGCTTATGCAAGAAGGCGAGTTGTGGCATATGCATCCGGCGATTGCGCCCTCATGAAGTTAATTATCCTACTCATGATTTGGAATTGGTGCCGTGGTCCATGCATTGAAGATTTGGCGACATTACCTTCTAGGTAATCGTTGTGAGATCTACACGATCATAAAAGCACAAGTACATATTCACTCAATCGATTTGAATATGAGACAAAGAAGATGGCTTGAACGATCAAGGACTACGACATGGGTATTCATTATCATCTGGTAAAGCCAATGTGGTGGCGGGCGCTTTAGCGAGAAAGTCACAATGCAGCGCATATCTTCTCTTCTGCCGAAAAAGACTTGTGTCTGATTTTGGTAGCTTAAGTCTTGAATTGGTGGGAGCGGGTTTCCTCGCTGCATTGCATGTGGAGCCGACATTAGAATCTCGGTTAAGGCCCGAGCGATGCTTGAGGTGGCGAAATCAAGGAGAATATGAAAGCGAGTAAAGCCAGCGAATTTTACGAAGATGATCGCGGTATGATTCGATATCGCAATCGTTTGGTAGTACTGCGGATCCTCCATTGAAGAGTCTAATTCTCGAGAAGCTCATAATTCCAAGTTTTCTTTGCATCACAGGAGTACCAAGATGTACGAGATTTGAAGAAAATATTTTGGTGGAGCAGGATGAAGAGGCAAATTGCTCGGTATGTTCTTTGAATGTGATATTTGCCAAAGGGTTAAAGTGAACATCTGAAGCCAGTGGTACCCTTCACCTTTGCCTATTCCACAATGGAAGTGGGAAGAGATCGGTATGGATTTTGTATTTGGTCTTCCCAAGACTTCCAAAGGATGCGATGCCATTTGGGTAATCATTGACCGTTTAACTAAAGTGGCTCATTTTATTCGGTCGAGAACCGATTTCAATGGCAAGCAATTAGCGAGCTTTATATTGCTAGAATTGTTTGTCTTCATGGTGTTCCTAAGGTCATTGTTTACGAGTGGTCCTCGATTCACTTCCCATTTTGGAATAGCCTTCATCGGGCTATGGGGACCGAACTCTCTTTGATCTTGCTTATCATCCTCAAACTAGTGGTCAAGCGAGAGAGTGAATCAAGTAATGGAAGATCTTCTTGAGCCTATGTGCTATCCTATAGCAAAGATTGGGAGAAATCTTTGCCATATGTGGAATTTTCCTACAATAATAGCTACCAAGCAAGTATTCAAATGTCACCTTTTGAAGCCTTGTATGGGAGAGCTTGTAGGACTCCATTGAATTGGTGCGAGTGCGGTGAAAGATCATTCTATGGTCGAGACTTAGTAAAGGAAGCGAAAGAGCAAGTTCGATGATTCGAGATTGTTTGAAAAGCACGCATCTCGTCGGAAGAGCTATCTTGATCATCGCCGTCGTGAATTGAGCTTTGAGGTGGATGACCATGTCTATCTTAAAGTGTCACCCATGAAGGGTACTCATCGTTTTGGTAAAGGAAAGCTCGCACCTCGTTATATCGGACCCTTCGAATAATTGCCAAGCGGAGGCGTAGCTTATCAATTAGAACTACAGAATCACTCTCGGCGATGCATGATATTTTTCATGTGTCTCAATTGAAGAAATGTCTTCGTGTTCCTATTGAGGCAGCGCTTATGAACATCTTGATCTCAACTGATCTTTCATATCAAGAGCAACGATGCGTATCCTCGACACAATGGAGCGCAGGACAAGAAATCGTCTTGTCAAGTTCTTGAAAATTCGATGGGCTAATCATTACGAAGATGAAGCCACTTGGGAGCGCGAAGATCTGATGCAGATTGAGCACCCCCATCTTTTTGTTGTTTAGTACTTTCCTTTGAATCAAGAAAGGAAAGTTTAAACAAAGCAATGTAAACAAAGATGTAATAATAACACTATGTTGTTATGTAAGATTCTTCTTTGTTATCTTTGAAGGAAATCAAAACAACAGATGTTGAATTTCTTCATAATTCATTTCCATTTCACTTCTTCCTGATCTTAACCTGTTCCAAATCTCGGGGACGAGATTTTCTTAAGGGGGGTAGGTTTGTAACAGCCCCAATTTTATCAACGATAATAATCTGCATTATGAGCAGTAATGGTCTCTTTGTTCATATCATTCTTATTCTTAATGTCGATTGGGAGTTCTTTGTTACCAAATAAAACCTTCCTTTTAGCCAAAGTCCAAAGGCTTATTTTGAATATTTAAAGGAATACAGGATAAAACTTGTATTATGGTAGGAAGTATTTTTATTAAAGCCTAGACAAATTATCTTGGCTAAAAATATTTTTGTTGCATTTTAGAAATTATTTGGACTTAAAGAAAATTTATGGTCTTTAAATAAATATTTTCGCTTTGAAATCAATATTTATGTATTTTATAAAGTGAAAATGTGGTTTATGAAATTTATCTGGAAATATGTTATCGGTAGCTTACGATAAAAATTTCATGATTTTATGAATTTATTTGCTATTTTAAAAGCCAGTCAAACCTTTTACATATTTGAATAGGTTTGGTCAACTAAACCGGTCCAAACCCAACCCTAATCTTGTGCGACTCGGTCTCACGTGTCTTGGTGCAACCCAATCGACTTAGTGCGGCTCGGTCACGTTGGGCGCGAGCCCAAAATCCACGCGTGATGCGAGCCGTCGATCTTCAATCGAGCGGGCGAGCTCACGGTATCCATGAGCGTCCGTGTGCGATATTTAATCTCCACCGTTGGATCTTAATCTAACGGCGTGATCGGTGTATGCAACCGGACGACTCGGATCCTAATCAATCTCCACCGTTCGTTTCTAATCCAACCGTGGCGCTCTTTTCGTTTTAAACTTAAAGCGCGCTTTTATTTCGTAGTTAGATTCAAATCCTCGGTTTTCCCTTTTCTCGCGTGTTATAAAGCCGCACTCCTGCGGACCATTGGATCTTCATCGTGTGGCCCAGATTAGTGTATGCATTCGGACGACTCGGATCCCGCTGTCGTGGCCGTCCATCCTTGATCTAGCGGTATCGCTTATTTCAATTTGAAACCAGAGGCGCGCGTTAATGTGGGCCTTTGGATCTCAATCCTACGGCACTCCTTTTTGACCGTGGGCCTTTAAAGCCCAAAATCGGTGGGTCGTTGGATTTTAATCGTGCGGACCACATGGGTGTATGCAATCGGACCATCCGGTTCCATTTTACATCCTGACCGTAGAAATCAAATCCAACGGTGTTGAGCCATCGCATCTAAAAGGGTGACGTGTATATCTTTTAATTGATCGTTGGATTTCAATCCAACGTCTATCTTTGAAAGCGGAGCCCCGCAGTCCTTCGGGATTTCAATTAGATCTCGATCATCCGATCTAGATCGTGCGGTCCATATTAAATGATACCGATTCAAATCATTTAATCTCTCTATTTATCGTAGCCGCCCATTTCCAATCGGACGGCTGACATTTGTTTGAGCCTTTCTGAGGTGCGCGCGGCTGAGGATGACAATGGGGCCCACATGTCAGTTGGCTCTTATCTTCTTCCCTCTCTCTGTGCGCAGTCTCTCTGGAAATCAAGGAGAGGATTATCCCAAAGTTTTGCAACTAAATTTTGGGATAATTAGCCCTAAATGGACACCTCATCAAGCTCTAGACTTTTCCCAATTATCCTGTAGCTCAACTCCCACATATATAAACCCTAGTTTTTGGGCTGCAGCCATTGTTGACCACTGAAGCTCATTTTCTTCCTTGCTGACAGTGGAGTTCTTGCTCCTATCCTTTGCTTATCTATCCTTAAGCACTGGCTTTACTTACAATAAAGATTAATTATCTTTTGTAGGTCAAATCGAGTTTGTTTCTCTCATCCATCATCATCGGTTTTGAGTTTTTGGTATCTTTCCTATCTTGTAAGCCAAAACCCTAGTTTCGACATCTTGAGCATCTTAAGAACCTTAGAAGCTGCTGTGAATCATTCTTTTAAGCATCGGTAGCTTCAACTTGCTTCAAGCGAAAAGTTGATATTATGCCTTTTCGGTTTTCATGTCATTTTCAAGACCTAGGGTTCTTCTGTCAACTTACCATCTTATTTAGGTTTTGACTAAACCTAGCGACATGACAAGTTGATCTTTCAATTCTTGTCATCATCTATTTTGACTCTCTAGCGAAATATGTCTCTGTTTCTCTTGTCGGCTCAGCAGACAAAAATAGATTTTGCTTTAGCTTTTGTAATCTAACTAGTTAGGGTTAGACTAAGGTTGGTTTGGGATATTAATTACCTAAAAGATCATGCTAAGATTCATTTATGAACTTTTGCATGATCTATACTTCTTTTCCAAAATTGCAATCTGTCTGTTTTGACTCTTTTCAAATCAAAGCTGGAACTTTGCAATAAACTCTAATTCTGTCTTTTGAAAGCAGTGAGCTATATAATGGATTATTATCATTATTATGGGTAGTTATGGCTTAAGCATCTGTAATCATGCATTTCTAGATTGATCATGCATTTTCTTCCATTTATACTTATTGTCGTTTTGGTATTTATTGGATCTTATTGCTTCTTTTAGAATGCAGTTCTCTTGAAGCAATTGAATCTTTTACGAACAACTTTGAGCACACTGCAGAAGTCTATTATTATCAAGGCAAGCATCCTCTTTGCACCATATTGAACCCAAATTTTGTACAATAGTTTTTACAAATCCAGTGATATCTGTGCATGCTATTTTTACGAAAATACAAAATGTGACTTGTAATAGCTAGTTATAACCTAACATGGTGGATTACCTTAATTATGACCATACACTCAACTCTAGTGTAGTCTTGTATACTATATGGTCTATTTTGATTTGGCTTAGACATGCGGTCTAGAGATTTTAGAGTTTGACAAGCATATCTTGTCAAACATAGGAATCTAAGCTGAACTATTGTCATTTCAAACTCTTTGTCAGTTTCTTTAAATCAGTCTTGTATTTGAAATTCAAATTGATCTGGACAAGAGGAAGCTAGTGATGGTGCTTTTGTGCGAGATTGGGTTTTGTGGTGGACTTGTCAGGGTTAATTAAGGACCGAACTCGATTATTCAATTCAAGTCCCCACGTACTTCCACATGCGGTGTATGGTATTGTTTGGTTAAGTAAAATGTTGAGACTATTGAGTTGGAAACAGGAGAGTAAGAATATGTGTATTGGCCTTGTATGGCATAGATGCTTTGAGTGCGAGGACTGCGTTTTATGCCATGTGAGCTTTGTATGTCGATGTCGGATGTTCTTAGGAGGGTGAGGCGTATATGTGCCTCGTCGCATATCGATACCTTAATAGTGCCGATAGCATTCTACTATGGGTGGGAGCCCAATTCGTTTTAAATTGTTTGGATCGGCATTCTTGACACAACATGTGTGCCCAGTGGTTAGTAGGTGGTATAGCCTACACTAGTGGGATCGAGTTCACACATGGGGTCCAACTCAATAGTGTTAGCTTGTTGAAAAATACCAAATCTTAGTTTCCCGGTCGGCATACCAAAGGAAGTATGTCATCATTCGGAGGCATCCAGAGGCAGCGAGCTAGCTAAGTCATGTGGGTAAAGATGTACACCTGCGGGTATAAAGCTATTCGAATAGCCGTGTCCACGGTCATGGGCGATAACTTGAATTGATGTCACTGTATAGAAATTTTGATTTTCAAAAATCTGGTTTTGGTTTATTTTCGGTTTGCATGAGGAATCATGCAATGTATCTTTTTACTTTTATGTCATTTACTTACTGTTTTAAGCAAAGTTTGATTTATTAAATTGCTTTATCAAAATTTAGCCTTTGTAGGTTAAGATGTATCGCTTTATGCAAATTTGAACCTTTATACCTTCTGTTGTAACCTTATGCATGTAACAACTCTACTCCTTTGATTAGGCTCTAATAACCACTTTCTTTTATTAGTTTGTGTAAGACTTCTTGAGTACCTTCCGTACTCAGGTGCTACCACCTATTGTTGCGGTGAGGATGGTTTTCTCTATGAAGTACCGTTAGCGCCGATCGGGTGGCGCTAACGAGTAACGCTACTTCTTTCCTCCACGCAATTGCTGCGGGTGGATGGGGCCATTGGTGGACATTTTCCGTTTATTTTGCTTCCATTGTATCTTTGTTAAAGTGACCAAGTCACTTAATATTGTAGTATTAACGAATGATGTAACCTTATGTTTAATTATATCAATGTATGACTTGTATGTGTTTGATGCAATGTTGATGAAGGATATATATGCAATGGTCATTGATCACAGGAACCATTGAGAATCATATATATCAGAATCTGTTTCTTTGGATTTGTCACTTGTTAAATTTATATCTTTAGCATGGTATTAATAAAGGCGATCTTGTTCCTTCATTAATAATTGTGCTCTGATATGAATTTAATTAGTAACATTTCCAATAGCAGGGGTCCTCACGAGCGTTGGTATCGAGCATCGTTGCTGTAGGTTAGAAGTAGCATGGCGAAGTTATTAGAGAGTCTTCTAATAAAATTATTTTCAAGCGATAATGTATTTTGAAAGCTTAAGTATGACATCTTTTATTTCTTATCTTTCTTAATGTCACTTCTTGCCCAACTTTTTGTTGGTTTATTTAAAAGTGAATTGTTTCTTATCTTGTCTTTTGTCTATAGATGAGCGGTTGGTACTTGGTCAAGGAGACTCGAGCGAGGATGTTGATGGGTTCCAGCATTACTTGGGACATGATGTGGCGCTCAATTTCACTTATCGGCCGGAGTATGCCATTTATCGGCGAGATCGAGGACCGAGGATGGAGGAGTATCGCGCCTTCATCAACGTCATCGCTAGGCATGTAGCCGCGGTGTTCCCTCTTGTGTCCAAGCACTTGCCACCTCGAGGCGATGGCGGTTCGAGCGGCAAGTAGGATGATGAGCCTTCTTCGTCATGATTTGTGGAATTGTCTCAACCACCCTCGACCATTTCCGAATCGGGGCCCTACCTGCGAAGTGAGCATGTTGTTGAGATACGATTTGGCGAAGATCCTCGGTGCGGCGGTTGGCGAGGATGGTCCGTATCATGGACCAAATCCATCATTGTCTTGTGAGGAGTTATGGGAAACTAGGCATCGCCTTAATGAGGCCAGAGTACTGCTTCTTGGAGTCAACATGAACGCGTTCCTCGCAGCGTGCTTTATGGTGACAACGAGATCTCTCTGCTCTTCTTTGCACCACCTCTTTACCGACTTCCGAGTGGCGGGTGCGTACTGTTTATGGACAAGTCGCCAAGCCGGATGATTGCGAGCTTTCCTCGCACTCTGCGGTGCACCTCACGGAGGTCATCGACCATTGCTAGGTTCTCCGGCGTCTCATTAGTCCGTTGGATCCGGTTGATCTGGTTTCCCTGGAGCTCATCTTTTGAATGAGTTCGGTGAACTTTAATCGGGATCTTTACGCTAGCACCTCGACGATGAACCCTCGTGGTTGAGTGTCTTTTAGTTTAGTAGTTGCCCTCAAATAAATTGTATGTAATAGAGCGTAGTATTTTGTACAAAGTATGTAAGCTTAACTTTCGGTTTGTGTCGACATTATGGCCGACTATAATGTAAAGCTGAACCAAAATTTTGTTGTATATATATGAAGTTTACGGTTTGGTGTTAACTTGAATACATAACATAACATGATGCATTATATATCGATATTGTTTCTTTTCTAATTGCAACCTTGTTTGTGTTTGCAGTATATCCTTGTTATGTTGTTAACCATGGTGTGGTAGCAGGATGACAGGACCTACTACTCGTGCGCAAGCGCAACAAGGGAGGGCATGTCGACTCCGTGCCTCATTCTCAGGGAGGGCCAGCCCGAACCCTCCGGCTCTCGGGGTCCGCAAGGTGGTCCCGGGAAGAGGAGCTTCCTCCACCACCTTCGATGGCGATGTGCTCATGCAAATTGGCGCAACGGATGGACGAGCAGCATCTTGGAGCGGTGCGCGCAATACTTCTTCTCTGTTGCGCCGGTTAGAGCGAGAGGCCACCATGTGCGAGGCGGTCTCGGCGACTTTCGGCGGACTAACCGCCGGTGTTCTCGATTCTCGAGGATCCCATGGAAGGCGAGGATTGGCTTGGACCATTGAGAAGAAGCTTTTGATTGCTCAATGTTCAGAGAGGAAAAGGTTCTTTTGCGATTATCATTTCGATGGACCAGCTAGCATATGGTGGGATAATCTTCTTGCCATTCAACTGCTGGACATGTCCCTACTTGGGATGAGTTCGTGGAAGCTTTCGCGAAGCTCATATTCTGAAGGGTCATGATGATCAAGCAACAAGAATTTCTCGCTCTCAAGCAAGGGCGAAAATCGTGGCGAATATCGCATGAGTTCAACTTTCTTGCGGATATGCCGATGATGTTTCAGTGACCTTAAGTCGTCAAACCGGTTCTTGAATGGGCTATCGAAGAAGCTGCGGATGGTTGTAGCTTTGCATGACTTAGGAACTTCTCTCATTTGGTCAACAAAGCAATTGTGGCGAAAGCAAGAGCAAGGCATTGGATGAGTCACGCATGGCGGCAATGGACTTCTCGATTCATTCTGGTGGCGACTCACCAAGGCCTCGTATGTGGTTGTCTAGACCACCACGAGCACCGACTCCATTTTCACCAAGGCGGTGGTGTTTGCCCTCGTCCATCTCCTCCCACCCGATCGATCGGGACCAAGTGGAAATCAGCCCGTCTGTCAACAATGTTAACCCGGGGTTATCTGTTATCATTGTGGTCGTCAGGGCATTATGCCAACAAGTGTGTGGCAAAGCAACAAGGCTTGCCTCTGTTCGACCATATCCAGCGCTGTGCGGCGGCCAGCCCCTTCGCGAGGCCTCCTATTAAAGCGATCGGCTCGGTCAGTGGGCATGTGAACGGATCAACTGCTTGAAGAAGCGGTGATACACACGAAGTTGTTATGGGTATGCTCCTAGTTAATTTCAGTCCACTCTTTTTTTTATTTGACTCTGGAGCATCTCATTCTTTTATTAGCAATCAATTTGTTGCTCGACATCGATTAGACATGCATACCCTCCAACCACCTTTTATTATTCAATCACAGGTGGTCTTTAAAACCGTCGATTTGTTAATGGGTCAACATAACAATCCTTGGGGTGAAGTTTTTAGCAAATCTAATTGTGATTGACTCTAAAGGGTTGGGCGTCATTTTGGGTATGGATTGGTTGTCCAAGAACCAGGGTCAAATCAATTGTTCCCAACGGTCTATTTCTATGACCAATGCGAGCGGCATTCAAGTTGTTTATCATTCCAAAGCACTTGGCTCTCATCTTTGTGCTCACCAAGTTGATACCACTCCTTCTTTGGAGTCGGTACCAATTGTCGTGAGTATCTTGATGTTTTCTGAAGACCTTCGGTTTACCACGGATCGGGAAGTGGAGTTTGTTATTGAACTCGTTCTGGGCGCTCCTATATCCGAGTCCTTATCGAATGCACATCAGCGAGTTGGTTGAATTGAAGAAGCAACTCGGAGAATTGCTTGACAAAGGTTTCATTCGACCGAGTTCCTCACCTTGGGGATGCCCGGCAATCTTTGTCAAGAAGAAAGACAACACTTTACGGATGTGTGTGGATTACCGTCCGTTAAATGAGGTCACTATCAAGAACAAATATCCTCTACCTCGAATTGATGATCTTTTTGATCAGTTGGTTGGTGCCCGCGTCTTTTCAAAGATTGATTTGAGGTCGGGCTATCATCAAATCAAGGTTAGAGTGAGGACATTCCTAAGACGACTTTCTCTACTCGTTATGGTTTATACGAGTATCTTTGTTATGTCCTTTAGTCGACCAATGCTCCGACTTATTTCATGAATCTTATGAATTCGGTGTTCATGGAATTCTTGGATAAGTTCGTTGTCGTGTTCATTGGCGACATCCTTATTTATTCAAGTCGATAAGGATCATGAACAACATTTGCGACTTGTCTTTGAAACACTTCGTCGGCATCGACTATATGCTAAGTTTAGCAAGTGTGCTTTACGGCTCGGAGAAGTTGCCTTTTTGGGGCATGTGTTATCGAAGGAGGTATCATTTGTCGATCCAAGCAAGGTACAAGATGTACTAAATTGGAAGCCTCCCAAGAGTGTCCCGAGATTCGGAGTTTTCTTGGACTTGCGGGTTATTACAGTAGGTTCATTGAAAATTTCTCCAAGATTGCTAGACCTTTGACTCGGCTCTTGCGAAAAGGAAGAAATTTGAATGGTCGACTAAATGTGAAGAGAGTTTTAGACTTTTGAGAACTCTCTTGACTAAAGCTCGAGTTCTCACTCTTAGGATGTTCTTAAGAGCTTGACATTTATTGTGATGCATCTCGCCATGGACTTGGTTGTGTGCTTATGCAAGAAGGCGAGTTGTGGCATATGCATCCGGCGATTCGCGCCTCATGAAGTTAATTATCCTACTCATGATTTGGAATTGGTGCCGTGGTCCATGCATTGAAGATTTGGCGACATTACCTTCTAGGTAATCGTTGTGAGATCTACACGATCATAAAAGCACGAAGTACATATTCACTCAATCGATTTGAATATGAGACAAAGAAGATGGCTTGAGGCGATCAAGGACTACGACATGGGTATTCATTATCATCTGGTAAAGCCAATGTTGTGGCGGCGCTTTAAGCGAAAAGTCACAATGCAGCTGCATATCTTCTCTACTGCCGAAAAGACTTGTGTGCTGATTTTGGCGCCTAAGTCTTGAATTGGTGGGAGCGGGTTTCCTCATTGCATTACATGTGGAGCCGACATTAGAATCTCAGATTACGGAGGCCCGAAAACGATCTTAGAGGTGGCGAAATCAAGGAGAATATGAAAGCGAGTAAAGCCAGCGAATTTTACGAAGATGATCGCGGTATGATTCGATATCATGTCGTTTGGTAGTACTGCGGATCCTCCATTGAAGAGTCTAATTCTCGAGAAGCTCATAATTCCAAGTTTTCTTTGCATCACAGGAGTACCAAGATGTACGGGATTTGAAGAAAATATTTTGGTGGAGCCAAATGAAGAGGCAAATTGCTCGGTATGTTCTTTGAATGTGATATTTGCCAAAGGGTTAAAGTGAACATCTGAAGCCAGTGGTACCCTTGACCTTTGCCTATTCCACAATGGAAGTGGGAAGAGATCGGTATGGATTTTGTTCTTGGTCTTCCCAAGACTTCCAAGGATCGATGCCATTTGGGTGATCATTGATCGTTTAACTAAAGTGGCTCATTTTATTCGGTCGGAACCGATTTCAATGGCAAGCAATTAGCGAGCTTTATATTGCTAGAATTGTTTGTCTTCATGGTGTTCCTAAGGTCATTGTTTACCGTGGTCCTCGGTTCACTTCCCATTTTGGAATAGCCTTCATCGGGCTATGGGGTGAACTCTCTTTCGATCTTGCTTACCATCCTCAAACTAGTGGTCAAGCGAAAGAGTGAACCAAGTAATGGAAGATCTTCTTGAGCCTATGTGCTATCTTATAGCAAAGGCGGGAGAAATCTTTGCCATATGTGGAATTTTCCTACAATAATAGCTACCAAGCAAGTATTCAAATGTCACCTTTTGAAGCCTTGTATGGGAGAGCTTGTGAGACTCCATTGAATTAGTGCGAGTGCGGTGAAAGATCATTCTTTGGTCGAACTTAGTAAAGGAAGCGAAGAGCAAGTTCGTTGATTCGAGATTGTTTAAAAGCGCAGATCTCGTCGGAAGAGCTATCTTGATCATCGCCGTCGTGAATTGAGCTTTGAGGTGGATGACCATGTCTATCTTAAAGTGTCACCCATGAAGGGTACTCATCGTTTTGAGTAAAGGAAAGCTCGCACCTCGTTATATCGGACCCTTCGAATAATTGCCAGCGGGAGTGTAGCTTATCAATTAGAACTACAGAATCACTCTCGTGATGCATGATACTTTTCATGTGTCTCAATTGAAGAAATGCCTTCGTGTTCCTATTGAGGCAGCGCTTATGAGCATCTTGATCTCAACACGATCTTTCATATCAAGAGCAACGATGCGTATCCTCGACACAATGGAGCGCAGGACAAGAAATCGTCTTGTCAAGTTCTTGAAAATTCAATGGGCTAATCATTAGAGGATGAAGCCACTTGGGAGCCTTGAAGATCGATGCAGATTGAGCACCCCATCTTTTGTTGTTTAGTACTTTCCTTTGAATCAAGAAAGGAAAGTTTAAACAAAGCAATGTAAACAAAGATGTAATAATAACACTATGTTGTTATGTAAGATTCTTCTTTGTTATCTTTGAAGAAATCAAAACAACGGATGTTGAATTTCCTCATAATTCATTTCCATTTCACTTCTTCTGATCTTAACTTGTTCCAAATCTAGGGGCGAGATTTTCTTAAGGGTAGGTTTATATGAGCCCCAATTTTATCAACGATAATAATCATATTATGAGCAGTAATGGTCTCTGTTCATATCATTCTTATTCTTAATCTCGATTAGGAGTTCTTTGTTACCAAATAAAACCTTCCTTTTGCCAAAGTCAAAGACTTATTTAGAATATTTAAAGGAATACAAGATAAAACTTGTATTATGGTAGGAAGTATTTTTATTAAAGCCTAGATAAATTATCTTGGCTAAAAATATTTTTGTTGCATTTTTAGAAATTATTTGGGCTTAAAGAAAATTTATGGTCTTTAAATAAATATTTTGGGCTGAAATAAATATTTATGTATTTTATAAAGTGAAAATGTGGTTTATGAAATTTATCTGGAAATATATCATCGGTAGCTTACGATAAAAATTTCATGATTTTATAAATTTATTTGCTATTTTAAAGTCCAGTCAAACCTTTTAAATATTTGAATAAGGTTTGGTCAACCAAACCGGTCCAAACCCAACCCTTATCTTTATGGCGACCCGGCCTCATGTGTCTTGGTCAACCCAATCATCTTAGTGCGGCTCGGTCACGTTGGGCGCGAGCCCAAAATCCACGCGTGATGCGGCCGTCGATCTTCAATCGAGCAGGCGAGCTCACGCCTCACGAGGCGTCCGCGTGTCGACTTCAATCTCCACCGTTGGATCTTAATCCAACGGCGTGATCGGTGTATGCAATCGGACAACTCGGATCCTTATTCAATCTCCACCGTTCGTTTCTAATCCAACCGTGGCGCTCTTTTCGTTTTAAACTTAAAGCGCGCTTTTATCTCGGCCGTTAGATTCAAATCCTCGGCTTTTCCCTTTCCGCGTGTTATAAAGCCGCACTCCTGCGGACCGTTGGATCTTCATCGTATGGCCCGGATTAGTGTATGCATTCGGACGACTCGGATCCCGCTGTCGTGGCCGTCCATCCTTGATCTAGCGGTATCGCTTATTTCAATTTGAAATCGGGCGCGCGTTAATGTGGGCCTTTGGATTTCAATCCTCGGCACTCCATTTTGGCCGTGGGCCTTTAAAGCCCAAAATCGGTGGATCGTTGGATTTTAATCGTGCGGACCACATGGGTGTATGCAATCGGACCATCGGTTCCATTTTACATCTGGCCGTAGAAATTAAATCCAACGGTGTTGAGCCATCGCATCTAAAAGGGTGGCGTGTATATCTTTTAATTGATCGTTGGATTTCAATCCAGCGTCTCTCTTTGAAAGTGGAGCCGCGATCCTTCGGGATTTCGTTTTAATCTCGATCGATCGATCTAGATCGTGCGGTCCATATTAAATGATACCGATTCAAATCATTTAATCTCTCTATTTATCGTAGCCGCCCATTTCCAATCGGACGGCTGACATTTGTTTGAGCCTTTACGAGTGCGGCGGTGAGGATGACAATGGGGCCCACATGTCAGTTGGCTCTTATCTTCTTCCCTCTCTCTCTGTGCGCAGATTTCTCTGGAAATCAAGGAGAGGATTATCCCAAAGTTTTTGCAACTAATTTTTGGGATAATTAGCCTAAATGGACACCTCATCAACTCTAGATCTTTCCCAATTATCTCTGTAGCTCAACATCCACATATATAAACCCTAGCTTTTGGGTGCGGCCATTGTTGACCACTGGAGCTCATTTTCTTCCTTCTTGCGGTGGAGTTTTTGCTCCTATCCTTTGCTTATCTATCCTTAAGCACTGGTTACACCTTACAATAAAGATTTGGTATCTTTTGTAGGTTAAATCGAGTTTATCTCTCTGTCCATCAACATCAAATTTTGAGTTCTTGGTATCTTTCCTTCCTCTGGTAAGCCAAAACCCTAGTTTCGACATCTTGAGCATCTTAAGAACCTTAGAAGCTGCTGTGAATCATTCTTTTAAGCATCGGTAGCTTCAACTTGCTTCAAGCGAAAAGTTGATATTATGCCTTTTAGGTTTTCATGTCATTTTCAAGACCTAGGGTTCTTCTGTCAACTTATCATCTTATTTAGGTTTTGACTAAACCTAGCGACATGACAAGTTGATCTTTCAATTCTTGTCATCATCTATTTTGACTCTTAGCTGAAATATGTCTCTGTTCTCTTGTCGGCTCAGCAGACAAAATGAGTTTTGCTTTAGCTTTTGTAATCTAACTAGTTAGGGTTAGACTAAGGTTGGTTTGGGATATTAATTACCTAAAAGATCATGCTAAGATTCATTTATGAACTTTTGCATGATCTATACTTCTTTTCTAAAAATTTGCAATCATCTGTTTTGACTCTTTTCAAATCAAAAGCTGGAACTTTGCAATAAACTCTAATTCTGTCTTTTGAAAGCAGTGAGCTATATAATGGATTATTATCATTATTATGGGTAGTTATGGCTTAAGCATCTGTAATCATGCATTTCTAGATTGATCATGCATATTTCTTCCATGTTGGACTTATTGTCGGTTTTGGTATTTATTGGATCTTATTGTTTCTTTTAGAATGCAGTTCTGTTGAAGCCATTGAATCTTTTACGAGCAATCGAGCACACAGCATAAGTCTATTATTACCAAGGCAAGCATCCTCTTTGCACCATATTGAACCCAAATTTTGTACAATAGTCTTTACAAATCCGGTGATATCTGTGCATGCTATTTGTCTGAAAATACAAAATGTGACTTGTAATAGTTAGCTATGACTTAACATGGTGGATTACCTTAATTATGACCATACACTCAACTCTAGTGTAATCTTGTATACTATATGGTCTATTTTGATTTGGCTTAGACATGCGATCTAGAGATTTTAGAGTTTGACAAGCATATCTTGTCAAACATAGGAATCTAAGCGAACTATTGTCATTTTAAACTCTTTGTCAGTTTCTTTAAATCAGTCTTGTATTTGAAATTCAAATTGATCTGGACAAGAGGAAGCTAGTGATGGTGCTTTTGTGCAGAGATTGGGTTTTGTGGTGGACTTGTCAGGGTTAATTAAGGACCGAACTCGATTATTCAATTCAAGTCCCCACGTACTTCCACATGCGATGTATGGTATTTGTTTGGTTAAGTAAAATGTTGAGACTATTGAGTTGGAAAGCAGGAGAGTAAGGATATGTGTATTGGCCTTGTATGGCATAGATGCTTTGAGTGCGAGGAGTGCGTTTTATGCCATGTGAGCTTTGTATGTCGATGTCGGATGTTCTTAGGAGGGTGAGGCGTATATGTGCCTCGTCGCATATCGATACCTTAATGGTGCCGATAGCATTCTACTATGGGTGGTGAGCCCAATTCGTTTTAAATTGTTTGGATCGGCATTCTTGACACAACATGTGTGCCTGTGGTTAGTAGGTGGTATAGCCTACACTAGTGGGATCGGTTCACACATGGGGTCCAACTCAATAGTGTTAACTTGTTGAAAAATACCAAATCTTAGTTTCCCGGTCGGCATACCAAAGGAAGTGTGTCATCATTCGGAGGCATCCAGAGGCAGCGAGCTAACTAAGTCATGTGGGTAAAGATGTACACCTGCGGGTATAAAGCTGTTCGAATAAGCGTGTCCACGGTCATGGGCGATAACTTGAATTGATGTCACTGTATAGAAGTTTTGATTTTCAAAAATCTGGTTTTGGTTTATTTTAATTTGGCATGAGGAATCATGCCTTTGTCTTTATTTACTTTTAAGTCATTTACTTACTGTTTTAAGCAAACTTTGATTTATTAAATTGCTTTATCAAAATTTAGCCTTTGTAGGTTAAGATGTATCGCTTTATGCAAATTTGAACCTTTATACCTTCTGTTGTAACCTTATGCATGTAAAAACTCTACTCCTTTGGTTAGGCTCTAATCACCACTTTATTTTATTAGTTTGAGTAAGACTTGCTGAGTACCTTCCGTACTCAGGTGCTACCACCTATTGTTGCGGTGAGGATGGTTTCCTTTATGAAGTACCGTTAGCGCCGATCGGGGTGGCGCTAACGAGTAGCGCTACTTCTTTCCTCCACGCAATTACTGCGGGTGGATGGGGCCATTGGTGGACATTTTCCGTTTATTTTGCTTCCATTTGTATCTTTATTAAAGTGACCAAGTCACTTAATATTGTAGTATCAACGAATGATGTAACCTTATGTTTAATTATATCAATGTATGACTTGTATGTGTTTGATGCAATGTTGATGAAGGATATATATGCAATGGTCATTGATCACGGGAACCATTGAGAATCATATATATCAGGAATCTGTTTCTTGGATCATCACTTGTTAAATTTATATCTTTAGCATGGTTTTTAATAAAGGGCGATCTTGTTCCTTCATTAATAATTGTGCTCTGATATGAATTTAATTAGTAACATTTCCAATAACAGGGGTCCTCACGGCGTTGGTATCGAGCATACATTGCTGTAGGTTAAAGTAGCATGGCGAAGTTATTAGAGGTCTTCTGATAAAATTATTTTCAAGCGATAATTTATTTTGAAAGCTTAAGTATGACATCTTTTATTTCTTATCTTTCTTAATGTCACTTCTTGCCCAACTTTACATTGGTTTATTTAAAAGTGAATTGTTTCTTATCTTGTCTTTTTGTCTATAGATGAGCGGTTGGTACTTGGTCAAGGAGACTCGAGCGAGGATGTTGATGGGTTCCGGCATTACTTGGGACATGATGTGGCGCTCAATTTCACCTACCAGCCCAGTCGCCATTTATCGGCGAGATCGAGGACCGGGGATGGAGGAGTATCGTGCCTTCATCAACGTCATCGCTAGGCATGTAGCGGCGGTGTTCCCTCGTGTCCAGCACTTGCCACCTCGAGGCGATGGCGGTTCGAGAAGCGGCAAGTAGGATGATGAGCCTTCTTCGTCATGATTTGTGGAATTGTCTCAACCACCCTATGACCACTTCCCGAATCAGGGCCCTACCTCAGTGAGCATGTTCGAGATACGGTTTGGCGAAGACCCTCGAGTGCGGCGGTTGGCGAGGATGGTCGTATCATGGACCAAATCCATCATTGTCTTGTGAGGAGTTATGGGAAACTAGGCATCGCCTTAATGAGGCCAGGAGTACCTACTTCTTGGAGTCAACATGAACGCGTTCCTGCATAGCGTGCTTTATGGTGACAACGAGATCTCCTATTTCTTCTTTGCACCACCTCTTTACTGACTTCCGAGTGGCGGGTGCGTGCTGTTTATGGACAAGTGCGCCAAGCCGGATGATTGCGAGGTTTCCTCGCACTCTGCGGTGCACCTCTGGAGGTCATCGACCATTGTTGGGTTCTCAGGCGTCTCATTAGTCCTTTGGATCCGGTTGACACGGTTTCCTGGAGCTCATCTTTTGAATGAGTTTCCGGTGAACTTTAATCGGGATCTTTACGCTAGCACCTCGACGATGAACCCTCGTGGTTGAGTGTCTTTTAGTCTAGTAGTTGCCCTTAAATAAATTGTATGTAATAGAGGCGTAGTATCTTGTACAAAGTATGTAAGCTTAACTTTGGTTTATGTCGACATTATGGCCGACTATAATGTAAATTGGAACCAAAATTTTGTTGTATATATATGAAGTTTACGGTTTGGTGTTAACTTGAATACATAACATAACATGATGCATTATATATCTGATGTTGCTTCCTTTCTAATTGCAACCTTGTTTGTGTTTGCAGTATGTCCTTGTTATGTTGTTAACCATGGTGTGGTAGCAGGATGGCGGGACCTACTACTCGTCTTAAGCGCAACAAGGGAGGGCATGTCGACTCCGTGCCTCATTCTCGGGAGGACCAGCCGAACCATCTAGTTCTCGGGGTCCGCAAGGTGGTCCCGGGAAGAGGAGCTTCCTCCACCACCTTCGATGGCGATGTGCTCATGCAAATTGGCGCAATCGGATGGACGAGACAGCGCATCTTGGAGCGGTGCGCGCAATACTTCTTCTCTGTTGCGTCGGTTTGTCGGAGCGAGAGGCCACCATGTGCGAGCGGTCTTGCGACTTTGGCGGACTAACCGCGGTGTTCTCGATTCTCGAGGATCCCATGGAAGGCGAGGATTGGCTTGGACCATTGAGAAGAAGCTTTTGATTGCTCAATGCTCGAAAGGAAAAGGTTCTCTTTGCGATTATCATTTCGATGGGCGGCCAACATATGGTGGGATAATCTTCTTGCCATTCAACTGCTGGACATGTCCCTACTTGGGATGAGTTAGTGGAAGCCTTTGCGAAGCTCACATTCTGAAGGGTCATGATGATCAAGCAACAAGAGTTTCTCGCTCTCAAGCAAGGGCGAAAATCGTGACCGAATATCTGCATGAGTTCAACTTTCTTGCGGATATGCCCGATGATGTTTAAGTGACCTTAAATCGTCGAAACCGGTTCTTGAATGGGCTATCGAAGAAGCTGCGGATGGTGTAGCTTTGCATGACTTAGGAACTTCTCTCATTTGGTCAACAAAGCAATTGTGGCGAAAGCAAGAGCAAGGCATTGGATGAGTCGCATGGCGGCGGGACTTCTCGATTCATTCTGGTGGCGACTCACCAAGGCCTCGTATGTGGTTGTCTAGACCACCACGAGCACCGCTCCATTTTCACCAAGGCGGCGGTGTTTGCCCTCGTCCATCTCCTCCCACGATCGATCGGGACCAAGTGGAAATCAGCCCGTCCATCAACAATGTTAACCCGGGGTTATCTGTTATCATTGTGGTCGTCAGGGCATTATGCCAACAAGTGTGTGGCAAAGCAACAAGGATTGCCTCTGTTCGACCATATCCGATGCATGCGGCCAGCCCCTTCGCGAGGCCCCCTATTAAAGCGATCGGCTCGGTTAGTGGGCATGTGAACGGATCAACTGCTGAAGAAGCGGTGATACACTGAAGTTGTTATGGGTATGCTCCTAGTTAATTTCATCCGACTCTTTGTTTTATTTGACTCTGGAGCATCTCATTCTTTTATTAGCAATCATTTTGTTGTTCAACACCGATTAGACATGCATACCCTCCAACCACCTTTTATTATTCAATCACAGGTCGGTCTTTAAAACCGTCAGTTTGTTAATGAGTCAACATAACAATCCTTGGGGTGAAGTTTTTAGCAAATCTAATTGTGATTGACTCTAAAGGGTTGGGCGTCATTTTGGGTATGGATTGGTGTCCAAAAACCAGGTCAAATCAATTGTTCCCAACGGTCTATTTCTATGACCAATGCGGCGGCATTCAAGTTGTTTATCATTCTAAAGCGATTGGCTCTCATCTTTGTGCTCACCAAGTTGATACCACTCCTTCTTTGGAGTCGGTACCAATTATGCGTGAGTATGTTGATGTTTTCTGAAGACCTTCGGTTTACCACGGATCGGGAAGTGGAGTTTGTTATTGAACTCGTTCTGGGCGCTCCGATATCCGAGTCCTTATCGAATGCTGTCAGCGAGTTGGTTGAATTGAAGAAGCAACTCGGAGAATTGCTTGACAAGGGTTTCATTCGACCGAGTTCCTCACCTTGGGGATGCCGGCAATCTTTGTCAAGAAGAAAGACAACACTTTACGGATGTGTGTGGATTACCGTCAGTTAAATGAGGTCACTATCAAGAACAAATATCCTCTACCTCGAATTGATGATCTTTTGATCGGTTGGTTGGTGCCGTGTCTTTTCAAAGATTGATTTGAGATCGGGCTATCATCGGATCAAGGTTAGAGTGAGGACATTCCTAAGACGACTTTCTCTACTCGTTATGGTTTATCACGAGTATCTTGTTATGTCCTTTGGTTTGACCAATGCTCCGGCATATTTCATGAATCTTATGAATTCGGTGTTCATGGAATTCTTGGATAAGTTCGTTGTCGTGTTTATTGGCGACATCCTTATTTATTCAAATCGATAAGGATCATGAACAACATTTGCGACTTGTCTTGGAAACACTTAGTCGGCATCGATTGTATGCTAAGTTTAGCAAGTGTGCTTTACGGCTCGGAGAAGTTGCCTTTACGGGGCATGTGTTATCGAAGGAGGTATCATTGTCGATCCAAGCAAGGTACAAGATGTACTAAATTGGAAGCCTCCCAAGAGTGTCCCGAGAGATTGGAGTTTTCTTGGACTTGCGGGTTATTACCGTAGGTTCATTGAAAATTTCTCCAAGATTGCTAGACCTTTGACTCGGCTCTTGCGAAAAGGAAGAAATTTGAATGGTCGGCTAAGTGTGAAGAGAGTTTTGACTTTTGAGAACTCTCTTGACTAAAGCTCGATTCTTACTCTTAGGATGTTCTTAAGAGCTTGACATTTATTGCGATGCATCTCGCCATGGACTTGGTTGTGTGCTTATGCAAGAAGGCGAGTTGTGGCATATGCATCCGGCGATTCGCCCTCATGAAGTTAATTATCCTACTCATGATTTGGAATTGGTGCCGTGGTCCATGCATTGAAGATTTGGCGACATTACCTTCTAGGTAATCGTTGTGAAATCTACTGCGATCATAAAAGCCTAAAGTACATATTCACTCAATCGATTTGAATATGAGACAAAGAAGATGGCTTGAGCGATCAAGGACTACGACATGGGTATTCATTATCATCTGGTAAAGCCAATGTTGTGGCGGATGCTTTAGCGAGAAAGTCACAATGCAGCTGCATATCTTCTCTTCTGCCGAAAAGACTTGTGTGCTGATTTTGGCGCTTAAGTCTTGAATTGGTGGGAGCGGGTTTCCTCATTGCATTACATGTGGAGCCGACATTAGAATCTCAGATTACGGAGGCCCGAGCGATGCCGAGGTGGCGAAATCAAGGAGAATATGAAGCGAGTAAAGCCAGCGAATTTTACGAAGATGATCGCGGTATGATTCGATATCGCAATCGTTTGGTAGTACTGCGGATCCTCCATTGAAGAGTCTAATTCTCGAGAAGCTCATAATTCCAAGTTTTCTTTGCATCTGGGAGTACCAAGATGTACGAGATTTGAAGAAAATATTTTGGTGGAGCCAAATGAAGAGGCAAATTGCTCGATATGTTCTTTGAATGTGATATTTGCCAAAGGGTTAAAGTGAACATCTGAAGCCAGTTGGTACCCTTCACCTTTGCCTATTCCACAATGGAAGTGGGAAGAGATCGGTATGGATTTTGTCTTTGGTCTTCCCAAGACTTCCAAGGATCGATGCCATTTGGGTCATCATCGATCGTTTAACTAAAGTGGCTCATTTTATTCGGTCGGGACCGATTTCAATGGCAAGCAATTAGCGAGCTTTATATTGCTAGAATTGTTTGTCTTCATGGTGTTCCTAAAGTCATTGTTTACGTAGTGGTCCTCGGTTCACTTCCCATTTTGGAATAGCCTTCATCGGGCTATGGGGTGAACTCTCTTTGATCTTGCTTACCATCCTCAAACTAGTGGTCAAGCGAAAGGGTGAACCAAGTAATGGAAGATCTTCTTGAGCCTATGTGCTATCTTATAGCAAAGGCGGGAGAAATCTTTGCCATATGTGGAATTTTCCTACAATAATAGCTACCAAGCAAGTATTCAAATGTCACCTTTTGAAGCCTTGTATGGGAGAGCTTGTGAGACTCCATTGAATTAGTGCGAGTGCAGTGAAAGATCATTCTATGGTCGAACTTAGTAAAGGAAGCGAGAAGAGCAAGTTCGTGATTCGAGATTGTTTAGCGCTGCAGTCTCGTCGGAAGAGCTATCTTGATCATCGCCGTCGTGAATTGAGCTTTGAGGTGGATGACCATGTCTATCTTAAAGTGTCACCCATGAAGGGTACTCATCGTTTTGAGTAAAAGGAAAGCTCGCACCTCGTTATATCGGACCCTTAGAATCATTGCCAAGCGGGAGCTGTAGCTTACCAATTGGAATTACAGAATCACTCTCGTGATACATGATACTTTTCATGTGTCTCAATTAAAGAAATGCCTTCGTGTTCCTATTGAGGCAGCGCTTATGAGCATCTTGATCTCAACTTTGATCTTTCATATCAAGAGCAACGATGCGTATCCTCGACACAATGGAGCGCGGGACAAGAAATCGTCTTGTCAAGTTCTTGAAAATTCAATGGGCTAATCATTAGAGGATGAAGCCACTTGGGAGCGAAGATCGATGCAGTTGAGCACCCCCATCTTTTGTTGTTTAGAACTTTTCTTTGAATCAAGAAAGGAAAGTTTAAACAAAGCTATGTAAACAAAGATGTAATAATAACACTATGTTGTTATGTAAGAATCTTCTTTGTTATCTTTGAAGAAATCAAAACAACGGATGTTGAGTTTCCTCATAATTCATTTCCATTTCACTTCTTCTTGATCTCAACTTGTTCCAAATCTAGGGGCGAGATTTTCTTAAGAGGTAGGTTTGTAACACCCAATCTTATCAACGATAATAATCTGTATTATGAGCAGTAATAGACTCTTTTTCATATCATTCTTATTCTTAATCTCGATTGGGAGTTCTTTGTTACCAAATAAAACCTTCCTTTTGCCAAAGTCCAAAGACTTATTTAGAATATTTAAAGGAATACAAGATAAAACTTGTATTATGGTAGGAAGTATTTTTATTAAAGCCTAGATAAATTATCTTGGCTAAAAATATTTTGTTGCATTTTAGAAATTATTTGGGCTTAAAGAAAAATTTATTGTCTTTAAATAAATATTTTGGCTTTGAAATAAATATTTATGTATTTTATAAAGTGAAAATGTGGTTTATGAAATTTATCGGGAAATATATCATCGGTAGCTTACGATAAAAATTTCATGATTTTATAAATTTATTTGCTATTTTAAAGTCGAGTCAAACCTTTTAAATATTTGAATAAGGTTTGGTCAACAAACCGGTCCAAACCCAACCCTTATCAACTTTGTAGCGACCTAGCCTCATGTGTCTCGGTCCAACCCAATCGTCTTTATGCGGCTCGGTCACGATGGGCGCAAGTTCAAAGCCATGCGTGATGCGAGCCGTCGATCTTCAATCGAGCAGGCGAAGCAATAACGCCACGGCTGTCCGTGTGTCCGCCGTCATCTCCACGTTGGATCTTAATCCAGCGGCGTGATCGATGTATGCAACGGACAACTCGGATCCATATTCAATCTCCACCGTTCGTTTCTAATCCAACAGTGGCGCTCCTTTCCGTTTTAAACCTAAAGCGCGCTTTTATCTCGTAGTTAGATTCAAATCCTCGGCTTTTCCCTTTTCCGCGTGTTATAAAGCGCACTCCTGCGGGCCGTTGGATCTTCATCGTATGGCCCGATTAGTGTATGCATTCGGACGACTCGGATCCCGCTGTCGTGGCCGTCCATCCTTGATCTAGCGGTATCGCTTATTTCAATTTGAAATCGGTAGCGCGCGTTAATGTGGGCCTTTGGATTTCAATCCTCGGCACTCCATTTTGACCGTGGGCCTTTAAAGCCCAAAATAGGTGGATCGTTGGATTTTAATCGTGCGGACCACATGGGTGTATGCAATCGGACCATCGGTTCAATTTTA
The DNA here is from genome assembly GCA_036346255.1 of Ampelocalamus luodianensis. Classification (NCBI taxonomy): domain Eukaryota; kingdom Viridiplantae; phylum Streptophyta; class Magnoliopsida; order Poales; family Poaceae; genus Ampelocalamus; species Ampelocalamus luodianensis. Next base: position 9,081,852 of record CM070627.1, on the reverse strand, counting down.
CATCTTGCCGTAGAAATTAAATCCAGCGGTGTTAAACCATCGCATCTAAAAGGGTGGCGTGTATATCTTTTAATTGATCGTTGGATTTCAATCCAGCGTCTATCTTGAAAGTGGAACCCGCGGCACCTTCGAGATTTCGTTTTAATCTCGTTCGATCGATCTAGATCGTGCGGTCCATATTAAATGATCTGATTCAAATCATTTAATCTCTCTATTTATCGTAGCACCCATTTCCAATCGGACGGTGACATTTGTTCGAGCCTTTACGAGGCGCGGTGAGGATGACAATGGGGCCCACATGTCGGATGGCTCTTATCTTCCTTCTCTCTCTGTGCGCCATTTCTCTGGAAATCAAGGAGAGATTATCCCAAAGTTTTGCAACTAATTTTTGGGATAATTAGCCTAAATGGACACCTCATCAACTCTAGATCTTTCCCTCTTGCTCTGTAGCTCAACATCCACATATATAAACCCTAGCTTTTGGGTGCGACCATTGTTGACCACTGGAGCTCATTTTCTTCCTTGCTTGCGGTGGAGTTTTGCTCCTATCATTTGCTTATCTATCCTTAAGCACTCTGTTACCTTACAATAAAGATTTGGTATCTTTTGTAGGTTAAATCGAGTTTATCTCTCTGTTGATCAACATCAAGTTTTGAAACTTTGGTATCTTTCCTTCCTCTGGTAAGCCAAAACCCTAGTTTCGACATCTTGAGCATCTTAAGAACCTTAGGAGCTGCTGTGAATCATTCTTTTAAGCATCGATAGCTTCATCTTGCTTCAAGCGAAAAGTTGATATTATGCCTTTTAGGTTTTCATGTCATTTTCAAGACCTAGGGTTCTTCTGTCAACTTATCATCTTATTTAGGTTTTGACTAAACCTAGCGACATGACAAGTTGATCTTTCAATTCTTGTCATCATCTATTTTGACTCTTAGCTGAAATATGTCTCTGTTCTCTTGTCGGCTCAGCAGGCAAAATAGGTTTTGCTTTAGCTTTTGTAATCTAACTAGTTAGGGTTAGACTAAGGTTGGTTTGGGATATTAATTACCTAAAAGATCATGCTAAGATTCATTTATGAACTTTTGCATGATCTATACTTCTTTTCTAAAAATTTGCAATCATCTGTTTTGACTCTTTTCAAATCAAAGCTGGAACTTTGCAATAAACTCTAATTCTGTCTTTTGAAAGCAGTGAGCTATATAATGGGTTATTATCATTATTATGGGTAGTTATGGCTTAAGCATCTGTAATCATGCATTTCTAGATTGATCATGCATATTTCTTCCATGTTGGACTTATTATCGGTTTGGTATTTATTGGATCTTATTGTTTCTTTAGAATGCAGTTACATTGAAGCCATTGAATCTTTTACGAGCAATCAGGCACATGTGAAGTCTATTATTACCAAGGCAAGCATCCTCTTTGCACCATATTGAACCCAAATTTTGTACAATAGTCTTTACAAATCCGGTGATATCTGAGCATGCTATTTGTCGAAAATACAAAATATGACTTGTAATAGTTAGCTATGACCTAACATGGTGGATTACCTTAATTATGACCATACACTCAACTCTAGTGTAATCTTGTATACTATATGGTCTATTTTGATTTGGCTTAGACATGCGATCTAGAGATTTTAGAGTTTGACAAGCATATCTTGTCAAACATGGGAATCTAAGCGAACTATTGTCATTTTAAACTCTTTGTCGATTTCTTTAAATCAGTCTTGTATTTGAAATTCAAATTGATCGGACAAGAGGAAGCTAGTGATGGTGCTTTCGTGCGAGATTGGGTTTTGTGGTGGACTTGTCAGGGTTAATTAAGGACCGAACTCGATTATTCAATTCAAGTCCCCACGTACTTCCACATGCGGTGTATGGTATTTGTTTGGTTAAGTAAAATGTTGAGACTATTGAGTTGGAAACAGGAGAGTAAGGATATGTGTATTGGCCTTGCATGGCATAGATGCTTTGAGTGCGAGGCTGCGTTTTATGCCATGTGAGCTTTGTATGTCGATGTCGGATGTTCTTAGGAGGGTGAGGCGTATATGTGCCTCGTCGCATATCGATACCTTAATGGTGCCGATAGCATTCTATTATGGGTGGTGAGCCCAATTCGTTTTAAATTGTTTGGATCGGCATTCTTGACACAACATGTGTGCCACAGTGGTTAGTAGGTGGTGTAGCCTACACTATGGGATTAGTTCACACATGGGGTCCAACTCAATAGTGTTAACTTGTTGAAAAATACCAAATCTTAGTTTCCCGGTCGGCATACCAAAGGAAGTGTGTCATCATTCGGAGGCATCCAGAAGGCAGCGAGCTAACTAAGTCATGTGGGTAAGATGTACACCTGCGGGTATAAAGCTGTTCGAATAGCCGTGTCCACGGTCATGGGCGATAACTTGAATTGATGTCATCTGTATAGAAGTTTTGATGTTCAAAAATCTGGTTTTGGTTTATTTTAATTGGCATGAGGAATCATGCAATTGTCTTTATTTACTTTTAAGCCATTTACTTCTTGTTTTAAGCAAACTTTGATTTATTAAATCGCTTTATCAAAATTTAGCCTTTGTAGGTTAAGATGTATCGCTTTATGCAAATTTGAACCTTTATACCTTCTGTTGTAACCTTATGCATGTAAAAACTCTACTCCTTTGGTTAGGCTCTAATCACCACTTTATTTTATTAGTTTGAGTAAGACTTCTTTGAGTACCTTCCGTACTCAGGTGCTACCACCTATTGTTGCGGTGAGGATGGTTTTACGTATGAAGTACCCGTTAGCGCCGATCGGTGTGGCCTAACGAGTAGCGCTACTTCTTTCCTCCACGCAATTGCTGCGGGTGGATGGGGCCATTGGTGGACATTTTCCGTTTATTTTGCTTCCATTGTATCTTTATTAAAGTGACCAAGTCACTTAATATTGTAGTATCAACGAATGATGTAACCTTATGTTTAATTATATCAATGTATGACTTGTATGTGTTTGATGCAATGTTGATGAAGGATATATATGCAATGGTCATTGATCACGGGAACCATTGAGAATCATATATATCAGGAATCACATTTTCTTTGGATCATCACTTGTTAAATTTATATCTTTAGCATGGTTTTTAATAAAGGGCGATCTTGTTCCTTCATTAACAATTGTGCTCTGATATAAATTTAATTAGTAACATTTCCAATAGCAGGGGTCCTCACACCTCTCCTCCATCTCGGCTCGCGGCGCCATCCTCCGCGCGACCTTCCGCTCGCCGAGCCACGCCCGTAACCGCTCGTCGCCAGCCTCGCCGCGCGCGCCGCCCGCCATGCTGCTCCGTCGGCTCGCCTCGGCCTCTTGACCGTCGGCTGCACCGCCACCTGGCCCCTCTCCGCTCAACGGCCGGCCACCTCCTTTCCCAGATCCGCGCCACCTCGGCGCCTCGGCCGTGCGCCACAGATCGCGCCGGCCGCCCTCCTCCCGCCAGCGCCGCCTCCTCCCGACCGCCGCCTCAGCCGCGCGCTGCACCCAGCGCCCTCGCCTCGCTGCTGCCGCCTCGCCGCGCCCGCCAGGCAGCGCCGTCGCCCCCAGGTGTCTCCTCCTCCGGCACCCCACGGCGACCCCTCGCGCGCCCGTGGTCAAGCCGCCCGACTGCTCGGCCACTCCCGTCGCCAACAAGTGCTCGGTGAGTCCCCCTAGCAACCTCCTGCTCATGCTCGCCCAAACTCCATCTCTATCTCACCGTGCGTTGTCGCGCCTCTCCTCCTCCATGGCGGCCGCCACTTGCGGCTGCGAGGCCAGCTGCCGACCGCCTCAAGCTGCGCCTCACGCGTCACCGCCGGCTCCCATTGACCAGCGACCACCGGCCTCCTCAAGCTTGAAGCTACCACGGAGGACGCCTTCCCTCGGCAACTCGTTAGGCATCCCCGACTCACCGCGCGCCCGGCGCCGCCACCCGTCTTGATGCGCTTGCTCCGCCGTGTCGCGCGCATCTGTCGCCACGATGGTTCCGGCCAGTCGGCTCTCTGAACTACGTCCGAGCACTTTGAGTTTTCTGGTCTTGACCTCCTGTTCTATATCTTTGTATTTTACTCTCCTTGAGAAATGATGCTCATCGTGAGATCAATGGAATCCATTTGATACTAGACCTTTTGCTTAACTCTGGATTACTCAAACCCAAGTAGCATTTGAAAGTATGGTTCGATGAAAATGTGTTAGCACCCTATTTTACTGTTGGTGCTATGTTGTGAGTTATATGACGATAACTTTGAAAAGCATTAGAATTGTCGTGGGCAATATCTAACTAAGTCTTGTGGTTAGAGTTTCTCTTAATTTTAATTAGTTGAACACTTATCGACAACGACCTTTTTAACTGCAAACAAATAGGAATGGTAGTTAGGTGGAAAACTTGTTTTGTCGGTAGCTTCTAGCTTAGAATCATGCTTTTGTTAGATAATTGAAGCGGAGGAAAGAAGAGGTTAAAATTTGGCATTAGGATAATAATTTTCTTTGAGTCTAGTAGCTAAAGGTTATTGATCTGAGCCATTCAAACACTTAGTTTTCAAGCCAAACCTATTTGAAAATAGATATGGAGATGATCATCTGAAACCATCGGTGAGCGACAAAATCCTTAATTTGCATTGTTAAGTGGAGAAGGTTTTGAGAGTCTGATAAGTTTTGGTCTATCCTATTATGCGTAATTAGAAAGTCATCGTACTTTTAGATATTAAACTAATAGAGGCAAGCATTTGAAAGTAAGCATTAGTATGTTAACTAGAACAGCGATGGGAATTATTTGAGTAGGCAAATGATTCTTTAGAAGTGCGCATATTGGAAAAACGAGTAGATAGGAGTAATGGCTAATAGAAGTTCGATTTGAGAATACATAGCGTTAGGAGCTCGATAATTAAATATATTTAACCCTTCTTAGTAAGTAGCCTTTATCAACCTAATGAACATAGAAAGCAGGTTTGTAATCCTCATTTGTATCGGTGTTTAGCTTATAAACTAACTTGGTGTTGTCAAGTTAAAGCTTGATGCAAATTAATATTTAGTGGATCTTTCAAAATCTTTAGACTTCTTGTTAATAGTTGGAGCCCAATAGTGAAGAAATTGGCTAGCGATGTGTAGTAGCCATTTACAACCAAATGAATAGTAAACTATATTGTGAATAAAAGAATGAGTTAAAGAACTTAATGATCTAGAGAATACCTAAGCTAGACCAAGGCTTAATGAAATAAATGTGCGAAGGAAAACTGAATCGGGTAATAAGCTAATGCCTTTTCACATTCAAGTATTTAAAGATATAGTTAGCCTTAGCATTTAGTCTAAAGAGCTAAAACTAAATAAGATGCAAGAATTGGAATGCGATCTTGCCATGTGATAAGATGGAGCCATATCAAGTGCTAAAATAAATTATTTAGAAAGTATGTTTAGCAGCTAGTATTTAACCTAGTTAACCTAGAAGGGTAAAAGTTATCATAAGTCAATATTTGAATAATTAGTTAGCTAATCGTGATGAAGTTATGCCTTCATTTCTATTTCATTAACTCATACCCAATTCAAATGAACTCCTAGTCCGATCATTTGTGTCTTTAAATTTATCTAAACTCATAATCTATCTTGTGTGTTTTAATTTTTGGATCTTGTCGGCGTTACAGTGTTTATTATTTGTTTTTCGTTTTGGCGGTTTTATCGTTAGATGGCCGATATCGAGTGATCCTCTGCGGCAAGTCGAATATCTCAAATAAAGCAAAGGCAAGCGGTTTGATCATATCGATTCATTCCATTATTTTCAAGTCTAATATTTTGTTTAACTTTGTATGTATGCATGCTTTTGTGTCAAAGTAATTTTGTCGATTAGAGTAGTTAATCCCATTGCATAGTTGCCACGAAAATTGTTCGCCTGCCACTACCTTAGGAATATTATTCTCCTTTGGTGAATTAGAGCGGTGAATGATTTAGGGCCTTTTATTTGTATTCTGATATGATGCTTAGCCATGCTTAGATCTTTAGGTAGGGTTGGGCGGTTATCGACTTAGTCGATAACTTTGATCACACAAAAATTATTATAACTTATGATTCAGCATTTTTGCTATGTTTAATTGTGAAAACTAAAAATAAAAACAAAATGATTTAAATGGCAGCACAATGGTAAGATGGTGTGATTCTTGGGTGTGGCGGAAAGGTGCAGGGTCAGTGGGGACCGAACATCTTGTGAGTTTTTGTTATCAGGCATTTCGGCGTGCTAACCACACTAGAGGTATGGGACCTCTCTTGACCTAGTACTTTGGCGTGTATTGGCTCGGGTCGCGAGTCGCGGGAGGATGGAGGTGGGAGCATGGTAGTTGTCAGCTTTATCTGAGTGGGTAGTTGTCTTTCGGCTTTACCATGTAGCGTATGGATTTCTATCCATACGAGCGGCTCGTAGTTAATACACAATATTGGAAAGCGTCTTGTTAGACTTAGCCGTGCACTGCATACCAAAGGAAGTATGCTAGCAGTGGCTGGTGGAAAGCGGTCTAAAGTGTGGAGTGCAGTGGTACACCTGCGAGTTAAAAACTATTCGAATAGCCTCGTCCTAGGTGATGGACACGCTTGGGTAAGCTTATCGAGAGTTAGACTACAACATTTTAATTAAAACTTGATGGGTTGGTATGAACGGGCGTTCATACTATTGTTGTGATGGCCATTGGGTTGGTCATCTCCAGGATGTCTTTATGTCACTACTTACTGTATCGCTGTTATTTCTGCAAATACAATTTTAATTGTTAAAACTGCCTTCAAACTATTACATTATTGCAAAAGAAAACTTGCTTTCTGCTAAAAGTAAGCTCAGAGCCCCCTCCACTTAAATAAAGCTTGCATGTAGTTAAATTATAGTTCTGTTACCCTTACACGTCAGTCTTGCGGGTACAAAGACAATCTTTGTACTCGGGTGCTTTGCTTAATGTTTTGTTGCGAGAGAAGAAGGTGAGCCCCAAGGGCTTCCCTTTTGTGAGATGTCTTTGCAGTTTGATGACTAGCTTGGTGGCGGTTGGTTGCCTTGTGGGTAAGGCACACTAATTGGCTATTTTATTTATCGCCATCTTATGGCTTTTGCTTCCATTGTGTAGTTTGTTATTTATCTTGTAGTTCATTACATTGTATTTTTGTAGTTTTGTTATTGTAACCTCTTCTTTGTATAGATTTGATACATGATTTTGTGAGGTGTGTATCTGCATTTAGGAAGTATACATATCACGAGGCTTGGTTTATTTGAATTGTGATGCTAGGGTCAATGGAAGGATAAGCATTACAAGTCGAATAAGTGGGGTCCTCCTGATGAGGTCTCAGAGACAGGAGTTTCGCGAGTTTTGGGGCCTTTGGGCTGCGTGACTTTGGCTCCACTGGTAGAGCAAGCTCGGGGCATGGAACTTGAAATGCGACTTGGGAAGAATTACAGTGCAGGAGGTACCATGGTCGGGAGGATGCGGTGGCGATCGGAAGAAGAGTTTTGGGGAGAAGTGGGTCATCATTGAAACGAGTTTACAAGAAGTTCAAGGGCCCATAAAATTCTTCCAAGTCCAAGTCCATAAGACCCATGATCATCCTCTTCTTTTCGACCTTGGCGAGTGCTCCTAGATGCGTCGGTTCGGGCAAGGGATGAAGTGTTTCAAGTGTGGTAATGAGCATCGTGCCGGAGTGTTCTTGGTGGGTTCTTGTCGACCTTTGTGGTGGGAGGGCCACAAGGCTTTGGTTTGTCGGCGGAATCTGCGGTGTGATCAAGTAGGAGCGATCCAGCTGCCGGCACGAGCGGCGACTTCATCTCGGGGTTCGGTCACGAGATGTTAGCGGCCACTCCTACTCGATCTGAGGTGGCCCGCGAACTTATCTTCCTTATCTGAGGGTATTCCACCGCGGTACTTTGTACCGGTCCTGCGGCACCGTTTCGGTTCGCGCACCTTGGCACCTCCGGCGATCGCCGCACCTCCATACAAGGTGTTGGGGCTCCTTCCGCCCCAGCGGCGATTTCTTATGCCATGCAGGCGGCGAGTGGCGAGTCGTCGATGTGGTGGCAGTGCGCTCCTAGTGGACTCGTGAGGCATTTGTACTTTTGATTGGAGCTACTTTCTCTTTTGTATCGTTAGAGTTTGCTAGCGAGGCCAAGTTGAGTTTGCAGTCTATAGCTCGATCGGTTTTAGTTAACTCTCACAGGGAATCCTTTCTAGCTCCACAGTTTGTCTGGTTGTGTGATCTCCTTGGATGGGGAAGAATTTATTGCCAATCTTATGGTCATGAAGATGGAGCCGTTTGATGTTATGCAGGTATGGGTGGTTGCATAGCTATCGGCGGTTATATCCACATTTGGAAAACGATAACCTTGCGAGCACCTGCAGGCGGGAGGTAGTATTTCGAGAGTGCCCCTCTTACTCTCTTTGCGTCTTTGGCTGATACGTATCACGGTAGTCGAGCGCGAAGAATGGGTTTCTTTTGTCTCTGGTGGGAAAGTCGAGTTCCTCTTTGGTGAGAATTAATTCCGGTGGTTGAGAATTCTTAGATGTTTTCGGTGAGTTGCGGGGATGCCCCCACCGCGTCGGTGGAGTTCGAATTGATTTAGTGCGGGTGCACGGCGGTTTCTATGACCCCTTACCGTCGGCACGTCCTTTCGGGAGGAACTAAAGCAATTGGATGAATTAAGGCGAAGGATCTTATTCGACCTAGCATATCTCCGTGGGGAGCTCGGTCTTATTTACCAAAAGAAGGATGGTAGTTGGCACATGTGTATCGATTACAGTGCACTCAACCAGGTGACCATCAAGAATAAATACCCTTTACCCGTATTGAAGATTTATTTGATCGGTGAGAGGGCAAGGTATTTTCAAAGATAGACCTTGGTCGGGCTATAATCATTCTGTCAGAAGAGGATATCGAAAGCGGCGTTCTCTACAAGGTATGGGCACTTTGAATTTAAAGTTATGTCTTTTGGACTAACGAATGCCCTATTGCTTTCATGGAGACTATGAGCGAGGATGTTACATGAGTATTTGGATGATTTTGTAAGTCGTCTTTATTGATGATATCTTGATCTATTCGAAGGTGAAGTTGAGCATGGCGTCATCCGAGGATGGTGTTGGTGGCGTTAAGAAAAATAGATTTTATGCCAAGCTTAAAGCGTCGAGTTACGGATATGCGAGGTGGGATTCTTGGGGCATGTTATCAATGATAAGGAATATCGGTTGATCAAGTAAAATCTCCACGATGGTAGAATGGGAAAGGCCGACTAACGTCAAAGAAGTGAGAAGCTTCCTTGGTATGGCGGGCTATTATCGGCGTTTTGTGCAGATTCCTCCATAATTGCGGCCGTTGTCGAGCTCACACGAAAGATGTGAAGTTTCGGTGGGATGAGAGTGTGTGTGATTTTCTTATTTTGAAGGAAAAGCTAGTGGCGCACCTATTCTCACTATTCTGGCAGGAGGCGATTCACAGTCTATTCAGATGCTTCTCGAGTTGGGTTGGGCTGTGTGCTCATGCAAGATAGTAAGGTTACGGCTTATGCGTCTAGGCGGTGAAGAAACATGAGCGAACTACCCAACACATGATTTAGAATTGGTGCGGTGGTGTTAGCCTTGAAGCTTTGGAGGCATTATCTCTATGGTGAGTCTTGTGATGTCTTTACGGATCACAAAAGCTTGAAATACATCTTCTGTGAGAGGGACTGAATCTAAAGCGAGAGAAGGTGGTTAGAGGTGATCAAGGATTATGATCTCACGATTGGTATCATCGAGCAAAGCCAGCGTGGTGGTGATGCTCTTAGTCGCAAAGCGACACGGTACATGGATTGTCTAGTTGCGGATTTTGACGCATGGGGATATCTTATTGCTATGCGAGGTTAAACTTATCTTGAGATCCGATTGATTTTAAGTCGACCATTCCGAGGCGTGTGCGGGAAGCTGTGAGTGACCGTTATTGCAAAGAGTCGGAGGCGTCGGGTTCGGGCAGGAAGGAGATTTTAGTTTGGATGGGTGTGGAGCATTGCGATTCAAGGGGCGATTATGTGCCCACGAAGCGGGAGTTAAGGATGACATCTTAAAGGAGGCACATCGCACTCCGTATCTTTGTTCATCCGGAGAGCGAAGATGTCTAGTGATTTGAAGCGAAATTTACGGTGGAAAAGAATGAAAGTGGATATTGCCAATTATGTAGCCTCTTGTGGTGTTTGTCGTAGTGAAGGCTGAACATAAACGTCTGCGAGTTATTGCAGCCTTTGGAGGTACCCCAATGGCCATGGGATGATATTTCTATGGATTTTGTTGTTGCGTTGCCTCGTTCACCGTGAGGCAGGATGCGATTTGGGTTATAGTGGATTGATTCAGCAAATCGCACATTTTATTCCCATCCATACGACTAATTCAGCTAGTGATTTGGCTCCTAACTATTTGCGGGAGATTACGAGATTGCATGGAGTGCCAAAGACCATCATTTACGCGGGGATGCCAAGTTCGTATCAAGTTTTGGGAGAGTTTGCGAGTGCCTTGGGCACGCAACTCCGCTGATCTGACTTTCCATCCTCGAGACGGATGGGCGATCAGGCGCACTATTCAAACCACAGGAGGACATGTTGAGGTCATGTGTCTGTCTTGGAAAGGTAGTTGGGAGGATCAATTGCCATTGGCGAGTTTGCGTGCAATAACAGCTATCATTCGAGCATAAAAGCCGCTCCGTTTGAGGTTTTATATGGCGTAAGTGCAGTCACCTCTTTCTTTGGAAGCCGTGGGTGAGAAAGCGGTTTTGGGACCGGATGGGTGCAAAAGGCGGTTGAGCAGTGGCCACTGGTGAGGCAGAATCTATTAGCGACTCAAGCGACGAGAAGAGTTATGCGGATGTGAGGAGAAGAGACTTGGAATTTGAAGTGGGAGATCGGTGCTCACGAGTGTCCCCACTAAAGGTGTTGTCGGGTTCGGTACCAAGGAAGCTTAGCCGAAGTGCGTTGGGCCATTCACGATCTTGGCTCGGATCGGAAGTTGGCATACCGCTTAGACCTACCGAGGCTATGCGAGGAGTGCATAACGTTTTCATGTCTATGTTGAGAAGTTCCTTCGTGATCAGAGCATCATGTTTCATTAGAACCCTAACCATTGACGAGGATCGACATTTGAGTCTAAGCAGTGCAGAGTGCGGAAAGATCGAGAAAAGAGTTGAGAACAAAACTTTGAAGTATGTTAAGGTGCTTTGGTCACGTGAGCAGAAGGAGGCCACTTGGGAGGCTGAGTCGCATGCGTGAGCTTTATCCGGTTTGTTCATCTCGGTCGTACCACGGTTGCTAAGTTTCGAGTCTGGTTTTATCTCTTGCAGGTTTGGAGTTTAGATTGGGGTGAATCTGTTAAGAGGTAGAATGTAATATCCGAAAGTGAGTTAAGATTTGAATCGAGGAAGATTAATTTTATTTGGGAGAGATCGATTATTGGGGAAGAATCAAGCGGGCGTCGGGAGGGACTAATTGGATTGTTGTCGGTCTGCAGGTTTTAGAGGGAAAGAGCAATTTAGCGGCAACTTGGGCTGGGCCATGGCCCATCTGGGTGGCTGGCCAGGGCTCTCCCTCCCCAAACCTAGCCCTTCCCTCCCTCCCCTTTCCTCCTCCCACTCCCAACCGGCGCCCCTCTCCCCTCTCCCCTCTCCACCTCTCCACCTCCCTTCCACCCTCCCTTGCGCTCCTCTCCATCTCCCCACCACCTCCATTGTTGTTGTCCAAGGAGGAGAAGGAGCCCCCTTATGACCGGCCAGGAGGAGGAAGAAGGAGAAAGAAGAGGAAGAAGGAGAAGAAGAGAAGGGAATAAGAGGAGAAGAAGGGATCCATGGCGGAAGCATGGTGGTCTTCATCCCGCTGTGTGCTCTCTTCGTTTGGCAAGGGTAACCCGTGGTTTTTGTTTTAGGTCATTTTCTAGTTGTCTAATTTTCGGATGTCAGTTCGTCGTTATTCTGCAGCAGTGAAGTTTGTCGGTTTGATTAGGTTAGACACAGATTTGGGTCTGGGTGTCTCCTAGAAAGTTGTAGCTATCGTAGTTACCTTTCATTGACGACAAGAATCAAGTCATTTGGACTTCGGTAGCCAAAGTTATGAATTTATTAGTACTTCTGTGTTTCTGGAAGAAGCAGTTTTGCTAGTGTTAGATAACCTGACAGAAGCGCTTATTTATAGGGGTTTCAGAGGTCTCACCATAACGAAAAATGAGGCTAATCCTCTTAGCTTTCAGGAAAACTAAAGATCACTGAATTTGGACGAACGTAGAAAGTTATGATAGTTTCTTTGTCGCTGTCCAGAAACCCAACGTGAAATGTTTGCTCTGATTAAATAGATTGGTAGGTCTGGTAGATGGCCGAATCAAAGGTCTCCCAACTTAGTTTATTTAGACATTTCAATTAACTTTTCAGATTGTCCAAGATCATCCTATTTGGACTCCTGAGCAGAAAGTTATGAATTTTTGAAGTCTGCTGTCGCATGACGATCGCTAGAAATTAGAAAAGCTAGGCGTGATAAGAAGATTAGCGATTTCGATTGTAATGTGATGTATGATTTTGGTCCAGTATGCTATTCTTAGTTTGGGGTTATCTTCTTGTCCAGGTGGCAACGAGATCCCAAGGGCAGCACCGCCAGCGTCGCCCGTTCTGCGTGGTTGAGGCAAGTATTGGGTTTATGTGTAGTGTTGGTTGCATGTCATGATTGAGTGGTGTATTGTTCATCATTGCCATGTGAATGTGTTGTGGAGATGATTCTAGTTGTGATGATGCTTGCGAGTTGTACAATGTTGAGGTCCTGTCATATGTAATGACGAGCTTGAGGTCCTGCATTCATGGGATGTGGGCAATGGATCTGAAGGTCCCGTCATTGTGATGACGGGCAAGGTCCCTATACATGTGTTGTATAGGCTCTTGGTCCCTGTGCCGGAGGCACGAGCATGGGTATTCATTGGCGGATGAATACCCGCATTCAGTAAAATGCGAAGCGAGATAAAGATCAAAGAGTGCATAGCATTATCATCATTTAAATATTTGAAATGTCTTAATGTGTTGAATAAAGTTGTTTTTAGATGTTATGTCTATATGAATGTTGCAACCTTGTTGATACTTGCTGAGTCGTATGGCTCACCCTTGCTTTGTCTTGTTATAGGTACTACTGGCAAGAACGTCATGCATGGGAGGGAGTAGGCATTGGAAAGCACGCACTACCTCACAACATTTATGCAATTGCTATTTGGTTTCACTAAGGAATAAATAACTGTGTGGAGACTATCTATGGATGTTTTATGATGATGGTTGTTGGATTATTCATGGTTATGAGAATGATGTTAATTGTTTACAATCGAACGATTATTTTATATGCATGAAAGACTTGGATTATAGAAATAATAATAAATGCTATGATCATCTGTTGATACCTCGATTTTGTTGTTCATACAAAGGAAGTTACGTCGAAAAATTGTGAAAAATTTATAGAATGTTCTAGTTAGTTTAATTCTTGTAGCATTCTAGGCTCATGTGGAGGTAGGGTGTTCTGCAGTTGAGCTTCTCAATTAGTTAGTTGATTTTACGATGGTTGCACAGGTCACCACGATCCTTGTGAGTTTCTTCTTCATTTGCAGACTCCCTCTGGACACTTGAGCTTGAAGGGCATGAGGAAGCTTGATGCTTCTCTGAGTGCTGCTCTCTGTCGTGATTTTGTGCACAATGTCTTCCAAGCATATGATGCCATGTTCACCAGAGCCTATTTTTAGTAAAGCATAGATGATGATTTCTCCTTGTACATTACCAAATCATGATAAATAATTCTCTCCTTGACACACCCAAAAAAACTAAAACCGATCATTTACATTAAAGGAATAATACACAATCTCTGTGGGGACCCGGATTATCTCCGTAAGACCGAGACTAAGCATGGTCTTAAGGACATAACCACTGGATCATTTGGTAAATGGATTCCAACAACTCAACCTAAATGAGAGGCTTGACTGCAATCTAGAGCCACGGCGATCATGCGTGCGCTCCATGCGAGCACTACATGATTGTCGGTTCTCTTCAAGTCGAGCCCTACACTTAGTGGGTTAAATGGAACAGCGAGTAAGACTTATATTGGCTCCCAAGATCAGCGTGTATAATCCTACTCTCAAACAACGTTGATCACATCCATACAACATTCATACATAAATAGTCGAAAGGCATACAACATAGTTTCAAGTTTACAACTAATACAAGTGGCGACGGCCAAATTGAAAGAAGAATATTAAGTAGCGTGAGCGAGTAAAGAAATCAAAAGACCAGCGTGGTATGCCCCATAACCCATCGACAGCCAGTGGGGTTAAATGCTAACATACTACTCATCGTTATCGCCTAAATCGACACCGACGAGCTCATCCGTCTCAACATCTTCCTCACTGTAAAAGCCGGCAAACACACGGCTGAGTACCAAAAGTACTCATAAGTCTTACACAAATAAAAATAGTTATGCATAAGGTCATTCAAGGAAGGCTCATATTGGCTTAGTTTTGCAAAGCAGCCTTAATCTTGAACAACCTACACATACTAGTTTTCAAGTGCCATTTCAAAATCAGATTTGAAGTGGAAGTAAGCATGTGAATAAGTATTACATTTGATAACAATGAATCATACCAAAAACAAGTGGCGGTCCACTTTGATACAACAACAAGCATGAACATCTCGTTCATGTCGATGCCAAGTTATAACCACAATTTTAATTCCAAGTCTAACAATAGTAACTCCAGGAACTCAAGCGGTTGTCCATAGCGTGGACACGGCTATTCGAATAGATTTATACCCTGCAGGGGTGTACTACTTTACCCACCGTTCTAGACTTGCACGGCTAAGCAAACCCGAACAATATAATGTCACACACCCTACCTTAAGCATTTCAGTATTGGAATAATTCATGGATAGCCACAATGACAAGATAATAGGAGGTGTCTAACTATTCATCACAAAAATAACGACATTATCAACATAGCATGCAAGCAATTATCATTGCATCTATCCTAACAAAACTGGGATCAAATATGATGCAAAAAGAAAGTTCAAAGGATGCTTGCCTTGCTGGTAGATTAATTGCTCACTCTCGGTGGCGTAGGAATCAATATCAATAGGCTCAGAATCTAGATAAGTACAATACCGAATAAACATCGAGAAATACCACAAAATGCAAAATGCTCAAAATGCATGATTTTTCTACAGTAGCTAAGTCATGATTGTAAATGATTTTTGGTGAAGGAATCATTTCATTTTGATTTAGTACATGAAAGTTATGGCGGTTTGAATTTGATTCCAATATGCCTTTATTCATGTAATTTAATTATGAAATGAAAATTTGTAGGGCAGTGGTGAGTACATGGATTATATGGGTAAATAGGCAATATTATTACAAGTTCAAAATAGTTGAGTTTGCTTCAAATGGAATTTTCATGATTTAGTTATTGATTTCTAAAGTTATCAGTATTAAAAATATAAAAACAATACCATAAAGATCATTTCCTCAAACTATAGTTCTGAGATAGAGTAAGTTTGAAACCATTTTTATAATTAACTTCATTTGAAATAGAAATTATCAAAACTGATTTCACTTTGTTTTAGAGTTTCCAATAATTACTTATTTTTGAAGTTATCGACCTTTTCCATTGTACAAAAATAGTGTTAAAGGCTCATTTTCCAAAATAATGCTCTACTTTCTGAGAGACATGGCTGAAACCAATTTTAATATAAAGTTCATTAAATATGAAAATTACGGTGGTTTCACCCATTTTGGAGTTGAGATAAAATAGTTATGAATTTTTGAAGTTGTACATATTTAAAGTGCATGAATAAATGGGTTTGAATTTCCTAAATCATTTATCACCTTTTCTCTACCAGGCGCCTCCTAGCGCGGTCAGCGACCAGTGAGCTTGGTGAATAGTGCATTTTCTATTTCCTCGGACTTGACTTGATTACGGCGTGTGGGTCCGATGCTAGCGAGTAAGCCCATTTGGACTTGGTCCACGCACATAGATGCGGTGCGCGGATTTAAGGGCTAGGCCCACCGTCGATCTCTCGCATCTCTCTAACCACGGGTTTACGTGCGCGGGGCCGCATGTAATAGACTCATCATTACGGCTAAGACAAGGATTTAATTGCTAACTCAATCATTAGGCGTTTAATGATCGTCATTTGCCGTAAGCAGGCGACTTCGATGGCGCGCGTCACGACAATGCGCTGTGAGGTTGATCGCCATCTCGTTGGCGCTCGCGCTGTGGCGGGCGGCGCAAGACCGTGATAACCGCCAATAGTGCTATGCAACTTTGAGAGGTGGTGGCGAGATTTGGGATGCCACTGCACGTGCTGGCGGAGCTAAGCAGCGGCGATTTTATGGCAAAGTGCAAGCAACAAATAGAACTCCTTGACATACGACAGCGAGTGCCGGGTCCTAGGGACTATGGGTGAGTTACAGGCGAGGAGAGGGCTGGGGAAGCTTGGAGGGAGGTGGAGTGTGCGTCGCGGGAGAAGAAAGGTGGCGGCAATACGGCTCCGCGAGGAGAAAGTCTGAGCAAAACCAAGACCGGTGAATGCTTGGGCGACTTCAAGCACTCAATACCAAGCTATAAGAGCAAAAATTGAAGAATGACCTACCAAATTGAAGTGGGAGGGAAAAGTTGTGTCACGGCCCAAAATGGTTGTAACATCCCAATTTTAGGCTTGTGTTTGAATGTAAGAAAATGAGTAGAAATTAAAACTTTTCTTACATCTTGTATTCCACTGTTTGTCTTGAGCAGACTTTTGTACAAGAAGTTATGGAAATACAAAGTCACGGGTCTTTGATCAAATCTTGATCCTTCAAAAACATTCTTTTTCCACCTTGTGATAACCTCCTGAAATATTTTCCTAAATTCTTAGGTTGGCTTGGAGGCTCCTCCAGAAAAATTCACAATTTTTAGAAATTGTTTGAATCTTTGTTGGAGGAAAGTCAGCCCAATTCAATCTGGTCAAACCTTGGACCAGTACCTTGTAAATTTTGGAGAAAATCCACAGCACCAAAACCTCTGAGAATTTTATTCAAGGCCAATCTCTCAGCTAGCAAGCTCTGTAAAAATTTCGTAATTTTTGAAGTTGGTTTGCTACCTCAAACAATTCTCCAAATGTCAGCCCTTCTAAAACGGAAAAATTAAATCGGTTTGAGTCGGACTCGGGCTCGGACACGAGCCCAACTCAACGACTTGGTTGGACCACGTCGCCGGGCCTAAGCGAGCTCGATCCCGTGCGCCTGAGTGGTGGTGTTGGATTTCAATCCGGCGCCCGACCTCCACAGGACCTCACAGTCGCAGGACCTCCTCTACCTCGGTAAATCTCGGGCGTCCGGGACCACCCCAAGCAAATCACGGGACGTCAGGGACCTCCTTGGCGTTGTGTTTCTTCCTCCACGACCTCCACGAGGTCGATCACCATGGTTTCGTACCCTGTGGTTGTGTCGAGAACCAGGCGGTTGGGAGTAGTGAGATGTCACCTTTTTGTCCTTGTCGTGACTCCTTTTCTTTGCCATGCATTCAATGCCTTGCGATTTAACCCTAAAGTCTTCACTGCTCTGCCACTAGTCTTTCGTGCGTGCGTGCCTTTGGCGAGGGCATGGTTCTTGCTCACAGATGAGTTGCCTAGCCCTTGTCCAAGCTCACAGGCTGTATAGCACAGAGACCTTCCTTCTCCTTTTCTTTCTTCATTCTTGGTGTGCTTGAGCTCCCTCGGTTTGAGTGGTCCTCAAACTCGGGCCCCAAGAACACCACCCTCCTCGCCATTGTCCGGATCTTGGGCTCCTGCGAGCTCGAGCTCCGGTGGTTCCATCAGCGTTCTTGCTGTTTTGCTTGTCAACTCGAGCACCTCGAGCATTCTCTAACTGCTGTGGTTATCCATCGCGAAGTGTGCAAGTTGGGGCTGCTTTCGAGTCGGGCTCATCTCTCCTTCTCCATCGCCCGGCAAGCACATCACCGCGGACCGTCGACCTCCTCCAAGCTCCTCCGACCTCCTGTTCCCCTCTCGCCTCGGTGCCCATTTCTTAGCTTAGTTCTTTGTTTTCGGAGTTCCTTTAGTTTCGTAGTTATCGTTTAGCCCTCCTAGCCTATCTCAGGCTCGCGGCGTTCAAAACCCTCGCGCCGGTCGAGCACATCCCTTGGGTTCTGGCGTTATTTGGAATCAACCATGCCCTTGGTTTCCCGCCCGACGAGGTCCCCATCGCCGGCGGCAACGATGAGCCGCTTCGGGATTTTCTGGTTCAAAACTCCCGTTTCGTCATTTCTTAGGACATCATTAATGCCGGTTATTGCTCATCATTGGGTGCATCAATCGTACCTTACCACAATATCGTTGTGTCTCTGACATGTGGCCATAGGCTTAGAATTAAAGTCGGAAGTCATTAGAGTCTCTTTCAGATTCATTTATTACCAATCATCAGTGACATTAAGTTTGTCTTAGCGCCACCTTTTTGTCGCTTGTCCCAGGAGGTCCGCGCCATTAAAGCACCTTGAACCTCACGAGGCTAATCTTGATCGTTCGACCTCTCGAGAATTAGATACGGGCCATAGGTTCTTTTCAAAAATCCTAAGTCTCAGGACCTCCTTGGTGTTGATCCTAGCCGTCCAAGACCACCTGTTAGATCTTAGCCGCATAGGACCACCTCACTGTGTTTCCAGCAAAGACCACCACAGTCACATTGTCAAAACCACCCTCTCGGACCTCCTCAGGGTCCTCTTTACAAAAGACCTCTCGTGGTCTTTTGTAAAAACCATCCACTGGACCTCCAGGAGTCCTCTTTGCAAAAAACCTCCCTCGATCATTTTGTAAGACCACCCTCGGGGTCCTCTTTCTAAAAGCCACCTGGCCTTTTACAAAGAAGACCCGCTCCAGGATCCTCTTAGGCTCAATCCTGGCCGTTCCACGACCTCCCAGTTTAGACACTGGCGTTAGATCTCATTTTGTAAAATCCTTAGCGCTCGAGACCTCCCTCGCGTCGTCTGGACGTTCGGGACCTCCTAGGTCTAATCCAGGGCCATCGGATCTCCTCAGATTAAAACCCTATCGCTTAGGACCTCCCGAGAAGATCTTGGCCATCAAGACCTCCTGTGTCAATCCTCACCGATCAAGACCTCCTCGGAGATCTTGACCGTCTGGGACCTCCTCCTTTAGATCAGTAGCTTTAGGACCTCCTCCTCTGGTTTAGCAGTTAGATTTAGATCTAACGGGCTGAACCTCCTTCCTCGATTAAAGCCTTAGGACCTCCCCTAGTGCTCAGGGACCGCTAGATCTCGATCGGCGGTCACGACCTCTGATGGCGCTAGGACCTCCTTTGCGTCTGTTTGTGCATGCACTGTGTCGTGGCGTTGGATCGGATCTCAACGGTCGAGACTTCCCAATGCGGGAGAGGAGAGTCTTCCGTGCGGCGTGCTTAGTGCTGTGGCCACTGCTATGCAAGATCAACGGCCCACGACCTCTCCTTTGTCTTCGAGTTCATTTGGACCTCCAAGCTCAAATTTCCTAAGTCCTTTAATGTTTCAAATTTCAAAAGTGCATAACTTTGTCATTTAATTCCTTTTGAATGATTCAGATTCTTTGTAGCTACATTATAGTATGAACTTTAATTTGGGAATAAATTTGAGGCATTTGTTATATAGTAGAAAATGATAGGAGCTGCAAGAACTTGTTTAATATGAAATGGTTGTTTAGAAATTCATTGAAAACTTGTAAAATACATAACTTTCTCTTTGTAATTGCAAAGCCCAGACAAACTCAACTTGGTAAAATTTATCTTGTGGACATGCTTTAATATGAACTAGGCTTTGTCTTTATTTATGTTCTGAGAAATGATATATGCTAGTTTTAGAATTTAGAAAAATCATAACTAATTCATTATAACTCCAATTTGTGCAAACTCAGTTTTGCTGTTGTTAGGATAACCATATCTACCTACCATAAAAATTTCAAGTTCCAGATCATTCTAGAAATTTTTGCCATGAACAGTAACTCTAATTAATTTAATTAGGATTTTTCAGGCTCAGAGAATTTAATTTGGCCATAACTTTTTCATGCTAAGTCCAAATGAAGTGATTCTTGTTTCTAAAATTGTCTAAAATCAACCTCTAGCTGCTATAGAAATTTCATGGGATTTGGATGTTCTTTGCTGTTGAGTTCCTTTTGGTGTTAAATCGTTCTTATTGGTTTTTATAAGCCTTTTCGCGTTAGGTTCCGAAGAATTTATTGAACCTGAGCACTCCCCTCTGCAGCAAGAACAAATCCAGCAAGGCAAGCAGTTTGATCATGTTAATCCCAGTATTTTAAGTATTTATGTTGATTTTAAATTCTATGTATGCATTGCTACTTTGTGTTAATAGTTGACCTAGTAGATGCATTTCCTTAGACAAATGATTGTTCTCTACTACCATGAGCCTAGGTTATTGCTGTGATTAGAGTTCGAGTGGATGAGCTCTTGTCACTTAATAGCTCACGAATTAATTGCTTAGCCATGTAGCTTCAGGTAGAAATGGCGGTTGCTCGACTTGCCGATAACCTCGATCTATAAAACTTATTATGATTATGATTTCCACCTTGTGCCTTATCTATTTATGAAAACTAAAACTGAAAACAAAATGATTTAGACTTGGGCACAATGGTATGTTGGTGTGCTTTTAGGTGTGACTGGAATGGTGCAGGGTCATTAAGGACCTGAGTTACTTGCGTCACCGTCTTGAGCATTTTTGCATGCTAACCACACTAAAGGGTATGGGACCTCTCTTGACTTAGTACTTTGGAGTGTATTGGCCGGGTCGAGGGGGTCGCGGGAGGGGATGGAGGTGGGAGCATTGTAGTGTCGAAAGGCTTCCAGTGATGGCTTGGTTGTCTTCGTCTTGCAATGTAAGCGTATGGGTTTCTATCCATATGGCGGCTCAGGGGTTAATACACAATATTGAAAGCGTCGTAGGACTTAGCCATGCAGCATACCTTGGAAGTGTGCTTTGTGGCTTAAAAGTGCGTCAAGTGTGGGTACATTGGTACACCTGTGAGGTTAAAACTATTCGAATAGCCTCGTCTAGGTTATGGACACGCTCGGATACGCGCGTGAGAACTAGACTACAACCTTTTAATTAAAACTTGATGGGTGAGTGCGAATCGGGATTTGTGCTATGTTGTGGTGACTATTGGGATGAGTCACTTCAGTGGATTTACTTGTATATTCTTCAAAAGTCAATTGCACACCAAGCTCTTTAATCACACCACCACCATAGGCCATTGTGCTGTGCAACTCGACTTGGGATGGGAAAGGAACTACAAATGAGTTATTTTCCACTTCTTCAACCACCCAAGCCCAATCCCACAGTACAAGTTTGTGTAGGTGACGATCAGTTTGTTCGACTAAGATGGAGCTCCCAACTACTTTGACCAAAGTAGTCGGCTGATCTGATGACTCATCTGATAAGGGAGCATGCGGAATATGATAGAAACCAAGCTCTTACGCACGCATATCCCAGAGTGTGCCACCGGGTGAGGGTCTTTAAGAATGGGACACTTAAAAGCTACATGCTCATTACTGTCACAAATATCACAACATAACACTGCCTTACAAGAAGACGAAGCATGACCTTTAGTTGCACAGCGCCAACAATATTTCTTCTTTGCATTGGCCTTTGATGATCCACCCTCAATATCTCCTTGAATTGCGCATTCGGAAACCTCGATTCTTTGCCAGCGAGATGGATGACGCTTGAGAGCCTCATCTCTGCCAAAGCAACCAGCCTGATCAACACAGCGCCTCGAGGAGCTGGGGCGGTTGTGCGCTGAGCATTTGTGCGAGCTGCGGTCGAGAGAAGCCCTTGTGCCTAGCACGCTGCTTGAAGGCGTCTCGGCGAGCGATGGATTGAACCGGCAACAACGAAGGCGGCATTGCCGCAGCCGGCGGTAGGTCTTTGATCCATAGCCATGGCGCTTGCCCGAC
Organism: Ampelocalamus luodianensis; assembly: GCA_036346255.1. Taxonomy (NCBI): domain Eukaryota; kingdom Viridiplantae; phylum Streptophyta; class Magnoliopsida; order Poales; family Poaceae; genus Ampelocalamus; species Ampelocalamus luodianensis. The sequence continues at coordinate 9,059,882 of CM070627.1, read as the reverse complement.
CACGGAACGCGCCCGCTGCGCCTCGCCCGTCTAGGGTGAAGCCATGGTGCCCGACCACGGGACAGCCGCGGCGACCTCCATTGCATCAGTGCGAAACCCCGAACCCGAGTTGAAGACTTGCCGTGAAACACCTGGATGACCACCATAGCCATCCCGCCTCCAAAGTCGTCACCTCAGCCGTATCCATGAGGCGATTCTCAAAACCACCATGAATGCAACGGTGGCACTACCACCATTAAAGCGAAGCCATTACCTCCAAAACTTCCCGCGCGGAATGACCTCCATGCGGACCTCCTCCATGACTAGCGCCTCGGTCTCCATCCTCGGTGAACCACTTGGCGTGGAGTCGGTCGGAGTTGAGTTGGTGCCACCGCCTTTAGGGAAAGACCGACACGAATCCCTAGCGCCCAGAAAGAAGCGCTGTGTGGGCAAAAAAAAATGACCTGCTGCGGTTGAAGGCCGAAAACGCCTTTGGCGAGGCCCTCGGGACAAAAATTGAAGGCACCGGTCCAACTCGGTCAATGCACAATGATCTCCTGAAATTTTGGTGACCAGGCCCACACTGAAAGGTCGTATACCTCGGACTGGGTTTAGATTCGAATTTCAAAATTCGAACTCCATCTTCAACCTCCGGCCCCTGAAGCTCCTGGGATGGTAATCCACGATCTGCTTGCCTCCACGACTGTAGCCCATGCACGGAAGATCAGCGATCAACCACTGCCACATCCCCTAGGGTTAAAGGTTGCGGACGATGACGATGTGGTAGAGGTCCTTGTTGGTGATATTCCCTAGAGGCAATCATGGAGATGATTGTATCACGTCTATGTTTATGAGTTCTTGAATAAATGTTATTATGTTCCTTGAATGAATCATTAGTTCTGAAGATCAACGAGTATGTGACTTGTTGGTGAAACTCTTCGACTTGTATGATGTCGTTCTAAATAGTATCCATGGTCGAATGTCGCGATCGGAACACGGTGACTCTCGACGATGCATATATTGATAGATGACCATGTTTCACCGGTCATGATCGAATCAATAATGTGAACACATGTTAGAGAACATGGGGTTGGATTGACCCACCTCGAGACACTATTGAGATTGTTATGATTCTGTATGTCATTAGTTGGTCTCAAGCAATGATGATGCATAATCCTTAGACCTGAGATCAGCATGGTTCCCTACATGTGTAACAACGCTCTTAGGGGTTGCCAAACGCTACTCGTAACTGGGTAGTTATAAAGGTAGCTTTCGGGTATGCTATGAAACATGCGGAGGGATGTGGCTGGTCGGATATAGGATTTGCCCCTCCTAACATAACGGGAGAGATGTCTCTGGGCCCCTCGAAGTGGTCGAATAAAGAAAGTGCATGATCATGCCACTAGTGGTCGAAGTGTTCGACCACATAAGGTTATCCGACAACTCGATCGAGAAAGTATTGAACAGTTCATGGATGACACATTATCTCACCTGGAGTTCAAACCAGATATCGTGAGGCAAAGGGAGAATACTAGAGTAAGTCGCTTAGTTCGATCAGATCCAAACAAGTCGTATGGTGATACGAGCAAGTCGTAGACTAATCGAACAAAATCAAAGTGGTGAAACACAGTCGTGAGGAGTTCTGACGATGGGCGAACCAGAATTTAACAATGGGGTGCACACTTCAAGGATGAAAAAAATCTTATGCGACACATATGTAATTTCATAAGTCCAACATAATTACACAAAAGAGTTTGAAATTAGTTAATAATGCAATACAAATAGTTCAAATAAAATCTTACATGAATGAAAGAGTCCTAAATAGCCAATAGAAATCACAATACCACCTGCCCAATCTCTTTCCTTGAAACACTTGATTATATCATCATCACTAACTTTCGAGAAGATACCTCGCTCTATAAAGGTGACTAAACAATCATTCAATATTTGATCGCTCATACTATTTCTCAACATGTTCTTCACAAGATTCATGCGAAAATACTCTTTCAACGCTCATGAATTGCCACCAGTAGAACAATACCAATTGCATTCTTAAGTGACAAGGAAGTGGTATCACTTCGTGAATTACTCTAAGGAACCGCTCACATACGATCCTTCTTTATCAACATAACACAAAAAAGAGCAAGTTGTTCTTTGTGGGATACATCACTAGACTCATCGGCTAGAATTAAATAGTGATCATCACCAATTTCTTCAATAATGTGCTTGGTAGTTTGGATGACACAACAATTAATTATGTCGTTTGTATCTCATGAGCAATCATCTTACAATTCCTGAGGCATTGTTTAAGACAACCTTAGCAACCTCCTTATTGTTGTTTGCAAGCCATTCCAAAGTTTAAGAAAATTCCCTTATCGCTAGAATTTGTACTTTCATCATATCCACAACATGCTAGTTCTTGATGTAAACTAAACCTCAAGCATCTAATTGAATAAGTCAACCTAGAAATGTAAAGTTGTTTATCCTCTTCAGTTTGTTTTCTAAGAGCTTGAGCAATTGATGTTGTAGGTTTAACAAAGAAGTTGTATTTTTCTTGAGCTCGATTATGGACACTTCTTATACTACCCACATGCTTGTCAATTGAGTCATACTTATTTCAATTTCTAAATCCTCCTTTAACAAAACTATCGCCTCCTACAATTTTCTCCTTGAACAAATAACAGACAAAGCAAAATACAACATCCTTCTCGACCCTATATTCAATCCAATTATACTTATCAAACCAACTAACATTGAAACGACGTCTTTTATCTGATATTTCAATCCAAGTGTCAATTGCTCATACATATACCTAGTTTAACAAAATTTGCACTTTTTTGGGGGTATACCTAGTTTTAAAAAAATTGCACTTTTTTTTGGGGGTGCCTGTGCACCACAGGCACCCCTAGCGCCTACCATGGTTACTGAATTGGTTGTGACCGAGTGCGAACTAGTCGTATAAAGATAGGACACAGTCGTAAGTGATGAGGACCTGAGTCGTAGATCATATTAAATTAAGGTTAAATCAGATATAATTTGTGTGTATTAGGAATCGTTATGTCCTACTAGGGACGCTACGACTCGTGGTGGAAAGGTTTCAGAGTTACAACCGATTACACATAAACCTAACTGGTCACTGCAGCAATGGGATGGAACAAACCGATGCGAATCGATTAAGTCGAGCGTGTTCGGATAGAATCCGACACGGGGCACTATATAAGGAGATGCTTGAGGCTAGTGTGCTAGAAGGGAGACAGACACGTGAGTTGTTTCCACCGAAACCCTAGCCGCCATCTTCTTGAGAGAGCCTTCCCGTGCGACTTGGTGCTAGCACACCGGCGTGCGGTTGTTCCTTCTACGGGCGTGTGGATACACGGTAGGCGCTCTGCTGATCGGTTTGTTGTTGCGAGGGCGATCGCGATCTTCACAAGGAACTACGGAGGTCGGCAGCGGCGATGGATTTCACCTCTATGGTTGCAGTGGACATAGGAGAAAGAACTTTTTTAAGATAATAGAAGGGCAAGCCTCCCGGTCTCTGCATCATATGATGTACACAACCATAATTTATTATAAATGAACAAATTGGCTTACAAAAATCAGACCAAGAAGTAAATGACAAACAAATTGTCATACTGTGGCAAGCATCGGGAACAGCTCGTCGCCGGCGACAGCTAGCTTTTCCTTCAACCAACACATCCGAATAGTAGCTGTGCAACAAGGTGCTTGAGGGTCAAGTCAGCAAAGCGACACCTCCAAGGAGGGATAGAAAACGTCGGAAGATCCAACCAATGAAGACCAGATCTAGGGTTTTCATCTCGGCGAGCAGATACCGGTGCTACAAGACAACGCCTTCAAGAAGGACACGTTGCTCGTCGTCTGACTCAACCAGTGAAGGTCAGATCAATACGCAGTACGTCATCGTTGCCGAACCCAACCACTAAAGAACAGATCAAGGGTTTTCACCCCGGTGAACAGAAACTGGTGTGCCAAGACAACGCCTTCAAGGACACGACGCTCGTCGTCTGACCCAACTAGTGAAGACCAGATCAAAGCTTAGTACGTCGTCGTCACCAGATCCAACCACTGAAGGCCAGATCAAGGGTATTCACCCCGGTGATCATATACGGTGCTCCAAGACAGTGCCTTCAAAAAGGACACGGCGCTCGTCGTCTGACCCAACCAGTGAAGACCAAACAATACTCCGTACGTCGTCGTCGCTAGATCCAACCACTGAAGGCCCGATTGAGGGTTTTTACCTAGGAGAGCAGGTACCGGTGCTCCAAGACAACACCGCAATGCATCCTCGACGCCAGATCCAACCAGTTAAGGCTAGATCGCCACCACTGTCCAATGCAACAATGAACCACAGCCTAGCATAACCGCGAAGCCACGGTCACATGCAGCCTCCACGAAAAGGTGGCCGATGGCCACCGTTGGCCACACACCACATCTCCACCAAAACCCACTCGGGTCCGTCTCCTGTCGTCCAGATCCAGCGCCAAAGCACAGATCTAGAACTAGAACACGGATCCAGAACGGCTGTGCCACCACGCTGCCTACAAACGGCCGTGCCCTCTCTGCGCGCGCGTGCCGCGCCGCCGCGCACCGCCAGCGCGACCCTTTCGCCTCTGCACCGGCTCTCTGTCTTGTAGGAAGCCAGCGGGCCATCGCGCCGCGAATCGCCGCCGCTGAACACGCCCCTGCGGGAGCGCCGCCACCACGAGCGGCCCGTCACGAGGCACCGTCCTGCTGCTCGCTTCCACGGCGCCACGCGCGGCTGCCGGCCGCGATACGCGCGCCACGGCCAGCGCAGCGCGCCTTGGACCTAAACGCCCGCCGCACCCCACGCCTATCGCCACGCGCTGCGCCTCCCGACATGGAGCCGCGAAAGGGAGTCGGGGCGATGGGGCGTTAGGATCTGTTTGGGAAAAAGCAGATCTAGAACCTCCACAAAAGCGATCACGAGAAAAAGGCTGGAACTTGGAGAGAGAGAGAGAAAGGAGTGCGGAGGGAGGCCCACGCGCCGCCGTTGGCGTTGGCTTGATGCGGATGGGCGTGGTGGGAGATGGCTACGATTGTCGGGGGTGTAAGGTAGAGAGGATTTGGTCCAGAAAAATTCATAATGGTATATCTCAAAATAATACAGGTCTAGAGTAGCATAAATCTAATGACGAACTTTACGATGATAGATTTTAAAACTTGCAAATCTAGAGTGGCATGTGTCTAAATAACCCTATATTTATTCCCCATCATCAGGGTTTAAGAACCAAAGCTAGTCCCCACCCCCCACACCCCCTATTTCGTTTCTCTCTTTTGTGCTAGCTTTTCTTCTGCACATTTGATCTTTATTCTGCTGTTAGTTGTGCCAAAGCAAGGAGCAAGTGGACCAACGATTCGCAAAGTGGACCAGGTCTCGTGGGTGGGTGGACTCGTGGCCCATGCACGCACGAGGGTGTCTCGTAACAATTCTCAGGTTGTTGGGCCACTGAGAGACCAAATAGATCGATCCTTGGTACTGTAATTAAGTCAAGCAAATTAACCAATTGGTGGTTATATATGGACTTTACGGTTAAAGTAGTTGACAGATAGATATTTATCTCTTCCGGTCTTTGTCAGTCATTTCGTGTGCTGCCCATCGCAAAGGCCGTCTTCCGTCGATTTTTTTATTATTTAATTCTTTTTTAAATTTTATTTTAAAGTTAACCTTTCGCAAACTTTATTTCCAATTCTGACCCATTTGGTCACGCCACCACCCGTGGTGTGACAAAACAACACTGTCACGCCACAGAATAAGTCCCCAAAATCGCACTTTTGTCACGCCACCACGGTGGCGTGACCATATCTTCTTGTCACGCCACCGCGGTGGCGTGACAAGACTTTGACCAGAAATAGGCTGGCGTGACAGTGTTGTTTTGTCACGACACGGGTGGTGGCTTGACCAAATGGGTTAGAATTGGAAATAAAGTTCGCGATGGGTTAACTTTAAAATAAAATTAAAAAAGGATTAAATAATAAAAAAAAATTCTCTTCCGTCCCAGGGAAAACTATATAGTTTTGGAAATTTTATCGGACCCATCGATAGAACCAGTAGCCGTTGGTTACCGGATATTTCGCCAGTGTTTCGAACAAAAATTTTTAATTAAAATTTGAATTCTTCAGATGTAAAGACAAAATTTGTCTAAATTTTGAATTGAAATTTGATTTTGGATAGAAATCACATAAATCCTTTTTTTTTTGCCCGGTATGAAATTTTATTGGACCACACCGATAATACTGGTAACCACCAGTTACCGGTGAAGTTTTGCCGATAGAGTTTTCCTTGGTTCGTCGCACGCTACGCCTGTCTTTTGTGATTTTTTAAAATCTTGGACAGCCTACTCTCCTGTGGATCCCATTGTCAGATCATTTTCCAAAGATTTTGGACCTTGACAGTTTCTAAGATGCACTCTGGAGTTAGGACATAAGAATTATAGAGGTGCTTTTGATATTGCTTGTGTTATTTTCAGGTGGCAACTTAGACACCTTTTGTATGTGTACAGTGGTCAAAATTTAAAAAGTGTTGCATGCCAACGATGCCAGGATCTCGATCTGTATCGTACGTAGGGTAGTGTAGGATCAAACAATCTTGATCATGATATTACCGACCATATAAAAAATTTGTGGCCCAGGCCTTATAATCGTCGTAATCACAATTTTCTAGGCACGATCCTATGTCCATGTCAACACAAAAATGTTCCCACCTAGGATCCTAATATTGACAATCTTGATGTACACCAGTACACTGAGAAAGATGAGCTAAAGAAAAAGCTATAGGAAAAGCTCTTGAACGTCTGTTGCATACATACATCCAGGCCAACTGGACGAAATAAACGAGGTCTACTTTGAAGGAAAGTCCTATTTGGGACCCAACGAATTTCAGGGAATTTCATAACAAACAACGTTGTTCATATGGGATTACTACGAATTTCTCACGTTCCAAACGGGCCATAGGTTTTTTTTTTAGTATTACGACATACTTCAAGAGGGAGCAGCTTCTCTTGACCCCTACAAGATATGTCGATATTACCAGATCTTGGTGACAAACATTGGACAAGCATGCTTTGACTATTGAAAGAAGCAGGAGAAAAATGTCCAAGCCATTTGACAATAGAGCTAAATTTCAGTTTCAGCTTAAAGCTTCTTGAGACTGGCCTACCACCAACATCATTTCCTACCACCAACATGATGACCAGTTAGCAAGGCCGCAAGGGTACCATGTTTTAGCTTACTTAATAGCGAAATCAGCAGAAAAATGTATCTTTTTTGATTCAGCGATGAAGTACAATGAGAGGAAGGGTTTGTAGCTACTTCTAATTGTAGGGAAAATACGGCGATGAAATAAATTTAAGAACGGAAAAAGTAATGCGTGACAACAAAAAAAGAACATATGTTGAGTTGGATTGTGGTTTCTTTGATGTTGCAGTGGTCGTTTCTTTTATAGCCTCCATCCTCGTCATATAAAACAGCAGTTTAACACCTTGGTCCAATACGGAGCCCAAAATGCCACCAACTATACTAACTATCAATTTTAACATCAATCTACAATAAATTATAGCAAGCATCTCAACAATAAAACCCGTCCACGGGTCACATTAGAACAAGTATAGTGATATAACAATCATAGATAATTAATCTCTAGGAAACATAGCAAGATACTAATCCAAGAACAACTCAAAACCAATCGAATAAAGTATATTGTAACATCTTAAGGTTATGTTACCAAAATAAAGTTATTACTTTGATTGGAATTTCTAAAAATTTGAAAGAGTTTAATTGCTTTTCTTGAATTTTTTAATTTTAAAAGTCAAAACAAAAATAAAATAAAAATAAAATTTATTGAGTTTTCTGGGATTTTATTGGATTTAAAGTTGAAAAGGAAAATTTTAATTAATTTCTAGAATTTTTTGGAATTTTAAATCCTCTTTCCTAGATATTTTTTTTAAAATAATTTATTTGCAAAATTAAAAGCTAACTTTAAGTTAGAAATAATCTTATTTAGTCCAAAATAAACAAGAAATTTCAGAATTTTCTATAATTTTTGGATTTTATTTGCTATTCCCTAAAGCCCTTTTTGATTCAACTAACTATTTAAAATTGGAAAAATCAATTTAAAACTCAAAACCCTTTTGGGCTGAATTTAGCTCGGCCCATCTCCTTCCATGCGTGCGCGTGGCCTAATACGGCCTGCACATCCTGCGCGTTACACCCCAAACCCTTCTAATCGTTGGATCAATGATCAACGGTCCGATCTGGATGGAATCTCCGGACGTCCGAACGTTTCAACCAATGAAGAACGTCAGATCTAAATCTAACGGCCAACCCACCCGCACGCAGTCCCCCTTCTAGCCGTTGGATCTAGATCCAACGGCTGCTTCGCCTTCTCTCCTCTTGTCCGTGCGGTGGGCCGCGCTTTCTTCTCCGCGCTTCTTCTCCGTTCTTGCTTTTGGCCAACGCCGCCATTCGCTGCGCGCATCGAGCTCTGTCAACACGCCGCCAACCGCTGCGAATCCGCGCGGCGTCGCGCACGATCCCCGTGCCCCACCTCCGCCTCCACCCGCACGTTCTCCCCCACGTTCTCACGCTCGTTGTGCTTTGGAGCCACAACGGCGCCGCCATAAGCGTGAGCACGACCTCCACCACCCGACCTCCATCACCTATAAAGGGCCTCGTGGGCCCTCTCCTCCTCCTCGAGTCCATTCCCCAACCCACCTCACCTCTCTCTCCCTAGTGTGCGTCGAAGCTCATTGGCGAAAAAGCTCTGCGTCGCCGGTGCGCTACCATCAACGACGCCCCCCCGCCGCCTTCTACACCGTTGGCTTTGCCGCGTCTTCGCCGACCCGGTGCGCGCGCCATCTTCCCAAAACCATCTTTGGAGCTCCTTCACCACCTTTGGCCGCATAGCGCCGCCAGTGTTCCTCTCGTGCTTAGCCGCTGCCGAGGTAAGCCCTAGAACCCACGTTCCCTCCTCTCACCGTTGAGACCCTCAACGGAGCTCCCTGTGGCACGTAGCACCGGAGAGCTCAATGCCGAGCCGTCGCCGGCTTTTGCCGACGTGGTGTTGCCACCTCACGGCCACGCAGGTGCCACCTCAGTGCCAAAAGCCCGTGTGGCACGCCCGTTTGTCACCGATGTGGCACTGGTCCACCGTGGACCAAAGTGCAATTTCGTGGACCCGGTCTAGAGGACCCGTGCCCACATTTCAGTGAGTCAAGCCTTTTTTCCTTTTGAAAATAAATTCAGCGAGAAAATCAAAAATCAATCGATGACGTCAGCCTGATGTCATTTATCAGAATTTCCTTTAGAAATTTAATTCGAAAAATCCAGGAAAATCCTTTTTAGGGTTTTCTTTAGGGTTTTAACTACCACAGCTCATATCTTTTGCATCCGAACTCCGATTTTGTCAATTCAAATTTCTAAATTTGTCTAAATTCAAGATCTAGCTATCTAAATCAAAATTATTTAATTTTGAGTTCATTTTAATTCTATTTTGAATTTTATTTGAATTTAGCTTATTTTCGCGCATAGATTCGACGACTTCGGAGAGTCAGATTTCGACACCATTTGAAGAGCATATAAGAGGATTGATTTTGACTGTATGATCATCGTGGTTGTACACATAGACAACCTGGAGAGAGTACTTGTGAGTACTAGGTGACCTGTTGAGGAAAACAACATCGCCTAGTTGAGCAAGGCAAGTTATACCTTTGATCATGTTGATCCCAATATTTCAAATTATTATTGCATGCTTATTTCTATTCAATGTAATTTAAATACCTATTTTAAATTATAGTCATGCCTAAAATCCTTTGTATAGCCAATTTTGGACATTGATTCAAATATACCTTGATACCTTAGATAAAAATCTAGTTTGTGCAATAGTATGAACTAGAACATTTTGGAAACATTATGCTTAGCCATGCTTAGACCAAAAATATTTGATTTGGGAAATTTTTAGCAAAAAAAAAAACAAATGTTGTTTAAATTGTACCCTTGACATTGGTGTGTCATGAGAGTTTTATAAATGACTTTGAAAAATAAAATAAATCAAAATGGTTTGGACTTGGGCATAATGTTTGTTTGGATGATGCATGTTTATGCACGGGCTCAACTGGGTAGATTGAGGCCCAAGGTTCTGTGGGTTATCGCCCAGGTCAGTTAAGGACCGGTCTTTGAGCCGCATCTTGCTAAGCCACATCGTACTACCATATGTCTTGTATGGGCCGGACTTGATTGATTAATTTGCAAAGTTCCATCATGGTCGTTCCTATTGATGCGGTGGGTAATCTTTCATGACCTTTGTTAGTCCCACCTGACGCAATAGGGGGCCTGAACCCTGCGGACGGGTAGTCCAAATGGGGTGAAACCTTAGCAAGGGAGGACTGTGGTGGAGTGGCACATTTTAAAAGCCTTGTGATAACCTTTTAGTCGCACACCTTCGAAAGTGTGTGAGCGGACAATATAAATTGGTTATCTCTTGTGGGTAAAGTTGTACAACCTCTGCAGAGTGTCAATCTATTCGAATAGTCGTGTCCACGGTCGTGGATATGCTTGGCAAAGCCACTCAAAGTTAGACTTTGGTTTTGTTTTTAAAATATTTTGTAAAACAGTTTATGACATGGATGAGTGTCCATGAGAAAAGTTATGGGTTGAAGCCCCGGGTTGGTGCCCGTGTTTAAGTTAGTGTTTGATTGGTGCCTATAATAGCTATATTATTTTAGTTAAAACTCAATTTTAGATGTTATAAAACTTGAGCTTTTGAACTTAGTATTGTATTTAATGTCAAATGTTGTTTTTGCATAAATAACCTTATAAGCCTTCATTTGATATATCTTTGCATGCATTAACTTTGTTACTTGCGGGGTGTAACTTGCGAGTACGGTAGTTGTGCTCATACTTGCTTTATGCAAACAAATTTCAGAGGAGAAGGACTTTGTTACCGGTGTGGATCTCGACAACTAGGCGCTACGATCGATTACTGTGCAGGTCAATTTGGACTCCACTACTTCTTCTTCGTCTTCCGCTGTGTTTCTTCTCTTACATGATTCTATTCTTTTCTCATCTCATTCTTAGATTCTTACATCTTATCTATTCTGAAAACTCTGTTTTTAGACTTAAATTGACTTCTCTTACCCCAGTAATCTCTATAGGATCGAGCCTTGTTTCTGGCCGACCATCCATAATAAGTTAAATTAGAAGTGTTTTAGTAGGGTTACCCTCCTAGTGTAGTATCGATTAGTTCGTGTAATAGGGCCTTTAGGCTCGAGTTTTGTTGATTCTTGGTAGCTTTCCGGCTATCCGTTCCTCAGGTTTAACCGACTATCCCCATTTAGGTTGTTCTATCTTGCCCTCTCGCTCTTGCTCGTGTTTGTGCTTTTCCCTCTTATCTATCGTGCTTTCTTCCTCTCGTCTATTAAACCTGGAAGGATTTGTGCAGATGGTTCAGACCCGCAACTCCGTAGGCCAAGTTGACCCTATGGATTTCAATACGCCACCACCGCCTCCTTCAACAGCCACAGCAGATCCGGGTTTGGGTAAGTTCATGGCAGCCCAGACTCAGCTGATGAGTACAATGATGCAGAATATGAACCAGATGATGACTCAATAGAACTAGACCGCTGCTGCTCTTCTCGCAATAATGAACCAGAACAGCCAAACCGCTGCCGCAACACCGCCACCACCACCACCACCAGCTTTCCCTCAATCCAGGCTGGCAGAATTTATGAGGACTCATCCACCAACATTCTCTAGCTCCTCTGAGCCATTAGACGCAGATGACTGGCTACACTCAACTGAAAAGAAGCTTGCTATTACCCGGTGCGATGGCCGTGAGAAAGTTATGTATGTTGCACACCAACTTGAAGGTACCACCGCAGAATGGTGGGAGAACTACTGCGCCGCCCATGAGAACCACCAGAACATCACTTAGGCTGAGTTTTCCGAAGCTTTCCGCCACTCCCACATCCCTGATGGAAAGGTTGAAATGAAGAAGAATGAGTTTCACGAGCTGAAGCAAGGAAACATGTCCGTGAGTGAGTACCACAATAAGTTTACTCAACTCTCGCGATATGATGCATGTCAGCAGCACTTTAAGCGAGGACTTAGCCCTAGCTTGAAGGTTCAAGTCGTCGGCAACGACTATGTAGATTTCCAGCATCCGGTGAGCATCCGGTGAACAAGGCCATGCTCATAGAAGAGTCTTGCCGCGAGTAGCAGAGTCTCATAAGAGAAAGATGATGCAGCATGGTGCTCACTAAGGCCATTCACAGAGAGCCAAGATGAATGTGCAACACCCTGCCCGTTTTGCCCCTCCAGTCACATTCAAGAACCTAGCAACAACAGCACCTCGCCCGACTCCTCTAGGATTTCGCAGCCCCAACAATAACACCAACAACCAGCCTCCAAGAAACACCAATCTTGCGCGCAGAATCACTCGCTACAATGTCAACAATTGGGGCGATGCGCGATGAATGCATGACAAGGTCCTTCGCCTGTCAGATTCAACTTGGGAGCTACTCGGCCGAACCCCATGCTTGGGCGAGCGTGGAGCACCTCAGACTCCAGCTGCATCAGCTAAGACCCCTCAGCCTTATGGGAGAGGCTGTGTGAACCATGTCATAGTGGAGGAAGCCTAGATAGCCCTGAACGTCGTGCTGGGTAAGTTCCTAGTAAATTCAGTACCTGCTACCGTTTTGTTTGATTTTGGAGCTTCGCATTCATTTATTGCTTGGAGTTTTGTTGCAAAGCATCAGCTGGAAGTTTTGACTCTTAAGACTGCCTTGTTGGTTCAATCCCCCTGTTTGGAGTTAAGCACGGACCAAGGTTGCCCACAAGTTAAAATGATCATAGAAGGGGTAGAATTTGTAGCCAACCTGATAATTATTGACACCAAATCATTAGATGTGATTTTGGGTATGGATTGGCTTGCTTATCACCAAGCAGTTTTGGATTGTGGTGGTAGAAGCATCACCTTGGTCAGTCCAGTTGGGACTAAAGTAAAATTTGAAGCCCCATGAAGGAGCATGATGGAGCCTTAGTCTGCAATGTCAAGACTATATCCTTGGAAGATGTCTTTGTAGTGAGAGAATTTTGAGATATCTTTCTGATGAATTACGGAATGCCACGGATAGGGACTTAGAGTTCGTCATCAACCTAGTTCCAAGAACTGCACCAATTTTCAAGCGACCCTACCGTTTGCCTGTTGACAACCTAGTTGAACTAAAGAAGCAAATTGAGGAGATGCAAGGAAAATGATTTATTCGACCAAGTTCCTTACCTTGGGGAGCCCCGGTTATCTTTGTTACAAAGAAAGATGGTACCCAGAGGATGTGCGTGGATTACCGCTCGCTCAACGAAGTCACCATCAAGAACAAGTACCCCCTGCCCAGGATCGATGATTTGTTTGACCAGCTGAAGGGAGCCGGAGTGTTCTCTAAGATAGATTTAAGGTCAGGATACCATCAGTTGAAGATCCGTCAAGAGGACATACCCAAGACAGCTTTCTCAACCTGATATGGACTGTATGAGTTCACGATCATGTCTTTTGGACCAAGACAGCTTTCTCAACCTGATATGGACTGTATGAGTTCACGATCATGTCTTTTGGATTAACCAATGCACCTGCTTACTTTATGAACCTGATGAATAAAGTATTCATGGAGTATTTGGATACGTTTGTCATTGTCTTCATTGAAGACATTTTAGTATATTCCAAGAGTGAGGAAGAGCATGAAGAACATCTTTGCTTGATTCTGACTAGGCTTAGAGATCATCAACTCTATGCCAAATTCAACAAGTGTGAGTTTTGGATGAAGGAAGTTACTTTCTTGGGACATGTCATGTCTGCAGAAGGAGTCGCTGTTAACCCAAGTAAAGTCAAAGATGTGCTCAATTGAGAGTCACCCAAGTCAGTACCTCAGATCAGGAGTTTCCTTGGTATGACAGGATACTCCCGTCGGTTTATAGAAGGTTTCTCTAGGATAGCAAGACCCCTCACTCAGTTGTTAAAGAAGGAAAAGAAATTTGCTTGGACGCCAGAATGTGAGCAGAGTTTTCAAGAATTGAAGAATCGGCGACCGCCGCTCGGTGTTGACTTTGCGGATGTCAGAAAGGATTTTGAGATTTACTGTTATGCATCGCGACAAGGTCTCGGTTGTGTCCTGATGCAAGAAAGGAAGGTAGTAGCATATGCTTCACATCAGTTGAGGCCTCATGAAGTAAATTACCCCACCCATGACCTAGAATTGGCTGCAGTAGTGCATGCTTTGAAGATATGGCATCATTACCTTATCGGTAATCACTGTGAAGTCTACACTGACCATAAGAGTTTGAAGTACATTTTCACTCAAGCTGATCTCAATATGAGGCAAAGAAGATGGTTGGAGTTGATCAAAGATTACAACATTGGAATCTATTACCAAACCGAAAAAGCTAATGTTGTAGCAAATGCCTTAAGTAGAAAGGTATATTGCAATACTCTGATGATCAAGAAAAGTCAGCCAGCACTACATGAAGAATTTCAGAAGCTCAAGCTTGAATTGGTTGAAAAAGGTTATTTGGCTGCTTTGGAAATGCAACCCACTGTACAAAGTCAGATCAGGGGAGCCCAGATCGAAGATACAGATATAGAGGAGATCAAGAGTAACATGAAGAAGGGTAAGTCCTTAAGATTTTCAGAAGATGAACAAGGAACTATTTGGTTCGACAAACGTATCTGTGTACCGGACCAAAAGGAACTCAAGCAGTTGATACTCAAAGAAGCTCACGAAACCTTGTATTATATTCACCCCGAAAGTGCTAAAATGTATCAAGATCTTAAGGAAATATCTTTGGTGGCCTAGTATGAAGCGAGAAATTATTGAATACATAGCCTAGTGTGATGTTTGCCAGTGAGTTAAAGCTGATCATCAAAGACCTGTTGATCTCCTGCAACCCTTGCAGATCCTTGAATGGAAATGGGAAGAAATTGGCATGGACTTCATCACTGGTCTGCCAAGAATATGAGCTAGCTATGATTATATTTGGGTAGTTGTAGATCTTTGACAAAGTTGCTCACTTCATCCCGATCAAGACTACCTACTCAGGAGACAAACTTGCAGAGTTGTATATGGCAAAGATAGTGTGTTAGCATGGAGTACCAAAGAAGATCATGTCGAATCGAGGATCTCAATTCACCTCAAGATTTTGGCGAGAAGGCGCACGCGTTTGGGCACTAACTTGAATTTCGATCTGACCTACCATCCTCAGACAGATGGACAAACAGAAAGAGTAAATCAAATCCTAGAAGATATGTTGAGAGCCTGCGCTCTAGAGAACCAGACCAGTTGGGATCAAATGCCACCTTATGCAGAGTTTTCCTACAACAACATTCACCAGTCAAGTCTGCAGATGTCCCCGTTTGAAGCCCTTTATGGAAGAAAATGTAGAACGCCCTTGTATTGGACTGAAATAGGAGAAGGGCAGGTACTTGGACCTGATATCTTGACGGAAGCCGAAGACCAAGTTCGGGCAATCAAAGAAAAGCTGAGAACAACTCAGACCAGGCAAAAAAGTTATGCTGATAACCGTCGCCGAGATTTAGCTTTTGTACCCGGAGACTATGTGTACCTAAAGGTTTTACCTCTCAAAGGAATACGTCGTTTCAGAGTAAGCGGAAATTTTGCACCGAGATACATTGGACCTTTCCCAATCCTAGATCGAAGAGGAGAAGTTGCTTACAAATTGGAGCTCCCGCCCCAGCTGTCGGATGTGCATGACACCTTTCATGTGTATCAATTGAAGAAATGTCTGTGTGTACCCGAAGAGCAGATGCCGCTAGAAAGCAGTTGATTTGCAGGAAGATCTCACCTACAAGGAGCAACCCATCAAGATTTTGGAAGTGTCTTAGCGTGTAACTAGAAGCAAAATCATCCGTTTCTTCAGTGGAGCAACCACACTGAAGAGGAAGCAACTTGGGAGCGTGAAGAGGACCTGAAGGCCGAGTTCCCGCACCTATTCTCTAGTCAGCCTGAATCTCGGGGTTGAGATTCCCTTTAAGGGGTGTAGGTTTGTAACATCCCTAATTTGTAGAGTTTTTGAAATTTTTCAAAATAAAAAAAACCATTTGGTTTAATTAAGTTGCAAAAGCTTAAATTAAAATTTAGAAATAAAAAACTATTTAACTTGAATTAATCAGACTTCAATTAAACCAAAAAGTTGGTTTATTTGGGTTTTCTGGATTTTATTTGGATTTTAGGTCTTTTCTTGCTTTTTTTGGATTTTAGAATTTGGTTTTTCCTTTTGTCCGAAATTAAAATCTATTTTGTTTGCAAAATTAAAAGGTAAAGTATAGTTAAAAGTATCTTTATTAAGTTCTAAATAATTCAATGAACTTTTGTGAATTTTCCTGAATTTTTAGACTTTATTAGCTATTTTCTAAAGTCCTTTTTGCTTTTTCGGGATTTCTTTATTCAAAATCCTTTTAAAAATCCCCTTCAACTCTTAGGCCGAACCTCCCCCTCGGCCCACCCCTTCTTCGCCTATGCGGCCCACTTCCTTGGCCGCTCGCCTTGCGCTGACCCGCCTGCTGGCGCGTGCACTCCTCTTGTGGACCGTCCGATCAAAATCGAAGGGCGCCCATCGCTAACGCCCGCTCCCTCTGCCATATGGGCCCGCCCTATCAGACCTTCTTCTCCCTCCTTGTCTTCTTCCTCCCGTCGCCTTCCTCGCGTGGCATCAACACCCGTGCGTTTTGCGCTAGCCGCCCATCACATCCCCGTCCTACCTCTGCCCCGCATTCAGTGCGTCAACGACTTCCGCGCTTGCTCTCGCCCCCACTATCCTGCCCGCCGCCCCCACGACCTGCCTCCCACCCCCACCGACGCAGAGCTCCGCGAGCGCCCCCACCGTTGAACCTCCATCTCTTGGCCTCCCCATGCCCTATAAAAGCGCGCATCGAGTGCCCCGCCTCCTCCTCTCGCTTTCCCCCTTCTCCCCCGCTCTTTCTCGCACTCCTCCGGCCGTATTTCAAGCTCTTCGCCGTTGACCACCGAAGATCGCTGCCGCCATTTGCCCTGCCTCGGAGCCTCCTCCACCGTCATCGTCATCACCTCCGGCATCGCAAGACTGTTGCCTACCTCGTGCGCGCCTCCCCGTCCTCTGAAGCCCACCGGAGCACGGTCGTCGCTTTCAACCGCCACTGTCGCCGCCTTTCTTCCTCACCATTGGCCATCCCTTGGCGCTGCATCGTCGAGACCGTGAGCAACGTGTTCCCCGTGAGCCCCTCTAGCCGTTGGTGCCCTCCCCGTCGGCCACCGCATCACCAATCTCCGGCGAGCCATCGGGCCCAGGGGCCGCCGCTCGGGAGCTCACTGGCAGCCACGTGCACGCCCCAGTCCGACATGAACCTGGAATGCTACTAAACAACCCCTAATAACTCTAGACTAGACAATCTTAATAAAATTTGTGCCAGGACCTCCCTTGTAAAGTTAATTACGAAGGTTCCAACACCTGATTAATCAAATATTAACTAAAACTTTCATCCAAAGACATCAAAGATAATCAAGACATGCTAAGAATCCAACATAACTAGAGAGATATAAAGATCCACTACTCATCATTATTACATTTAATCCATTGCATAAGACAAAACATAATAATCTAAAATCAATCACGTTCTGACGATCATTCAACTTTATTTAGTTCATGTGGTATGTGAGTGACTAGCGATCTACTTCCCCCATGCATGTCATTCTTGGCTCGGTACCTAAAACAACAATAAAAGCAAGAGTGAGTCCATAGACTCAGCAAGTACATAAAGAAACTATAACATCAACATACATATAAAGGAGATCAACACTAGAACATCTCATATGCAAATGCAATGCTCAAGGAACCTTTATCTTTAACTTTCGTGTGCATTACACGGTGTCACAGTATCGACGCCGCTGCATGCCCATGCTGTCTTGCGCGCGCCACGAGGACCAATTGCCCATTACTCCATAAGTAATGGGGACCTCAACCCACACTCCACGAGTGAGGATCTCGGGCCCGTCACCTTCATGGCGGGGATCTCAAAAAACATACTTGGTCACCACATGACCAAGCCTCAATATGATCTCAATATGCACATGCTCATCATTTAATCATCATCAAATTACCACAAGACAGTAAGAACATATAACAATAGAGCATGGACATATATGACGCATCCATCAATCTTAAATCAACATCAAGCCAACAATCTCACTATGCTACCACACATCGAGAAGCACACAATCATGACCAATCAAACACAACCACGAATCAAACAATGCACTTGCCTTAACCACGTGAGAACTGGGAGCGTGAAGTTGGTGCTGCCTCGGTACTCTTCCCCACCTAAAATCAATCAAGAACATAGACTAAGACCACAGTAACGAACCACATGAATTCTAAAAACAAACACAACTAGCAATAGCTCGCAACCCAATCCCGGCTCCAAATTTCTAATTGCTATTCTGTACCTTCTGTGAACAGTCAAGTTCTAAAATTCATATCTTTCTGTACATAGGTCCAAATTATGTGTTCTTGGACTTCATTGAAAGGTTATCAAATTTTCCAACTAAACCTAGTTGGTGAGCTTCCCTGATTCGGCCATCTAAAATCACTTTCAAGCCGATTAACAAGACATCGATTTCACGTCAGACTTTCTGGACAGAGCACTAAAACTAACATGACTTTCAGCTCGTTTACCCAAATTTCGCGTTCTTGTGCTTCCCTGAAAGCTACGATAATTATCTACAACTTTTGTTATACTGAGATCCTCTAATTCTATCTTTAACTGATCGCAAAGTTCAGATCACTAAAACCTGTCAAAATGCTGACAGATTCACAGGATAGTCACAGTAAATAATTCATAACTTCTGCTGTAGAGGTCCAAATAATATGATCTAGCACTTCATTGAAAGCTATGGACGTCCTCTACAACTTTCTAGGAGATGCTCAGAACATAATCTGCACCTATCTATGACAAAACGCCTGTCCAATACAATCTGTCCTGAGGAACAGAAAACCGACATTGCAACAATCAACTAAATCGCATCTAAGCGAGGGAAAACGTGGTTACCCTTGAAGAACCGTTTGCCGGGCACGGCGAGCACCCACCAGCGAGCTCTTCCCCAAAGATGGTCACGTTCCTCGCCTTCTTCCTTCTCCAACGCCCGGCCACCTCCAGCGATCTCCAAATCGGCAATCGGGAAGACGAACGGAGTTTGCCGGTGCGAGGAGCGCCAAGGGGAGGAGTGCAGCAACCTGAGAACCCTAGGCGGGGCTGCGGCTTGAGGGGAGGAAGGGAGGCGCATGGGTGGAGGGTAGGGGGGCGCACGGTTGGAGGGGAGGCAAAGGGCGGCTAGGGTTAGGAAGGGGAAAAGGGTGTCCCCCTTGGCGGCCACATATGGGCCCCTTTGGGGCCAAAGCCCAGCAAGTTGGCAGAATTCACCGCTAACCCCTTCTCTATTTGTTTAATTGGTTATTTTCTATTAGGTTCTTCTCCCAGATTCGATTTCCATTTACTCGTATCCTTTAAATCTTTAGGTTTTCTCCCAAGTCCTATTATGGGGTATTACACTCTACCCCCTAAACCGAATCGTCCCGAATTCTTTCCATCGCTCTACCAGAAGAACAATCACAGCTAGGATTTACTGAACAAAACCACACACTGCTGTGAACAATTCGAATATTGCTCGCGCAAGCAGACTCTAATTCCCAAGTCACTTCCTCTTGGACATATGGAATCACACCACCTAGATGGATACCAACATCTTTCACTTCAAGACTAATCTCGACCCTTACAGAGTGCGCTCCACGCACGGGACTCAAAAGTAAGGTCTTACTTAGTGTTAACAGCTCCAACAAAAAAACCTAAGCTCGGACCTCTCATGTGCTCTCTCGGCACGAAAAACACAAGACATTGAGTACTCGCGCAAGTACTCGAGGCGGTCCTAGCGATCGCCAATCTACATATTCCGTGACTAAGGAACCTATCCAACACACCTTTGGTTAAACTTCCTTTTGTGCCGAAGTACATCGTGCACGCACGAACCCGCAGAACTCTTGTTCCAACACTCAATCGATCACTTTACCTAAGCAAGCGATATCTCCTTTAACAAGGGCGCACAAAGAACTCACTGTCAACTCACTTATCCGAAAAACTCAGCTGAAAACAAAGGAGTCAAAATGCAACCAACTCAAAGTCACCTTCTCTTAGAAGAGCCCAATCCAAAACAATGGATTTACCACGAAATCTTTTCCACTTTCCAAAATAGCGGTTTAGAAATAATGCCACACAAGCCAAAAAATCACTCGAAAAACCAGTCTTACCCTTTTTCTAGCTGGTAGGAATCACACATACCGACAAGAACCAACTCAATTTATAATCGACATCCATCATAACTACATAGTTCAAGTAAGAATTAAGAAAGCATCTAACTATCCAAGATCACACCCTTTACCAAAATCTTTCTTTTAAGAAATCATCTTTCTCTTAAACCATAGGATCCCAAATCATCGTATAACGCATTAACTCATTTCTCTTAAATTGGCAACCTCAAACCTATGCTCTACCGAACACAAAATCCACACTTATGTAGGAGACTCTTCCAATCCACAATATTGTACTCTAGCCAATTTCCCTACCGAATGAACTTGTCAAAATAATTTCCAACACAACACAATATAGATTTCACCCACCATCACATCCCTTAATCCGTTAAGGATGAACAATTTAAATTCACATCCCACACTCTCATATACTAGCCACAAAGGATACTATCGGTGATCATTCCACTACTAAAATCCACTCTTATTCTACCATACGCACATAATCAAGTAACCGCCCCAAGGCGATTTATTTCACAATTCTTAGACCCTCTCTAATCCACACCAATCCAATTCGATTTACAACCACATTATACCCATTCGCCAAACCCTAAATTGTTTAACCGACATTCAAATATACCCAATCACTAGCGTCAATAAATAAATATATCCTTTGACCATGACATCCTTAGAAATAATTTAACTCCTATAGGGTTACTTACTAAGGCTGAGTTATAGTTGACAATAGTTCAACGATTTCTGCTATCCCATTAATTAGCATGACACTTAGATTCTTCCACGCCGCTACTTTCATTAAACTTCACCACCACAATTCTTCTACACAAACATGCTAAGTATCCAATTGCGATACTCTGATAAGTTCATCAAGAGTCCATAATTTCGATAATCCCAATATTCCAACACGGACAAAGGTTACTGGATCATAATTCGCAATAGGTTCCACTAGTTGTAACACTAATCACTTTTATCTCATCGACAACTTTCCATTTAAATAGAATTCTCTCCGAATGCGTAAATCGAAACCAATTCACTTTATCTTGCTCTTCCAATTGATTGGTTCTGAAAAATCTCAACAGATTCCAAATACTTGACCACCTCAACCAATCACCATATTACTCTTTATAACACTTGGCAACACAACTTGGTTAATACTTTACTCAAAGGAAGAAATAAATGATAGAAGGTTCAACAGACAAGAAATCGTGGCTCCTCGAAGTGAGCACGAGACCAAGAGAGACAGTCAAATAGTAGGATCTCAGAAAACAAGATACGAGCCCACTGTCGAGGGCACAAGTCCCACAAGAAGAAATTTTCCACCACCATAAATCATAATAAAACATTGCTAAGCAAACCCAAGAAACTCTTAAGTTGAGACAACAAGAAAGTTATGGATTACATTTTTTTAGCTCAACTTCAAATACTTATGGTAAACATTTTCCGTTAACACAACGAAAGTAATCTCTTTGATTACAACATTACTTTCCAAACCAAACAAGAGATGTCTTTAATACCAAAACACATTCATCACCTCGGGACCAAACGGAACCTTTCCATATGTCACATTGCTCAACTAATTTTATCTACTGCAAAAATCATGAGTCCCCAAAAGATCACGAATACAAAACTCCAAATATTTCATTTAACCGTTATTAAAACAATCAACTTACTTTCTCTCTAGAAGAATCATCATCACTCCAACACGTCACAATCTCTTGTAGACCTTATTACTAACATCAAGAATATTTCACTCTTAGCAAGGTTCGTTATCATCAACTCTTCCTTTATAAAGTCCCCAAAAAGCCCAAAGCTGTTACATTTCACTTTATCCTCTCATCCTCAAATGAGGTACACCAAATTCTTACACCCTCACTATAACAACCACCATATTTTTCAAGGAACCTACTACACAATTTACAAGGTTACACCAAAACTCTTTCATCAAAGACATACTATTATCTCACAATCTCACCATCAAGCAAACACATGTCACCTATTAAATCCCATCATAAACCTTCCCAATGAAACACACATATTCGAATGCTCATACTTATTTAGTACACACTAACTCCAATCTAGAGGTTATCATAAACTTTTGATGATTATTCCATCATGGGCCAATTGATGGTCTGTATCTATTTGTACTCCCACGAGCATAAATAAGATCATCAAATAGCCAATTAAAGAAGATTTCTATATTAATATCTACCAAGGCGACAATCGAACACATCTTATATTTCTCTTTTATGCAGTTAGATTAATCCATTAAGATCAAATAATCTAACTAGTTTAGTAAACTAAACAACTCCAGGGATCAACCACTCCGTTAATGTTCCACAGTGGTTAATAACTCTATTGATTCCAATTAGGTATAGCCGTACACCTAATCACAGTTCAACAAGAACTACTACATGATACCATCAAATTAATCAACTTTCCTTCTAGGGATCTTAGTTAGGATCGATTATGCAACACACTACAGACCCAACTTGATAACTCATATCATATTCACTAATTTTTCCGATTATAACCTCCCACTTAACCACGAGATGACATCGCTAAAGGGTTTAGCATTTTCTTTTACAAAAGAACTTTTCAACTTCAACACTCAAGATACCCAAAAGAAATATATTGAATCAAAACTTCCACGTACTACAGGACTTGCAAAAGGAAACTTTCATTAGCCAAGAACATCAACCGGATAAATGGGTCATGCTTTCCAATGAGAAGGACAAAACTCCAAAATAACGGTCAAACTTGACAATCAACTCGGTTCACCAGCCGCAAGAATAACCCATCAGTTGGGAAAATAATGATTGCTTTACAGGACAAATTAAGCCAAAGAAAACACACCAATACTTTTTTTTCTCTCTCAAAGCAACCTATCAACCACAAGAATAAATAACCCAAGAGAAACTCATCAATCTCAACTGGATAAGAGTTGACCAAATTCAAATTCAGGGAAGAGAACAACTCTTTTAAGTATACTCGCTACCAACGCCTGTACTACGATCTCTCAACATGGGTTACCCCCACACATATTAACCATAGTATTATACTATAGATATAACAGAACATCTCAAAACAGGAATCATGAATACAACTCAACAGATGCGTAAATGCAATGCTTGACCCATCCCATCCTACTGTGCACCAGTGTGTCAGGTTTATAAGTTCATTAACCATTACAAAATTTTAGCAATTTAAGTTGCCTAGGTTGTAAGTCCAATCACCACGGACCTAAGCTGGCTCTGATACCAACTGTAACACCCCAGTCCGACATGAACCTGGAATGCTACTAAACAACCCCTAATAACTCTAGACTAGACAATCTTAATAAAATTTAGGACCTCCCTTGTAAAGTTAATTACACGAAGGTTCCAACACACAGATTAATCAAATATTAACTAAAACTTTCATCCAAAGACATCAAAAGATAATCAAGACATGCTAAGAATCCAACATAACTAGAGAGATATAAAGATCCACTACTCATCATTATTACATTTAATCCATTGCATAAGACAAAACATAATAATCTAAAATCAATCACGTTCTGACGATCATTCAACTTTATTTAGTTCATGTGGTATGTGAGTGACTAGCAGTCTACTTCCCCCCATGCATGTCATTCTTGGCTCGGGTACCTAAAACAACAATAAAAGCAAGAGTGAGTCCATAGACTCAGCAAGTACATAAAGAAACTATAACATCAACATACATATAAAGGAGATCAACACTAGAACATCTCATATGCAAATGCAATGCTCAAGGAACCTTTATCTTTAACTTTACTGTGTGCATTACACGTGTCACAGTATCATGCACGCCATTGCATGCCCATGCTGTCTTGGCGCCGCGCGCACAGGGACCAATTGCCCATTACTCCGCAAGTAATGGGGACCTCAAGCCCACACTCCACGGTGAGGGATCTCGAGCCCGTCACCTTCATGACGGGATCTCAAAGGAAACATACTTGGTCACCACATGGCCAAGCCTCAATATGATCTCAATATGCACATGCTCATCATTTAATCATCATCAAATTACCACAAGACAGTAAGAACATATAACAATAGAGCATGGACATATATGACGCATCCATCAATCTTAAATCAACATCAAGCCAACAATCTCACTATGATACCACACATCGAGAAGCACACAATCATGACCAATCAAACAC
Organism: Ampelocalamus luodianensis; assembly: GCA_036346255.1. Classification (NCBI taxonomy): domain Eukaryota; kingdom Viridiplantae; phylum Streptophyta; class Magnoliopsida; order Poales; family Poaceae; genus Ampelocalamus; species Ampelocalamus luodianensis. Next base: position 9,035,329 of record CM070627.1, on the reverse strand, counting down.
AACCACGAATCAAACAATGCACTTGCCTTAACCACGTGAGAACTGGGAACGTGAAGTTGGTGCTGCCTCCGGTACTCTTCCCCCACCTAAAATCAATCAAGAACATAGACTAAGACCACATTAACGAACCACATGAATTCTAAAAACAAACACAACTAGCAATAGTTCGCAACCCAATCCCGACTCCAAATTTCTAATTGCTGTTCTGTACCTTCTGTGAACAGTCAAGTTCTAAAATTCATATCTTTCTGTACATAGGTCCAAATTATGTGTTCTTGGACTTCATTGAAAGGTTATCAAATTTCCCAACTAAACCTAGTTGGTGAGCTTCCCTGATTCGGCCATCTAAAATCACTTTCAAGCCGATTAACAAGACATCGATTTCACGTCAGACTTTCTGGACAGAGCACTAAAACTAACATAACTTTCAGCTCGTTTACCCAAATTTCGCGTTCTTGTGCTTCCTTGAAAGCTACGATAATTATCTACAACTTTTGTTATACTGAGATCCTCTAATTCTATCTTTAACTGATCGCAAAGTTCAGATCACTAAAACCTGTCAAAATGCTGACAGATTCACAGGACAGTCACAGTAAATAATTCATAACTTCTGCTGTAGAGGTCCAAATAATATGATCTAGCACTTAATTGAAAGCTATGGACGTCCTCTACAACTTTCTAGGAGATGCTCAGAACAGAATCTGCACCTATCTATGACAAAACGCCTGTCAATACAATCTGTCCTGAGGAACAGAAAACCGACATTGCAACAATCAACTAAATACGCATCTAAACGAGGGGAAAACCTGGTTACCCTTGAAGAACCGTTTGCCGGGCACGACGAGCACCCACCAGCGAGCTCTTCCCCCAAAGATGGTCACGTTCCCCTCGCCTTCTTCCTTCTCCAACGCCCGGCCACCTCCAGCGATCTCCAAATCGGCAATCGGGAAGACGAGCGGGTTGCCGGTGCGAGGAGGCGCCAAGGAGGGAGTGCAGCAACCTGAGAACCCTAGGCGGGGTTGCGGCTTGAGGGAGGAAGGGGAGGCGCATGGGTGGAGGGGAGGGGCGCCGCGGTTGGAGGGGAGGCAAAAGGGGCGGCTAGGGTTAGGAAGGGGAAAAGGGTGTCCCCCTTGGCCGGCCACATATGGGCCCCTTGGGGCCAAAGCCCAGCCCAAGTTGGCGAGGAATTCACCGCTAACCCCTTCTCTATTTGTTTAATTGGTTATTTTCTATTAGGTTCTTCTCCCGATTCGATTTCCAGCTACTCGTATCCTTTAAATCTTTAGGTTTTCTCCCAAGTCCTATTATGGGGTATTACAATTGTAAAGGCCTCGTGATAATCACTTAGTCGCACACCTACAGAAGTGTGTGAGCGGACAGTACAAGTTGATTATCTCTTGTGGGTAAAGTTGTACAACCTCTACATAGTGTAAAACTATTTGAATAGCCGTGTCCACGGTCATGGACATGCTGGCAAAGCCTCTCAAAGTTAGACTTTGGTTTTGTTTGAAAAAGACTTATTTAAAACTGGTTTATCCAAATGGGAATTGGGCAGGAAGCCATGTGATGGGAGGGTATCCTTTACCATTCATGTGTGAATGTTATCTGACTATAAAATTGAGAATTTATAAAATGAATTTTAGTTATAGAATAACTGCTTTTGGAACTTAGTATTGTATTTAAATGTCAAACTTTGCTTTATGCAAATTCAACCAATAAGCCATCCTTTGTTACATCTATATATGCATGTCATTCTGTTATTTGACGGGTGTAACTTGCGAGCACGGTAGTTGTGCTGATACTTGCTTTATGCAAACAAATTTCAGAGGAGAAGGAATTTGCTACCAGTGTGGATCTCGACGATTAGGTCGCTTCCCCAGTCGATTGCCTATGGCAGATTAACTGGACCCTACTACTTCTTCATCATCTTCCGCTGTGTTCTTTATTGTTGACTTGTAAGCCTCTTTTGTAATAAACCCTGTTGTTTATTAACAAAGTTTTGCGATTATGGTTGTGTTACCACATTTGTTTACTGTGTGAGCTAGCCACTGATCATGGGACTAGTTCAGTTATGCATAGAGGATTTGGGGTGTTAATCCCGGGTCTTACAAAGTTCCTTTATTTTCCCGTTGAAAAATAATTCGGCTGGAAAATTAAAACCCGTTGCCGACGTCAGCTGGCGCAACAAATCCCTTTTCCTTTAGAAAAATAATTCCAAAAATCAGGAAAATTCCTTTTTCTTGGTTTTCAAACTTCCAGAGGTCGTAACTTCTCCGTTCGAACTCCGATTCAAGTGATTCAAATTTTTTAATTCATATAAAATCCCCCTCTTGCTGTTAGTGCTAATTTTGTATTTATTTGGAATTTATTTGGAGTTGTTTTATTTATTTGGCTTCGTTCGAAAGTGTAGATTTCGGCGTTTCGAAAGATTTCTCGGACCCGATGACCGAAGCACCTCAACTCTTCAACGAAAGCAAGTCGTAGACCTTTGACCATGTGGTACCCACTTTATAAAACTATATTATTTTGTATAAACATGCATTGGTAGTTTTATATTAAATGATTTCGGGAGTAGATAATCGCCTAATTGAAGTATGCCCCCTTGAAAAAAATTGCAAATGACATGTACCCTTGAATGACATAAATCCTTGTACACCATAGGATGGGCTACTCTAGTTGGATATTGATAAACTACCAACACAGGTATCGTATTATGCTTAGCCATGCTATAGTTGTACGTGGGGACTCGTGGTCACATGCTCGCGTGAATAAACATGACTAAAGGAATTATGGAATTGTGGCGCGGCCACTATTATTAAAAGATGTTGTGCCATAAAAAGGATTATCATTTGGCCGGGTTGAACAAAAATGATTTATGCTCAAACGAGTGGGCGGTGGTGAGTGTGGGTGCGAAAGCACTTTGGGATGCGGATAGTCTCGTTTGAGCAGATCACTAAGGACTTAACCTTGTACGCCATTGATCTGGGTCATACCATGCAACCACATGTCCAGGATGGGGTGGACTGGGCCAACTAATTAGTAATGCTTTGAGTTGATTCTGTTTTGGTTGGGAACAACGCAAGAGGGGGCATGAATCTAGCGGGAGTAAGACCCATTAGAAGTGAATCCTTAACGAGCAGAACCGAGTTAAAACAGAGCTTTGTAAAAGCCTTGTGATAATGACTTAGTCATACTCCTTCGGCAGTGTGTCAGACGGATATCGTAAGTCAATTATCTCTTGTGGGTAAAGCTGTACAACCTCTGCAGAGTGTATAAAACTATTCGAATAGCCGTGTTCCCAGTTATGGACATGCCCGGAGATTTCACGCAAGGGGTAGAGTTTTTCATCCAAAATGGTGGGAATGATGGTTTGGGTGGAATGGTTGGGAGGTTAGCTTGTTGTTTTCAAGAAACTTGTAACTTATCGTATTTACTATTAAATCTTGCTCTCTGCAAAATAAACATCAAGCTATCCTTGTCAAGCCTAGCATGAACAATAATTGCATACATTTATTTGCGACTTCTTGAGTACATTCAAAGTACTCACGACTTTATGCCCTTTGGTTTATCAGTCACTGAAGAAGATCCAGGAAGCTTGGGGTTCCATGAAGAGGAGTACTTCGAATGTTATGCGAACTAGGTCGCGTCCTCCATTCGATTGCACGTGGGCATGTCGAATGGCCACCACGAGATATTTTGGGTTCATTGCAAGTTATCTTTTGTTGTTAAGCCTGCGTGTAACTCTATAAGACTTGACCATAAGGTCCTTTTGCTACCAAGTAATATTAATTTGTCCGCTTCATCGTTAATTGGTTGTATGGTTATGATTACATCTATGTTGTAACTGTGCGGGCTATCTCGATCGGGACTAGTTCGAATGCAGAGGGTCCTGGGGTTGCATACACGGGGTCCCGACAAAGTCGTAGGAAAATGTATACAAATAGTATTCATGCAGGGCTTGACAAGGATAGCTTTATGGTTATTTTGCAGAAGGTAGTATTTATTGGAAATACAATAAGTAGATTGAAAGCGCAAGTTGAAAGATTAATACATAAGTAATCAGTTCTTTGAAACAGCTCATAAATACCCCCGTTCACTTCCCAGACCACTTCCACGATCAGGACGTGGTACTCAGAACCAATCACGGCCACCTTTTTGAGAAAAATCTACCCCTCGTGTGAAATCACCAAGTACTGTCCATAACCGAGGACACGATTATTCGAATAGTTTTACACTCTACAGAGGTTGTACAGCTTGACCCACAAGAGATAATCATCTTATATTCTCCGCTCACACACTCCCGATGTGTGCGACTAAGAGATTATCACAAGGCCTTTACAAAGCTCTGTTTTGGCCCGGTTCTGTTCGCTAAGGTTTCGCCTCCGACTGGCTCCACAACTCCCAACATCCACCCTTCAAAACAACACCCCTGTCGACTGGCCCCCTCTTATGCCAAGTGTGAATGTCAATCCCAGGGTTCACACTTCCACCAAAACAGAACTGAATCAAAGTATTGCTAGTTAGTTGGCCCTGTCCACCCTATAAATGGACTTGTGGTTGCACGGTATGACCCAGATCAATGGTGCACAAATTTAAGTCCTTAGTGACTACTCAGGTGAAACATCCTCATCCCAATGTGCTTCCTGCACCCCTTTACTGCACGATCATTCGTCTGAGTATGAAATCATTTTTTTGTTCAACTTTGACCAAATGGTAGCCCTTGCCATGGCTTTTATCAATTGGGTTCATGTAACACCAACTCGAGCGAGCACGGAATGCTACCAAAACTAATTACAACTAGAACAAGTTTACAAATTTTTAATGAGAATCTCCTTTGTATAATCAATAATAATAAGTTTCTAACAAGTAAACATAGCATTTATCAATAATTTCATAATCCAACTCATCCATGCATAAAAGACATTCATCTGAATGTAATCAAATAACATCATTCTCACAACCGTAACTATTCCATCAATCGAATCATAAAACCACCATGAGTGTCTCTCGGCAATCTATTTATTCTTGTGTGAAACTAAAGTAACAAATGTATTAATGATGTGAGGTAGTGTGTGCTTTCAATCATCTACTCCGCCCATGCATGGCGTCTTTACGAAGTACCTATATCAAAACAAAGCAAGGGTGAGCCATAGGACTCGACAAGTATCAACAAGGTTACATGATCATAAGGACAACATAGTATAAACATCTTTGGCCAACATCATTCATGGCATTACAAAATATCAAAGAAAATGCAATGATAATGCTATGCACTATTTGTTCTTTATCTCTTTACGCATTTTACCGTGTAATGGGGTATTCATCCGTCAATGGATACCCATGCACATGCCCTCCGCACGGGACCAAAGCCTATACATCAACTTGTATAGGGACCTTTGCCCGTCATCAAAATGTCGGGGACCTCATGCGTATTGCCCACATTCATAAATGTGGGGACCTCAAGCTTGTCATTGCACGACGGGGACCTCAACTCAATCACTTGGTCACCACGACCAAGTTTGATATCTCAAAATATGCATGAATATAACATCTATTCCTTCTCATTCAACAGTTTTCAATATAAACTTTAATCATGTAGCGGTAGCATTATCAAATAACCACAGTCATAATATGCAATCATCATCATCTCTAGAGACATCTCAACGTTACTTCCACATGACAACAATAACAATTCACAACTCAATCATGACATACAACAGAAATTTCATTTAACCGAATACTTGCCTCAACCGTCAAAGCAGGCGGACGCGTAGTGGGTGCTGCCTTTGGGATCTCGCTGCCACCTGGACAAGAATATAACCCCAAACTAAGACTAGCATAATGGACCAAAATCATACATAACATCACAATTGAAAATCGCTAACTTTTTAACATTTCTAACTTTTCTAATTTTCTTGCGATCGCCCACTGCAGACAGCAGAATTCAAAAATTCATAACTTTCTGCTCGGGAGTCCAAATAGGATGATCTTGGACTTTCTGGAAAGATAATTGAATTGCCTAAATAAACCTAGTTGGGGTGACCCTCTGATTCGGCCATCTTCTAGCCCTACCAATCCATTTAATCAGAGCAAACATTTCCCGTCGGGTTTCTGGACAGCGACATAGAAACTATCATAACTTTCTCTACGTTCGTCCAAATTTAGTGATCTTTAGTTTTCCTGAAAGCTAAGAGGATTAGCCTCATTTTCGTTATGGTGAGACCCTCTGGAAACTCCTCTAACCATGTGTTTAGGTCAGGTTAATTAGCCTCTGTCCAATCTGTCACCCACCAGAAACCTACTAACACTAGAAAAATCATAACTTTGGCTACCGAAGTCCAAACGACTTGATTCTTGTCGGCAATGAAAGGTAACTACGATATCTACAACTTTCTAGGAGACACCCAGACCCAAATCTGCCCATAACCTAATAAAAAACAACGATCTTCACTGCTGCAGAATACCGACGAACTGGCACGAAAATGAAACAACTAGAAAAGACCTAAAACAAAGAACCACGGGTTACCCTTGCCGAAGCAGCGAGAGCACGCAGCGGGGATGGCGACCACCACGCTCCGCTGCGAATCCTTCTTCTCCCTCTTCTTTCTTCTTTCTTTCTCTTCCCTTCTCTTCTCCTTTTTCTTCCCTTTTCTCCTCCTTCTTGGCCGGCCACCCAAGGGGATCTTCTTCCTCCTTCTTGGACAGCAACAATGGGGGAAAAGGAGGGGTGCAAGGAGGGTGGAAGGGGAGGTGGAGAGGTGGGGAGGTGGGGAGAGGGGAGAGGGCGGCGCAAGGGATGGAGGGGCTGAATCGGCTAGGGTTTGGGGAGAGGAAAGGGTGCCCCCTCCCCTTGGCGGCCAAGCCTCATGGGCCTTGGCCGAGCCCAGTGCCGTAAAGCGACAATTTCCCCCTCAAAATCCTGGTTTAACAAGTTACTTAAGGTCTTTGCTCATGAATACTAAAACTACTCTCACAACAACCGACTTTTAGCTTTTGAATATTACATTCTACCTCCCTTAAGCGAGTTCGACCCGAATTCTAAACGCCTAAAACACGGAGAAAGCTGGAAGAAACTTAGCAGCGAGAATACACACAGAGTGAATAATTCGGATCACAGCTCGCGCATGCAGATTCCAATTCCCAAGTAGCTTCCGTTCGACTTGCTGCGACCAAAGTATCTTTACATACTTCAAGGTCTTATTCCTTAGTGCCTTCTCGATCTTTCTAAAATTCTCACCGGCTTGGACTCGAAGGACAGATCTTGTTCAATGGTTAAAGGTTCCAAAGAAATGTGATGTTCGGATCTTGCAAGTACTTCCTTAACATGGAGACATGAAACACGTTGTGTACACCCTCATGGACTCGGGAGGTCCGTCGGTATGCCAACTTCCCAATCCGGGCCGAGGATCGAGAAAGGGCCAATGTACCTCGGGCTAAGCTTCCCTTTGGTACCAAATCTCACTACTCCTTTTGTGGGTGACACCCTCGAGTACTTGATCACCACTTCAAATTCTAAGTCCCTCAGTCTTACATCGCATAGCTTTTCATGCGCTCTGAGCCGCTAATAAGTTACGCCTCACCAAGGCCACTCGTTCCACCGTCTTTTGTACCCAATCCGGGCCTAGAACGCCTTCTCACCCACGACTTCCAGCGGAGGGTGATCTACACTTACGTCCATACAAAACCTCAAGCGGGCGGCCTTTATGCTAGAGTGATAAGCTGTTATTATAAGCAAATTCGCCAAAGGCAATGATCTTCCCAACTTCCCTTCCAAGATAAGACACGGGCTCTCAACATATCCTCCAATGTACGAATTATGCGCTCTGTTTGTCCATCATGCGTGGATGGAAGCGGTACTCAAGCAGTTGCGTGCCCAAAGCATTCGCAAACTCTCCCAAAACTTGGATACAAACTTAGCATCCACATCGAAATGATTGTCTTTGGCACTCCATGCGATCTCACAATCTCACGTACATAGATAGGGGCCAAATCACTAGTGAGTTAAATCGAGCAGACGAGAATAAAATGTGCGAACTTGCTGAATCGGTCCACTATAACCCAAATTGCATCCTTACCTCGCGGCGGCGCGGTATAACAACAAAATCCATAGAGATATCATCCCATGGCCATTGGGGTACCTCAAAGGCTGCAATAATCCGCGAGGCGTTTATGTTCGACCTTCACTGTGACAAACACCACAGAGGCTACATAATTAGCAATGTCCACCTTCATTCTTTTCCACGAAGTGCGCTTCAAATCACGGTACATCTTCGTCTCTCTGGATGAGCAGTATCACGGTGCGATGTGCCTCCTTTAAGATGTCATCCTTAACTCCTGCTTTACGTGGCACACATAATCGTCCCTTGAATCGCAATGCTCCACACCCATCAAACTGAAATTCCCTTCCTTTCCCGAGTCCAAGCGCTTCGACCCTCTGCAAAAATGGGTCATTTCTTGTGCTTCTTGTACTTGCGTGGAATGGTGACCCCAAAATCAGTGTGTCTCGGCATGGCGATCCACGCATAGCAATACGATATCTCCATGCGGTCAAAATCCGCAATAAGACAATCAAAGTAGCGGTGTCGCCTTGCGACTAAGAGCATCGACCACCACGTTAGCTTTGCGGATGATCTTGAATTGTGAGATCATAATCTTTGATCACTCTAACCATCTTATTTGTCTTAGATTCAAATCCCTCGTGTAAAAATGTACTTAAGACTCTTGTGATCGGTAAAGATATCACAAGATTCGCCATAAAGATAATGCCTCCAAAGCTTCAAGGCGAACACTCTGCAGACCAATTCTAAATCATGAGTTGGATAATGCTCTCATGCTTCTTGGTGTCTAGGCGCATAAGCGAGAACCTTCCGTCTGCATGAGCACACAACCCAAACCAACTCGAGATGCATCAGTACACTGTGAATCGCTTCGGGCTCGGGAATAGTAAGAACAGGGCGATCACCAACTTTTCCTTCAAAGTCGAAAGCGTGCTCACAATCATCGTCCCACAAAACTTCACATCTTTACGAGTGAGCACGGACAACGGCTTTGCAATGATGGAGAAATCTTGCACAAAGCGCGGTAATAGCTTTGCCATACCAGAAAACTTCTCACTTCCTTGACATTGGTCGGTCTTGCCCATTCAACCACTGTGGAAATTTTCCCTGGATCGACTGATATACCTTTATCATTGATAATATGCCCCAAAAATCCCACTTCAGACATCCAGAACTCGCACTTTTTGAACTTGGCATAGAACCTATTTTCTCTTAGTGTTTCCAACACCAACCTCGAGATGACGCTCATGATCCACTTGGTCTTTGAATAGATCAAAATATCATCAATAAAAACTACGACAAAATCATCCAGATACTCATGCAGTATCCTGTTCATAGTTTCCATAAAAACAGCAGGGGCATTTGTTAGTCCAAAAGACATAACTTTGAACTCAAAGTGCCCATACCTTGTGGAGAACGCCGTTTTCTCAATATCCTCCTCTCGGTGGAATTTGGTTGTAACTTTGTGAAGATCTATCTTTGAAAACACCTTTGCCCCTCTCAAGCCGATCAAATAAGTCTTCAATGCGAGGCAAAGGATATTTATTCTTGATGGTCATTGGTTAAAACACGATAATCGATACACATCGCCAACTACCATCCTTCTTCTTGGTAAACAATACCGGAGCTCCCACGGAGACACACTAGGTCGAATAAGATCTTTCGCTTTTAGATCATCCAACTGTTTCTTTAATTCCTCCTGGAATGGACGCGCCAGACGGTACGGGGTCATGGAAACCGGTTGAGCTCCCGGTATCAAATCAATCCGAAACTCCACGGGACGAGGAGGGGGCATCCCTGGCAACTCTGCTGGAAAAACATCTAAGAACTCCCGAACCACCGGAACTAACTCTGAAGCCAAAGAAGAACTTGGCTTCCCAATTAGAGACAAAAGAAATCCACTCTTCGCAATTCGGCTACCGGGAAACAGACTAGCCAACACGCAAAGGGAGTAGGAAGGGGCACCACCCTGAAAAACCACCTCATGACCGGAAGGTGCAGTGAGATTCTTGTCTTCCAAAAGCATGATATAAGCTGCTCGAAAACTATGCAACAGTCCATACCCAAAATAACATCAAATGGCTCCATTTTGAGGACCATTAAATTAGCAATGAAATCTTCCCCATCCAATGAGATCACACAACCGGATGACTATGGAGCTAGCAAGAATTCCACCGGAGAATTGACTACAATGGTGAGATAAAGCGCATACTCAAATTGGCCCGACTAGCAAACTCTAAAGATACAAAGAAAGTAGCTCTGAATCAAAAGAACATAAGCCTCCATGAGTCCACTAAGGCGTACTGTCACCACATCGGGACGACTGCCGACTCTGCCGTCGGCATGGCATAGGAAGCTGCTGCTCTCTCTGCTGGTGCGGTAGGAACTCGACACCACGAGAAGAGGCGCGGCAAGCTGCGGGAGAGTCTTGAAGGCCTTTGGGACGAAAAGCGGTCTTGAAGGCCTTTGGTGGCCAAAAGTACCCGGCGGCATCCCTCCGGGATCTTGAAAATAGGCGGGCTGACCCAAGGCCGAGTAGGTGTGGTGCTAACATCTGAATCGACCCTCGCGAAGGCGCGCTTTGCTCTGGTCTTGTGCCGGTTACGGTTCCCATTTGATATCTTGGCGGGATTCCGCCGACAAACCAATGCCTTGTGGCCCTCCCGACCACGGTGGCGACAAGATCTGACCAAGAACACTCGGCGCCGATGCTCATTGCCACACTTGAAACATTTCATACCACCTTACAGGCCCGGGCGCAACCTAAACCCACTCACTGCGATCCGGAAGTAAAGATGGCGTGGCCTTGTGGTTCAGACTTGAAGGAATCTGCTGGCCCTTGAACTTCTTGGGCGGCTTGAGATGACCCACTTCCTCCTCCAAAATTCTTCTTACGCGCCACTAGCTCCATCTGAACCATGGTACCTCCTGCACAGTAGATCCTCCCAAGCTGCATCTCTAGCTCCATGCCCACGGCTTGTTCTACCGAGGAGCTAAAATCACGCAATTCTAGCGCTCCCAAAACTGTGGGAACTCTGCTGAGCCCCCTACGAAACCTCTTAGCCTTTTCGCCTCATCATTTGCCACTGCCGGTACAAGCGGATCGGGTTGTTAAAACCGCTTCATACTCCGACACGACATCTTACCACCTTGTAGCTCTGCAGAGACTTCCATCCTCTCCACAAAGATCTTTGGATAAAACCTCCTCAAATCTGTTCCACAAACACTTCCCATGTAACGGGCCATGGCGGCCGTCCTAGCTGTCAAGACTCCCTCCCACGGATGTCCGCTTGCCTTAAGGTGAAATGCCACAAGCTGCGCCCTCAACTCGGGCGACATCCCAAAGCACCAAAGTGCCTCTCCATGTGTGCGACGGTTGGCGCATCCACTGGAGTGCCCAAACCATCAAAAGTGTCAAGCGCGAGCGTTCCACCGATCGATCCCATAGTAGCGCGCGGGTACCACCGCGGGGCCACCATGGGGCGACAGCGGGAACATTGGAGGAGCACGATCCCGTGTTCTTGATGCAACCTCTTCCTCGACCTCGCGGGACTAGCTTCACCACTCTGAGTTACGAACTTCGGCGGGGCGTTGCACGGCCTCGCCGGCACCTGCCGCCCACGACCACGACCTCGCCTCTTGCCATCTAAGAACAACACAACGAAACTACCCACAATAAGCGTAAGATTAACTAGAACTAAAATTCAAGAATAAACATACAATGACAATAGCGTTGTGCAATGCAAAAGAAAACCCAATCCCACCTATTGTGCTTAGTGTGTCAAAATTAATATTTCGATGCCCGCGGACCTCTGACCGCTCGATACCAAGCGTAACACCCCAACTCGAGCGAGCACGGAATGCTACAAAACTAATTACAACTAGAACAAGTTTACAAATTTTTAATGAGAATCTCCTTTGTATAATCAATAATAATAAGTTTCTAACAAGTAAACATAGCATTTATCAATAATTTCATAATCCAACTCATCCATGCATAAAGACATTCATCTGAATGTAATCAAATAACATCATTCTCACAATCGTAACTATTCCATCAATCGAATCATAAAACCACCATGAGTGTCTCTCGGCAATCTATTTATTCTTGTGTGAAACTAAAGTAACAAATGTATTAATGATGTGAGGTAGTGTGTGCTTTCAATCATCTACTCCGCCCATGCATGGCGTCTTTACGAAGTACCTATATCAAAACAAAGCAAGGGTGAGCCATAGGACTCGACAAGTATCAACAAGGTTACATGATCATAAGGACAACATAGTATAAACATCTTTGGCCAACATCATTCATGGCATTACAAAATATCAAAGAAAATGCAATGATAATGCTATGCACTATTTGTTCTTTATCTCTTTACGCATTTTACCGTGTAATGCGGGTATTCATCCGTCAATGGATACCCATGCACGTGCCCTCGCACAGGGACCAAACCTATACATCAACTTGTATAGGGACCTTTGCCCGTCATCAAAATGTCGGGGACCTCATGCGTATTGCCCACATTCATAAATGTGGGGACCTCAAGCTTTGTCATTGCACAGCGGGGACCTCAACTCAATCACTTGGTCACCACGACCAAGTTTGATATCTCAAAATATGCATGAATATAACATCTATTCCTTCTCATTCAACGATTTTCAATATAAACTTTAATCATGTAAACGGTAGCATTATCAAATAACCACAGTCATAATATGCAATCATCATCATCTCTAGAGACATCTCAACGTTACTTCCACATGACAACAATAACAATTCACAACTCAATCATGACATACAACAGAAATTCCATTTAACCCGAATACTTGCCTCAACCGTACGAAAACGGCGGACGCGTAGTGGGTGCTGCCTTTGGGATCTCGCTGCCACCTGGACAAGAATATAACCCCAAACTAAGACTAGCATAATGGACCAAAATCATACATAACATCACAATTGAAAATCGCTAACTTTTTAACATTTCTAACTTTTCTAATTTTCTTGCGATCGCCCACTGCAGACAGCAGAATTCAAAAATTCATAACTTTCTGCTCGGGAGTCCAAATAGGATGATCTTGGACTTTCTGGAAAGATAATTGAATTGCCTAAATAAACCTAGTTGGGGTGACCCTCTGATTCGGCCATCTTCTAGCCCTACCAATCCATTTAATCAGAGCAAACATTTCCCGTCGGGTTTCTGGACAGCGACAAAGAAACTATCATAACTTTCTCTACGTTCGTCCAAATTTAGTGATCTTTAGTTTTCCTGAAAGCTAAGAGGATTAGCCTCATTTTTCGTTATGGTGAGACCCTCTGGAAACTCCTCTAACCATGTGTTTAGGTCAGGTTAATTAGCCTCTGTCCAATCTGTCACCCACCAGAAACCTACTAACACTAGAAAAATCATAACTTTGGCTACCGAAGTCCAAACGACTTGATTCTTGTCGGCAATGAAAGGTAACTACGATATCTACAACTTTCTAGGAGACACCCAGACCCAAATCTGCCCATAACCTAATAAAAAACAACGATCTTCACTGCTGCAGAATACCGACGAACTGGCACCGAAAATGAAACAACTAGAAAAGACCTAAAACAAAGAACCACGGGTTACCCTTGCCGAAGCAGCGAGAGCACGCAGCGGGGATGACGACCACCACGCTCCGCTGCGAATCCTTCTTCTCCCTCTTCTTTCTTCTTTCTTTCTCTTCCCTTCTCTTCTCCTTTTTCTTCCCTTTTCTCCTCCTTCTTGGCGGCCACCCAAGGGGATCTTCTTCCTCCTTCTTGGACAGCAACAATGGGGAAAAGGAGGGTGCAAGGAGGGTGGAAGGGAGGTGGAGAGGTGGGGAGGTGGGGAGAGGGGAGAGGGCGGCGCAAGGGATGGAGGGGGCTGAATCGGCTAGGGTTTGGGGAGAGGAAAGGGTGCCCCCTCCCCCTTGGCCGGCCAAGCCTCATGGGCCTTGGCCCAGGCCAGGTGCCGTGGCCCGACAATTTCCCCCTCAAAATCCTGGTTTAACAAGTTACTTAAGGTCTTTGCTCATGAATACTAAAACTACTCTCACAACAACCGACTTTTCGCTTTTCGGAATATTACAGTTCAACATGATCAAAGGTCTACGACTTGCCTTCATTGAAGAGTTGGGAGGTTTCGGTCGAGGTCGTCGGGTCCATGAATTCTTCAGAGTAGCTGGATCCTACACATGCGAAAGGAACCAAATAATACAAATAGACAAAAACTCCAACGAGAGTACCAAACTAGAGCAAAAAAGAAAGATGCAGAATTAAGGGATTTGATTCACTCGAATCGGAGCTCGAATGAAGGAGAACAGGCTCTCGGAAGGAGGCTCGACTGGTCAGGAGGAGCTCCAAAGAAGGGTACGACTACTCAACGTGGTCGTAAGAACAAAGAAGGAGAACATGGCCCGGGAAAACTCACCAGGATAGAGAGAGAGAGAGAGAGGCCGAAGGAGGAGGCCGGGGAAATACGACGAGCGACGAACGGCGGTCGGAGACGATGCAGACTCGAGCGGTCATGATGAATCTCGAAGCACGGTGAAACGGGGTGAGAGCAAGAGGGAGAGAGAGAGAGTTTGAAAGCTGAGGGGGAAACGAAAGAGCAAAAGGACTCCCTGGTGCATTATTTACAAAGTAAGCAGAAGGACTGGGCGACAAGATGGAGCGGTGGGATTCTCAGCGGCGTGGCATTGGCGCACTGCCGACAGGTGAGGGAGGGGATTGGGTAGGTAGGGGAGGAGACCAAAGAGGGAACGGTCACAGTGGAGGCGATAGCATTTAATGCGACACAACTGCATTTAATGTGTGAAGACTTTCGTGTCAACTGTTACGCGACGATAGGAAGAAGAAGGTGAGCAACAGGGCTGATAGGCGGGATTGGATGAAACCAGGAGGGTGGTCGTGACCGATAGGGAGGTCATGACCTACAGGGTGTCCGTGACCAAGAGGGAGGTCGTGATCACAGGGCGGTCATGACCATACAGGGAGGTCGTGACCAAGGGGAGGTCCTGAGGAGGAGGAGGAACGGACTAATAGAGAAAACGAAACTGACAGGGAAAGGGAATCCAAATACCAGAGAACTCCAATAACTCAGAATAAACCAAAGCGAATTAGTTGAATTTTAATTAATTCATATTAAATTGCTTTTAACTTCCAAAATTTCAAGTTATGCTTTAGAAATTTAACAAAACCGAATGGTTCATTTTATTTTGAAAATCTTTGAAAACTTCGGAAAACTGGATGTTACAGCAATTTCGGCAAATCAAGAGCTCCAACTAAAACTTATCTAGAAAACGCGTAGAATCTTATCTCTTATCTCCCCGCATCCAAATCCGGCCGAATCTTTTGCCGAATTGGTTTTTATCTCCTAAAACCCCAAACTCTATTTCGTGTTCATCTTGGACTCGATTTGCGGGTTTCCAAATCTGGCACACCCGAGCCCTATAAAAGCCACCCGAGGTTTGCCCTGTTCTCCGCACCCCAAAGCCTCGATCAATTGCGCCCTAGGAACCCTAGCGCCGCTGCATTGAAGTTTTTAGGGTTCCACCACCATCGCTATTTTCTTCAAATTCAGTCGCCGTTGTTGATGCCTCGTTGACGTGGTCTACGTCGCTGGGTCCGTCATCGCAGCCGCTACCTCCAGAACCCCTTCGTGCTGTCAGAGGGTCGCCTGAACCAATTCCCGACAACAACTAAAGTGCTTCGCCGCCAAAAGCTCGCTACCGACCATCACCGATGTCCTTGCGTGTGGTCAAGCACACCATCGAGTTCACAATAACCTTCTCAACCCACTGGTACCACTCATCGCCGATGAAGCTCCGCCATTCGCCGTTGCCATACCAACCCGAGCACCACCCATCGCCGTCGAGCCACGTGGACATCCACGTTTGCGTCCGTGTCAGCCTCCATGCCTACGTGTCATGTGCATGGCATCCTCGTCAGCACCATGTGCGTGTGTGCATGGACGGTTCACCCAAACCGCTCATCCGGTCATGCAAACCTAGTCCACCAAAAGCCGAGTCACTAACATATGGGTCCCACATGTCAGTGCCTATTCCTTTTCTTCGGTTTTCTTTTAAATCCAAAAATCACAGGGCTGACATCATGCTTGTGTCATAATCCTATTTTGCAATAGAAAAATAAATCAGGAAAATCCAGAAAATCCTTTTAAGCCTTTTTCTTTAGATTAGATCTTCCAAAAGCCATACCTTTTGCATCCGAACTCCGATTGAACCCATTCAAATTTCTAAATTCATCTAAATTCGAGATCTATTTATTTGATATTTTTATTTAATTTGTGGAGTTTTTTTTTCTTCTCTGTTTTATTTATTTCGTTTGCGAGTAGACGTTGCTACTTCGAGAGATTTTGAAGAGGAAGGAGTTCACCAAGACAAGACTAGTACCAAGATCTATTCCAAGGCAAGTTATATCTTTGATCATATTGAACCCAATTTTCAAAATTATATTGGTTCAAATTATTGCATTTATTTCAAGTATTTATTTAAATGCTTTTGGGTTTAGTTATTAATCCAAATTGTTATGTCCACTTTGTATATTGCTATGTCATGATCTTTCGTCACCCTAGATTGGTTCATTATTTGGTTGGTATTATCATAGCAACAATGTGGTTTGGTTAGATACGATTAGTTTGCTTAGCCATGCAACGAGTCATCATTTCATACGAGTTGCAATTATAAATTTGACTAAACGAATATGGAACTTTATGATAAAGCTGTGTGTTGTGTGCTATTACTCGTTGATGGCATATGTTGCACTTAACCAACTGGGTGGTAAAGGTTTTATACTGAGGCAAGTGGTGGATACTACGTGACATGGTGGAACTGTGTGATTGGGAATGATAATCTGTGTGACATAGTTAGCAATTGGAAGTCTTGCCTTGATCAATTAAGGATTTAACTTTGTGCGCCATTTAATTGAGCCTTACTATACGACGACATGCCTGGTATGTGATGAGCCTAACTTAGTAAGTTATGGATTCTTGGCGTTGACTACTTAGGTAGTAGGTTAGGCTATGTGATGGGATGAAGGTGTGGACTACCAAGTAGATCACATTGCGGGACGGTACGCTGCTTCCCTGTCCAACGGTGTGTGTCGTACTAAGCACTGTGTTTGGGTGGTATGACGGTAAATCACATTGGGAGTGTCAATGTTGAGATGAAGTTTCTGGAAAGTTTTGTTATGATTAGTGCTTGCAACACTGGTTATATCCTGTGGGTAAAGTGTACAACCTCTACAGAGTGTTAAACAATCTATTCAAATAGTCACGTCCTCGGTCATGGACATGCTCGAGTATTTCACACAAGGGTTAGATTTTTCATAAAACAATTGGGAAGGGACAGCTGTGTGACATAAGTTATAGGGTTGTGTGAATAATTTGATTAGGCTTTGTGTTTTTTGTGAAAATAATTGTTGAATTATTATTATTTATTTGATTTAAGTTACATTTCAATCTATTATTTGTATTCAATTGCAAATATTGCTTTTATGCAAAAGAACCACAGAAGCCATTCCTTTGGAATAAGCCTACATCTATACATTGCATTCTGTGGTATGACTTATGAGTACAGTTGTGTACTCATACTTGCTAAATCAAATCAACAGAATTGGAGGAGTCATCGCTTGCATTCGAGGAGGAGTACTACAAGGGTGTTGATCGTTAGGTTTTGATCCTAGTCGGTTGCTTGTGGTGAATTGATGGGATTCCGCTGAAGTTTATTTGTTCCGCTGCTGCTTATTTAATTATTGTCAGCCTTGCGAGGCTTAAGAAATGTAAATTCGACCATAAGGTCAAAACCATTATTTGTTATTCAAATTAATCGTTTATGTTATTATTTGACTTGTGTGGACCGATATTCATCTATGTTAACGCTGTGTGCACTAGCATAATCTTGGACTAGTGCAGAATACACAGATGGTCCAGAATTGTATTTTTGGGTCCCGACACGGCTAGAGGAGGGGAGCACAGGGGGGCACCCTTGGGTCCTTTTTAAAGGCCAAGGGGCTGGATGGTCCTGGCTTGGATGTTGGTAGGGATGGAAATAACCAGTATTGAATTTGATTCGGAGTACAGTTTGATTTCGAGTTGATTTTCCGCTTTCCTTTTGATGCAGCGAACCTTTTGGAGATCATAACTTTCTCTCCCGAACTCAGAATTAAGTGATTATTTTTCCCGTTTAGATAACTCATAGTACTTCAACTTTCTATTTGTGGAGGTTTTCTGAAAATGCCGTCTTCATTGCCAAATTGCTTTGTAAGTTGACTTAGTTGCGGACTTTGATCCTCTATGCAGCCTGCCTTGTGGCCCCATATCTCACTTGTCGATACTCCAAATTAGGTCAATGAGGACTCTAAAATGGACTATATAAAGAGATCTACAACTTTGTAGTTATAAGGTTTTCCATTTGACGTCGTTCCAGTCACGAAAATCACGTTGTAAGATGATGACAGATTCTGCCCCGTTTCTTGGCGACGCAAATAAGGAATGCCCCAAACTCCTTATATTCTCTTTAAATAAACGGGATATTACATTCTACCCCCTTAAAACAATTCGACGCCGAATTATACTCTCATCATTCTACCCGAAAAACAACCAAGACTGAAATCAATCAACAATTAACACCCAGAATCCTTACTCCAACTCTCAATCGATCACTTCATCTTTGTAATGAGGATCTCCCTTGACAAGGGAAACCCAAAGAGCTCGCATTAAACCAACTTTCTTACAAAAAGAATCCAAACTGAAAATAAAGGATTCCCAATACAGCCACTCACTACCAACTCCCCTCTAAAAGAGTTCGATCTAAAAAGGAAGGATTCACCATGAAACCTTACCTCTTTCGATGTAGGCAGTTTGGAAATAAAAATCACATAAGACAAAGGTGAAATCACTTGAATGCCAAAAATAACTATTTCTTTTTTCCTTAACCGGAATGAACCACGCATACCAATATAAAACCAACTCAATTTGTAAATGACATACGTCGTAAACACATAGCTCAAATAAGAAACAAGAGAGTATTTCACTCCCGAGAAAACTTACTTTTTTCTCAATCTTTCTTTTAAGAAATTAACTTTATCTTAAATCATGGGATTTCAAGTCATCACACTTCACACTATGTCATTTTCCTTAAATTGGCAATCTCAAAGCTATGCTCAAACCGAAAACAATATCCACACCAATGTAGAGATACTCTACTAATCCACAAAAACATATTCTAGCCAACTCCCCAATTAAGAAAAATACTTCGACCAAATAATTCAAAATGCACCTCAATATAGTTTTCATCTAGAATTCCCATCACCTCAATTCCTTAAGAATAATCACCTTCGAATTTCCAACACACACACTTACCACAACTAATTTTTATGAATATAACCCCTCACCTAGGCATAACAAGACATTACAAAAAAAAGGTTTTGACAATTTCTTTCATAGAGAGAGGCATCAAACTTCAACACTCAAATTACTCCAAAAGAAATACGTAGGATCAAAGCTTCCACATGTTAAAGAATTCATAAAAGAAAACTACCATTATTCAAAATGCCAAGCGAACAAATGAGTCACGTTTCCCAACAACAGATATAGAACTCCCAGGCAAAGATCCACCTTGCCCATTAATAACCATCGCAAATAGCACAAATAGTTCAACAGTTGGGAAACAAATAATTGCCTTATCGAACCAATAAAGACTAATGGATTGTAACCACTAGCCAAATAAAATTCATCAACTGCAACTGTAACAAGAATAACCAATGCAAGCTCAAGGAAAAACAACTCTTCCAAGGAAACCATTTCCCAACGATTGTAAATAGGTTACCGTGGTAAACACTTCACTATTCTCATACCACGTATGGTGGAACAACCTGGCCATGCCCATGGCCTCAACCACGATCTCTACCTCTCGACATCGACTACCATCACACATAACAATCATGTATCAATTCATAAGCATACAAAATCATCTCATAACATAAATCCATAATACGACATAACAAAAACACAAATGCGATGCTTTGTCCATCCCCATCCTACTATGCATTAGTGTGTTAAATTTTAAGTTAATTAGCTATTAGCAAATTTTAGTTAATTTTACTAGTCCTGATATTTTTTTAACAAATTAAGTTTACCTAAGTTGTAATCTATTCACCACAGACCTAAAGCCCGCTCTGATACCAACTGTAACACCCCAGCCCAACACAGAGCCCAGAATGCCACTAAACTAACCTAGTTATCAATTTTAACAACAATTATTACTAAATTACAGCAAATATATCAAATGTAAAACCTGTCCACTACGTCACAATAACACAAGGATAACAATAAACAAATCATGGATAAATAATTCATAGGAAGCATGCCGAAATAATAAACCAAGATCAACACAAAACCAAACCAATCAAGTCTATTTAATGAATAATCAACTAAGGCTAAGCAATAATATCCATTCCTAATTATAACTTATCACACTAATAAGTTGTCTCATGATCAATAGCTCTTGTAATTGAGTGAATGACGTGATTCCAAGTGTGTGCTATCCCTTCCAATGAGCAACGTCGTCAACGGTCACCTAAAAACAACATTAGAGAAAAAGTGAGTCAACGACTCAGCAAGCACAATAATATACAATGAGCAATGCTTAATCAACGGTAAACAATATTATCATCATCATCATCATCAATTGTTTATCTTTTCTTTATTCTCATACTCAATCATCCAATTCTCTTTTCATTCAATACAACGCTACGCTACATGTCCACATGCACTTCTTTCGCGTATACTGGTATAGCGTGAGTGAACACTCGCGATAATGTTCACTCTCAAGCCCGTCCTCCTCAAGGATCGGGGACCTCCTCCACTCCCGTGGAGTTGTGATCACCACGATCACCTTCTCATATGCAATGATGTTTATGAATGCACAATTATTCATAGATTCATCATTATTAACATTATCCATTATTCTCATATCCATCAATATGAATAAAATCATAGCCATTCACATTGTTTGTAATTAAATTAAGTAAAAGTACAAACAATATAATGATAATGAGTGGTAAAAAATACAATGACCAATCAATAAACACTGTTTACCATGAACTTCCTCTTTATCCCTGTGAAGTTGGATAGCAAAGCGGTGGCAAAGCACAAGAGACCACACTCCCTGGACAAACAATTCAAAACACATATCAAAATCATAACATCACAACACCGATATTTTATTCTAATCGTCATTACACTTCTACGCCAAACCGACCCATTTAGCCCAAAACTACCGGACGCACTACCCGCTATCCCAGTAGTAAAATGGCTCTAATGTCTTCATCCGAAATTCAAATTTAACCATCCAAGGCTTTCTGGAATCCCCCACAAAACCCTACAATTTTCTAGTTATGACGAACATCTGATTCTACCGTTTCCTACCCTGTTTCTTTACTCGAAGACTGTTCTAGAATCTGTTAGAACAATTCATTTCACAATTTTATATCTTTAATTCTACAACTCGAAAATATATGAACTACACCAATTTTTGAAACTACATAAAATTTTCTACATTATTCAAGTGTCACCATAATTTAATTTTGCCCTCTACTATATGAAACCGACCCTTCTACACGACGTTTGCCAGCTACGTCCAAAATCTGGATAGCGACCTTCCTGAGACTGTATCTTTTCACTCACTACTTCGATTCTAATGTTCCAGACCTTCTTGGAAAGCTAATAAGATTATTCAACTTTTCTGTAATTAGACTGACCTCTAAATCTGGTTCTAAATATCTGTAATAACCCCCGCAAGGTTCTGTTCCTAACCTTGATGAACTAGGGAAAATTGAAAACTAACTTTCCCCTAATCAAAATGACCTACAAAAATAACAACGACTAAACCATGGCAATATCTAGGGATTATTAGATGTCACCCTCGAAAAACACGACGTTGATCACAAATCCGAGATTTCTCCCTCTTCTTCCCCTTCTCCTCTCCTCCTTCGTTCCCTTCTCTTCCTTCCTTCTTCCTTCTTCCTAGTGGCACAGCATCACACTCTTCACTTGCAGCACAGAAGATCAGTAACAAACATCAACAACACTCTTGTTTACATGCATGTTCGATGGCTAATCTCTCCCTCTGGCTCTCTGGTTGAAGGAACAAAGCAGCACCAACACACACTCTCTCTCTCTCTCTCTCTCTCTCTCTCTCTCTCTCTCTCTCTCTCTCTCTCTTGTCGCAAGGACATGCAGAAAGCCAGAAAAGCACACACATGCATGCAGCAGTGCATGCAACTTTAGCACAAGAGAGAGGCAGAGCATGTGATAGATGCATGCGGATGGCGGAGGCGGCGGTCTTGGAGGCGGCAGACGCAAGGAGAAAAAGCTAGCAGAGGGAAAGAAAGCATGCAGCAAGGTGGTGGCTGGTTTTGGCGTAGGATGCTAGGGGCACAAGGGGGTGCACAGGGAAAAGTGCAGCGGCAGCTAGGGTTTTGGAGAGGCTGCCCCCTCCTTAGCTCCTCTTGTGGGCCGGCCGCCCCCTCCCTTGGGCCAAGGAAAGTCGGGGCCTTCCACCCAAGTTCTATTTCTCCGTCCAAAATTCTGGAATTGCCTCTTTAATTCTATTTAATTTCCCTTTTTAGTTCATTTAATTCTCCAAGGTTAAACAAGGTATTACAAATAAAGCATTGCTATTGAAATTCCACAAACCCTTATACGACAAAAAATAGAAAAATTAAACGCACTTCGATATTTTGCAAGTTATAAGACTTGACTTCAACCTCAAATACCTCTACTACACATTTTTCTTTAACAAAGAAAGCAATTTACTTTGATTGCAACATCACTTTGCCAACTCAAACAAGAAAAGCTTTTAAGACCAAATCATATGACTCACTTAAGAACAAAGGGAACTTTCCAATACGTCACTTTGCTTAAATAAATTTCAGCTGCCGCATAAATCATGAACTTCAAAAGATCACCAATGCAAAACTTGAAATATTTTCAATTAATCAATATCATGAAAAATGATTGAATTATTTTCTTTCTAAAAGAATCAACACTACCTTCACAATCCCTTACTGGCAATATTACTAACATCATTATAATACACTCTTAGCAAGAATCATCATATCCTACTAACCCATCATAAACTTTCCAAAAGAAATACAATAAATTGCTTCATAATATTTTGTTATCTCGATAAGATTGCAACAATCAACTTGTTCTAGAGAAAATATGGTGCAGAAGCCATAATATTGAAACAAAACTCTTTTAACAAGATCATACTAGTTCACAACAATATCACAAAGCACACCAATATAAACCACTTATTAAATTTCAATCATTCAACTATTAGCAATGCTCAACACCGATCTAGCGCATACTACTTCCACTTTAGAGGTTATATTTTACAATCAGCGATTATACTAATCATGGAAGAACTTATGGTCCTACCTCTATTTGCAATCACACAAACATATTGTCGGGACCCAAAAATACAATTCTGGACCCTCTGTGTATACTGCACTAGTCCAGGATCACGCTAGTGCACACAGTGGCAACATCGATGAAATATCATTTTCATATACAAAGATGACTAATAAATAGGCAAATAACAATAAATATCAGAGTAAAGACCTTAAGGTCAAGCTTACAATTAATGCCTCAGAAGGCGAATAGCTCAAGAAGCTGCAGCGGAACGAAACATAATAACTTCAGTGAAGCCCATCCATATGCCCACAGGCAATCGGCTGGGGTGCGCGACCTAGTTCTTCTCGATCCTTGAAGTAGACCTTGTTGACCAACGATTCCTCCATTTCTGTAGGTTTGAGCGCAAGTTTTACAACAAGCGTGAGTACACAACCGTACTCGCAAGTCATCCCACAGAATGCAATGTATAGATGCAGGCTTATTCCAAAGGAAATGGCTTCTGTGGTTATTTTGCAGAAATGCAACATTTGCAATTGAATATGAATAATAGATTGAAAGCATAATTCAAAACAAATAGACAATATTAATTTAACAGTTGTTTTCACAAAGACACATAGCCTAATCAAATTCTTTCACACAGCCATATGACTTAAATCACACAGCTGTCCCTTCCCAAAGGTTTTATGAAAATCTACCCCTTGTGTGAAATCCCCGAGCATGTCCATGACCGAGGACGCGGCTATTCGAATAGATTGTTTAACACTCTGCAGAGGTTGTACACTTTACCCACAAGATGCAATCAACTGGATCAGAGCTGATCACAACAAAACCTTTCAGAAACTTCATCTCAAACATTGACACTCCCGATGTGCTTACAAACCGCTATGCCAACCCTAACGAAGTGCTTTGGCATAACACACATCGTTGGACAGGGAAGCGACGAATCGTCCCGCGATGTGAGCCGCCACTGAGGCTGAAACACACCTCCACCCTGGCACATAGCCTAACCTACAGTCTGAGTAATCAATGCCAAGAATCTATAACCTACTAAGTTAGGCCCGTCCCATACCAGGCATGTGGTCGTACAGTAAGGCTCAGTTCAATGGCGCACAAAGTTAAGTCCTTAATTGACTAAGGCAAGACTTCCATTTTCTAACTAGATCACAAAGATTATCATTCCCATCACAAAGTCCACCGTATCACACAGCTTCCACCACTTGCCCCAGTCCAAATCCTTTACCACCCAGTTGGTTTTAGTGCAACACATGCCATCACGAAGTAATAACACATAGCACACAGTTTTACACAAAGTTCCATAGTCACTTAGTCACATTTAATAATTGCAACTTTCATGAGATGTGAGACTCGTAGCATGGCTAAGCAATCTACTCGTACTAACCAACCCACGTTGGTAATACCATAGCACCAACTAAATATGAACCAATCTAGGGTGACAAAAGATTATGACATACAATAGACAAAGTGGATATAACAAATTGGATTAATATCTAAACCCAAAAGCATTTAAATAATTACTTAAAGCAAATGCAATAATTTAAATCAAAATAATTTTGAAAACTGGGTTCAATATGATCAAAGGTATAACTTGCCTTGCTATAGCAATCGTGATCTTATTTTATCTTCACCCTTCTACTTGCTTGATCTTCAGCTCCTTCTGACGATTCCGGGACTTCGGCGTCTAACGAGAAAGAAAGCGCAAAACAAACTAAATTCAAAAAGACAAATCAAATAAACTCCAAATTAAAATTGAATGGTACTGGAAGGTATATATTGAATTTAGATGAATTTAGAAACTTGAATGGGTTCAATCGGAATTCGGATGAAGAAGATATGACTCTCGGAAGATTGGAATTCACATGAAATGATGAAAAAGCTCTACGGAATATTCTCAGAATATTCTATTCCAAAAAAAAGAATGAGTGTATGATAGGTGGGACCGACTAGTATTTATGAATTTCTAGAATTAAAATAATTCCAGAAATAAGGTAGAGAGAGCGACATGTGGGACCAATAAGATAAAAGGATTTTCAAGAATTAAATAAATTCTCGAAAATAGAATTAGGGGTTGACATGTGGACCACTGGTCTATGGACCAGGTCCACGGAGATATGCTAGTCCACGGTGGACCAAGCTCATGAATAGGGTTTGACCAAGAGTTGACTGACATGCGGGACCCGCATGTAAGTGAGAGAAATAATTAGTATTTTTAATTGGGAGGATGACATGTGGGGTATACATGGAAGATATATATATATATATATATATATATATATATATATATATATATATATATATATATATATATAGATGGCAAAGGGTCCACATGGAAGTGAGAGGAGATAACTATTATCTTGTATGACATATGGGACCCACTTAATAAATAGAGAAGATGGACAAAGAGAAACATGCTTCGCCAACATGCTTCAACATAGAACATCAAACAACAGAGAAGATATATATTTACTTGGGCCCATATGGAAGAGAGGAGGTAAGTATCAGCAGGAAGAATCAATAGGCAATAACCGGCATCGAACGCACGCGTCGCCCATAGGCATAAACGATGCGAGAGGTTTGGCATGTTCTTGCTAACCGAAGTGCCGATGAGCGGAGGCGAACCGCGATGGCGAAGGGCAAAGCGGAAAGGAAGCGACGAGCGGAGATGATGGCGCGTCCGGACGTCGAGATTCGGCTCCATGCGACGGCGGCGGCGAAGAACGCCGACGATGGCGACCTCACGAGCGTAACACTTCCGGCGACAATCTGCGAAAAGGAAGGTGAGCACGCGTGAACGCGGCGGCGAACTCAACGGTGGTGGAGTTGAAGCGAGGATCAGCGGTTGCGGAGTAATTGGCGGAGAAGGACGGCGAACAAGAGGCGAGAGAATGCTCGATTCTCGGCGCACGGTGGATGAAACTTGAATCTACAAGAGGGAAAAATAGGTATTGACGAGGGCACAAGATGGCGCGGTCGGATTTTGGAGAAACTCACCGAGCAAGCGAGGAACGCGATGAACACGTTTGGCTTTAGGGCTTGACATGGCGGCGGTGCTCCGGTGATCTTCGGGCAAAGAGGAAGGAACCATGGCGTAGAACGCGATGATGCGAAGCCAACGCCGCAGCGGTTCGGCGGGGGCGTCGGATGAAGGCGTGTTCGCGGAGAAGAACTTTGGTTGGAGCTCGGTTTTCTGGAGATTGCAGCGAAAATAGATTGGTTTGGAGGAAACTAATTCAGGGGATTGGAAGAGGGGATCAACACGGACGCGTGAGCGCAAACGGCTCGCTTTTATATGCACCGTAGAGGAAGATATGGAAATTTGAAGATTTCGGTTGGAAACGAACACAATACGAACTCTCTGCTGCGTTCGGTTCGGGAAGATGAACAGTACCACGCGGGTTACTGTAGCATGTGGGCAGGAGAGAGAAAAAGCTGATTTTTGGAATTAAAAGAAATCCCAAAAATCAAGGAGGCCAAATAAATAGCAAACAAATCCAGAAAAATCTCAGAAAATACCCAAAAATTCCTTGAAAGACAAGGAACCCAAATAACACAAGTTTTTATTTAATTAATGTTTATATTAGTCAAATTAAATATTTTTAATTTAGAAAATTCCCAATTAAGCTTTATTAATTCAAATAAAATTGGTGAAATTTTTCAGGGACCTAAACTACTCAAAAGATTTTTGAAAAACCAAATTTTGGGACGTTAAACATATATAAGCACAAATTCAACATTCCACCTTATGCTTAGGAATTAGAGAAAAAATATTATTAAATATTTAATAATATAATCTTCTATAAAACAAGGTTTCACAAAACGATATCTTAACATTCATCTAATCCTTTATACATGTTGCAATAATTTTAGCATGTTAAGAATTAGGTAGCATTTATATGAGTTTATCAAGTAGCCAATTAAAAGATAAATTCTAGATTAATATTCACCAAGTCAACACTCTAACACATCCTTAACTTAACCATCCTGAATGGTTAGATTAACTCAATGAGACCAAATAACCTAATTTATCTAACAAATTTAGCAAATTACCCAATCTTAATGATCAAACCGGTACATCAATATTCCACACTTATTAACAATTCGTAGGTTCTAAACAGATATGGGTAGACTCTTATTTAACATTCATCATGTAACAAATACAAGACAACATCAAATTAATCTATTTCACTTCCAAGGATGTTAGTTAAGAATAATTTAGCACCATGCTACTAACCCAACTTGATAACCCATACCATATTAATTAATTTCTTTAATTACAACCTCTCACTTAACCATACAAGATATCACTAAATGGGTTTTAATACTTTGTTTCATAAAAGAAAGACATTAAACTTCAATACTCAAATTACTTCGAAAGAAATACGTAGGATCAACACCTCCACATGATAAAGAACTTCCAAATGATAATTTCTGTTAACCAAAGTACCAAGCGAATAAACGAGTCGTGTTTTCCAACAAGAAAGGCAGAACTTCCATGAAAAGACCAATCTTGCCAATTAACAACACTCACAAGCAGCAAAATCAACTCAACAGTCAGGAAAATAATAATTGCTTTATGGAACAAATAAAAACAAAAGAAAACCCATCAACTGCATTGTAATCACTAATCTAAGAAAATTCATCAACCGCAACTGTAACAAGAATAACCAATACAAACTCAAGGGGGACAACAACCTTTCCAAAGAAACCCATCCTCAGCACCTGTAACTAGTTTACCCGAGATAAACACTTCACTATTCCCATACCACGAACGGTGATATAACTTGGCCATGCCCATGGACATAACCACAATCTCTACCTCTCGACATCGACTACCATCACACATAACAAATAAATAATCAAGTCAATGAACCATAATAAAAGCACAAATCATCAATACGTCATAACAAAAACGTAAATGCAATGCTTGACCCATCCCCATCCTACTGTGCACTAGTGTGTCAAATTTTAAGTTAATTAACCATTAGTAAATTTTAGTTAATTCTACTATTTCTAAAGCAAATTTTAGCAAATTATGTTTACCTAAGTTGTTAATCTATTCACCACGGACCTAAAGCCCGCTCTAATACTAACTGTAACACCCCGGTCCAACACAGAGCCCAGAATGCCACTAACTACACTAACTATTAATTTTAACATCATTTTACAATAAATTACACCAAGTATCTCAACGATAAACCCTATCCATGGGTCACATTAAAACAAGTATAATGATATAACAATCATAGATAATTAATCTTTAGGAAGTATAGCAAGATACTAATCCAAGAACAACTCAAAACCAATCGAATAAAGTCTATTCAATGAATATTCAACTCCAACCAATCATATAAGGTCATTCAAACTAACAAGTCCTAAATATAATTCATCACTATATAATAAAAGTTCTCATGTCCAATAAATCGAGTAATTGAGTGTGGGCTTGTGGTTCCAAGTGCACTAGCCCTTCCTAAGTGAAATGTCATCAATGGTCACCTAAAAACAACGATAAAGCAAGAGTAAGACTCAGTAAATACATAATAAAGCCATAAACAATAGTTTATCAACCATAATCAAGGTTATCATCACCTATATATCTATTTAATGTCATTCTCATACTCAAATAAACAAGTTATATTCTATATAGGTAAATTTGCACAATTTAACAATTTACTCATATGTGCGAATGCACTATCATGCTCATATGCATCTCATCAGCTGACACTGGTATAGTGGAGTGTTCACCCGTCGATGAATCACTCTATCCTTCACTCTGTGAAGTCCCCACCAAGCTAGGATTTTATCTAGAGCACTTCGGACTAGTCATGTATCTTTCTCACCGACCTCACCAGAATAGTTGCATGACTTTCTCACCGACATGGCTCGTGCAACTCCTGTCATTATGAATCTAAATGACGCAACATCTTTAATTATTCATCAACATAATTCATCTCATTAACTCAATACCTCATTCTTATTAACTCAATATCATAATCTCATTCACCCAATATCATCAATATCATATGTAAAAATAAGCTTAACGAAATTATAATAAATAGCATGATAAGTAATATCAATGACAATGGTGAACAACCTGTTGTTCATCACTCTACCATGTACTTGTCTCTTTATTCCTTCGGGGCCAGATAGCGAGGCGGTGGAATGGCACTAGAGGCCACACTCCCTGAACAAGCAATTCAAAACAATCTTAAGATCACATCATCGCAGCACCAACACTTTACACTTAGCGCCCTCACATGTTTATGCCAAACCAACCGAATTAACCCAAATCTACCGGATGCACTACCCATTGTCCTAGTAGTAAAATGGCTCTAACTTATTCATTAGAACTGTAAATCTTTACAATCAATACTTTGTGGAATCATCACGCAATTTCCCACAACTTCCTAGTTATGATGAACTTTTGATTCTACTGTTTTCTCCCCTACCCCTTCTCCGAAGACCGTCCCAAATCTGTTAGGACAGTCCGCTTCACAATTTCTTATGCTTAATTCTAAAACTTGAAAAGATATGAACGATATCAGTTCTGGAAAATACTCAAAATTTTCTAGCTTATTCAAATTATCACCAAATTTTAATTCTTTCATTTACTAAGTGAAAACAGCCCATCTGCACGATCTTTGCCAACGACACCCGAATTTTGGATAGCGACATTCTCAAGGCCTTAACTTTTTGCTCGCTACTCCAAATCTAATAATCTAGACCTTCCTGGAAATCTAACAAAATTATCTACATCTCTTATAGTTGGACAAAACTATGAATCCAAGCCTAAATACCTCTAATTGCTATCGTAATGTTCTGCGTCGCAACTCAACGAACTAAGGCATAATGAAATCTACTCTTCCTAAGGAACAATCGATCTACGAATGGAACAACGACTAATCCATGATATAACTAGTGATTATCAGACATTACCCTTGAAGAACACGGCAATGATCATGAAACGCCACGAAAACCCCTTCTTTTCTCCCTTCTTTCCTTCCTGTCGCGAAAATCACATTGCAAGGTGATGACAGATTATGTCTCGTTTCTTGGCGAGGTAAATAAGGAATATCCCAAACTCCTTATATTCTCTTTAAATAAATGACATATTACAAACGGTGTCTTCTTTAAGCTTATCTCAAGTAGTTGTGAAATGCTATGTTGGTGTATGCTTTATTCTTTAATTTTGTGATACTTGTCTGGGTGTAGAATATGATATTGTGGATAAATTTATGCTGATACTTGCTATATATGTTGGCAAAGGTGGTTAGGTTTGTAACATGAAAATGCTAGCACCAAGTCGCACTTGGGGAGGCAGGGTGCTACAATTCATCAACTAGTTTGAGTGAATGAGCGTGCGTGCACACACACACACACACACACACAGATATATATATATATATATATATATATATATAAAGGCAGTGCTACAATTCATCAACTAGTTTGAGTGAATGAGCGTGCGTGCACACACACACACACACACAGATATATATATATATATATATATATATATAGGAAAACTGCTTAGTACCACTGGGAGTACGTACTCCCGGTTCCATCCGCCGTTCATCAGCCCGTCCAATGAGATTGCGTCTCACTTCATTAATGGGTTGATTGGGGGCCTGTTTCATTATCTAAAATAATTAACAGAAAATTCATCCTATTTTGATGGGATTGCATCGAAGCTAACACCGTAATTTCCGTTTGACACGTCCATGTGCTCTCATCAGATGTTCAAAGCAGCGGTGACACCTAGGCACCATCATTCGGCGGTGGCGGCAGCTCGAATGACACCACATTGACGGCGCCTACCTCCTCACAACCTGTGACCACGAAACACTACTACAAAACATGTCATACTGGACGCCTCATCACAGACGGTTCCAAAGGAGTTGTTTGTGTTGAACTTATACAGACGGTTCCCTTTGGAACCATCTGTGATAGTACCTCATCAGAGATGGTTCTTATTATGAACCGTCTGTGATATGCCACCCCAATAAATATCAGGACCCGACAGACCCCAATAAATGGTCTCTTACTGAACATTAGTGGCAAAACAAAGGATGGTGTTAACGCACGGCGTGACTTGGTTGATATGAACATAAGGACCGAGTTAGCACCGAAAGAGACTGATAAAGGATGAACATACCTTCCACCAGCTTGCTACACTATGTCCAAGGCCGAGAGAAATGAACTGTGCCAGAGCTTGCATGGTGTCAAAGTACCATCTGGTTACTCCGCTAACATTAAGAAACTTGTTTCTATGTAAAATTTGAAATTAATTGGTATGAAGTCTCATGATTGTTATGTGCTGATGACACAAATGCTTCCTGTTGCAATTAGGAGTATCTTGCCGAACAAGGTCTGAGTGGCAATCTTGGGGTTGTGTTATTTCTTCAACTCAATTGCTCAGAAGGTCATCGATCCCCAAGGACTAGATGCTCTACAGGCCGAGGTGGTGACGACTCTATGTCATCTTGAGATGTATTTCTCTCTGTCATTTTTTGATATCATGGTCCATCAGATTGTTCATCTTGTGAAAGAGATAAAGATATGCGGCCCTGTGTTCCTACGTCATATGTACCCGTTCGAGAGGTATATGGGAATTCTCAAGTCCTACGTACAGAATCGATCTCGACCGGAGGGCAACATCATCGAAGGTTATGCAACCGAAGAGGTCATTGAGTTCTGCGTCGATTACATGGCTCAGGTGGAACTGATAGGTGTGCCTCTATCTCGTCATGAGGGAAGGCTGGATGGTATCAGGATCATTGGAAGGAAATCAATCAGTCCCGATCTGGATACGTACGCTCAAACCCATTTCACGGTCTTGCAACACATGACCCAAGTGTCCCCGTACATCGACGAGCACAAAGACATGGTACGCCAACAGAATCCAGACCGGTCGGAGGTTTGGATCACGAGAGAGCACAACCGTCGGTTCAACGAATGGTTAAAGGTGCGAATCACTGGGAGGTCATCAAGTGATGATACGCTGCTATGGTTGGCAAAAGGGTCACAATTTACAATTATCACATGGCAAGGATACGACATAAATGGGTACACATTTTATACGGAAGCTCAGGATAGGAAGAGCACAGTCCAAAACAGTGGTGTCCGCATAGATGCATTCAGTAACGATGGCCTGAGGAGCTCGTACTATGGGCAAATAGAGGAGATATGGGAGCTCGACTACGTGCTTTTCAAGATCCCCCTATTTCGGTGTCGTTGGGTCCATCTCCCACAGGTGAAGGTCGACAAGTACCGTGTCACTACCGTGCACCTCGATCGTGTCGGATACAAAGACGAACCATTCGTACTGGCTAACCAAGTTGTTCAAGTCTTCTATGTAACCGACCCGGTAAATAAGAAGCTCCACGTAGTTCTTTATGGAAAAAGAAGGATTGTCGGAGTTGAGAATATAGTGGACGAGGAAGAATACAATCAATTTGACGAGTTGCCTCCTTTCGGAGACGGCATCAGGCTTGAGGAAAAACCCAGTGAGGAAGCCAGCTATATGCGTGTCGATCATCATGAAGGGCTATATTTTAATTAAGAATTTACTCCATTGTAATTAATTTATTCCATAACATCATGTGTTATGAACTTGTAATCTCTCGTACGTATATTTTGATGTCAACGTGGAATTGTCATGTGTTAATGTGTTATATATGAACCTGTCATCTTTGATATTGATGTCAATGTGGACGTTCATTGTAATGTGAAGTATCAAAATTAGATTCACTTGATTTGGAGTTGAGTTGAATTAGATATGAATTTTTGAAGTCAAATATGTTATGAGTTGAGTAAGAGCAAATCAGGTGGCCTCCTTATAAAAAGGCTATCACAGACGGTTCTATTAAAGAACCGTCTGTGATACGTTCCATATCACAGACGGTTGTATTATGAAACCGTATGTGATACGTTCCATATCACAGACGGTTGTGATATGAAACCGTCTGTGATATGTAACGTATCACAGACGGTTCTTTAATAGAACCGTCTGTGATAAGATATCACAAGAACCGTCTGTGATAGCCTTTTTATAAGGAGGCGCACCGCTAGGGTTTTGCTCTTTACTCGTCACTTCCTCTCCCACGCCCCTTAGGCTCTCGCGCGCTCTGTCGCCTCCTCTAGGGTTCGCCCGTTCACCTCCCCGGCTGTAAGCCCCGACACCGCCGCCCCCGACATCGACGACGCTGCCGCCGCCTCGACGCGCGGCCTCCTCCCCGTGTCAACCTCCTCCCTCTGCACTGGCCTCCTCCCCGCGCCGTCCTCCTCCCCTGCACCGGCCTCCTCCCCGCGCCGTCCTCCTCCCCGTGTCGGCCTCCTCCCCTGTACCGGCCTCCTCCCCCACGCCTCCCTCCTCCCCGTGTCGGCCTCCTCCCCTGCACCGGCCTCCTCCTTGAACCGTGAGTTCTTGTGCGGTATCCTCTCTATGAGTATTCCTATATTACGTTTGTGCATCACTGTAACATCCCAAAGTTCTGTTACCAAAATAAAATAAATAAAGATATTATTTTATTTGGATTTTCTAGCTGTCAAATATTTTTCTTGATTTTCTGTAATTTAAAAAGAGTTTTCTTTGTAAAAAAAATCAATTATTTAATTTCTTGGTTTTAAAGTTAAAAAGAAAATTTATGGAGTTTTCTGGGATTTTATTGGATTTAAAGTGAAAAGAAAATTTTAATTAATTTTTGGAATTTTCTGGTATTTAAAAAGGTTTTTCCTATTTTCTAGAACATAAAAATAATTACTGTACAAAAATAAAAACCAACTTTAAGTTGGAATTATTTTTATTAAGTCAAAAATAATTCAACGAATTTTTGTGAATTTTTCTAGAATTTGTGGACATTATTTGCTATTTTCTAAAAATACTTTTATCTTGGAAAATTCATAGAAAATGTTTCTGAACTCCAAATGAGTTGAACCAAATTATTTTGATCTTATAATTTTAGTCTCTATTTTATCCTTGAAACATCTCGATCGAACTCCGCAAGCGATTTCGGGTGAATATTCCCGTTCGTTGGATGAGTTCATCCCAATTGGGTTGATCCTATTCACCTATGTAAAATCTGAGCCTCAATTCAAATCCTTATTCTAAAAATATTTGATTTATTACTTAATTTGTATTTTGAATTTTTTTTAAAAAAAAACAATATATATATATATATATATAACAATCTTTTTGCATAGTCACCCATCCCAATCTTTCTCCCAGCACAGCACACTTAACATGCAAAGCTAACATGTGGCTGTTACCACCTTGCCTCTCTTGCTTTCAATCAATACATACCTTCCTTTTTCCCTTTTGTTCCTTCTCTCCCCTCCTTTCTTCTTCAACAAACTGAATCGTTTTCCTTGCTGGCAGCAAACACGCGCACAGTGCAGCCGCCATTGATGGCCATCACGAAGCTTTTCAAAACCGTATTTTCCTCCCCATCTCTCCCCCGAATCACGCACAGTCAAACCGCCACTCCCCACCTCCCCCATTCCCGGCCACCTTCCCATTCATCACGCACGTAAACACCGGATATTCTCTAATAACCGCCGAGATGCCCGCGCACATGATCTCCTCGCCCGTTACCCCTCGGCCCCTATATAAGAGAGCCCTAGGTGCCTCTCCTCTCCCTCATCCATCCCTTGAAATCTCAGCTCCTCCCTCCCTTTCTCCTCTCCACAATCGAAGTTTTTCCGTCGCAGGCCGAACATCGTTCATCGGTCATTTGTGCCACCTACAGTGGAGCTCCGCCACCATCGACCACACCCCTAGCTTCACCTCACGACGTTCTACGCGGTGCTCCCTCCCTCTTCGCCAGAACCTCACCGGAGAGCCGTCGCCTTCCTCCATGGCCGCCACCACTGTGCGCCCGTCGCCGTCGTCACCGGTCACCGTCCGTCGTGCCGCCACCACCTACGGCTTCGTCACAAGGTGAGCAATCCATTTTTGTTGTTCGCCGATCACCTCTTCCCTTCCTTTGGCCGGTGTGGCCATCTTTCCTTTTTCTCCATGCGTGCTGTTTCATTGGAGAAGAAGATGAACAGTGCTCATTTATCTAGTCAAGCATGTGTTTTGTACACACACGTTTAATTCCTTCTAAAAATTCGTTCTCTCACATACAAGCTCTAAATCTGTTGATTCTTCCTCCTAAATTCATCTAAATTTATCTACTATGTTTAGTATTTATTTCGTAATTTTTAGATTTTATTTATTTTTTGTTATTTATTTAGTCCTTTTTCCACATCATTGCCTTTCTCCTCGCCACCGGCCAACCTTGCGCGTTCCACCCCAACCAAGGTGAGC
Source organism: Ampelocalamus luodianensis (assembly GCA_036346255.1). Lineage (NCBI taxonomy): Eukaryota > Viridiplantae > Streptophyta > Magnoliopsida > Poales > Poaceae > Ampelocalamus > Ampelocalamus luodianensis. The sequence goes on along the minus strand of CM070627.1, from coordinate 8,999,501 downwards.
GTTGTGTTTCTCGCGGTTCCCTCTTTGTATCGCCACAAACCTCACCCGCTAACTCCTCTCCGTTCGCCCGCAACGTCGATGTCCGCCTGCCGCACGCCGAAGGTCTTCTGCGTCGGACCGCGTCGCCATCAAAAGTCATCTGGCCGAGACGTCTACACCGTTGAGTTTGCCTCTGTAATACCCCGAAAGTGTGACAAGCAAATAGTCGGGAGAGATTAAATGTTCGGGGAAGATTAATCTTACGGAGAGAATTTAATGGATTTTCGAGAGGGACCAACAGAAATTTCTCAATTCATCTTTTGAGAGGGGATTTTCATTGTTCCACTCCAACCAGGCTTGGGCCCGGCCCATGAGGAAAAGGGGTGGCCGGCCATGGGGCGCCACTCCCCCCAAACCCTAGCCCCACCTCCCCACCTCTCCACTCCCCACTCCCTCCTTGAGCCGCCACCTCCTCTCCCTCCCACACCTCTCCCCTTGGCTGCCCCCTCCCTTGTGCCCTCCCAAGATCCCCTCCAAGAAACCCCCATTGTTGCCGGCCAAAGAGGAAGAAGAAGGAGCCCCGTTGTTGCCGGCCAAAGAGGAAGAAAGGAGGAAGAAAGAAGGAGAAGAGAAGGAAGAAGAGAAGTGAGCGGGATCGCCATCCGGGGTTCATGGTCTTCAGCGGCTTCAAGGGTAACGCGTCGTTTGTGTTGGGTAATTAATCGTGGTAGAGTAATCGGGTAGTTTTTGGCTAGGTTGCAATCTGCCCGCTGTATTGGCAGATTCGTCCTGTAGCTTGCGCGGTCAATTTCTTATGATTAGATGCCGAATTAGGAGTTTTGGTCTCCTAGGAAGTTGTAGGTTATCTTTGTAGCTTTCATTGGCCACCAAGATCACCCAAATCCGATTAACGGTCAGGAAGTTATGAATTTTTTAGTATCGCTGCTCTGTTAATCTGTCAGTTTAGAACAGTCTGTAGAAAATGGGATGAATCTGCTAGTTAAGTTCGGAATCAGAGGACCTCAATATAACGAAAAATGTAGGTAATTTCCATACCTTTTGATAGAGATAAAGAACACAAGATTTGGACTTTCGTAGAAAAAGTTATGATGGTTTTAGTGATCTGTCCAGAGAACCCGACGTGATAATTGTTGCTCTGTAGGTTGGCTCGGTAGAGGTAGTAATTGGCAGAATCAAAAGGGCTCCCCAACTAAGTTTATTTAGGTAATTAAATTATCTTTCCAAAAAGTCTGAGAACACCTTATTTGGACCTCTGAGCAGAAAGTTATGAATTTTAGAAGTTGACTGTCCGCAGTGATCACCAAAGCGATCGCTAGGAATTGGAAGTTTGGAAAACGCTTGAGAGTTAGCGAGTTTTGTTTTGTTATTATTTATGCTCTTGGTCCAGCGTGTTGGCCTTAGATTGGGATACCTTTATGTTCAGGTGGGAGCGTGGTTCCAGGGGCAGCACCCTCTTCGCGTCCACCGTTCTCGTCAGTTGAGGCAAGTATTCGGGCCATTGTATATTTATGCTTGTATCTTGTGGATCGTTGTGTTTGGCTCCTAATAGCTATGCATGGAGGTTATGGTGATGAGTTCCAATTTATCTTGGTGAATGCAAGTACTCTGTTTGAGTGACTAATTATGACCGTTTGATAGAGGATGCTAATACTTTGATGCGTAATAACCATGCAAGGTTGATAGTATGGTAAGTAAGATTAAGGATGAAGGATACTAGAGAAATGATTAATTGATATTCATGAGTGATTGTTCAAATGTGCTAATATTATGATTAAATGTGCTATTCATGGTGCTAGAATGCTATGAATATCAATGATGGGGAATGCTAGAAGTATGAATAAGTTTATTCATGTATGATGTTGTTGTTAATGCTTACATGTTAATGATAATATGTTGAGTTCCTGCATATGAAGAACGTTATCATGGTGCATATGCATGTTGAGAGCATACAGGTGCCTTGGTCACGTGGTGACCAAGCACATCTGATTGAGTCCCCGTCATGTAAATGACGGGCTTGAGGTCCCACATTCGTGGAATGTGGGCTATGAGTAACGAGGTCCCCATCATTAAGATGATGGGCAATGGTCCCTATACATGTGGTGTATAGGCTCTTGGTCCCCGTGCCGTGCAGCGCGAGCAAGGGTACACAATGACGGTTGTATACCCCGCATTCACGGTAAAATGCGAAAGAGATAAAGTTGAGAAAGGTGCATTGCATTGGTTGCGTTCACATGAGCATGAAGACTATACTTTGGTGCTTTGTTTATCTTGGATTGTTGATGCTATGAATGATAACTTGCTTAGCCTTGTTGGTACTTGCTGAGTCTTTGGACTCACTCTTGCTTTGATGTGTTTTAGGTACAACCGCAAGACCGCATGCATGGGAGGGAGTAGATGAATTGGAAAGCACACACTACCTCACAACATTAAAGCAATTGTCATGTAGCTACATATAAGAATAAATAGATCACGAGAAATACCCATGGTTGTTTCATGATTCGATTATGGTTGTGAGAATAGTGTTAATTTGATTACATTCATATGATTATTTCTTATGCATGAGTGAATTGGACTATGAAATTATTGTTAAATGTTATGTTTACTCGTTAGATGCTATGGATAGTTTGAGTTTCAAAGTTAATCGTAATAATGAGAAAGTTTTGGTTATGTTTATGATATTATTCTACACGCTTGAATGAACTCGATTATGATTATATTGATAAATGTCTTGATCAATTGTTGGAACCTCGGTATAGGCGACTATACAAAGGAGGTTTTGTCGAGATTTTGTAATTGATCTTAGTTTAGCTTAGTTTAATTTAATTTTAGTAGTATTCGTGCTCAATGTTGAGTCATGTTATTCTGATTGGTATCGAGAGCGGGCTTTAGGTCCGTGGTTAATAGAAAAATATTAAATTGACACACTTGTACATGAGGTGGGATTGGGAATTACATTGCTTCCGCATTATCTATTGCTATGTTTCATTTGTTGGGCAGTTGTTGAGTTGCCTCGTGCTATCTTTCTTGTTGTTAATCTATGAAATGAGATGTTATGACATACTATATCTATGAATCTATTCTATGATTGCCATGAGATGATCATGAATAATCGTATTGGATTATATTGTTTATGCGTGTCGATAATGGTTGTTAAGAAGTGGAGACCGTGGTTGTGGCCTTGGACTTTGTCGGGCTATACCACCGCTCGTGGTAGACGCATAAAGTAGTTACCACAATACCTTAGTTGCAAGAGTTGAGCGTGAGTTGTTTTAGAAAGTTGATTTCTTTCTTGACCTCAATCTTGGCAAATTCTTGATCCGTGATGGATGATGAATTTCTCTGGGTTCTGGTTTATGGTGGTTGTTGAGTGTCAATGGTCTCTTATAGTTCTCTGAAACAATTATTGTTTTCCGTTGTTGAGTCGCTTTTGCTATTTGTGATCTTTCTCAATTGGCAATTATTGATAATTTCTTGGTTGTTCCTTCTTTCCTTTAGCAAAGAATGACTCATTTATTCGTTTGATAGTTGGGTATTGAGAATTTGAAGTTGCAAGTTTGCTAGCATGAGAAAGCTTTGGCTCTATGTGTTCCTTTTGGATTATTCAGTGTTGAGGTTTAAGGCATTACTTTTCTGTTGGAGATTGTTAAAATCTTTTTGTGATGCCTCGTTATGGTTAAATCAGAGATTGTAATCAAATAACTTGATATGGTATGGGTATCAAGATGAGTCATTGGTATGGTGCATAATTAATATTAATTAGTAACCTTGGAAGAGAAATTGATTAAGTTGATGTTGTCTTTTCCTAGTTCTTGATGAACGGTATATATGAGTAGTGAATAAGAGATATCAAGACGTATGAAACCTTGATGAACTAGTCTAGTCATTAAAACTGTTTAGGTTGCTAAACTTGTTGGGTTCTTTGGTTCCCATGGATTAATTTAATTGTGTGGAAAGAAAAAAAAATTAGAGGGAATACTAGATTTATGTATTCCCTAGTATGATTAGTTACTGGGACTTTGTATAACCGGTAACTGGATTGAATATCGGTAAATCTAGAAGTTATGATGGGAGTTCTATGTAGTTCTTCTGTATAGAATGACGCGATGAATTTGGTTGTAACATTGTTAAGACTTTTGATCGATAGAAGATTTCGATTTTGAAGTTTTAGTGTATCTTTCTGAAACCCAAATATGAGGAGGAACAGATTGGATACGTGTTTGTTAATGTCCATGTGATTTGGGAATAAAAGTAGGTAGCAACTAGATTTCATAATGAAGCGCTTGATAACAACAATGATTGTGGTATAACTGTTGTGTGTTGAAGTTTGATGATGAACATCGCTAAGAGTTGAACTGATATGGGCTTATGCCCATCTAATTGTGAATTAAACGGTTGATAAGGTGACCTTGATGAAAGGGTTATGATAGGAGCTTTTCAATTGTATAGTAGATCCCTTCTAAGTTTAATAGGTTGATGTATTGATGTTGTATGGTTTTGGTATACACTCGTTTTGAAGATGGGATGAAAGGATAGTATGGGAACTTTTAGTGAAACTCTGGGGCCTTTCTAATGGAATAGTTGATGATAAATATTCGTGTTCAGAGTATATTATTCTGATGTTAGTAAGATTATTTGCAAGGGTTGGTGACTTGAGTGTGTGGTGATGATTCTTTTAGAAGTAAAGTAATTTGATCGTCTTTCGTAAATGAGATTTTGTGAGAGTGTTTCGAGTTTTGCGGTGGGGATCATTTGGACCTCTTGAGTTATGTGGTGATTGAGTTGCTTTGAGCAAAGTGATATGTTGAAAGATTTTATTGGTTCTCAAGTTGTTCCTATGATTTGGTCATAAGAGCTTATCTTGTTTAAGCTGGCAAGGTGATGTAGTAATCACAGAAAATAAGTATCCTTGTTAAAGGAAGGAGAGAAGTTAAGTGTTTGAGATTTAGGTCATTTTGCATCTTGCGGTTTATTTGAGAGTACTTAAACCTTATGCAGTTGTTCAAAGGGTATTACGTTCTTCTCTTTTGTGGTTTGGTATTCGCTATCAGTAGGGCTTGAGCCCTCGACTGTTGACGTTCCCTTATGTTTTTTCGAGTTCTTGGCCTAAGTGACAGTTTCCTTGGTCTTGTGTTCGCTGCAGTGGTACATGTTTTCCATGTTGTTGAAAAAAAATTGATTCCTTTCGCTCTTTCTTTTGAGGAAGAATCAACCTATTCGTTTCACCTGAGTCTTTTGAGGTGTTGAATAATTGTAGTGGTGAAACCGTGGGTTGTAAGTTGTTCGATGAGCGTTGAGGATGAAATAATTTCGTAATATAGTTCTTTGAGAGAAGTCTAACTCAATGGAAGTTTGTCTTATGAGAGTTAAACTTGATGATGTGATTTAATGAGAGTGGGATTATAAAGTAATCGAATCGTTATGTCAATTAATGGGATAATGGAATATGTTGAGTAATGTCAAGAGTGATTTGGCTCTAAATGAGTAACCTTCTGAGAGTTATAATCCTTGTAATGGTTAACTGGTCAAGAAAATATTTTCATGAAGATTTTAATGAGTAAGTATGTTGGAATTGTGGATTTTTAGGGATTTAATCTGAGGATTTCCCAATACTTTATATGAGAATTTCGTTGCAAAAGTCTCGGAGGTTAAATTTGGGCTTTGCATAGTTATGCTAGAACTTTGAACGCCCATTGATAATGTGAAAAAAAAAAGTAAAAGTGGTGGATTTCGAACAGTGGGATGGTCATTGATAGAAATATTTTTATGAAATACATGAGAATATGTGATGTGAATTCCGAGTTTCCCATTATTGAAGATTGAGGTAAGGTGATTACGTGCGAAGATCCATTTTGGGATGCATCAGAAGTTATCTATCAAAGTAATTCTGTCAGTAAAGGAAATCGGTTAGAGAATGTTTTGTGAGATCATCAAAGTCCCTTTTCAAAGGTGTTGACAAGGTGTTTTGATTTGGGTTTGGCGTTGAGATCGCCAAGTTAAGAGTAACAGGTTAGTGTCTTGTGCGATGAATCGGTATTCCAAAAAGTTGTGAGAAATTTTAATTTCTAAAGGAGAAATTGAGAAAAGATTATTTCCTTGAGTACCGAAACGCTCTCTTGATTCTTGTTTGAACTATGAGTTTATGTTGGATGTCTTTCGCATATGGGGCTTGACTTTATGTTGGCATGTGTGGTTCTTATCTGTACAAAAAGAATAAAAGAAATGATGGATTTGGATATTCGAGTGATTTCTCTTTTAGCGATCGTGGTGTTTATTTGCAAATTTTCTAACTTGAAGGTGGAAAGATTTTCGTGATAATCTTCGATTCTGAATTTGACTTCTTTAGTATCGAGTTGGTAACGTTTGGTTGCGTTGAGAGTCCTTCTTTTTCATTTGGGCTATGTCAGTAAAAGAGTGTGGTTAAAGTGAGTTCTGGCGTGTGGTTCGGTATCTTTGGGAAGTTTAACCCAAGATACATTGGCTTGTTCTCGCTAGTTGGCGTACGCCGTGTTTGTCTCGAGTCCGTCGCGAGTATGTAACGTCTTGTATGTTTTGGTGTTGAGTGAGTACCTGGAGATCCGAGTTTGAGGTTTTGTTTGCGCCTGACCATCGAGTGAGGTCTTACCCTTGAGTCTTGTCCGATGAGTGTACCTGGAATGTCGAGTTGAGCGTTAGTACAGACGTCGATTTACGTCCCGGTGTTGTGGCTTCTTCTGTTGGAGAGATAGGCCACTTGAGAGTTGAAGTCTCACGTGAGCGAGTTTAGTAAGAGTTGATCGCGTAGGTATCTATTGTTAAGTTCTAGTCGCGGTTTTCTTTCGTGTAGATTGGCGTTTAGATTCGGGGTCGAATCCTGTTAAGGGGGGTAGAATGTAATACCCCGAAAGTGTGACAAGCAAATAGTCGGGAGAGATTAAATGTTCGGGGAAGATTAATCTTACGGGAGAGAATTTAATGGATTTTCGAGAGGGACCAACAGGAAATTTCTCAATTCATCTTTTTGAGAGGGGGATTTTCGCTGTTCCACTCCAACCTGGGCTTGGGCCCCGGCCCATGAGGGAAAAGGGGGGTGGCCGGCCATAGGGGGGGCGCCACTCCCCCCAAACCCTAGCCCCACCTCCCCACCTCTCCACTCCCCCACTCCCTCCCCTTGAGCCGCCACCTCCTCTCCCTCCCACACCTCTCCCCTTGGCTGCCTCCTCCCTTGTGCCCTCCCAAGATCCTCTCAAGAAACCCCATTGTTGCCGGCCAAAGAGGAAGAAGAAGGAGCCCCGTTGTTGCCGGCCAAAGAGGAAGAAAGGAGGGAAGAAAGAAGGGAGAAGAGAAGGAAGAAGAGAAGTGAGCGGGATCGCCATCCGGGGTTCATGGTCTTCAGCGGCTTCAAGGGTAACGCGTCGTTTGTGTTGGGTAATTAATCGTGGTAGAGTAATCGGGTAGTTTTTGGCTAGGTTGCAATCTGCCCGCTGTATTGGCAGATTCGTCCTGTAGCTTGCGCGGTCAATTTCTTATGGTTAGATGCCGAATTAGGAGTTTTGGTCTCCTAGGAAGTTGTAGGTTATCTTTGTAGCTTTCATTGGCCACCAAGATCACCCAAATCCGATTAACGGTCAGGAAGTTATGAATTTTTTAGTATCGCTGCTCTGTTAATCTGTCAGTTTAGAACAGTCTGTAGAAAATGGGATGAATCTGCTAGTTAAGTTCGGAATCAGAGGACCTCAATATAACGAAAAATGTAGGTAATTTCCATACCTTTTGATAGAGATAAAGAACACAAGATTTGGACTTTCGTAGAAAAAGTTATGATGGTTTTAGTGATCTGTCCAGAGAACCCGACGTGATAATTGTTGCTCTGTAGGTTGGCTCAGTAGAGGTAGTAATTGGCAGAATCAAAAGGCTCCCAACTAAGTTTATTTAGGTAATTAAATTATCTTTCCAAAAGTCTGAGAACACCTTATTTGGACCTCTGAGCAGAAAGTTATGAATTTTAGAAGTTGACTGTCCGCAGTGATCACCAAAGCGATCGCTAGGAATTGGAAGTTTGGAAAACGCTTGAGAGTTAGCGAGTTTTGTTTTGTTATTATTTATGCTCTTGGTCCAGCGTGTTGGCCTTAGATTGGGATACCTTTATGTTCAGGTGGGAGCGTGGTTCCAGGGGCAGCACCTCTTCGCGTCCACCGTTCTCGTCAGATTGAGGCAAGTATTCGGCCATTGTATATTTATGCTTGTATCTTGTGGATGTTTGTGTTTGGCTCCTAATAGCTATGCATGGAGGTTATGGTGATGAGTTCCAATTTATCTTGGTGAATGCAAGTACTCTGTTTGAGTGACTAATTATGACCGTTTGATAGAGGATGCTAATACTTTGATGCGTAATAACCATGCAAGGTTGATAGTATGGTAAGTAAGATTAAGGATGAAGGATACTAGAGAAATGATTAATTGATATTCATGAGTGATTGTTCAAATGTGCTAATATTATGATTAAATGTGCTATTCATGGTGCTAGAATGCTATGAATATCAATGATGGGGAATGCTAGAAGTATGAATAAGTTTATTCATGTATGATGTTGTTGTTAATGCTTACATGTTAATGATAATATGTTGAGTTCCTGCATATGAAGAACGTTATCATGGTGCATATGCATGTTGAGAGCATACAGGTGCCTTGGTCACGTGGTGACCAAGCACATACAGTTGAGTCCCGTCATGTAAATGACGGGCTTGAGGTCCCCACATTCGTGGAATGTGGGCTATGAGCAACGAGGTCCCCATCATTAAGATGATGGGCAATGGTCCCTATACATGTGGTGTATAGGCTCTTGGTCCCTGTGCCAGTGGGCACAGGCAAGGGTACACAGCGACGGTTGTATACCCCGCATTACCGGTAAAATGCGAAAAGAGATAAAGTTGAGAAAGGTGCATTGCATTGGTTGCGTTCACATGAGCATGAAGACTATACTTTGGTGCTTTGTTTATCTTGGATTGTTGATGCTATGAATGATAACTTGCTTAGCCTTGTTGGTACTTGCTGAGTCTTTGGACTCACTCTTGCTTTGATGTGTTTTAGGTACAACTGGCAAGACTGGCATGCATGGGAGGGAGTAGATGAATTGGAAAGCACACACTACCTCACAACATTAAAGCAATTGTCATGTAGCTACATATAAGAATAAATAGACTGCTGAGAAATACCCATGGTTGTTTCATGATTCTGATTATGGTTGTGAGAATAGTGTTAATTTGATTACATTCATATGATTATTTCTTATGCATGAGTGAATTGGACTATGAAATTATTGTTAAATGTTATGTTTACCTTAGATGCTATGGATAGTTTGAGTTTCAGTTAATCAGAATAATGAGAAAGTTTTGGTTATGTTTATGATATTATTCTACACGCTTGAATGAACCTGATTATGATTATATTGATAAATGTCTTGATCAATTGTTGGAACCTCGGTATAGGCGACTATACAAAGGAGGTTTTGTCGAGATTTTGTAATTGATCTTAGTTTAGCTTAGTTTAATTTAATTTTAGTAGTATTCCAGGCTCAATGTTGAGCTGGGGTGTTACAGCCTCGGTGCGTCGTGCTTCCATCATCATTGCCATGGCCATAAAACTCTTTCCTTTTTCCCATTCAATCCGAAACCATAATTTCGGCGTGAATAGTATAATTTTTGAAATTCTATTATTTCATGCGACTTTCAACCTTCCGGAATTTCGTTCTCCCTCATACGAACTCCTATATTCATATAAAGTCGATACCTTCTGTCCAGTATTTATTTTATAATTTTTGGATTTTATTTGGATTTTATTTGAATATTATTTGAATTCGGATCGTATACACGTATAGATTTCGACGACTTCGGACGACCGGATTTCGACACCATTTGAGAGCATCGATTAAACAAGCAGGGCAAGTTATACCTTTGATCATGTTGACCCTAATATTTTAAATTATTTAATTCTGTTTTAAATTATTATTGCATGCATATTTTTATTCAGTTATTTTAAATTCCTGTTTTAAATGTCTAGCTATTCTATTTCCTTTGTATGGCCAATGTTGATACTTGATTTGTCATTCCCTTGTCACCATAGTCAAAATAAAATTTGATAAATTATATACTTAGCCATGCTTGGACCAAAAATATTTGATTTGGGGAATTTCACCAAAAGTTGTTTAAATTGTACCCTTGGCATTGGTGTGTCATGGAAGTTTTACAAATGCTTGAAAAATAAAATAAAATGATGGTTTGGACTTGGGCGAATTGGTTGTCTGGTGGGTGCAGGTTTATGCACGGGCTCAACTGGTAGGTTGAGGCCCGTGGTTCGTTGGTTGTCGCCAGTCGCTTAAGGACCGGTCTTGAGCCGCATCTTGCTAAGCCACATCGTACTACCACATGTCTTGTATGGGCAGGACTTGGCTGATTAATTTGCAAAGTTCCATCATGGTCGTTCCTATTGATGCGGTGGGTAGTCTTTCATGACTTTGTTAGTCCCACCTGGCGCAAGATGGGGCCTGAACTCTGCGGACAGGTAGTCCAAAGGGGGCGAAACCTTAGCGAGGGAGGACTATAGTTGAATGATGCGTTGTAAAGGCCTCGTGATGATCACTTAGTCGCACACCTTCGGAAGTGTGCCAGACGGACATTAAAAGTTGATTATCTCGTGTGGGTAAAGTTGTACAACCTCTGCAGAGTGTAAAACTATTCGAATAGCCGTGTCCACGGTCATGGACATGCTGGCAAAGCCACTCAAAGTTATACTTCGATTTCAAAATATTTTTGTAAAACAGTTTGACATGGATGGGTGTCCATGAGAAAAGTTATGGGTTGAAGCCCCGGGTTGGTGCCCGTGTTTATGTTGGTGTTAGGTTGGTGCCTACACTATCTTTATCAATTCAAAATCAATTTTAGATTTTATAAAACTTGAGCTTTTGAACTTAGTATGGTATTTAATGTCAAATGTTGTTTTTGCACAAATAACACTATAAGCCTTCATTTGTTACATCCATTTATGCATGTCATTTTGTTATTTGACGGGTGTAACTTGCGAGCACGGAAGTTGTGCTCATACTTGCTTAATGCAAACAAATTTCAAAGGAGAAGAACTTCGCTTCAGGTCTGGATCATGACGACTAGGCCTCTACCCCAGTCGATTGCCTGTGGCAGATCAGCTGGACTCCACTACTTCTTCATCATCTTCCGCTGTGTTTATTTAATGTTGCCCTATAAGGCTATCTTGTAATCAACTCTGTTGTTATTTAATAAATTTTAGCGTTTATGATTGTGTTATCACACTTGTTTACTGTGTGAGCTAGCCACTGGTCATGGGACTAGGTCAGTTATGCACAGAAGATCTGGGATGTTACTCCTGAGTCTTACAATCACTTTGGCTTTCTGTTGTTAGGTTTAATATATAGCTTTATTCTTTTTGGTTGTCAGTTCTGCATAGTTCAAATTATCCTTGTATGAGCTAGTTGATCTTTGTGAGATACATAGTTATTCTCAATCTGTGGATAAGGCTTCTGTGAGTATTCCTATATTACGTTTGAGCATCACTTTGGCTTTCTGTTGTTAGGTTTAATATATAGCTTTATTCCTTTTGGTTGTCAGTTCTGCATAGTTCAGATTATCCTTGTATGAGCTAGTTGATCTTTGTGAGATACATAGTTATTCTCAATCTGTGGATAAGGCTTATTGCTGAAATGATATTATGATCATCTTGATATCATTGCTCTGTTCTGTTTTTCATAACAGAGTGTCTTCTGTTGTCCCGGTGGATATATTGACTTTGATAGTCTTTGATAATCTGTGAACTGAATCTAGTACTAAAGATATTGCAAATTGATCCGTAATACTCCGGAAGTGTAAGAAGCCAATAATCGGGTTAAATTAATTTAATCGGGAGAGATTAATTAATCGGGAGGAGGGTTCTTTTAGAAAATCACCAAATCAGGAAATGAGAGGGGTTTTTCCGTTTAGTTGTCAACTGGCTTGGGCCTAGGCCCATGTGGCTGGCCGGCCATAGGGGAGGCGCCACCCTCCCCAAAACCCTAGCCGCCCCACCTATTCCCTCTTCCCCTCCCTTGGCCGCCACTTCCTCTTCCCCTTGCGCATCCTCCCGTCCAAAGACTCTCCCCCTTGCATCCCTTGCTATCCATCTCCAACCATGGGTGGTCTCCCTTCCATTGATGCCAGCCAAAGGAAGGAGGGACAAGCCCTATGTGCCGCCGGCCATGGTAGAAGAGAAGAAGAAGAGGGAGGAGGAGGAAGATCATCTTCTCCAAGGTTCTCTCGCCTACTTCCTGGTTGCTACAAGGGTAACGAATGCCGATTCTCATCGTTTGATTAGTGGTAGATGTGTTTTGGTTCAAATTTCATTAGATCGTATTGCTGCGACTAGAAAGTTAATTCTGACCAGAATGTTGCGTGGTCTGTTTCGTGGCTTTAAAGGCAGAATTAGGAGTTTTTATCTCCTAGAGTTATGTAGGTCTTGTTCTTAGCTTTCAATGGCCGCCAAGAACGCCCAAATCCGATTAACGGTTAGAAAGTTATGAATTGTTTAGTGCCGCTGTCTGGTTAATCTGTCAACTTCCTGACAGTCTGTAGAAAACTGAATTAAACTATTAGTTAATGACAAAATCAGAGGATCTCAGTCTAACTAAAAATTTAGGTATTTTCCATACCTTTTCATAGAGATAAAGAACGCAAGATTTGGACCTTCGTGACAAAAGTTATGGTGGTTTTAGTGTACTGTCCAGAGAACCCGACGTGAATTCTGATGTTCTGTAGATTGGCTTGGTAGGGGAAGTAAATGGAGGAATCAGAAGGGCTCTCCAACTAAGTTTATTTAGGTAATTTAATTACCTTTTCAGAAAGTATAAGATCATCTTATTTGGATTCCTGAGAAGAAAGTTATGTATTTTAGAAGTTGACTGTCTACAGTGTGCGCCAAATCGATCGCTAGAAATTGGAAGTTGGGAAACACTTGAGGGGTTTAGCAAGTTCATTTGTGTTGTTCTTATGCTCTTGGTTCAGTATGTTGGTCTTAGATTGGGTTATCTTAATATTCGGGTGGGAGCGTGGTTCCAGGGGCAGTACCCTCTTCGCGTCCACCGTTCTCGCACGGTTGAGGCAAGTGTTCGGGCTATAATATATGTATGCTTGCATGATGTGATTGTGGTGTATCTTGATCGTATAGCCATGCATGCCCGATATGAGATGAGTTACCGCTTATCTTGATGATCACTGGTTATGGTTAAAGGTTCTTCCGCATGTTGTTATCGCTTACATGTTAATGAGAATATGTTGTATTCCTGCTTATGAAAATGTTATCATGGTGCATATGCATGTTGAGAGCATACAAGTGCCTTGGTCACGTGGTGACCAAGCACATACAGTTGAGGTCCCTGTCATGTAGATGACGGGCTTGAGGTCCCCACATTCGTGGAATGTGGGCTATGAATAAAGATGTCCCCATCATTAAGATGATGGGCAAAGGTTCCTATACATGTGGTGTATAGGCTTTTGGTCCCTGTGCCAGAGGGCACAGGCAAGGGTATACAGCGACGGTTGTATACCCCGCATTACCGGTAAAATGCGAAAAGTGATAAAGTTCAAAGGAGCATTGCATTGGTTGCATATCATGAGATAAATGGCTATGTTTAGTGTAATGATATTGTGGATTATCGATGCTATGTTTGAGTTCATGTTTAAAGCCTTGTTGATACTTGCTGAGTCTTTGGGCTCACTCTTGCTTTAATGTGTTTTAGGTACCATTGGCAGGAACAACACGCATGGGAGGGAGTAGTTACTGGATGCACTCACTACCTCACACTCTTAAAGCGTTGGCCACTTAGCTTCAATTTAGAAATAAATAGACTGTTTGAATATCACCCATAGATGGTTTGGTTTGAGTTTCAGTTTATTTGTAATAATGAGATGGCCGGTCCTGGTTTGCTCTTGAATTATCATGCAAGATTGAGTAAGCTTGTTTATGAGATTTTGTTATATGCCATGATTTGATATTGAACTCTCGATATAGCTGATTAAACAAAGGAGGCTCTGCCGAAAATTTGTAATTTGTGCTAGGTTAGTTTAGTTCCAGTAGCATTCCAGGCTCTTTGTGAGTTGGGGTGTTACAGTTGGTATCAGAGCGGGCTTTAGGTCCGTGGTTAATAGAAAAATATTAAATTGACACACTGTGCACAGTAGGTGGGGTTGGGAATTACATTGCTTCCGCATTATCTGTAGTTATGTTTCATTTGTTGAACAATTGTTGAATTGCCTCTGTACTATCTTTCTTGTCTATGCTATGATATGTTATGATATTCTATATCTATGAATCTATTCTATGATTGCCATGAGATAATCATGTATAATCATATGTGATTATGTTGTTTATGCGTGTCGATAATGGTTGTTAAGAAGTGGAGTTCGTGGTTGTGGCCTTGGACTTTGTCAGGTTATACCACCGTTCGTGGTAGACGAATAGAGTAGTTACCCTGAATACTATAGTTGCAGGAGTTGAGCGTGAGCTGCTTTAGAAAGTTGATTTCTTTCTTGACCTCAAATCTTGGCAAATTCTTGTTCTGTGGTGGATGATGAATTTCTCTTGGGTTCGTGATTCATGTTAGTTGTTGTGTTTCAATGGTCTCTAATGGTTCTCTGAAACAATTATTGTTTTCCGACTGTTGAGCTGTTTTTACTACTTGTGATCTTCCTCAATTGGTAATATTGATAATTCCATGGTTGTCCCTTCTTTCTCATTGGAAAGAATGACTCATGCATTCGTTTGATAGTTTGGGGTAATGAGAGTTTATGTTGCAAGTTTGTTAGCATGAGAAAGCTTTGGCTCTATGTATTCCTTTTGGATTATTCCGAGTGTTGAAGTTTAATGCATTTCTTTTCTGGTGGAAATTGTTAAAATCCTTTTGTGATGCCTCGTTATGGTTAAATCAGAGATTGTAATCAAATAACTCGTTTTGGTATGGGTATCAAGTTGAGTCATTGGTGTGGTGCGTAATTAATATTAATTAGTAACCTTGGAAGTAAAAATTGATTAAGTTGATGTTGTCATCTACTAGTTCTTGATGAACTGTATATATGAGTTGTGACTGAGAGTATGTCCATACTTATTTGGAGTCAAGAGAGATATTAAGAAGTATGGAACATTGATGAACTAGTCTTATCATTAAAACTATTTAGGTTGCTAAACTTATTGGGTTCATTGGTTCTAATGGATTAATTTAATTGTGTGGAAAGGGAAACTAGAGGAAATGCTAGATTTACATATTCCTTAGTATGATTAATTATCGAAATTGTGTTCAATCGATTGAAGGGATTGAGTATGGGTGGATCTAGAACTTATGGGAAGAGTTCTATATAGTTCCTCTATATAGAGTGACTCAATGAAATTCGTTGTAGTGTTATTGAGACTTTTGATCGATAGAAGATTTCGATTTTTTTTTGAAGTTTTAGTGTATGTTTGCCGAAATCCACATATGAGGAGGGACAATTGAATATGTGCTTGTAATTATCCATGTGACTTGAAAAAAAAGGTAGCAACTGGATTTCATAATGAAGCCAGTTGATAATAACAATGGTTGGAGTATAACTGTCGTGTGTTGAAGTTTGATGTTGAGCATCACAAAAAGTTGAACTGAAACGTGTTAATAGGTGGCTTATGCCCGCATGATTGTGAAAACATCGGATGATAATGTTTCCTTGATGAAAGAGTTTTGGTAGGACCTTTTCAATTGTGTAGTAGACCCCTTCTAAACTTAAGAGGTTGTTGTAGTGGGGTAGTATGGTTTTGGTATACACTCGTTTTGAAGATGGGATGAAAAGGTAGTATGAAACAATTTGATGAAACTTTGGGGCTTTCTAATGAAATAGTTGATGATAAAGATTCGTGTTCATAGTGTATTATTCTTGATGTTAGTAAGATTATCTCAAGAGATTGTGACTTGTGTGTGTGGTGATGAATCTTTTATAAATAAAGTAATTTGATCGTCTTTCGTAATTTGGATTTAGTAAAAGTGTTTGAGTTTTGCGGTTGTGATTATTTGGACCTCTTGAGTATTGTGGTGATTGAGTTTGATTCGAGCAAGTGACATGTCGAAAGATTTTATTGGTTCTTAAGTGGTTTCTGTGATTTGGATTTTTAGAGCTTATCATGTTTAAGCTGGCAAAGAGAGGTAGTAATCACAGAGAATAACTTTCCTTGTAAAAGGAAGGAGTGAAGTATAAGTGTTTGAGATTTAAGACGTTTCACATCTTGCAGTTTATTTGAGTGTGCTTGAACCTGATGCAATTGTTCCATAAGGGTTTATCAATTTTCAAAGGGCATTACGTTTTTCTCTTTTGTGGTTTGGTATTCGCTTTCAATAGGGCTTGTGTAATATCCCGTTTGTCGTTAGTGGATGTAATAAAAAAAATTAGAGAGGGAATTAAGATAATTAAAAGAGAAAAAAATCAGAAATTGAGAGAGAAATGGGCCACGCAGCCCATAGTCAAGTGGAGGAAAAAGCAGCTTAGTGGCCCATGGCCCATGAGGAAACCAGAAACCAACTAAAGAAGGAGGGGGAACCTAGGGTGCTACAGTAGCACCGCACCGCACCGTAGCACGGATCAGAGCAACCCATCTCCTCTATGGTGGTGCCCTCTCCTCCGATGCCTCTTCATTGTGGTGGCCGGCCAAGAAAAAAGGAAGAAGAAGGAAGAAAGGAGAAGGGAAGAAGAGAGGGAAGGGTAAGATTCACGGATTGCATCGCGGTCTATAGCGGTTCGTCAAGGGTAACCCCGGTTTGCCCCCGAATAGATGCATATTTGATTGTTGTAGCAATGTCGGTATTTCTGTCTCCTCAGGACAGATCGCGTTAGACAGACGATTTGATATAGTTAAGTGCGGATTCGGTCTTGGGCTTCTCCTAGAGAGTTGTATAAGACGTCAATAGCTTTCGATGAAGTGCTAGATCATATTATTTGGACCTCTGTAGAAAAAGTTATGAATTTTTTAGTGCGATTGTTCTGCGAATCTGTCAGTATTCTGACAGGTTTTAGTAATCTGACTTTAGAGATCAGTTAAATGGAGAATTAGAGGATCTCAGTATAACGACAGTTGTAGATAATTGTCGTAGCTTTCAGGGAAGGCCAAGAACGCGACATTTGAACAAATGAGCTGAAAGTTATGTTAGTTTTAGTGCTCTGTCCAGAAAGGGTGACGTGAAATCGATGTTTTGTTAATCAGCTTAAAAGTGATTTTAGATGGCCGAATCAGGGAGGCTCACCAACTTGGTTTAGTTGGGAAATTTGATTACCTTTCAATGAAGTCCAAGAACACCTAATTTGGACCACTGTACGGAAAGATATGAATTTTAGAACTTGACTATTCACAGAAGGCATTTCAGTACTTAAGAAAGCGGAGTCGGGATCGCGTTGCAATTTGCTACTTGATGAGTTCGCTTATTTAATTCATATTTTTCGTTACTATGGTCTTAGTTTATATTCATAATGTATTAGGTGGGGATTGGTACCGAGGCAGCACCGCCTTCACGTTCTCCATTCGCACGCCGTTAAGGCAAGTGCATTGTTTGATTCGTGGTTGCGATTGATTGGTGTTTGTGTGCTTTTTCGATATGTGATAGTATAGTGAGATTGATGGCATGATGTTGGTTTAAGATTGGTGGATGCTCCAAATATGTTTATGCTCTGTTGTGGTATGATGTTATCGCTTTGTGGTAAATTGATGATGATTAAATGATGAGCATGTGCATATTGAGATCATGTTGAGGCTTGGTCACGTGGTGACCAAGAATGTTTCTTTGAGATCCCGCCATGAATGTGACGGGCTCGAGATCCCCACACTGTGGGAGTGTGGGCATGAGGTCCTCAATACTTCGGAGTATTGGGCAATTGGTCCTCGTGCGCGCGGCGCCATGCAGACATGGGTATGCGGCGACGGTTGCATACTTTGCATTACGGTGTAATGCACAAAGAAAGATAAAGAGAAAGGACCCTTGAGCATTGCATTTGCATATGAGATGTTCTATTGTTGATCTCCTTTACATGGATGCTGATGTTATAGTTTCTTTATGTACTTGCTGAGTCTGTGGACTCACTCTTGCTTTTATTGTTGTTTTAGGTACCCGAGCCAAGAACGATATGCATGGGGGGGAGTAGTCTGCTAGTCACACACTTGCCACATGAACTAAATAAATATGAATGATCTTCAGAACGTAATTGTTTTAGTAATTGGGCGAGATGCCCAAAGATTTATTATGTTTCGTCTCATGCAATGGATTAAATGTAATAATGATGAGTAGTAGAAATTCATATCTCTCTAGTTATGTTAGATAATTAGCATGTCTTTGATTATCTTTTGATGTCTTTGGAAGAAGGTTTTAGTTAATATTTGAATTGTCTGTTTGTTGGAACCTTCGTGTAATTAACTTTACAAGGGAGGTTCTGCCGAAATTTATTAAGATTGTCTAGTTTGGAATTATTAGAGTTTGTTTAGTAGCATTTCAGGCTCTTGTCGGGCTGGGGTGTTATAGCTTGAGCCCTCGACTGTTGGTTTTCCCTTATGTTTTCCGAGTACCTTGCCTAAGTGACTATTTTTTTTTCTTTTCCTTGGCCCTGTGTTCACTGCGGGTGGCACATATTTTCTTAGTTGATGAAAATTGATTCCATTAGCTCTTTCTTTTGAGAAAGAATCAATCTATTCGTTTCACCGGAGTCTTTTGAGGTGTTTAATAATTGTAATTATGAAACTTTGGGTTGGAAGTTATTCGATGAGCATTGGAGGATGAAATAATTTCGTAATATAATTCTTTGAGAGAAGTTTAACTCATTAGAAGATTGTCTTTGGAGTTTAAACTAATTGCATTATTGCAACTATTAGAACCTATGGAGATTTGTGATCCAAGATCCTTTGTTCAATTCGGGTGGAACATTAGAATTTTCGAGAGGATGAGAATCTTGATCAATGTATTAGAGTGTCGCGATTGAGTACCTTGCACGGTTGTGCAGATGAATTATGATAGTGTTGCAATGAGAGTAGTATTAGCGAAGTAATCTGATCGTTAAAGTGATTAATGCGGTAGACGGGATGATTGGATTATTGCTGGGAAAGACTTGGACTTAGTAAATAACTCTTTAAGAGTTAGAATCTTTACAAAGATAATTAGGTCAAGAAGATATTTTCATGTTGATGTTAATGCGCGAGTATGTATGGGCTGTGACAATTTTTTTAGGGATTTTAATCAGAGGTTTTCCCTATCTTCTTTATGAGAAGTTCATTGTAGGAGTCTTGGAGTTTAATTTGGGCTTTGCATTTTTATGCTAGGACTTGGGACGCCCAATGATTATGTGTAGAGGAAGTAGATTAAGGGTGGATTTCGAACGGTGGGATGATCATTGATAGAGCCCTTTTTGATGAAGTATATGAATGTGAGAGCTGGGAATTCCAAGTTGTTTATTCCTAAAAGATTGAGGTGATGTGATTGCGTGTGTGATCTATTTTGAGATGCATTGGAAGTCATCATCACACATTAATCATGTCGATAGAGGAGTTGTGGAGATAAAGTTTTGGTGGCGTGATAGAGCCTTTATACGGAGCGTGGATGATGTATTTCGACTTGAGCGTAACTTTGAGAATGTCAAGTTAAGAGGGATGAGTTAGTGTGTTTTGCATGAACTGAAATTCCAAAGTTGAGAGAGATTTTATTCCT
Organism: Ampelocalamus luodianensis; assembly: GCA_036346255.1. NCBI lineage: Eukaryota > Viridiplantae > Streptophyta > Magnoliopsida > Poales > Poaceae > Ampelocalamus > Ampelocalamus luodianensis. Next base: position 8,979,766 of record CM070627.1, on the reverse strand, counting down.
AAAAGAGATATTGAGGAATTGATACTTTCAAAGAAGTGAATCGCTTCTCGATTCTCGCTTGAGTTTTGTGTCGATGACCAATGTCTTTTGTAAGTTGAGTTTGACTCGATTTTGGTATGTGTGGTTCTTATCGGTTCAGGAAGAATAAAGGAAGTTTTTGATTTAGGCATTTAAAATGATTCCTCCTTTGGTTTTCGTGATGTTTATTCGCAAACTGCCACTTGGAAGGTCGAAATGTTTTTCGTGATGAAATTTCGATTTCTGGATTTGACTCTTTAGTACCGAGCTGGTAACGCTTAGTTGCGATGTGAATCTTTCGTTTTCAGATGGGTTTTGTTGGTAAAAGAGTTTGTTTAAAGAGAGTTTTGTCGTATGTTTCTGGTTAAAGGAGGTGATCCTTGCTTTGGTGAAGAGTTTAACTGAGAGGGGGAACATGTAACATCCCAATTTTTCTGAGCCTTAAAAATCCTTTGAGTAGTTAGTAGGGAAAAATTCACCATTTGATTTTATTTGAATTTAATTTCAAAAGCTTAATATTGGACTTTGCAAACAAAAACATTTAATATGAATAATCCCAACATGAACATTAGTCAAAACTATTTTATTTGGGTTCTATGTGCTCAGATATATTTTCTAGATTTTTCTAGAATTTTTCTGAGTTCATTTGCTATTTTCTATTGCCTATTTGAATTTCTGGTATTTTCTAAAATAGAAAATCTATTAAAATCTCAGTTAATCCTTTGGGCCGAAATCCAAACCTCCGGCCCATTCTCTCCGCCATCACCAGCCCGCGGCCAGGCTACGCCCGCTGCGCGCCTCCACGACATGCGGGCCCCGCATGCCGCCCCTCCTCTCTCTCTCTCTCGAGCACCCGATCATCCTCCACCGTCCGATCAAGGATGAACGGCTAGATGCGCGCAAGGCAACCGGAGTTGTCCGAATGTTCCTTGATTTTGGGCCGCTCGATCAAGATCCAACGGTCGCCGATCTCGAGTCCGCTTTGCGTACCGCGCGCTTTCACACGCGACTCACGCGAGCCGTGTCTCGACGTGTGGGTCCCACCGCCACGCCATCATCGCCTCGAGGCGGACTGGTTCCGATTTCGCTACCGCCGCCGCTCGCCGCTTTGGCGCCCGTGCCTAGACCTTCCCGAGCCGCGCCTATATAAGGAGGGCAAGCCCTCGGTCTCCGCATCCCAACGCGCGCAGCCACCACCCTAGCCCTAACCCTAGCCGACGGAATCCGCAGAGGAAGCCCGGCCCGCCCAACTCCGGCGAGGTCGTACTGCCGCCGACGCCGCCGCACCTCATCGATCGCACCTCGGCAGATCGCACGAAGCCCCTCTACCTCCGGTGACCTTGGTTCACCGAGGACCGCGAACCCGATCTCGACGAGCCCGAGACCTCACCGCCGCTTCTACCTGCGCCGGCCGCCACACCACCTCGTGCACCGTGAGCCTACTAACGTGACCCTCGTACCACCCTCGCTTCGGTGCTACTTACGCCCGAGGGGCCGCTGTTCACGGATCCCCGGCACTCGAAGCGCCGCCGCCGCCGAGCCGACGTGTCCGCTGCGTGTCGCCACCTCCTCGCCACTCACCCGCCACCTCAGCCCTACGCCTCAGTGTCGCCGACGTGGGCGCCACTTGCGCATCCACGCGCGCCCACGCGAGATAGCCCACCGGTTTCAAAGCCCAAGGCTCGGTGGACCTTGTCCACCGTGAGCCATCTCGCCGACGGTGAGACCCACCTGTCGGATCAACAATCACCCCGTCCGAAAGGCCTCGATGACGTCCGCTTGCGCAATAATCTGATTTTCCTTTAGGAAAATAATTGGAAATTCATGAAATCATCGATTTTCAGCATTTTATGTATTTTCAATCTTCTAAAGCTCATAACTTTTGCATCCTAACTCCGATTGAGCCCATTCAAATTTCTAAATTTGTCTAAATTCAAGATCTATCTATCTGAGATTTGTATTTAATTTTTGGAGTTTTTTTGCCTCTGTTATTTATTTGTTTTGTTTGTTTGTGTCTCGCTTGCATGAGTAGACGTCGATCGTCGGAAATTTTGTGGAAGAAGGAGCACCCCAAGACCAAGATCAGTACATAGACCTTTTCCAAGGCAAGTCATACCTTTGATCATCTTGAACCCAGTTTTCAAATTACTTTGTGTTAAATTATTGCATTATAGTTTAATTATTTATTTAAATGCTTTGGGCATAGTTATGATCCAAATTGTTATCACACCTTGGCCTTGTATGTCATATATCCTTGTCACCCTAGATTGGTTATGAGTTGGTAATATTGTAGCACCAACGTGGGTTGGTTAGATGCGAGTATAATTGCTTAGCCATGCTACGAATCATCATCTCATGGGAGTCGCAAATATTAAATATGACTAAGAGTCTATGGAACTTTGTGTAAAACTGTGTGCTATGTGTTATTACTTCGTGATGGCATGTGTTGCACTAAAATCAATCAAGGCAAAGGATTTGGATGGGCAAGTGGTGGAGACTGTGACATGGTGGACTATGTGATGGGTATGATAATCTGTGGGCTTAGTTAGAACATGGAAGTCTTGCCTTGGTCAATTAAGGACTTAACTTTGTGCGCCATTGAACCGAGCCTCATCAGACGACCACATGCCCGGTATGGGACAGCCTAACTTAGTAAGTTATGGATTCTCGGCATTGATGTTCAGGTGGTAGGTTAGGCTTTGTGATAGGGTGGAGGTGTGACTACTTGGTGGTTGCATCATGGGAGGATTCGTCGTCCCTGTCCAACGGTGTGTGTTATGCATGGGCTATGTGATATGTATAACGGTTTGTAAGCACACTGGGAATGTCAATGTTGAAGATGAAATTTCCGAACTGTTTTGTTATGATTGGTGCTAGTTACACTGGTTATATCGTGTGGGTAAAGTGTACAACCTCTGCAGAGTGTTAAACAAACTATTCGAATAGCCGCGTCCGCGGTCATGGACATGCTCGGTGCTTTCACACGAGGGGTAGTTTTCATAAAATATGGGAATGGAAGCTGTGTGATCACAATCATATGGCTATGTGAAATAAACTGTTTAGCTGTGTGTCTTTGTGGAAATAACTGTTAAATTAATATTGTCTATTTGTTTTGAAATATTGCTTTCAATCTATTATTCGTATTCAATTGCAAATGTTGCTTTTATGCAAAAGAACCACAGAAGCCTTTTTCTTTGGAATAAGCCTGCATCTATACATTGCATTCTGTGGTATGATTTGCGAGTACGGTTGTGTACTCACGCTTGTTGTAAAACTTGCGCCCAAACCTCTGTATGGAGGAGTCTCACGCCGCTTCGAGGAGGAGTTCGTTGAAGGCCGATCGCTCGTTAAGGTCCGGATCCCGCTTGGTTGCCTGTGGTGAATTGGTGGGATCTACGCTGGAGTTTTCCGTTCATTCGCCGCTTTATTTCTTTGTTAGCCTCGCGTGGTTTAATAAGTGTAAACTCGACCATAAGGTCAAAACCGTTATTTGTTATTCAAACTAATCGCTTACTTTATCTATCATTGGTGTGGATCGATATTTACCCGTGTTAACCCTGTGTGCACTAGCGTGATCTCGACTAGTGCAAGATTCACGAGGGTTCCGTAATCGTAATGCGGGTCCCGGCAGAGGTGGTATCGAGCCATACCGATCGTAGGTCTTGACCTTAGTTAGATTGGCCGCCTTTAGAGAGTCCAAATTATTTTCTAAAAGAAAATTAACTTGCAAAGTTAATTGATTGCTTAAATCTTCTCATATCTCTCTCGCCTCAACTTTTGCTATGATCTCTTCTCTCCCCATTGTTTTAAAGTTGCTCTTACCCTGTTCGTCTGTCTTGACAGATGCCTCGTCTTCAGAGCTATGGTGAGCGACCGGAGGGTATGCCGCCGAGCTTTGGAAGTTGTTCCGTGTTCTGAGGTTTTGATCGTCCGCAGACGCCGCAACAATCGGACGGTGAATGGTCGAACTGTGGAGTGATTTGCCGCTCGACGATCTACGCCAGAGGAACGACAAGGCGAGCCAACCTTCACACGTCTCGTGAGGAAGATCACTTGGCCGGAAGGTATCCGTGAGTCGCCGCGCTGGCCATGCTACGGATGCGCAACATCTACGCCGGAGCTTCAGACACGCGCCTTCCGTTACCACCCGAGTGCGGCACTGTGGACTTGCCAAAGACGCTACCCGTCCACGTAGGAGAGAGCAACGCTACGCCGTGCACCTCGCCCGGTTGTGGCCGCCAGAGGAAGCCTTGGAGAGAACCATCACGAGTTGGATCATGTCTATGAAGCCTGCAGAGTCAAGAGAAGGTCGCCACTCTGCAGGAGATTCTCTACGACCAAGTCCCCGAAGAAGAGGAAGACCCCGAGGAGGATCCTAAAGAAGATCCGGAGGAAGGTCCAGTTGAGCCCGAATAAAATGCAGAGCCAGAGGAGCCGTGAGCCGGGCTGCACCGGGACGCCTGCCTCGCCGCACCGATTCGAGGCATCGTGATCGGTTGCCAAGATGCCGCTCACTTCCGAGTCTACTGCCGCGAGAGCGTCGCGCGTTGTGGAGGCTTTCTCGAGTAGTTGGTCTTAGTTCCGCCAGCTTAGCCGGCCAGCTTTAGTGAGTCACCCTTTAGGCGGTAGTTTTGTGTGCTTAGGTCGTTGTTTCCTTTTTGTGTGTAGTATGAGCTGCAAAGGCCCTTAGGCATTTGTTGCACCATGCTAAGACCCTAATTAATAAAGGTATTTCATTTGAGTTTCTTGAGCTGTGTTTTGTTGGGTTTAACCCACCCCGCTTAGTTCTCAACTTATCTTGTGCTTGCTACCTTATCTAACCTATGGAGCTTCGCTGATGGTTCAAACTCGCCGATCACGCAAGTGGTTCCAGTACCCAACACTGTGAGGCAATGAGCAACCACCGCAGGAGCATTTCCTCCATAAGCACCCCAATTGACTTGCAAAACTTTGAGCTTTCATGGCAGCACGCATCACCGATGAATACGATGATGACTCGGATGCAAGCCATGCACAACCGTAACAATAACAACAACAATCACCAAAGATGGAGCCCGGTACCGCTCATGGTCACCATGGACCATCTAAACTTGCAGATTCATGAGGACCGTCCGCCAACATTTCTCGACACGCCTCTCGGTGGAAGCAGATGATTGGCTCAGGGTTATCGAAAGGAAGCTGCTGATCACCCAGTGCAGCGATCGTGAAAAGGTTCTGTATGCCACTCACCAGATGGAAGGCACCGCTGCTGAATGGTGGGAGAACTTCTGTGCCGCTCATGAGACGCCACAGGATATCACCTGAGGAATTTTCTCGCGCATTTCGCGATCATGTGCCAGAAGGCATTATCGATCTGAAGAAGGATGAGTTCCGCGCTCTCAAGCAAGGAGCTATGTCAGTGTCTGACTACCTCAACAAGTTTTCTCAACTAGCTCGCTACGCAGCAGAAGATGTAGCCACGGACAAGGCTCGCCAGAGTCGCTTTGAAGGGACTAAACACTGGACTGCAAGTCAGTTTGATCGCCCATACTTTCCCTGATTTCCAGGAATTGGTCAACAAAGCCTTTGTTCTAGAGGACAAACGCAAGGAACTGGAGGATAACCGTAAACGCCGGATGGCTCAGCAAGGGAACCATCAATCACAGCAAGAGGGCAAGAACATGCCAGCACAGTTCAACAGGTTTCCACCCCAGACTTCATTCAGAGCACCTACACCAACTTCAACACCCGCCCACCGCCGTAACTTCCGCAACCCCGCACTGCCAACCCCAATCCAGAAGCAACCAGCAGTAACGTACCAAAGGTCTCTACGCTGTCGCCGCCACCGACATTTTGCCAACCAATGTCCCGCAAAGGGGAACAATCACTCCAGTACGCTTCAACCTTGGAGCTACGCCATCCAAGACACCAGCGCCAGTGCATCAATCAAGGAGCGTCACAAGCTGCCGGTCAAGCCGGAGGAGCACCACAATGCAGGATCGAGGCCGTGTCAACCACGCCACCTTGAAGGAGCCTGTGAATCACCGGACGTCAGATCGGGTAAGTTCCTCGTTAACTCGCATTACTGATCAGCTTTGTTTGATTCGAGCTTAGATTCATTTGTTTCGGAATGTTTGCAACCAAAAATAAATTGAAAGTTATGCAACTTAAGCATACTGTTAGTCCAATACCTTTGGAGCAGAGCTAAGTACTAGAGTGGGATGTTTAGGAGCTAAGTTACTCATAGCTGGAGTTGAGTTTCTAGCCAACCTAATAGTCCTAGATACCCAAACCCTAGATGTCATTCTTGGCATGGATTGGTTATCCAAGCATAAAGTCATGCTAGATTGTGGCCGAAGAGTCGTGAATAAAGAGAGGACGCCAAAGGAAACAAGGTAGAGTTTCTAGCCACCTCGATTCGTGATGGACATTTGCTAGTAAACACCAAGACCATTGCCTTAGAAGAAGTACCAAGTGGTCGTTGAATATCCGGATGTGTTTCGGAAGAATTACTGTGAATGCCACCGGATCGTGACATTGAGTTTGTCATCGACCTAGTGCCGTGGACAGCACCAATTTCAAAGAGACCGTGATCGAATGCCACCATGAATTGGTAGAGATGAAGAAGCAAATAGAAGAACTTCTTGAGAAAGGTTTCGTGAGACCTAGTTCGCCGTGGGGAGCGCCAGGTGTTGTTTGTCAAGAAGAAAGATGGAAGCATGAGGATGTGTATTGATTATCGCCTCTCAACGGTTACCATCAAGAACAAGTACCCACTACCCGGATAGATGATCCGCTTGATCGGATGAAAGGAGCCGGATTATTCTCAAAGATCGACTCGCGATCAAAGTTACCACCAACTAAAGATTTGTCCTAAGGATATACCAAGACCGCCTTCTCAACGCTGCACGGACATTATGAGTTCTTAGTCATGTCCTTTGGTCTGACTAATGCCCCTGCCTATTTCATGAACATGATGAATAAAGTATTCATGGAATATTTGGACAAGTTCGTAGTTGTGTTTATTGATGATATTCTAGTGTACTCCAAGTCGGAGGAAGAACACGCCGAACATTTAAGGATAATATTGGGAAAACTCAGAGAACATCAGTTGTATGCCAAGTTCAGTAAGTGTGATTTTTGGAAGAAGGAAGTGGATTTCTGTAACATCCCAAAAATTTGGTCTGTTTTGAAGTTTTAAAAGAAAATAACCATTTGGATTTTTCTCGTAAAAGTTAAAGCCTAATATGAATTTTCGTGAGTTCAAAAACAATTTAACATGAATAATATCAACATCAACTATTATCAAAAATTATTTTATTTGGGTTCTATGTGCTTGGATATATTTTCTAGATTTTTCTAGAATTTTTCCGAGTGCATTTGCTATTTTCTAATTGCCTTTGGGGTTTCTGCTATTTTCTAAAAAGAAAAGTATTTAAAATCTCGATCCTTCGGGCCGAATCTTCCGATCCGCCCATCTCTCTCGCTCCGCCCACCGCTCGGCCTCTTCTCCAGCCAGACCGCTCCATCTCCTCCCGCAGCCCAGCCCGCCTCTGCTCTCTCTTGCCCTCGCCCGCGTGGGACCGCATGTCGAGCCGCCACGCCGGCGTTTTCCTCGTCTTTCTCATGGACTCCTGTCCGTGTTCTTCCCGGCCGCGCAGTAGCTACCTTGGACTCCTCCTCCCTTCCTATTTAAAGGCCGCCACCGCGTCATATTTTCGCCAAGTCTCCTCTCTCAAAACCCTAAGGCGCCGCCTCCAAGTTTCTCTTCGTTTTGCCGGATTTCGCCCGAGTGCCGCCGCTGTTGAAGTTTCATCTTCGCCGGAGTTCATCGCTCATAGTCCACCTCCGCCCGTGATTCCACCGCCGTTGGATTCGCAATACCGTGGGCTTCACCGCGTTCTCCATCTTCGGCCGAGAGTCATCGGAGCACCGTTGTCGTCTTCGCTCATCAAAACCGGTCGCGCCCTCTCCTCCGATCTACATCTCCGGTGAGCCCCGTGTCGCTTTGAGTGCGCCATCTTGTGCGCAATGTCTTTCTCATCTAATCCTCACCTCCTTCTTGTTCTTTTGCCGAGCCGCCGCCGCCGTGGTTCTTCCCCGCCTCCGGTCATCTTGTCGCAGCCGCCGCTCTCGTCATCTTCCCGACCTCCCAACCTTCCCCGTGATCCTTGTTACACCGCCGCACTTGTACTTCTCTTATTTTTCATCGAGCGCCACTCCTTCTCTCGTTGTCGCCGTGGACAGTGGGGCTCGCCGCGCTAAAGTCCCAGCCGCCGCTGCCTCGTCGCGGCATTGCTGCGCCACCACCTCCCGAAGCCGCGTGCTCACGGGATCCCGCTTTGGTACTTTGTCGACCTACCTCGCCGCCGCTCGCCATCGACCGCCGTCAACTTCTTCGCCGCCATGGTTGCCCCGCTTGCTCCTTGTTTGTCTCGAGCCACATCACCAGCCTCGTCGCAAACCACCGCCACCACCTCCCCTTTGTCCTACATGGCGCCCATGTGGCATGCAAGTCGCCACATGGCACTCCAAGTCTCCACCAAAACCAAGGTCCATGGAACCACCCACGTGCACCTACTCTCGCCAAGTGGGTCCCATCTGTCGGGTTGGTTTTCATCCATCCAATGTTCCTAGTGACGTCATGTCTGGTGTCATATCTTCTTTTCTTTTAGAAAACAATTCCAATAAATCCATAAATTCTTATTTTCAGATTTTATGAGATTTCAATCTTCCGAGCTCATATCTTTGCATCCGAACTCCGATTGAGTCCATTCAAATTCCTAAATTTATCTAAATTCAAGATCTATTTATATGAGATTTTTATTTAATTTTTGGAGTTTTTGTTCTCTCTATTATTTATTTATTTGTGTTTTTGCTTGTTTTGCGAATAGACGTCGATACTTCTGAAGCTTCGAGCAAGGAGTAGCATACCAAGATCAAGATCAATCACCGGATTTATTCCAAGGCAAGTCGTGGTCCTTTGATCATATTGAACCCATGATTTCAAAAGTATATTGTTTTATACAAATGCATGCTATCTTTATATAAATTGTTCTGGGATTAGTTATTTCCTATTGTCATTATGCATCCATTGATTATTTGAATGCCATAAATCCTTTGTCACCTTAGCATGGGTAATTTTAGTTGGACATATTTGTATTGCCAACATGGGTATCGTACATATGCTTAGTCTTGCTTAGTTACGATGGGTTTGTCATCACATGTGTCTTAATAATCAATTTTGACTTAATGATTTATGGAATCGTGGTAGTGAGCCACTCTTGTTAAAATTTGTGTACCATGACAGGGTATGTCATTGGTCTTGGTTAAACAAATGGTTTTCGCTTGGCGCAGTGGTTGGTGGATAGGAGGATGTGGATGGAACATGTTGTGGGTTTGTGGTAGTCTCGCTGAGTAACTTGTCAAGGACTTAATCTTGTGCGCCATTGAACTGGCCTTAACCGCATAAACCACATGTCCGGTATGGGACGGACTGGCCGATTAATTAGCAATGTCTTAATTTTGGTTCTGTCATGTGAAGCGTGGTTACGGAAACGATTCTCACGGTGGCGCAGAGGGGCCCCGTCAGTCGGAAAGACATTCGGTGTTGAATCCTTAGCGCGTAATCGGTTAAGAAGGAGCTTTGTAAAAGCCTTGTGATGATCACTTAGTCGCACGCCTACGAAGCGAAATGCCCGACATTATAAGTTGATCTATCTCTTGTGGGTCAAGCTGCACAACCTCTGCAGAGTGTAAACTATTCGAATAGCCGTGTCCGCGGTTATGGACGTGCTCGGGATTTCACACGGAGATAGAGTTTCTTCAAAAATGTGTCGGAGTGTGGATGGGAAGTTCACTCGATGAATATAACGTTCGTTTGGTGAATAGGTCATTCACTTGGTGGTTTGTGTCGATTGGTGAATGGGGAATTCACTTATCTTTGGTTTGGTTGGGAAGTGGATGGAAGTTCACTAGTTGTTTCAAAGAAATTGTTTATTTACTTATTATTGTTTTCAATTACGCATTTCAATCTAATTATTGTATTTATTGTAAATGCTGTTTTATGCAAAAGAGCCATACAGCTAGCCTTTGTTCAAGCCTTGCATGAATACTATTTGCATACATTTCCCACGGCCATCGAGTACATTCAAAGTACTCATGGCTTTGCTCTCTGCTTGATCAGCAGAGAGGAGAATATCAAGTCGCCCAAGAGTTCTTCGCCCAGAGGACCATGAAGGTTTTGCGGATTAGGATGCGTTTCTCCACTCGATTGCCTGTGGGCATGTTGATTGGCCTTTTGAAGAGTTTCGTTCCGCTGCAAGAGTTCATTTGTTTCTTTAGCCCTGCGTGGCAAGTTAAGTAAACATTGACCATAAGGTCCAGTTATTATTATTATTTGATACTCTGAGATCTTTTTAGTTAAATTAAATAAATGGATGGTATTTCATCACTGTTTTCCTGTGTGAGCTAGCTACTGATCTGGGACTAGTTCAGAATACACAGAGGGTTCCTGAGATGTATTTTTCGGTCCCGACAGAGGTGGTATCAGAGCCATATCGACTGTAGAACGCAACCTTAGTTAGCATGGTCGTTTTAGCCAAAAGCTTCAAAATTTATTTTCTAAATCAAATCAACTTAACTTGACTTGAGTTGTTGTTCTCTTCTCATCTCTTCTGGTCTTTTCTCATCTCAGTCTATTCTATTCTTATCATATTCTATTCTACTCATCCTGTGCCAGAGATCTTGTCTCTTGCCTTTGCTAAATGTTGTTTTACAATCTTAAATTGACTTTCTCGCCTCATAAATTTCTCTCGTCCAGAAGAAAAGCAATTGTCAAGAGTATCTTCGTTACTTCATTCCAGTTGTTTCGAAGGATCTTCGTTCTCTAGTTTAGATTTGAAGCCGTCCTATTAGAGTTTAGTATCGTTTTAGATCGTTGTTGCAATAGGTCTTTATTTGGGTTGTGTGTAAGTGGGAGCTGCAGTTTTGCTGTCAAGCATTATGTTGCAAATACACTAGGGCTTTAATTTGAAAGTTATTTGTGCTTTCATAGCGTTTCACTATGTCTTCTCGCTTTGCCTTTGGGTATAATCTGTTTCCTAATTAGGTTGTTTCCATCTACCCTATCTTGTCTATCTCATCTATTGTGCTATTCCTCTCATCTACATTACTTTTCTATCTTACCTATTAAACTCGTGGAGGATTATCGCAGATGGTTGATACTGCAATACTTCGAGCCGCACTCGCTTAGAGGATGCCAATGCCAATGCCAATGTCAATGCAAGTGACCGACCACCACTCGAGCGCAGAGCCCAACATGGCACAACTTAGCGCTCGGGCGCAATTCATGAGTGCAATGATGCGAACATGAACGCCATGATGACACAAAGAAAGTCGATCGCCAAAGCCATAGTCAACTTGTTGAACCAAACAATGTAATGGTCGAATAATCAAGCGGCAATTGCTCGCCGCCAGCCATCATCATTCTAAGCTATCGAGTTTATGAGGACTCGCCCACCTACGCTTTCTCTTTCGCCGTAACCTTTGACGCGGAAGATTGGCTTCGCTCAAGAGAGAAAAGCTCGCCATTGCTCAATGCAATGATCATGAGAGAGTTCTTTATGCTTCACATCAATTAGAAGGTACACCACAGAATGGTGGGAGAACTACACCGCACTCATGGAAATTCTCACGCTATCACTTGGGAGGAATTTTCAACGCCTTTCGTCAAGCTCATGTCCCGATGGTATAGTGGAAATGAAGAAGAATGAATTTCGTGAACTCCAAAGAAGGAAACATGTCTTTGGGTGAATATCTCAACAAGTTCACTCAACTTTCTCGCTATGCTCCAAGATGTTACTACGTATAATGCACGCCGGTTTATCTGCGTGGACTCAACCCCGCTTTGAAAGTGCAAGTGGTTGGAAACGATTATGTGGATTTTCGCATATGGTTGACAAAGCCGCACTCATAGAAGATTCTCGCCGTGAGTCGACGAATCTCGTAAAGGAAGATGATGCAACATGGAACTCATCGTAATCAACTCCAGAGCCGTAACCAATGCTCAAGAACCTTTTCGTCCCAATAATTCATCCGTTGATTCGTGAACCCACAGCACGATGTCTCATGCAGAAACACAGGATACCCAATGTCAACAACAACAACAATAGTCAATCTCGTGGAAACCCCAACCATGGTGCAGGAGTTACTTGTTACAATTGCCACCGCACAGTCACTATGCTAACAAGTGTCCCCGAGCGGGGTGACACCAATTCCTTTCAATTTGGGACCAACACCACCAGACTTCTTTGCCAGAGCAGAAGAGGAATGCCTCGCACTCCAAATCAAGTCGCCAGACTCCATCCATCGCCTCAAGAGGAAGATCAACCATGTCATTGCGTATGAGCACAAGCGGTTCGTAATGTCGCCTCGTAAGTCTTCAGTTAGACTGCGTCGGCTAACCTATTCTTTAGTCACCAGAATCTCGGGACGAGATTCCTTTAAGGGGTAGGTTTGTAACATCCCAAAAATTTGGTCTGTTTTGAAGTTTTAAAAGAAAAATAACCATTTGGATTTTTCTGGTAAAAGTTAAAGCTTAATATGAATTTTCAGAGTTCAAAAACAATTTAACATGAATAATATCAACATCAACTATTATCAAAAATTATTTTATTTGGGTTCTATGTGCTTGGATATATTTTCTAGATTTTTCTAGAATTTTTCCGAGTGCATTTGCTATTTTCTAATTGCCTTTTGGGTTTTCTGCTATTTTCTAAAAAGAAAAAGTATTTAAAATCTCAGAATCCTTCTTCGGGCCGAATCTTCCGATCCGGCCCATCTCTCTCGCTCCGCCCACCGCTTCTCGGCCTCTTCTCCAACAAGCAGCCGCCCATCTCCTCCCGCGCGCCCACCGCCGCTTCTCTTGCTCGCGCGCGTGGGACCCGCATGTCAGGCCGCCACGTCAGCGTCTTCCTCGTCTTGCTCATGGACTCCTGTCCGTGTTCTTCCCGAAGCCGCGCCGTAGCTACCTTGGACTCCCCTCTCCGGTTCCTATTTAAAGGCCGCCACCGCGTCAATATTTTCGCCCAAGTCTCCTCTCTCAAAACCCTAAGGCGCCGCCTCCAAGTTGCTCTTCGTTTTGCCGGATTTCGCCCGAGTGCCGCCGCTGTTGAAGTTTCATCTTCGCCGGAGTTCATCGCTCACAGTCCACCTCCGCCCGTGATTCCACCGCCGTTGGATTCGCAATACCGTGGGCTTCACCGTGCTCCCTCCATCTTCGGCCGAGAGTCATCTGAGCACCGTTGTCGCCTTCGCCATCAAAACGGCCGCCGCCTCTCCTCCGATCTACATCTCCGGTGAGCCCGTGTCATTTTGAGTGCGCTCATCTTGTGCGCAATGTCTTTCTCATCTAATCCTCACCTCCTTCTTGTTCTTTTGCCGCCGAGCCGCCGCCGTGGTTCTTCCCGCCTCCGGTCATCTTGTCGTTGCCGCCGCCTCGTCATCTTCCGACCTCCCAACCTTCCCATGTGATCCTTGTTACACCGCCGCACTTGTACTTCTCTTATTTTTCATCGAGCGCCACTCCTTCTCTGTTGTCGCCGTGACAGTGGGGCTCGCCGCCGCCAAAGTCCCAGCCGCCGTCGTCTCGTCGCCGGCATTGCTGCGCCACCACCTCCCCGAAGCCGCGTGCTCACGGATCCCGCTTTGGTACTTTGCCGACCTACCTCGCCGTGGCTCGCCGACGCCACAACTTCTTCGCCGCCATGGCTGCCCGCTTGCTCCTTGTTTGTCTCGAGCCACGCCACCACCTCGCGGTGCCAACCACCGCCACCTCACCCCTTTGTCCTACATGGCAGCCCATGTGGCATGCAAGTCAGCGGCCACATGGCACTCCAAGTCTCCACCGAAAACCAAGGTCCATGGAACCAGTCCACCGTGCACCTACTCTCTGCCAAGTGGGTCCCATCTGTCGGGTTGGTTTTCATCCAGTCCGAATGTTCCCTAGTGACGTCATGCTGGTGTCATATCTTCTTTTTCTTTTAGAAAAACAATTCCAGTAAATCCATAAATTCTGATTTTCAGCATTTTATGAGATTTCAATCTTCCAGAGCTCATATCTTTTGCATCCGAACTCCGATTGAGTCCATTCAAATTCCTAAATTTATCTAAATTCAAGATCTATTTATATGAGATTTTTATTTAATTTTTGGAGTTTTTGTTCTCTCTATTATTTATTTATTTGTGTTTTTGCTTGTTTTGCGAATAGACGTCGATACTTCGGGAAGCTTCGAGCAAGGAGTAGCTTACCAAGATCAAGATCAATCACTGGATTTATTCCAAGGCAAGTCGTGGTCCTTTGATCATATTGAACCCATGATTTCAAAAGTATATTGTTTTATACAAATGCATGCTATCTTTATATAAATTGTTCTGGGATTAGTTATTTCCTATTGTCATTATGCATCCATTGATTATTTGAATGCCATAAATCCTTTGTCACCTTAGCATGGGTAATTTTAGTTGGACATATTTGTATTGCCAACATGGGTATCGTACATATGCTTAGTCTTGCTTAGTTACGATGGGTTTGTCATCACATGTGTCTTAATAATCAATTTTGACTTAATGATTTATGGAATCGTGGTGGTGAGCCACTCTTGTTAAAATTTGTGTACCATGACAGGTATGTCATTGGTCTTGGTTAAACAAATGGTTTTCGCTGGGCGAGTGGTTGGTGGATAGGAGGATGTGGATGGAACATGTTGTGGGTTTGTGGTAGTCTCGCTTGAGTAACTTGTCAAGGACTTAATCTTGTGCGCCATTGAACTGGCCTTAACCGCATAACCACATGTCCGTATGGGACGGACTGGCCGATTAATTAGCAATGTCTTAATTTCGGTTCTCACATGTGAAGCGTGGTTACGGAAACGATTCTCACGGTGGCGCAAGAGGGGCCCCGTCTCGTCGGAAAGACATTCAGTGTTGAATCCTTAGCGCGTAATCGGGTTAAGAAGGAGCTTTGTAAAAGCCTTGTGATGATCACTTAGTCGCACGCCACTAAGCGTGAAATGCCCGACATTATAAGTTGATCTATCTCTTGTGGGTCAAGTTGCACAACCTCTCGCAGAGTGTAAAACTATTCGAATAGCCGTGTCCGCGTTATGGACGTGCTGGGATTTCACACGGAGATAGAGTTTCTTCAAAATGTGTCTGAGTGTGGATGGGAAGTTCACTCGATGAATATAACGCTCGCTTGGTGAATAGGTCATTCACTTGGTGGTTTGTGTCGATTGGTGAATGGGAATTCACTTATCTTTGGTTTGGTTGGGAAGTGGATGGGAAGTTCACTAGTTGTTTCAAAGAAATTGTTTATTTACTTATTATTGTTTTCAATTACGATTTCAATCTAATTATTGTATTTATTGTAATGCTGCTTTATGCAAAAGAGCCATACAAATAGCCTTTGTTCAAGCCTTGCATGAATACTATTTGCATACATTTCCCACGGCCCATCGAGTACATTCAAAGTACTCATGGCTTTGCGCTCTCGCTTGATCAGCAGTGAGGGAGAATATCAAGTCGCCCAAGAGTTCTTCGCCGTGAGGACCATGAAGGTTTTATGGATTAGATGCGTTTCTCCACTCGATTGCCTGTGGGCATGTTGATTGGCCTTTTGAAGAGTTTCGCTCACGCAAGAGTTCATTTGTTTCTTTAGCCTCGCGTGGTGTTATAAACATTGACCATAAGGTCCAGTTATTATTATTATTTGATACTCTGAGATCTTTTTAGTTAAATTAAATAAATGGATGGTATTTCATCAACGTTTTCTGTGTGAGCTAGCTACGATCCGGGACTAGTTCGAATACACAGAGGGTTCCCGAGATGTATTTTCGGTCCCGACAATTTCCTTGGTCACGTGATGACAAATGAGGAGTAGCAATGACCCCGTAAAGTTAAAGCAAGATTACATTGGGAGCAGCCCAAGACCGTGACTCGATTCGCAGCTTGGGAATGGCAGGTTATTACCGCTGCTTTCATCGAAGGATTCTCATCGATTGCTAAGCCCTTACGCAATTGTTGAAGAAGGAGAAAAGTTCACTTGGACTCCACCGTGAGGAAAGTTTTCAAGAGTTGAAGAAGCGCTGACTTCACTCCAGGTTGATTCTCGCGGATATTCAAAGGATTTCGATATCTATTGTGATGCTTCGCGCCAAGGATTAGGATGCGCCCCGATGTAAGAAGGAAGAGCTGCCGCTATGCGTCCGTGCAATTGAGACTCACGAAGAGAACTACCCTACTCATGATCCGGAATTAGCCGTCGAGTGCATGCTCTAAAGATTTGGCGCCATTACCTCATCTGAATCGTTGTGAAGTCTACACGCATCATAAGAGTCCAAGTACATCTTTACCCAATGATCTGAATATGAGACAAAGAAGGTGGTTAGAATTGATCAAGGATTATAATCTTGGAATCCACTACCATCCCTGAAAAGCCAACGTAGTTGCAGACGCTCTAAGTCGTAAGAGTTACTGTAATGCTTTGGAAGTAAAGAAAAGTTGCCCAGAACTTTATGAAGAATTTCAGAAGCTAAAGCTAGAAGTTGTGTTCGAGGGATTTGTGGCCAATTTGGAAGCATCTACTCGAGAAGCAAATTCGTGAAGCACAACCAAAGGATCCCGTGTTGTCGACATCAAGGTCAAAATGATGTAAGGGAAATTCAAGGATTTCACCAAAGATGATCAAGACATACTGGTTAATGGTCGATTCGTGTACCGATATCAAGGTCCGAGACGCTTAATCTTAAAGGAAGCCCATGACTCAAAGTACTCAATCCACCCCGAAGTACCAAGATGTACCAGATGTTAAGACTAAATTTTGGTGGCCAAATTTGAAACGAGAAGTCGCAGAGTTCGTTGCCTTATGCGACATCCGTCGGAAAGTGAAGGCGTAACACCGAGGCCAGGATTATCGCAACCGCCAAGATTCCAGAGTGGAAGTGGAAGAAATCGGGATGGATTTCATCACCGTTTACCCAAGACCCAATCGGGTTATGATTCGATCCGGGTAATAGTCGATCGCTTGACCAAGGTCGCCATTTCTTGCCACCAAAACCACATACTCCGAGATCGCCTTGCGGAGTTGTACATGGCCGAATTGTCACTTGCACGGTGTGCCCAAGAAGATAGTGTCGATCGAGGATCTCGCCACCTCTCGCTTTTGGCAAAGCTTGCATGAAGCATTGGGTACCCATCGAATTTCAGATTGCATACCATCCACGCATCGATGGGCGATCAAAGAGTCAATCGATATTGGAGGATATGCCGAGAGCTTGTGCTCTAGCTAATGCTACCCGCTGGGATAAAAGTTTACCATATGCGTAATTTTCGCATAACAACGCTTATCAAGCTAGTCCGCAAATGTCACCATTTGAAGCAATCGTATGGTCGCGCTCGAGAACCCCGTTGAATTGGTCGTAAACAATTGAACGATCGGTTTCGTCCCGCACATTATTCAGAAGCGTAAGAGCAAGTGGCCATGATAAGAGAAAGATTGAAGATAGCTCACCCAGCGTAAGAGCTATGCGCGATAATCGCCGCCGAGATCTCGCTTTTGAACCCGAGGATTTCGTTTATCTTCGAGTGACTCGCCGAGGTGTCAAAAGGTTTCATGCCAAAGGGAAGCTTGCCCCTAGGTATGTTGGTCCATTCAAGATTTTGGAACGCCGTGGAGAAGTTGTTACGCTTGAGCTACCGCAATCGTTAGGTGAGTGCATGATGTCTTTCATGTCTCGCAGCTTGAAGAAGTGCCTTCTGCAGCCGTAAGAGCAAGCCCCGCTAGAATCAATTGATCTAAAGGAGAACCTTACCTACAAGGAGCAGCAATCAAGATTTTGGATGTCGCAGAGCGCCTCACCGTAAGAAAGACTGCTTGCTTTTGCAAGGTCCAATGGAGCAACCACTGTAAGGAGAAGCGACGGGGAACGTGAAGAAGAGCCGAAAGCCGAGTTTCCTAACCTTTTCTAGCTAGCCCGAATCTCTGGTCGAGATTCTTTAAGGGGGAGGTTTGTAACATCCCAATTTTTCTCGAGCCTTAAAATCCTTTGAGTAGTTAGTAGGGAAAATTCACCATTTGATTTTATTTGAATTTAATTTCAAAAGCTTAATATTGACTTTGCAAACAAAAACATTTAATATGAATAATCCCAACATGAACATTAGTCAAAACTATTTTATTTGGGTTCTATGTGCTCAGATATATTTTCTAGATTTTTAGAATTTTTCGAGTTCATTTGCTATTTTCTATTGCCTATTCGAATTTCTGTATTTTCTAAAATAGAAAATCTATTAAAATCTCGCTTAATCCTTTGGGCCAAATCCAAACCTCCGCCCATTCTCTCCGCCACCACCCAGCCTACTGCGCGCCCACCGCCCGCGCCGCCTCCACGACATGCGGGCCCCGCATGCCGCCTCCTCTCTCTCTCTCTCTCCGAGCGCCCGATCATCCTCCACCGTCCGATCAAGGATGAACGGCTAGATGCGCGCAAGGCAACCGAGTTGTCCGAATGTTCCTTGATTTTGGGCCGCTCGATCAAGATCCAACGGCCGATCTCGAAGTCTGCTTTGGTACCGCGCCGCTTCACACGCGACCACGCGAGCCGTGTCTCGACGTGTGGGTCCCACCGCCACGCCATCATCGCCTCCGAGGCGGACTCGGTTCCGATTTCCTCGCGCCGCACCGCCGGCCGCTTTGGGCGCCGCGTGCCTAGACCTTCCCGAGCCGCCGCCTATAAGGAGGGCAAGCCCTCGGTCTCCGCATCCCAACGCGCGCCCACCACCCCACTCCTAACCCTAGCCGCCGGAATCCGCAGAGGAAGCCTGCCGCTCCAACTCCGCGAGGTCGTACTCGCCGCCGACGCCGCCCGCACCTCATCGATCGCACCCTCGATCGCACGGCCCTCTACCTCCCGGTGACCTTGGTTCAGCCGGAGGACCGCCGGAACCCCGATCTCGACGAGCCCGAGACCTCACCGCCGCTTCTACCTCGCCGCCGGCCGCCACACCCACCCTCGTGCACCAGTGAGCCTACCAACGTGACCCTCATGCCACCCTCTGCCTCTCGGTGCTAATCGCCGCCGACGAGGGGCCGCCGTTCGCCGGATCCCTCGGCACCCGAGCGCCGCCGCCGAGCCGACGTGTCCGCTGCGTGTCGCCACCTCCTCGCCACTCACCCGCCACTCAGCCCTACGCCTCGTGTCGCCGACGTGGGCGCCACTTGCGCATCCACGTGCGCGCCACGCGCATAGCCCACCGGTTTCAAAGTTTGCGCTCGGTGGACCTTGTCCACCGTGAGCCATCTCACGACGTGGGACCCACTGCCGATCAACAATCACCCCGTCCGAAGGCCCTCGATGACGCCGTTATAAGCATAATCTGATTTTCCTTTAGAAAATAATTGAAATTCATGAAATACGATTTTCAGATTTTATGTATTTTCAATCTTCTAAAGCTCATAACTTTTGCATCCTAACTCCGTTTGAGCCCATTCAAATTTCTAAATTTGTCTAAATTCAAGATCTATCTATCTGAGATTTTTATTTAATTTTTGGAGTTTTTTGCCTCTGTTATTTATTTGTTTTGTTTGTTTGTGTCTCGCTTATGCAGTAGACGTCGATCGTCGGAAATTTTGTGGAAGAAGGAGCACCCCAAGACCAAGATCAGTACATAGACCTTTTCCAAAGCAAGTAATACCTTTGATCATCTTGAACCCAGTTTTCAAATTACTTTGTGTTAAATTATTGCATTATAGTTTAATTATTTATTTAAATGCTTTGGGCATAGTTATGATCCAAATTGTTATCACACCTTGGCCTTGTATGTCATATATCCTTGTCACCCTAGATTGGTTATGAGTTGGTAATATTGTAGCACCAACGTGGGTTGGTTAGATGCAGTATAATTGCTTAGCCATGCTACGAATCATCATCTCATGGAGTCGTAAATATTAAATATGACTAAGAGTCTATGGAACTTTGTGTAAAACTGTGCTATGTGTTATTACTTCGTGATGGCATGTGTTGCACAAAAATCAACTGGGTGGTAAAGGATTTGGACCGGGGCAAGTGGTGGAGACTGTGTGACATGGTGGACTATGTGATGGGTATGATAATCAGTGGCTTAGTTAGAACATGGAAGTCTTGCCTTAGTCAATTAAGGACTTAACTTTGTGCGCCATTGAACTCGAGCCTCATCAGACGACCACATGCCCGGTATGGGATGTGCCTAACTTAGTGTTATGGATTCTCGGCATTGATGTTCGTGGTAGGTTAGGCTTTGTGATAGGGTGGAGGTGTGACTACTTGGTGGTTGCATCACGGAGGATTCGCCGTCCCCGCCCAACTGTGTGTGTTATGCATGGGCTATGTGATATGTATAACGGTTTGTAAGCACACCGGGAATGTCAATGTTGAAGATGAAGTTTCCAACTGCTTTGTTATGATTGGTGCTAGCTACACCGTTATATCGTGGGTAAAGTGTACAACCTCTACAAAGTGTTAAACAAACTATTCGAATAGCACGCGTCATGTCATGGACATACTCGGTGCTTTCACACGAGGGGTAGTTTTCATAAAATATGGGAATGGAAGCTGTGTGATCACAATCATATGTCTATGTGAAATAAACTGTTTAGCTGTGTGTCTTTGTGGAAATAATCTGTTAAATTAATATTGTCTATTTGTTTTGAAATATTGCTTTCAATCTATTATTCGTATTCAATTGCAAATGTTGCTTTTATGCAAAAGAACCACGAAGCCTTTTCTTTGGAATAAGCTCGCATCTATACATTGCATTCGTGGTATGATTTGCGTAGTACGGTTGTGTACTCACGCTTGTTGTAAAACTTGCGCCCAAACCTACTGTATGGAGGAGTCTACGCCGCTTTCGAGGAGGAGTTCGTTGAAGGCCGATCGCTCGTTAAGGTCCGATCCCGCTTGGTTGCCCGTGGTGAATTGGTGGGATCTACGCCGAGTTTTCCGTTTATTTCACGCTTTATTTCTTTGTTAGCCTCGCGTGGCTTAATAAGTGTAAACTCACCATAAGGTCAAAACCGTTATTTGTTATTCAAACTAATCGCTTACTTTATCTATCGTGTGGATCGATATTTACCGTGTTAACCCCTGTGTACTAGCGTGATCTGGACTAGTGCAAGATTCACGAGGGTTCCGAATCGTAATTGGTCCCGGCGTAACACGAGTTCGTGTTCTATGTGCATGTCGTGGTGGTTCGTATCATTGGGAAGGTTAACCCAAGATACATTGGGTTGTTTTGCTAGTTGGCGACGCCAGATCGCCTCGAGTCCGTGCGCGAGTACGTAATGTCTTGTATGTTCTCGTGTTGAGTGGGTACCGAGATCCAGAGTTTGAGGTTTCGCTTGTGCCGTTGACCATCGAGTGAGATCTTACCATCGAGTCTTGTCTCGATGCGTGTACCGAAGTACCGTTGAGTGTTAGTTCGCACGCCGCTTTACGCCGTTGTGTTGTGGTATTTTCATCCGAGGAGAGGCTACTTGGGAAGTTGGAGTTTCGCGCGGCGTGAGCTTTAGCGGTGTTGTTCACAACGGTGCGTGGTTACCGTTGTTCGTTCTCGATCGTGGTTGTTCTTTCGCTAAGTGTGTTTAGATTCAGTGTCGAACTTTTAAGGAGGGTAGAATGTAATACTCCTAAGTGTGAGAAGCCAATAATCGGGTTAAATTAATTTAATCAGAGAGATTAATTAATCGGGAGGAGGGTTCTTTAGAAAATCACCAAATCAGGAAATGAGAGGGGTTTTTTCCGCTTAGTTGGCAACTGGGCTTGGGCCTAGGCCCATGTGGGTCTGGCCGCCATAGGGGAGACGCCACCCTCCCAAAACCCTAGCCGCCCCACCTATTCCTCTTCCTCCCTTGGCCGCCACTTCCTCTTCCCCTTGCGCCTCCTCCATGTCCAGCACCTCCCCCTTGCATCCCTTGCTGTCCATCTCCAACCATGGGTGGTCTCCCCTCCATTGATGCCAGCCAAAGGAAGGAGGGACAAGCCCTATGTGCCGCCGGCCATGGTAGAAGAGAAGAAGAAGAGGGAGGAGGAAGATCATCTTCTCTAAGGTTCTCCCGCCTACTTCCTGGTTGCTACAAGGGTAACTAATGCCGATTCTCATCATTTGATTAGTGGTAGATGTGTTTTGGTTCAAATTTGATTAGATCGTATTGCTGCGAGTAGAAAGTTAATTCTGACCAGAATGTTGCGTGGTCTGTTTCGTGGCTTTAAAGGCAGAATTAGGAGTTTTTATCTCCTAGAGTTATGTAGTTCTTATTCTTAGATTTCAATGGCCGCCAAGAACGCCCAAATCCGATCAACGGTTAGAAAGTTATGAATTGTTTAGTGCCGCTGTCTGGTTAATCTGTCAACTTCCTGACAGTCTGTAGAAAACTGAATTAAACTATTAGTTAATGACAAAATACGAGGATCTTAGTATAACGAAAAATGTAGGTATTTTCCATACCTTTTCATAGAGATAAAGAACACAAGATTTGGACCTTCGTAGCAAAAGTTATGGTGGTTTTAGTGTACTGTCCAAAGAACCCGATGTGAATTCTGATGTTCTGTAGATTGGCTTGGTAGGGGAAGTAAATGGAGGAATCAGAAGGGCTCTCCAACTAAGTTTATTTAGGTAATTTAATTACCTTTTCAGAAAGTCTAAGATCATCTTATTTGGATTCCTGAGCAGAAAGGTATGTATTTTAAAAGTTGACTGTCTATAGTGTGCGCCAAATCGATCACTAGAAATTGGAAGTTGGGAAACACTTGAGGGGTTTAGCAAGTTCATTTGTGTTGTTCTTATGCTCTTGGTTCAGTATGTTGGTCTTAGATTGGGTTATCTTAATATTCAGGTGGGAGCGTGGTTCCAGGGGCAACACCCTCTTCGCGTCCACCGTTCTCGCACGGTTGAGGCAAGTGTTCGGGCTATAATATATGTATGCCTTGTTGATCCTTGCTGAGTCTTTGGGCTCACTCTTGCTTTAATGTGTTTTAGGTACCATTGGCAGGAACAACACGCATGGGAGGGAGTAGTTACTGGATGCACTCACTACCTCACACTCTTAAAGCGTTGGCTACTTAGCTTCAATTTAGAAATAAATAGACTGTTTGAATATCACCCATAGATGGTTTGGTTTGAGTTTCAGTTTATTTGTAATAATGAGATGGCCGATCCTGGTTTGCTCTTGAATTATCATGCAAGATTGAGTAAGCTTGTTTATGAGATTTTGTTATATGCCATGATTTGATATTGAACTCTCGATATAACTGATTAAACAAAGGAGGCTCTGCCGAAAATTTGTAATTTGTGCTAGGTTAGTTTAGTTCCAGTAGCATTCCAGGCTCTTTGTGAGTTGGGGTGTTACATGATCAGTGGGCTTTGTTGACATGCTCTGTGATGAACTTTGTCTTATACTGAGATTGAATGTGATAGTTAGTTCATTCTTGAGCTCTATTGTATTACTTGCTACTGTCAATTTGATATATTGTTAATTGGTTACTTTCGGTTGAATGCTAGTTATTCTAATTCTTCTGGTTCGCTCTGTGATGAACTCTGTCTTATACTGAGATTGAATGTGATAGTTAAGATCATTTTCGATAACAGTTGAGATCATTTGACAGTTAAGCAAAGTATTGTTTAGAGCTCATAGTTTGAATTTATATTATCATATTCATTTAATGAAGAGTATAGACAATAGGATTGAGATGGCAAAGACTTGTTCTTTTGCAACTCTCCTTCTGAGAGCACAAACTATCATCAATCCTTCTTTATATAATTAATTTGTTTACAACGCAATTTTAGCTATTTATATAGATAGCAAGTAAATTTTGAGCTCTACAATATTATTTGATTCTATTTTGTTTCTATGTATTTTGTACATGAAGCATTAAACCTTTGCTTAGCATTTCTTCGTCGATCCTGACACACTTGAGTGTACCTTTGCTTCATGCAAATCCTTCATGGCATGAAGCAAATGGTACATTCTAGTGTGTCGGGCTCGATGAAGTAGGCACGGGCAAAGATGGGCTCGGGTTCTAGTTAAGCTCTGTGCTAATTTCATTCATATACATGTGGTACATGTTTTGCATTTCAATCAATTTAAATGACTTGAATGATTTACATTTGATTATACATGTGGTCCAGCATAGGTTAAGTTGAGTAAATCTGCTTGAATCTGGTCAGTTAGAGCTTAAGTATATTGCTTCGTGCGTATATAGATAGCAAGTAAGCGACATGGCATCCGCACCGTCTTCGCCGCCGACATCGACGTCGCCGAATGCGTCTGGATCTTTGAGGAAAGTGGTACGTACGCAAGATGGCAGAGGAATATCGAAAATTCCTTCGGGCCTAATGACCGTCATAGAGGTCAATGCCAATGGGATCCCTGTGAGTCCCCCCAAAGCAGCGGCGAGATTCCGGACCATCTGCGGGATACCTGGAAGGGAACGGGTCCCCATCACCGCACTGAGCTGGGACACTGTGTCGGATGATCGGAGACGCAAGCTGTGGGACGAAGTTTTAAAATCGCTCACTTTCCCACCGCATCAGCGCGCGTGGGCACGGCGTTGCTCGATGGGAAAGGCGTGGAGGACCTTCAAGAGCGTGCTTATCACAAAGTACGTGAACACGGGTCGAATGCCCTTCACGGCGTATAAATTCTTGTCGCGGGATATATGGGACGTTTTTGTGCAAATGAAGACAACGGTCGAATTTCTTGAGGAAAGTGCGACGCACAAGGCTCTCCAGACACTGAACACTCACCCCCACAAACTCGGCACCGCTGGGTACGCGGGTAAAACCGCGCAATGGGCGGCGGAGGACGAGAACGAAACAAGGCCATTTGCCGAGATAATGCAGACGAGCGCGCTCTCTCCGTTAAGAGCGAGGGCATCAATCACGTCCTCGGTCGAAATCTCTTTCACAATCCAGCAGATCGGGATGTGGCCAACCGTGTGGTAAATATGTCTTTGAATTACCTAGTTGTTAATAAGTCCATAACTTCATAATGTCTATAATAACAAGATGACCTCTTGCAGCAAGAATTGAGTTCCGCTTGTTCTGAAGGTTCCTTCCAAGCAGACAGGGAGAAGGATATACTATCTACGGCCCTAGGAAACAAGGAGCACCCGGGTCGCACGCGAGGCAAATGGGTTAACGTACCTTGGAGGGATGGATTCCCAGACAACTACTGCACGTATAGGAGCAGAAAGAGATCCAAGGCCGAGTACGACACAGTGTTGGAACATGTGCTTACTACAAAATTTGAAGGAAGAGAACAAAGTGCTTCGCAAAATTTGAAGAAAAGATAGCAAGATTGCAGGACCAAGTGAATCAACTCCTACTCCTCAACCAATGCAAGCCGCCTGTTGTTTTGAGAGCCCTCCTCCTCAACATCGAGTAGCGTCACGTCCACGCAAAATTATGAACATGATGATGTCCAATTACCTATCGACGACATCAAGGTAATGTACATCTCTGGAATGCTCCAAAGATAGACCTATAGAACGCCTTAGCTAATTGCGTATCGTTTTGTAGGAGCCGACGCACTGCACGCTCCAAGTGAGGATGGTTGGGATGTCTATTAAGGCTGGGCGAGGGGTGGCGTATCCATGCAAGGAAGGGATAGTGCAGCACGGTGCCCAGGTGGCGCAGGGTTACGCCAGGGTCCAGGTGGACATAGTACATGACAATTTTAGGGCTGTCCCGCTGGAGATTCGCCCAACGACGACATCGTAACACTAGGGGATGCCGTAGGCGCTTTTATCCAAAGGCCCAAGAAGGACATTGCCTCGACCTCGTAGTGCCGCTCAACCTTTGATGACTCCACCCCAACCATCTCGACACGACCATGCCTCTCCAACAGACCTCCATGATCGCACCTCAACCTTCGCTCGAAGCCCGCCTCATCGGTTCCGTGGAGAAGACACCAAGGAACAAAAAGCATGCGCCGTGACGGTTCCCGAGTCGTCTCACAGAAGATGCGTAGCGGGCAAGTCGTTCGGACAAATCAAATCAAAGAACATTAAGGCGCTTCACCTCCTAACCCTAAGAAATACTCTTTCGAAGTCCGCTGGTGACCACCACGAGATTAGACTACGCTGGATTAGGTTGTCAGAGTTTGCATAGCTGGTACTTGCACAAGACCAAAGAGAAAGGGTGCGCTGATGGAATCACCGTCAGATACATGGAGGAGTATTTCCTCCCAAGCGCCCCTTCATCGTGGGCTTGACGACTTATTCGACCTATTCAACCTCAAAGCCCTCGATGCCTCACTTCTACGATGCCGACAATCGTAAGTGTGTACAATCAAGTTCTACATTCACATAATACCGATTAATATAACAACTCATTGCTTATGTATAGACACATGATTAAAAATGCCCGACAATTGAAAGAACCGGTGGGTTTCCTCGACCCACACATGGTCTCTGAGCAAACCATCTTGGCGGCGCATCCTCGTCGAAAATACATAACGATGTGATTGCTTGCTCAAAACGACAAGGACTACATAATGGTGCCCTACAACCAGAAGTAAGTGCTTCACTACTTGCTATACAAATTTCATTTGTACTTTATACGCAGCACGAACTTAGGTTTAATGACTATAGCGACATACATGAGTAGGCACCACTGGATCCTTTTAGTCATTATACCAAAGAGGAACCAGGTACTATACCTTGATTCCCTACTCAACAAAAGGCACGACTTCACCCTTGTGCAAGGAGTACTCGACATGTGTGCTCATTTCCTCCATACATAACTCTATTGTAGTCTTCCTTCATTTGAAATGGCCGAGGTTAACTTTTTATAAACATGTAGGTCGTTCATCTCCTATGTTGCCGATGGAGAGCTATGCAAGGGAACGAACGCCACACTTAATCACAGGACGCGATTTCCAGGTACGTGCTACAACACAATAATCCTATATCATACTTCGTAATAATGCGTCTCGAACTGACTATACCTATATATGTAATTCTATTTTTGCAGTGCTGCCGGCAAAAAGCAGAAGAATGTGCATTCTACGTTTGCCATCATATGCAGAAAATCATGAGTGCTAAGTTGAAGGATCCCAAGGTTAGTCAATCTCGCAATAATTATTTCCTAATTATAAATTTAAATATATATACTTACTACTTTACTCTTGCTAGCTACAGGGCTTGAATATAGATTTCACATATGTTCGAGGGAGGCTCTGCACCTTCATCATGACGGAGATCATTGACGCCGACGGAGAGTTTCACTACTCCATCAACACCGCTGAACGACCTTGAAACAATTGATTCATTAATTGTAATTCACTTTGAATAGTTATAATTCAATTGTAACTCTAGCGACAATATTTGATACATATTCGTTTGTAATTGATTTTGAGTTATAAATGATCACTTTGAGTTGTCAACGATTGATTCATCTGTGATGTATCCATTTTCTGCCTACTTGTTTTCAGAGGGCATGGCTAGCAATTCCTGAGGCTAGCAGAAAATCAAAAAAAAAATAGTTAGGCTGAAAGAACTATCACAGACGGTTTGATTGTTAAACCGTTTGTGATATCCACATATCATAGACGGTTGGTAACTAGAACTGTCTGTGATATGTGAGATATCACAGACGGTTCATGACGAGAACCGTCTGTGATATCCACATATCACAAACGGTTCTAATTATGAACCGTCTGTGATATGTGGATATCACAGATGGTTGGTAACTAGAACCGTCTGTGTCGTGACTTATCACAGATGGTTTTTTTAATCGTCTGTGATAACCGTCAGTTATCACAGACGTACAAAAACACAAACGGTTCCGAATCGTCTGTGATGACGTTTTCTGTAGTAGTGAAATTTCAACTCCAGCGGCAATCACCAGGTGAATGATCTTCTCATTCTCATACTAGGTATTTGATATGCCAAATTTCTTGGGTTCCCTCTTGCAACTTCAGATCATGCAGGGTTAATTTGAGACCCACCATGTGACGCTTATCAGATTTGCAACAAAAAATTGGGTATATGATGACATTTGATACAACTTCTTGTTAAATGGGCATGTCTAATTATACTAATTTTTATCAGCTCATCTTACTTATTCAATTGTTTATTGTATCTTGCGAAGAGATACAACAGATTAAACTGGTTGTTGTCATCAAATTTCATTTAATTCGTGGGATTTTTTCAGTTTATGTTTTCCCGGGAGGTTAGATCTACATTCTTCTTGCTACCACGCATCAAATGGATACCATACCATACCTTTCTTATTTTAGTTCATATACCTTTCTATGGATCACACAACTGAAGGTGTGTTCTTAGGGGAATCTGTTCGACCAGCATACGGCGGACGCATCATCTTCCTCATCACATCCTATGGCAGACGGCTGCATCCCCTACCTCCTCTAGCGACCGAAAACATTTCCACGATGACTCCCATCGCAAGCAGCAAGAGGAGAATCTCCTGATACTCAGCCCAGTTACCTGATTATATTTTTTGTATTGCTGCATATATCTTCGCCGCATGTAGTATTTATTGGCTCTTTTGGTTCACGAAGTGGTTGATTGGATCAGGGAACAAAAATCTGGGTGTTAGATATGCCAAATTTCATGGATTCTCTCTTATAGTTTAGATGCATGCAATATTTCTTGTTTTCATTGTGGTCCACCGATTGTTCATAATCCAATTAGTCAAAACTAATTTGGGTATATGATGCCAAATTTGTTATATTCCTTCTTGTAATTGAGATGCATGATGTGTTCTTGGTTAATTTGAGGTCCACTAAGTAATGCTAATCAGATTTTTGCAATACAAATTTAAGTATACGATGTCTAATTATCAGAAGGTGCACTCTGTCAGTAGTATACCCCTTTCATGGTTTGAACTATAAAATAATTGCATTAAGAATTGACTGCTTGAGTTTTTGTGATATCGGTATCTTGGTAACTGAAGGGAAATCCTTGTTTAGCAAATGTGATGTTACTTGTAGTTTTGGTCCAAGAGAAGTAGTATATGCAGTTGCAGAATCGGGTGCGTTGTTCACAAAAAATAGACTACTAATTTTCTAATATACTGGGCTAGAGATGCGTATTGAAGGTTTTCTTGGAGTGGAGTTAGTGGTTGATACAAGCATCAGCGAATAGTCAATAAAGTTTATGGAGTTCTACTTTAATTTCCTAATGGATATTAGTCTTTTTGGAAAAGATATGTTTAGCGATTGTATACTGATAAAGAGCATGGACATCAATGCTATCCATTTAGAATTCAGACTAATGCACCAGTCTAATTCAGAATGGTTTTCACGTATCAAATTCTACCCCAATTTCTTACTAACCCAAATATTGGAAAAGGGGTATTTTAACGTGCACTTCTTTGTTCTCTACACGACTGGCAGAGAAGATCTTAGTCGCTTTTTTTTTACAATAATGCATTTTCAGATTAGCTATTATAACATCCCAATTTTGTAATTGTGTTTCAAATGTAAGAAAATGAGTAGAAATTAAAACATTTTCTTACATCATGTATTTCCTGTATGTTCTAAACAATTCTTGTACAACAATTATGGAAATACAAAGTCACAAGTTGTAACAGCCCCGAGTTTATAAACAGTAATAAAATGCTTTATGAACAGTAATGAGGTACTGTTCATAGCATTACTGTTCATGTTTACACTTTGGGCAGCATGTTACCAATTAAAAACCTGCCTTTCTAGCCAAAATTCTAAAGAACCATTCAAAGTCTTAAAGGAATACAAGATAGAACTTGTATTATGACTGGGAAGCATTTTTATTAAAGCCTAGATAAATTATCTTGACTAAAAATATTTTTGTTGCATTTTTAGAAATTATTTGGGCTTAAAGAAAATTTATTGTCTTTAAATAAATGTTCTCGGTCCAAATGAATATTTATGTATTTTACAAAGTGAAAATGTGGTTTATAAAATTTATCCGGGAAATATATCATCCCAAAGAGCTTACAAGAAAAGTTTCATGATTTTACAAATTTATTTGCCTTTTAAAAAGCCCAACAAACCTTAAAGCATTTGAATAAGGTTTGGTCAACTAAACCGGTCCAAATCCAAACTCAACATCAGTAGCGACCGGTCTCATGTGATTTGGTCCAACCGAATCAAATTGGTCCGCCTACCACGTTGAGGCGCGAGCCCGACATCCACGCGTGATGCGAGCCGCCGATCTTCAATCGAGCCGCGAGCTCACGATATCCCGCGAGCGTCCATGTGTATACTTTAATCTCCACCGTTGGATCTTGATCTAACGAGCGAGATCGCAGTGTGCAATCGGACAACTCCGATCCATGTTCAATCTCCACCGCTCGCTTCCAATCCAACCGTGACGCCCTTTTCGCTTTTAAACCTAAAGGCGCTTTTATCTCGGCCGTTAGATTCAAATCCTACTGACTTTTCCTTTTTCGCGTGTTATTAAAGCCCGCCTCCGCCGTTAGATCTTCATCGTGGCCCATTAGTGTATGCATTCTGGACGACTCGGATCCCCTCACGGTCGCACCGCTCATTCTTGATCTAACGGCGTCGCTTATTTCAATTTGAAATCGAGGCGCGATTATATGGGCCCTGATTTCAATCTTACGGCACTCCTTTTTGACCGTGGGCCTTTAAAGCCCAAAATCGGTGGATCGTTGGATTTCAATCGTAAGGTCTATATGAGTGTATGCAATCGGACCATCCGGTTCCATTTTTACATCCTGACCGTAGAAATAAAATCCAACGGTCTTTGAGCCATCGCATCTAAAAGGGGTGACGTGTATACCTTTTAATTGATCGTTGGATCTTAATCCAACGCCCATCTTTGAAAGCGAGCCCGAACCCTTCGGGATTTCGTTTTAATCCCGATCGGTAGATCTAGATCGTGCGGTCCATATTAACTGGTACCGATTCAAATCATTTAATCTATCTGTTTATCACAGCCGCCCATTTCCAATCGGACGGCTGATATTCGTTTGAGCTTTTGTGAAGCGCGCGCCGAGAATGACAATGGGACCCACATGTAAGAGTATGCTTATCGCCTTCCCTCTCTCTCACAAGCAATCTCTCAGAACAGAGGAGAGGATTTATCCCAAAGTTTTTGCAACTAATTTTTGGGATAATTAGCCCTAAATGGACACCTCATCAACTCTAGATCATTCCCTTTGCTCAGAACTCAACATCCATATATAAACCCTAGCCTTTTGAGTCTGCAGCCATTGTTGACTGAAGCGGCTCATCCTCCATTGTTAGCCAAAGGAGTTCTTGCTCTTGTTCCTTTTGCTTATCCATCCTAAACTCGGTTACACCTTACAATAAAGATTGGTTATCTTTTGTAGGTTAAATCGAGTTTATTTCTCCGTCCATCATCATCGCCAGAGTTCTTGGTATCTTTCCATACTGTAAGCCAAAACCCTAGTTTCGACATCTTGAGCATCTTAAGAACCTTAGAAGTCATGTGAATCATTCTTTTAAGCATCGAGCTTGATCTTGCTTCAAACCTAAAAGCTATTATTCTAGCTTTTCGTCTTTTGTCATTTTCAAGACCTAGGTTCTTCCTGTCAACTTATCATCTTATTTAGGTTTTGACTAAACCCTAGCATCATGACAAGTTGATCTTTCAATTCTTGTCATCATCTATTCTAACTTCTAGCCGAGAATTGTCTCTGTTTCTTTTGCTCGGTTTAACCGACAAAAATGAATTCCTTCTTAGTCGATGTGATCTAACTAGTTAGGTTATACTAAGATTGGTTTGGGATATTAATTACCTAAAAGATCATGCTAAGATTCGCTTATGAACTTTTGCATGATCAATATTTCTTTTCCGAAAGTTGCAATCATCTGCTTTGACTCTTTTAAAATCAAAATCGAACTTTGCATTAAAACCTAATTTTTCTTTTGAAAACAGTAGGTTATAGAATGGGTTATTATCACTATTAGGGTAATTATAACTTAAGCATGCTGTTAATCATGCATTTCTTTATTGATCATACAATTTCGATAATTTATACTAGTTGTCGCTTTTGGTATTTATTGGATTTTATTGCTTCTTTTAGAAGTCGGTTCTCATCAAGCTTTTGATTATACTTCAACAACCCGAGCACGCAATGTAAGTCTATTACTATCAAGGCAAGCATCCTCTTTGCACCATATTGAACCAGATTTTGTACAATAGCTTTTACAAATCCAGTGATATCTGTGCATGCTATTTGTCTGAAAATACAAAATGTGACTTGTAATAGCTAGCTATAACGACATGGTGGATTACCTTAATTATGACCATACACTTAACTCTAGTGTAGTAATCGTATACTATATGGTCTATTTTCGATTTGGCTTAGATATGCGATCTAGAGATTTTAGAGTTTGACAAGCATATCTTGTCAAACATGGGAATCTAAATCAACCACAGTTATTTTGAACTCTTTGTCCAGTTTCTTTAAATCAGTCTTGTATTTGAAATTCAAATTGATCCGGACAGAGGAAGCTAGTGATGGTGCTTTTGTGCACGAGATTGGGTTTTGTGGTGGACTTGTCCGGTTGATTAAGGACCGAACTCGACTATTCGGTTCAAGTCCCCACGTACTTCCACATGCAGTATGGGCGCTGCTTGGTTAAGTAAAATGTTGAGACTATTGAGTTGGAAACAGGAGAGTAAGAATATGTGTATTGACCTTGTATGGCATAGATGCTTAGGTCCGAGGACTGCGTTTTATGCCATGTGAGCTTGTATGTCGATGTCGGATGTTCTTAGGAGGGTGAGGGTATATGTGCCTCGTCGCATATACGATACCTTAATGGTGCCGATAGCATTCTACTATGGGTAGGGAACCCAATTCGCTTTAAATTGTTTGGATCGGCATTCTTGACACAACATGTGTGCCCGTGGTTAGTAGGTGGTATAGCCTACACTAATGGGATTAGTTCACACATGGGGTCCAACTCAATAGTGTTGGCTTGTTGAAAATACCAAATCTTAGCTTCCCGGTCGGCATACCAAAGGAAGTGTGTCATCATTCGGAGGCATCCAAGACAACGGCTAGCTAAGTCATGTGGGTAAAGATGTACACCCTCGCAGGTATAAAGCTGTTCGAATAGCCGTGTCCACGGTCATGGACGATAACTTGAACCGATATCACTGTATAGAGATTTTGATTTCAAAATGTGGTTTCGGTTTATTTTCGGTTTGCATGAGGGAATCATGCACTGTACTGTTTACATTTAATGTATTTACTTACTGTTTTACTTTATTTTTGATTTATTAAATTGCTTTATCAAAAGTTAGCCTTTGTAGGATAAGGTGTATCGCTTTATGCAAATTTGAACCTTTATACCTTCCTGTTGTAACCTTATGCATGTAACAACCCTACTCCTTTGAATAGGATCTAATAACCACTTTCTTTTGTTAGTTTGTGTAAGACTTGCTGAGTACCTTTTGTACTCAAGGTGCTACCACCTATTGTTGCAGGTGAGGATGGTTTTCTCTATGAAGTACCCGTTAGCGCCGATCAGGGTGACGCTAACGAGTAACGCTACTTCTTTCCTCCACGCAATTGCCTGCGGGTGGATGAGGCCATTGGTGGACATTTTCCGTTTATTTTGCTTCCGCTGTATACTGTTAAAGTGACCAAGTCACTTAATATTGTAGTACTAATAGAATGATGTAACCTTATGTTTAATTATATCAATGTATGACTGGTATGTGTTTGATGCAATGTTGATGAAGGATATATATGCAATGGTCGTTGATCCTGGGAACCATTGTGAATCATATATATCCGGGAATCCTGTTTACTGGATCTGTCATTTGTTAAATTTATATCTTTAGCATGGTTTTTAATAAAGGGGCAGTACTGTTCCTTCATTAACAATTGTGCTACAGTATGAATTTAATTAGTAACATTTCCAATAACCGGGGGTCCTCACACAAGTCTTTTGATCCAAAACCTTGTCTTCCAAAAACAATCTTGTCAAATCTTTTGATCATCTCCTGGAAATATTTTTCCTAAGTTCCAGGGTTGGTGTGTGACCCCTCTGAAAAATTTTACAATTTTTAGAAATTGGTTGAATGCTTTTGGAGGTCAATCAAACTTGTTTGACTTTCAGTTAAAACCCTAAACCAGAACCTTACATAATTTTTGGAGAAAAATTCACTACATGAAAACCTCTGAAAATTTTATACAAGGTTAGTATCTAAGTTAGCAAGCTTCTGTAAAAATTTCAGAATTTTTGGAGTTGTTTTGCTACCCCAAATAAATCCCCAAAGTCTAGCTGCTATTTTAAAACCCTAAGTCAAAGGGTGTTGGGCTCAAGTCAGACCCGAGCCCGACCTAATTGACTGGGTTGAACCAACCGCCTAATTGCACCAGCGGGCCAGCCAAAGGGCGCGTGGCATTTCCGCCGTTGGATTGCTATCGAACAACCCGCGTTGATTGGGCCGTTCGGACCTCGTAGTAGCGCCAACTCATTTAGACCATTCGATCATGATCCAACCGTCCTGATTTGTTGGGCGTTCGGTCGCCCGAGTGGCTCAATTAATCTCGCCGTTGAAATCCTATCGGATGGCTACGATCGAGTGGGAGCGTTTGGAGACGCCGCACTTGAAGATTCAATCTCAGCCGTTGGATTAAGATCTAACACTCGCAATCTCCCCTGTTGGTTTAAACCTCAAGAGCTTGAAGCAATCCTAGCTGTCCATCTTAAATCAAACCGCCTCCAACAGCCCTAGCCTTTCTCTAGTCATCTTCTTCCTCGCGTCGTGCGCAGCACAGGGAGAGGCATGGCCTTGTCCTTTCGTGCTCCCTCGTCAACGCCTACTTGTCAAGGCATTTAGTGCGTGTAGTTACTTTCAGCCACGATCATGCCCTACCCTGCACTCCATCATTTCTCTTTTTCGGTCCATGGTTGTGCCATGAGTCAAGCTCACCCGAGGAGCTCGTTTTGCCCAAACCCTAATTTTTCTAGCTATAAAAGGTCCCCAAAACCCCTCCTGGTATTCCTTTACACCACCCCTAGCTCCTTCTTTGCTTGTGGAGCTCAAAACACCGAAAAATAGCAAAACCTCCATTTTCGGCTGTGAAGCTCCTTTGTGGACTTGGGTGCTCCAGTGGTTCATCTTCAATTCTTCTTGTGCCCTTTTGAACTCCATATACCCTAATCATTTCCCCTCACTCAATTTTGGGTTTCATTCACAGGATTTGTCAAATTTGGGGTTTGTTCAAATTCGGCCGAAATCATCCCATTTCTTCTCTAGCTCCGGTGAGTGCTTCATTTCTCAATTATTTACTCATGAAGCTTCTATGAGCTATAATGAAGCTATTTTGACCACCAGTGGTGTTCATTTTGGCTTAGGTCTCTATTCACTTCATCTTCTTCAACTCCGGTGGATTTCTCTGTTGTCCAAGCTCCTCCGGCCATCTTTGAAGCCCTTCTCTATTAAGGTAGCTTCTTATTAGTCCCTAGAAGTCGTGGCACCCGCTTTTGTGGACCTTTACGGAGCTTTTCGCCATTTTCGTGTTCAGCAGTACATGCTTCCACTTTTCGTTTCCGGCTCGCCGGCGTTCTAGGTGTCGCCGCTGGCGAGGTCATCACCATCGGGTCCGCAAGGCTATTGCGAACCCATTTTGGCACTTTGTGGGCACTGCCGTGGCCGGAGCCGCCGGCGGCAAGCCGTTCTTTGCCGCTCGGTTTTTGCCGAACAGAAGCCCCTCTGTGTCGTTGCCAGTTAGGACATCATTAATAGCCTAATCATTGTTAATCATTGGAGGTAATTAATATGTCTTAAACTGGTCCACTGTGCCACTGACATGTGGGTCCGTAGGCCAAAAACCGCAGTAACAAGGCCATTAAGACAAGGATTGGGTTTAATTAATTGCTAATCATAGGCAGCAATTAATGTGTCCAAAATCATCCTATTGTGTCACTGCCAGGTGGGACCCCGCCCACTTAAACCCCCCTCTGTGCGAAAACATTAAGAAATAATTAATGTTAATCATCACTAATCATTGGAATTAGTATTTAATTGTAATATCCCGTTTGTCGTTAGCATACTTTGAATACCTAATGATGATTCTGGTCGTCGGTTTATTTATTTATGATTCACCTATGTGTTGGAACCTCCGTGTAGTTAACTTTACAAGGAGGTTACGTAAAATTTGTAGTTTGCCTTGGTTTAGAATTATTTAATGTTAGTTTAATAGCATTCCGTGCTCATGTCGGGTGAGGTGTTCTGATTAGTATCGAGGCGGGCGATAGGTCCGTGGTGATTGGATTTACAACTTAGGCAACTTAAATTGCTAAAATTTTGTAATGGTTAATGAACTTAAAACGACACCTTTGGTGCAGATTGGATGGGATGGGTCAAGCATTGCATTTACGCTTGTTATATTGTATTGATGATTCCTATTATGAGATGACCTTATATACCTATAATATGATTCTATGATTAGTATGAGTGATGGTAGCGCATGTTGAGAGGTTGAGGTCGTGGTTGTGGCCTGGGCTGCCAGTCACACCATCTTTCGTGGTATGAAAGCAGGGAAGTGGTTATCTCGGATGTCTTAGTCGAGCATCGATAGTGAGTATCTTTAGAAATTTGTTCTCTTCCTTGAGTTGAATTTGGTCAACTCTTGTCGATTGTGGTTGATGGATTTCTATGGGTCGATGCTTCATTGCGGTTGATGAGTTTCTTTGAGAAAGGTTGATATGTTTTATTGGCTTAACTTGTTCCTAAAGCAATTATTGTTTTTTCTATTGTTGAGTTATTCTAGTGGTGGTGGACTTGGATAGTTGTCAATCTTGACTTTTGTATTGGAGTTTCATTTTCTTCTTGGAAAGCATAACCCATTTATTTCACTTGATGATTTGGATAATGAAAATTTCCTTTTGCAAGTCTTGTAGTACGTGGAAGTTTTGATTCAATATATCATTTTTGGGTATCTTGAGTGTTGAAGTTGAAATGTTCTTTTATGGAAGAAAATGCTAAACCCTTTAACGATGTCGTCTCATGGTTAAGTGAGAGGTTATAATCGGAGAAATTAGTGGATATGATATGGGTTATCAAGTTGGAGTGCAGTGTGGTGTATAATCGATCCTAACTAAGATCCCTGGAAGGAAAGTTGATTAATTTGATGGTGCCATGTAGTAGTTCTTATTGAACTGTGATTAAGGGTATGGCTATACCTAATTGGAATCAATCGAGTTATTAAAAAGTGTGGAACTTTGACGAAAATGTTGATCATTAGAATTGTTTAGTTTGCTAAACTTGTTAGATTATTTGGTCTCAATGGATTAATCTAACTGTGTAGGAAGGGGAAATATAAGGATGTGTTTCATCGTTGTCTTAATAGATGATAATATGGAATTTTCTTTAATTGGCGATTTGATGATCTTATTTTTGCTCGTGGGAAAATAAATAGAGAAAGGACCATCAATTTTGTCTATGATTGAATAATCATCAATGGTTTATGATGGGATTTAATAAGTGATCTGTGTTTGCATGATGGTGAAATTGTCAGATAATAGTATGTCTTTCATGAAAGGATTTTGGTGTAACATTTTAAATTGTGTAGTAGGTTCCCTCTAAAAAAATAAAGTGGTTGCTGTAGTGAGGTTGGAAGAATTTGGTGTACTCTCAATCGAGGATGAGATGATAAAGTGATATGTAACAGTTTGGTTAGCTTTTGGGGACTTTATAAAGGAAGAGTGGATGAGAACAAACCTTGTTAAGAGTGAATTATTCTTGATGTTAGTAATAAGGTCTACAAGAGATTGTGACGCGTTGGAGTGGTGAGGATTCTTTTAGATAGAAAGTAAGTTGATTATTTTAATAACGGTTAAATGAAATGTTTGGAGTTTTGTATTCGTGATCTTTTGGGGGTTCATGATTTATGTAGTAGATGAAATTAGTTGAGCAATGTGACATATGGAAAGGTTCTGTTTGGTTCCAATGTGATTAATGTGATTTGGTATTAAAGGTATTTCTTGTTTAGTTTGACAAGTAATATTGTAATCAAAGAGGTTGCTTTCGTTGTATTAACGAAAAATGTTTGCCATAAGTATTTGAGGTTGGAGCTAAAATCGTGTCTGCAACTTTCTGTTGTCACAGACTTAAGAGTTTCTTGGGTTTGCATAGCAATGTTTTATTATGATTTATGGACGTGGAAAATTTCTTCTTGTGGGACTTGTGCCCTCGACTGTGGACTCGTATTTTGTTTTCCGAGATAATTTCTATTTGACTGTTTCTCTTGGTCTCGTGCTCACTTTGAGGAGCCACGATTTCTTGTCTTGTCGAACCTTGTGTCTGTTTATTTCTTCCTTTTGAGTAAGGAATTAACCAAGTTGTGATGCCAAGTGTTATAAAGAGTTGTATGGTGATTGGTTGGTGGTGGTCAAGTAAGCGATAGCGATAAGAATTTTGGAGACCAAGCTATTTGAAGAGCAGAAGTAAATTGGTTTTGACCTATAATTCTTGGAGAATTTGATTTAAATGGAATGATTGTCGTTGAAAAAAAAGCTGATTAGTGTTACAACTAGCGGAACCCATAGCGAATTATAATCCAAGAACCTTCATTCATGCTAGAATGTTGGGTTTATCGAAAGTATGGGAAACTTGATCATGTGTTAGAGTATCGCGATTGGGTAATTTTGAGAGGTTGTGTAGGTGATCTATGACGATGTAGTTTAACAGAGTAGGGACTAGCAAAATAATCCAATTGTTATGCCAATTAATGAGATAGCAGGGATTGTTGAGCTATTGTTAGGAATGTTTTGGCGTTAGCGAGTAACCCTCTAGGAGTTAGAATGTTTATAAAGATAATTTGGTCAAGAATATGTTTACATGTTGAAGTAATGATTGAGTATGTTTGGATTGTGGGAATTTGATCCACTTTGGATCGAGGATTTTTAAATATGATTACACGAAATACACTTATAGAGTCTTGGAGGTGGAAATTGGGTTTAGTGTTCTATGCTAGATCCTTAATTGCTCAATGATTATGTATAGTACTAGAAGAATAACAATGGATTTCGAATAGTATGACGATCATTAATAGAACTCTTTTAATGAAGTAAATGAGAGTGTGTGTTGTGGATTTCAAGTTGATTATTCCTTACGGATTGGAGCGATGCGATTTTGGGTGAAATATTTGTTGAGGAGCATTGGAAATTATCTATCAAAGTAAGTCTATCGATAAGAGAATTATCTAGAGTATGTTATTGTAGAGTCAGTAGAGTCTCTCTATAAGGGTATGGACGATGTTTGCGGTTTGAGCATAGCTTGAGGTTGTCAACTTAAGAGTAATGAGTTAGTGTGTGATACAATGATTTGGAATCCCATAGTTTAGAGGAAGTTAAATTCTTAAAAGAAAGATTGTGGAAAAAGGGGTGTGATCTTGGATAGTGAGATATTCTCTTAGTTCTTACTTGAACTATGTGGTTATGACAGATGTTAATTACAGATTGAGTTGGTTCTTGTCGGTATGTGTGATTCCTTCCTGTTAAGAAAAAAATGGTTAATATGGTTTTTTTTCGAGTGATTTCGTTTTTGGCTTGTGTGGCATTTATTTCTAAACTACCTATTTCAAAAGTGGAAAAAAAATTCATGGTAAATCCATTGATTTTGGATTGGGCTCTTCTAAGGGAAGATGGCTTTGAGTTGGATGCATTTTGACTCCTTTGTTCTCAGTTGAGTTTTTCGGATAAGTGAGTTGGTAGGCGAGTTCTTTGTGCGTCCCTAGGTAAAGGAGATGCTGCTTGCATAGGTAAGGTGATCGTGAGAGTTGGAACAAGAGTTCTATGTGTTTTGTGTAGGCGGTGTACTTGATGCGAAAGGAAGTTTAACCAAAGGTGTGTTGGATAGATTCCTGTCACGGGAATTTGTAGATTAGCGTATCACTAGGACCATCTCGAGTAGTTGTGCGGAGTACGCAATGTCTTGTGTTTTTCGGTCTTTGAGAGAGCACATGAGAGGTCGAGCTTGAGATTTTGTTAGAGCTGTTGGCTAAGAAGTAAGACCTTACCTTTGAGTCCGTGTGTTGAGTGTACTGTAAAGGTCGAGACTAGTGTTAAGGTGAAAGGCGTGATATCCGTCAAGGTGATATGATCCCATAAGCCCAAGAGGAAGCGACTTGTGGTGCGGTCGCATATCGCGGCGATGCTCGAGTGGTTCACGTTGGGTATACGTTAAAGATTGTTGATTTGATTCCTTTCAAGTAGATTGGTGAAAGTAGAATTCGGTCGAATTCTTTTAAGAAGGTAGAATGTAATATCCCGTTTGTCGTTAGTGGATGTAATAAAAAAATAGAGAGGAATTAAGATAATTAAAGAGAAAAAATCAAAAATTGAGAGAGTAATGGGCCACATGACCCATAGTCAAGTGGAGGAAAAAGCAGGCTTAGTGGCCCATGGCCCATGAGGAAACGAAACCAACTAAAGAAGGAGGGGAACCTAGGGTGCTCTGATGCGCGCGCATGCTTGTAGCACGGCATCTGTAGCAACACATCTCCTCAATGGTGGTGCCTCTCTCCTCCGATGCCTCTTCATTGTGGTGGTCGGCCAAGAAAAAGGAAGAAGAAGGAAGAAAGGAGAAGGGAAGAAGTGTATGACCCTAACTTAGGGTTTGTATTTCAAATGTAAATTATGAGGAGAAATAAAAACTTTTGATGCCTCATGAAATCATTTGAGAGTTTCTACAATTTTCCTAGCAATTTCCAATTTTAGAGTTTAATTCTTGTGAATGGAAATTGTTGTCAGTAATTCTTAGCCTTCAAACTTGTGATCATCCTCTGAAATTATTTTTCCTATCATCTTTATCATCTTATCTACCTCCTGAATTATTTCACAATTTTAGATTTCATTTGCTATTTCAAATGCTCAAGTCAAACCAGTTTAGAAATCTGGTCAAACTTACATTCATCAGCTTGTGAATTTTATTGGGAGAAATCTAGTGCATAAAAACTCCTGGAAAAATTACACAAGGTGTCCTCTGTTCCAGATAGCTACCATAAAAATTTGAAACTTTTGGAGCCCTGGGCTATCTCTAAGAATTTCCCAAACCATCTCTGTCTTTCTAATTCAAATCGGAAACACTTGTTTGTGGGCCCGAACCACACTTGGGCTCGAGTCCGACCGCACTAATGGACTCGGTCGCACCACCTAGTTGCACCGCGCGAGCCGATAGCTATCAGCCGTCCGATACAGATCGTGCGGCCCTCGTGCGTCGAGTCTGTCGACTAGTCTGAATGCATACATCGATCTCGGCCGTCCATCTCGGATCCATCGGTCGGCGCGATAATGGTGAGTCGAACCACCGGTTGCGCCGCGCCTTGACTCGGGCTCGCGCCGTTTCTTCTTTCTGCCGATGGCGGGCCCCACATGTCGGTCGTCACCTACCTTGCGCCAAGAGTGAGTGCGGTGCGTGCATGAACGCCACCTCGGCTCCATTGTCCGTCACCGCTTCCGATTTTCTGCGCATTTCCTCGGCGCATCTTCGAGAGACCATGCCCAGCACATCAATCATCCACTTTTCCGTTCGCGACTTGCCGGCACCGTTCTTGAGCTCCACGGTGCCGAAAGCATCGCCACTCGTTTTCCTCCGCCCTCTTCCCTACTTAAGCCCTCGCAAAGCTCTCTTATCCTCCTTTGGACACCCTAAGACCACTTCCTACCCTCCGTTGCCATCCCCGAGCTCAAATTGTAGTAGTGCGCAATCTCGGGTTCACGATCAGTGCGCCTCCGCCGTGTCGGCACCACAACCGATGAAGATCATCCCTTCTTTTGCGCGTCACATCGTGTTCCAAATCCCTATCATGATTTCCCCTCAGCTAATTTTGAGTTTCACTCGCAGGGAGCCATTGAATTTTGGTGTCCCTCTTCTTGGTAGAAAGTTGGATCATCGTCCTCATCTCCGGTGAGTTGGTTCCTAGGGCAATTGCTCGCGCCAAGCTTCATCTAGTGCACTCACTCAAGCTATCTCCGTCTCTCTTTTTCCCTATTTTTGCTCGAGTTGCTCCTCCTTGGTGACCCCTTGATCGCCCGGCGGTTCTCGTCGCGGGCCATCTCCGCGACCTCTTGAGCTCGCGTCATTCCGGTGAGTTCTGGTAACTCACGATGCCCATCTGCGCGCTAATTTTCATTGTCTACCTCTGCAGTGCGGCGCACTTGTCACCCCAACTGCGCCGCCGTGCTCGTCGCGCGCGCCACCGTCTTCTCCGTCGA
Organism: Ampelocalamus luodianensis; assembly: GCA_036346255.1. NCBI lineage: Eukaryota > Viridiplantae > Streptophyta > Magnoliopsida > Poales > Poaceae > Ampelocalamus > Ampelocalamus luodianensis. Next base: position 8,937,498 of record CM070627.1, on the reverse strand, counting down.
ACCCGCGACCACCCTTAGCTTCAGTAACCCCTGGGCGACCCATTTTGGCCGTCGCACAGCCCGCGCCGCCACTCCTTCACCGGCGTCGAATCCAGGTCCAGAGCCTCTCTGTTCTTCCTTGTGCTCACTGTGATGTTGTGGCTGATAGTGGAGCCCACCTCCCTGAGGCTTTGTAGTTAACTGCTTATCATGCTTATGATTGTTCATTAGTTCACTCTCATTGCATGATCAAAAATTGGTATTGGAAGTTTGAAAGTATTTTAGTTCTCTGTATGCTTGTTGTTGTCGTTTTTATTTGTCGATGGCTGAAATTGGGTTCATTCTTATGCTATTCATATCAGGTTAGTGCTTGTGACTCCTTAGAAGTGGTGCTTAGCAAGAAGTTAATTAGATGATCTCTATAGGTTTCAAATCACTAGTTGGCTTTTGATCTATGAAGTGTATCGAATTTGAGGTTTTGCCTCTGTTGCTTGTGGTGTATTTTGATAAGTAAGGTTACTGTAGTAGCGCATCTTTGAAAATCGTTAGCATTGCAGATATCTTGGTGTGATGCTTAGGAGTATGAATAGCTGAGTATCTTTAAAATCCTATCTTAGATAGAAAAGGTTGTTAGCATCTCACAGTTGAATACTTGATTAGTTAGTGTTCGATAGCTCCTTGTAGGTTCTGTGCTCTCACCTGATAATGGTTGTTTTAGAGTAGCTAGCTGTTTTTGATATACTAACTTGATGATTAAATATTAGATGTGCACACAATCACCATCAAAGTCTGTCCAAAGTTTAAATCATATATGAGGATTGATTTGGTGGTTAACCTGATAAATAAGTGAGTGGGTAGATCAATCACTTGAAAGCATGTCTATTTGAAGCATCTCTGTAGCAGTTATTTTGTTTTTCCTTTTGTGTTGGTCTAGCCTCTGTGTATAAATTGGTGTTTGTATTTGATTATTGAGTTTTGCCGGTGTTATTCGTTCTTATTCGTTGTTATTTGTTCAATCGTTGAAGCCGACATTTGCGGTAACCACGAGAGCGATCCTGCAGCAAAGTTGAGCATTACGAGCAACGGCGAGCCGAGGCAAGCGGTTTGATCATGTTTATCCCGGTATTTTAAAGTCTAATATTTTGTTTCATTTGTATGTATGCATCGCTTAATTTGTGTTAAATTGGTTAGTTAATCCCTTAGATGCATAATCAGAGGCAAATGATTATCCTCTACTACAGAGCCTAGGTTATTTCTTTGTGATTAGAGATCGCTAGATGATCTCTTGTCACTTAGTAGATCCGGGTCAACTTGCTTAGACATGCTTAGTATCGGTAGAATCGGGCGGTTATCGACTTTAGTCGGTAACCTTGATCACTAAAATCTACTATAACTTTATGTTTGGCATTTTTGCTATGTTTAATTGCAAAATTAAAACTGAAAACAAAAATGATTTAGACTTGGGCACAATGGTAAGGCGGTGTGATCTGTTGGGTGTGGTGGAAAGGTGCCCGAGTCGATTAAGGACCGAGTTACTTGCGCCGACCGTCTTGAGCATTTTGCGTGCTAACCACACTAGAGTATATGGGACCTCTCTTGACCTAGTACTTTGGCGTGTATTGGCTCGGGTGCAGAGGGTCGCGGGAGGGATGGAGGTGGGAGCATGGTAGTTGTCAAAAGCTTTATCTGAGTGGGTAGTTGTCTTTTCGGCTTTACCATGTAAGCGTGTGGATTTCTATCCATCTGAGCGCTCGTAGTTAATACACAATATTGGAAAAAGTCTCGTAGGACTTAGCCAGTGCAACATACCTTCGGAGTGTGCTTTGGCTTAAAGGCGATGCAAGTGTGGGTACATTGGTACACCCTGCAGGTTAAAACTATTCGAATAGCCTCGTCCTAGGTTATGGACACGCTCGGATCGCCCGTAAGAACTAGACTACAACAATTTAAATTAAAACTTGATGGGTGAGTACGAATCGATTCGTGCTATTGTTAATGGTGACTATTGGGGTAGTCACTTCTAGGTTGTTTATCTTTCTCTTTTGTTAATATTATCGTTCTCATTATTTCAACATTAAAACGAATTGCAAACTTGCCTTCAAGCTGTATTATATTATTGCAAATGAAAATTGGCTTTATGCAAATGAAACATATGGCCTCCACCAAATAAGCTGCATGTAGTTTATGAGCAGTGCGCTGGTTCACACGTCGGTCTTGCGGGTACAAAGACAATCTTTGTACTCGGTGCTTTGCTTAATGTTTTGTTGCAGAGGAAGGAGGTGAGCCCCAAGGCCTCACTTCGTGAGCTGTGTTGCCGTTTAGTGGGCGATTAGACTTGGCGGTCCTCGGATGCCTTGTGGGTTGGAGGCACGATTGGCTTTGTTTATAGCCATCTTATGGCACTTTTGCTTCATTGTCGTTCTTGTTTATTTGTGTATCTTTTGGCACAATGGCCTTTATGCATAATAACTCTACTATTTGTTTATCTTTTGTTTGGTAGTGTGGTGTTTGGACTCTATGTTTGGAATGGAGTTGATGTCTAATTTTGTAACGGGTGTGTATATCTTTGCAGGAAGTATACATATCTCGAGATCAATTTATCGATTTGTGATGCTAGGACCGGTGGTTGGTTAAGCATTACAAGTCAAATAAATTGGGATCCTCACAAAGTTGGTATCAGAGCCATTCTGACCGTAGTAACCCAAGCATAGTCGTCTTTAGGATATTTTGGAAAGGCTTATTTTCAAAGTATCAAAAAGGGTTTATAAAAACCTAGGCAGCTTCTCAGACTTTACTCCTTATCTATCTTAGCCTTCTACTCTCATCTTACTCTAATTTCAGTTTAAAAACTTGGTTTCTCTCTTCCCTTTCAAATAATAGTTACTTATCCGGTGGGATTTGTTTTGGGAGAACCATGGAAGATTAATCTAACTAAAATTGTGGGCATAATAGGGTAAGGTGTAAAGTGAGTAGTATGCGTCTGATTTTTGCTGGTTGGGCTTTATCCTGTTTTGTGTTTGTTTCTGGATTGTTTCAATGAATTTTGGGCTTTCTTGCTCTTGAGTTGTTGCTAACTTGTCTTAGTAAAGCAGGATGGCCGGAGAAGCTGCGGCGGTCAGTGGTGGTCATGATGAGGAGCTTCCCCTCCTCCGACCATGGTGAGGTTCTCGCTCGGATCGAGCGAAACCGCATGGATCGACAGCGCATCTTGGAGGTTATTGATAGGAATACCTCCACTCCCTGCCGGTGGTGGCGGCCACGAGCTCGCGGAGGACTTGCGAGTTCCTCCGTGCGCACCACCGACTTTCTCCCGCTCGAGGACCCTCGATGCGGATGATTGGCTGCGCATGGTTGGCGAGCTCAACATAGCTCGATGCGGCGCAGGATAAGGCACTCTTCGCGTCCCACCATCTTGAGGCGCGGCACTCTCATGGTGGGAGAACTATCTCGCCATGCGGCCGCGAGCCATGTGGTCGCGTGGGAGGAGTTCAGTCGACCTTCGTCGGGCCCACATCCCGGATGGCTGATGAAGGTGAAGAAGAAAGAATTCCTCGCGCTCAAGCAAGGGCGCAAATCGTGACGGAGCACATGCGAGTTCAATCATTTGGCTCGTTATGCTCCGGAGGTGGCCTCGGATGAGGCTAAGCGGAGAAGTTTATGGATGGCTTGTCAGGAGGCTGCGGGACAAGCTATCTATTGTGGACTTCTCGACTTTCGAGCCTTGGTAGATAAGGCCATTGTTCTTGAGCATAAGGCAAAGCGTGGCGAGTCCAAGCGCAAATGGGAGGCCCATCGGTCTACTCACACGGCCTCGCTCGTCCTCGGTGGGCCAACACCGATGGTCCGTTCTTTTGCTCCACCAGCCCGAGGCCATCGCACCGCTCTCGTCCACGCGAGCGTGTTTGACCACGTGCGCTGCGATCGGCCAACGAGCGGCCTCCGCAATCCGGCGGCGAGGTTACTTGTTTTGTTTGCCACAACAAGGGCCACTACGCCATGCGCTTGCCCTCGAGTGTTGCGGCCCCTCGTCCTAATGGAGGGCGGGCGGGAGTGGTCACCCACCGACGGAAGATTATCCGAAGCCCGAGTGCGGCGTGGTCGAGTCAACCACCTTTCGGTGAGGAGGCTCGGGGCGCGGATGTCGTGATGGGTACACTTCTTGTTAATTCTCATCTGCTGCGGTATTATTTGATTACGGAGCATCGCATTCTTTATTTCAAGATCATTTGCTGCTGCTAGTGGTCTTCTTTGTCTTCCTTTGGGAGTTCCTTTGTTCATCCGCTCTCAGGGTTCGGAAATGAGAGCGATCTCTGATGTCGGGTGTTCCTATCATAGTTAAAGGAGTGGGGTTTTGGCAAACCTTATTACCTTTCGATTCGTGAGTGCGGATGTGATTCTTGGCATGGATTGGTTGTCCCAACACTTGGGGTAAATCGATTGTGCCGGAAGATTGTCTACCTCGCGGCCCTTGGCGGCGGTCGGATTTTCACCGCGACTTGGGCCACATCTATGTGCATTAGAGGCGGCCACCTTGCAAATTCGGGATGTACCTATAGTATCGACATTGTGGATGTCTTTCTGAAGATTTACAGGATGCCTCGGTTCGAGATCTGAGTTTGTCATCGAGTTCTTTGCCGTCTCGCCCCTATCTCAAAGGCGCGTATCGGATGCCTCCCAATGAGCTAGAGGAATTGAAGAAGCAGCTTGGTGAGCTCCAAGCAAAGGGTTTCATCCGTCCCGTTCATCTCCTTGGGGTTGTCGGTGATCTTTGTGAAGAAGAAGGACAAGACTTTGCGCATGTGTTGATTACCGTCAGCTCAATGAGGTGGCGGTGAAGAACAAATACCCTTTGCCCGCATTGATGATCTGTTTGATCGGTTGGTGGAGCCAGTGTTCTCAAAGATTGATTTGAGAATGGGGTATCATCAGGTCAGGATCAGATCTGAGGATATTCCGAAGACGGCTTTCACTACTCGTTATGGTATGTACGAGTACACCGTCATGTCCTTTGGCTTAACCAATGCTCCGCTTTGTTCATGAACTTAATGAATTCGGTATTCATGGAGTTTTTGGATAAATTTGTGGTGGTCTTTATTGATGATATTCTTATCTATTCCAAGACTGAAGCAGAGCATGCTGAGCATCTGAAGATTGTTTTGGCAAATTGCGGGAGCATCAGCTATATGCAAAGTTCGGCAAATGTGAGTTCGGTTGAAGGAAGTGGCATTCTTGGGCCATGTTCTTTCAGTGGAGCGTAGTTGTGGATCCCAAGGTCGGTCGATGTTCTATCTTGGGGCAGCCCAAGTCGATCCACGATGTGCGGAGTTTTCTTGGTTTAGCGGGCTACTACGCGCTTTATCGAGAACTTCTCCAAGATCGCAAAGCCAATGGTGAATTGCTCAAGAAGGACAAGAAGTTTGTGTGGTCCTCTGCTTGTGATGAGAGCTTTGAGGAGCTCAAGCAGCGATTGACTTGACCCAGTCCTTACTCTTCACGATATCCACAAGAGCTTGATATTTATTGCGATGCCTCTCGTCGAGGACTCGGGTGTGTCCTTATGCGGGAAGGCAAAGCGATTGCATATGCATCGAGCGATTGAGACCTCATGAGCTCAACTATCCCACCCATGATTTGGAGCTTCTTCTTTGTGGTTCATGCACTCAAGATTTGGTGGCATTATCGATCGGTAACACTGTGAGGTGTATTCCAGACCACAAGAGTTTGAAGTACTTGTTCACTCAGCCAGATCTGAACCTCAGGCAAAGGAGATGGTTGGAATTGATCAAAGATTATGACATGGGTATTCAGTATCATCCCGGCAAAGCCAATGTGGTTGCTGATGCACTTAGCCGAAAGGTGTATTGCAATACTCTGATGATCCAAGAGCAGCAACCTGCGCTTCTTGCAGAATTTCAGCGTCTCAACTTGGGTTTGGTTGAGCACGGTTCCCTTGCTGCCCTGATTGTACAACCGACCTTGGTAGATCAAATCAAGACAGCACAACAATCAGATGATGGTGTGGGTAGAATCAAGCAGAACATCAGGAATGGATCAGCCAAGTGTTTCACAGAAGATGAGCACGGTGTTGTATGGTTTGGGCAGCGTCTCGTGGTCCCAAAGGTCCCCGAGTTGCGGGATTTGATTCTTCAGGAGGCCCATGATTCGCCTTTGTCCATCCATCCCAGGGTCACCAAAATGTATCAAGATCTGCGTCAGAGATTCTGGTGGACTCGCATGAAGCGCGAGATTGCCAGGTTCGTTGCCAGATGTGACATATGTTGTCGTGTCAAGGCCGAGCATCAACGTCCGGCAGGTCTTCTTCAGCCTTTGCCCATACCAGAATGGAAGTGGGATTCTGTAGGCATGGACTTCATCACTGGTCTACCCCGTACTCCTGCAGGGAAGGATGCATTATGGGTTATCATCGATCGATTGACGAAGGTGGCTCATTTCCTTCCGGTGCGATCGAAGATTGATGTGAATCAGTCAGCGGATCTTTACATATCCCGCATTGTGAGTTTGCACGGCGTGCCACGAGCGATGTGTCGAATCGTGGCTCTGTTCACTTCTCGGTTTGGCATAGTCTGCGAAGCCATGGGGACCCGTCTTTCTTCGGCTCCGCCTATCACCCTCGAACGGATGGTCGAGCGGAGCGCGCGTCAATCAGTGCTTGAAGATATGCTCCGTGCTTGTGTTCTTTCCTATGGGAAGAATTGGGAGAAGTGCCTACCGCTTGCAGAAGTTCTCCTACAACAATAGCTTCGAGCTAGTCTCGGTATGGCACCGTTTGAGGCTTTGTATGGGAGCGTCTGAGAACCCCATTGAGCTGGTCGGAAGGCGGGAAAGACGGTTCTTTGGTCGAATTCCATCAATGAGGCCGAAAGTCAAGTGCGATTGATTCGTGAGCACTTGCGCGTAGCTCAATCGAGCGAGAAGAGCTATGCGGACCGTCGTCGTCGTGGTGAGTTTCGGCCCAATGACTTTGTGTATCTCAAAGTCTCACCTTTGAAGGACATCGTCGTTTGATGTCAAGGGCAAGCGGCTCCTCGGTATGTTGGACCATATCGCGTCATCGATAAAGTGAAATTTGTTGCTTACAAGTTAGAGTTGCCGGCTACACTTGAGGGGTGCATGATGTTTTCCATGTGTCTCAATTGAAAAAGTGCCTTCGTGTTCCGGTTGAGGAGCGCCTTTGGAAAATATTGATGTGCGGAAGATCTGTCTTATCGTGGCGCCCGTTCGTATCCTCGAAGAAGCTGAGCGAAGAACAAGGAACCGTGTGATAAAGTTCCTTAAAGTTCGGTGGTCAAATCACTCAGAATGAAGCCACTTGGGAGCGGGAAGATCGTCTCGGCAGATTACCCATCCTTCTTCTCCCGGTGATCGAATCTCGGGCGAGATTCTGTAAGGGGAGATTTATAACGACCTAACTTAGGGTTTGTATTTCAAATGTAAATTATGAGGAGAAATAAAACTTTTGATGCCTCATGAAATCATTTGAGAGTTTCTACAATTTTCCTAGCAATTTCAATTTTTAGAGTTTAATTCTTGTGAATGGAAATTGTTGTCAGCGAATTCTTAGCCTTCAAACTTGTGATCATCCTCTGAAATTATTTTTCCTATCATCTTGATCATCTTATCTACCTCTCTGAATTATTTCACAATTTTTAGATTTCATTTGCTATTTCAAATGCTCAAGTCAAACCAGTTTAGAAATCTGGTCAAACTTCTGTTCATCAGCTTGTGAATTTTATTGGGAGAAATCTAGTGCATAAAAACTCCTGGAAAAATTACACAAGGTGTCCCTCTGTTCCAGATAGCTACCATAAAAATTTCGAAACTTTTGGAGCCCTGGAGCTATCTCTAAGAATTTCCCAAACCATCTCTGTCTTTCTAATTCAAATCGGAAACTTGTTTGTCGGGCCCGAACCACACTTGGGCTCGAGTCCGACCGCACTAATGGACTCGGTCGCACCACCTAGTTGCACCGCGGGCCGATAGCTATCACCGTCCGTCTGGATCGTCTGCGGCCCTCGTCGTCGAGTCCGTCGACTAGTGCGAATGCATACATCGATCTCGACCGTCCATCTCGGATCCATCGGTCGGCGCGATAATGGTCGAGTCGAACCACCGGTTTGCGCGCGCCTTGACTCGGGATCGCGCCGTTTCTTCTTTGTCGGCGGCGGGCCCACATGTCGGTCGTCACCTACCTTGCGCAGAAGAGCCGAGTGCGGCGGCGCGCATGAACGCCACCTCGGCTCCATTGTCTCGTCACCGCTTCCGATTTTCTCGCGCATTTCCTCGGCGCATCTTCCGCGAGAGACCATGCCTGGCGGCATCAATCATCCACTTTTCCGTTCGCGACTTGCCGGCACCGTTCTTGAGCTCCACGGTGCCGAAAGCATCGCCACTCGTTTTCCTCGCCCTCTTCCCTACTTAAGCCCTCGCAAAGCTCTCTTATCCTCCTTTGGACACCTAAGACCACTTCCTACCCTCGTTGCCATCCACGAACTCAAATTGTAGTAGTGCGCAATCTCGGGTTCACGGCCGTGCGCGCCTCCGCCGTGTCGGCACCACAACCAGTGAAGATCATCCCTTCTTTTGCGCGTCACATCGTGTTCAGATCCCTATCATGATTTCCCCTCGGCTAATTTTGAGTTTCACTCGCGAGGAGCCATTGAATTTTGGTGTCCCTCTTCTTGGCCGAAAGTTGGATCATCGTCCTCATCTCGGTGAGTTGGTTCCTAGGGCAATTGCTCGCGCGGCTTCATCTAGTGCACTCACTCAAGCTATCTCTGTCTCTCTTTCCCTATTTTTGCTCAGGTTGCTCCCTCCTCGGTGACCCCTTGATCGCGCGGCTGGTTCTCGTCGTCGGGCCATCTCCGTGACCTCTTGAGCTCCGCATCATTCGGTGAGTTCTGGTAACTCATCGATGCCCATCTTGCGCTAATTTTCATTGTCTACCTCTGCAGTGCGGCCGCTTGTCACCCCACACTGCCGCCGCGTGTGCTCGTCGCCGCGCCGCCACCGTGCTTCTCCGTCGAACCGCGACCACCCTTAGCTTCGGTAACCTGGCGACCCATTTTGGTCGTCGCCTGGCCAGCGCCGCCACTCCTTCACGGTGTCGAATCCAGTCGAGCCTCTCTGTTCTTCCTTGTGCTCAACTGTCTTTGTTGTGGTGACGATGGAGCCCACCTCCTGAGGCTTTGTAGTTAGCGCTTATCATGCTTATGATTGTTCATTAGTTCACTCTCATTGCATGATCAAAAATTGGTATTGGAAGTTTGAAAGTATTTTAGTTCTCTGTATGCTTGTTGTTGTCGTTTTTACATTTGTCGATGGCGAAATTGGGTTCATTCTTATGCTATTCATATCTGGTTAGTGCTTGGTGACTCCTTAGAAGTGGTGCTTAGCAAGAAGTTAATTAGATGATCTCTATAGGTTTCAAATCACTAGTTGGCTTTTGATCTATGAAGTCATTATCGAATTTGAGGTTTTGCCTCTGTGCTTGTAGTGTATTTTGATGAGGTAAGGTTACTGTAGTAGCCGCATCTTTGAAAATCGTTAACATTGCGATATCTTGGTGTGATGCTTAGGAGTATGAATAGCTGAGTATCTTTAAAATCCTATCTTAGATAGAAAGGTTGTTAGCATCTCACGGTTGAATACTTGATTAGTTAGTGTTCGATAGCTCCTTGTAGGTTCTGTGCTCTCACCTGATATTGGTTGTTTTAGAGTAGCTAGCTGTTTTTGATATACTAACTTGATGATTAAATATTAGATGTGCACACAATCACCATCAAAGTCTGTCAAAGTTTAAATCATATATGAGGATTGATTTGGTGGTTAACTGATAAATAAGTGAGTGGGTAGATCAATCACTTGAAAGCATGTCTATTTGAAGCATCTCTGTAGCAGTTATTTTGTTTTTCCTTTTGTGTTGGTCTAGCCTCTGTGTATAAATTGGTGTTTGTATTTGATTATTGAGTTTTGCGGTGTTATTCGTTCTTATTATTTGTTATTTGTTCAATCGTTAGGCTTGACATTTGCGGTAACCACGAGGCGATCCTCTCACATGAGTTGAGCATTACGAGCAACGGTGATCGAACAAAGCGATTTGATCATGTTTATCCCATATTTTAAAGTCTAATATTTTGTTTCAATTTGTATGTATGCATCGCTTAATTTGTGTTAAATTGGTTAGTTAATCCCTTAGATGCATAATCTGTAGGCAAATGATTATCCTCTACTACATGAGCCTAGGTTATTTGCTGTGATTAGAGATCGCTGGATGATCTCTTGTCACTTAGTAGATCCGGGTCAACTTGCTTAGACATGCTTAGTATCGGTAGAACTGGGCGGTTATCGACTTTAGTCGGTAACCTTGATCACACAAAATCTACTATAACTTTATGTTTCGGCATTTTTGCTATGTTTAATTGCAAAACTAAAACTGAAAACAAAAATGATTTAGACTTGGGAACAATGGTAAGGCTGGTGTGATCATTGGGTGTGGTGGAAAGGAGCCAGTCGATTAAGACCGAGTTACTTGCGCCACCTCTTCGAGCATTTTGCGTGCTAACCACACTAGAGTATATGGGACCTCTCTTGACCTAGTACTTTGGCGTGTATTGGCTCCGGTCGCGAGGGTCGCGGGAGGGATGGAGGTGGGAGCATGGTAGTTGTCCAAAAGCTTTATCACGAGTGGGTAGTTGTCTTTTCGGCTTTACCATGTAGCGTATGGATTTCTATCCATACGAGCGGCTCGTAGTTAATACACAATATTGGAAAAGTCTCGTAGGACTTAGCCGTGCGACATACCTTCTAGTGTGCTTTGGCTTAAAGGCGATGCAAAGTGTGGGTACATTGGTACACCCTACAGAGGTTAAAACTATTCGAATAGCCTCGTCTAGGTTATGGACACGCTCGGATACGCCCGTAAGAACTAGACTACAACAATTTAAATTAAAACTTGATGGGTGAGTACGAATGCAGGATTCATGCTATTGTTGTGGTGACTATTGGGGTAGTCACTTCTAGGTTGTTTATCTTTCTCTTTTGTTAATATTATCGTTCTTGTTATTTCAACATTAAAAACAATTGCAAACTTGCCTTCAAAGCTGTATTATATTATTGCAAATGAAAATTGGCTTTATGCAAATGAAACATATGGCCTCCACCAAATAAGCTGCATGTACTTTATGAGCAGTGCGCTGGTTCACACGTCGGTCTTGCGGTACAAAGACAATCTTTGTACTCGGTGCTTTGCTTAATGTTTTTGTTGCAGAGGAAGGAGGTGAGCCCCAAGGGCCTCACTACGTGGTTTGTGTTGCCGTTTCGTGGGCGACTAGACTTGGCGGTCGGTCGGATGCCTTGTGGGTTGGAGGCACGCTGATTGGCTTTGTTTATAGCCATCTTATGGCATTTTGCTTCATTGTCGTTCTTGTTTATTTGTGTATCTTTTGGCACATCGGCCTTTATGCGTAATAACTCTACTATTTGTTTATCTTTTGTTTGGTAGTGTGGTGTTTGGACTCTATGTTTGGAATGGAGTTGATGTCTAATTTTGTAATTGGTGTGTATACTGCTTTCTGGGAAGTATACATATCTCGAGGATCAATTTATCTGATTTGTGATGCTAGGACCAGGTGGTTGGTTAAGCATTACAAGTCAAATAAATTGGGGTCCTCACAAGAAGAGAGGGAAGGGGAATATTCACGGATTGCATCGCGGTCTACAGCGGTTCGTCAAGGGTAACCCCGGTTTGCCCCCGAATAGATGCATATTTGATTGTTGTAGCAATGTCGGTATTTCTGTCTCCTCAGGACAGATCGCGTTAGACAGACGTTTTGATATAGTTAAGTGCGGATTCGGTCTTGGGCTTCTCCTAGAGAGTTGTAGAAGACGTCAATAGCTTTCGATGAAGTGCTAGATCGTATTATTTGGACCTCTGTAGCAAAAGTTATGAATTTATTAGTGCGATTGTTCTGCGAATCTGTCAGTATTATCAAAAGTTTTAGTAATCTGACTTTAGAGATCAGTTAAAGGGAGAATTAGAGGATCTCAGTATAACAAAAGTTGTAGATAATTGTCCTAGCTTTCATGGAAGCCCAAGAACGCGACATTTGGACAAACGAGCTGAAAGTTATGATTGTTTTAGTGTACTGTCCAGAGAACCTGGCGTGAAATCGATGTTTTGTTAATCAGCATAAAAGGGATATTAGATGGCCGAATCAGGAAGGCCCACCAACTAGGTTTAGTTGGGTAATTTGATAACCTTTAAATGAAGTCTAAGAAAACCTCATTTGGACTCCTGTACTAAAATATACGAATTTTAGAACATGACTGGTTCTGAGAGGGACAGATCAGCTTTTAGGAATTTGGAGTCGGGTCGCGTTACAAGCTATTGCTAGATTGTGGTTGCTTATATTGTTTGTTCGGTCCATTACCATTGGCTTAGTATGCCTTTAAATGAATTTTAGGTGGTGGATTGGTCCCGGAGGCAACGTCTTCTTCGTATCCTCCGTTCTCACGCGGTTAAGGCAAGTGCATCGTTTGTACCTTGTTTGTGATTGCTTGGACATGAATGCGGGTTTGATGCTTGTTAATGACGTATGGCTGTTGATAAGTGTGCATAATAAAAATGGTGAGTGATCAAAGTATGGATATGCTTTATTCATGAATGTTGTTATTGCCTTCATTCATGAATGTTGTTATTGCCTTTATTCATGAATATTGTTATTGCCTTTCTTCATGAATGTTGTTATCGCCTTTATTCATGAATGTCGTTATTGCCTTTATTCATGAACATTGTTACTGCCATTGGTGCTTGATAATGAAAAAGAGATGGTGCATATGCATATTGATATCATGTTGAGGCCTAGTCTTGTGATGACCAAGCATGCACATCTTTGAGGTCCCGTCATGAATGTGACGGGCTTGAGATCCCCACACTTGTGGAGTGTGGGCTTGAGGTCCCAATACTTGCGGAGTATTGGGCAATTGGTCCACTGTGCGTGCGCGCCACAGCATGGGTATCTGGCGACGGTTGCATACTTTGCATTACCGTAAAATGCAAAAGAGATAAAGAAAAGGAATCCTTGAGCATTGCATATGCATGTGGCATGATTTAATGATGTGCTCCTAAATGTGGATCTTGATGTTACAGTTCGAATCATGTGCCTTTTATTTATGTACTTGCTGAGTCTGCGGACTCACTCTTGCTTTCTTGTTGTTTTAGGTACCCAATCCAGGGCGACATGCATGGGAGGAGTAGCTTAATGTTCACACACACACTACCATGAACCATCTAAAGTTGAATAAACTTGGACCATGTTTAAATAAATGAGCGAGTTGCTTAAAGGATTTATTATTATTATGCCTCATGCAATGGGTTAAGTGTAATAATGATGAGTAGTGTACTTGATTTCTTTGGATATACTAGTTGCTTAGCATACTTTGAATACCTAATGATGATTAGTTTGTCGGTTTATTTATTTATGATTCATCTATGTGTCGGAACCTCAGTGTAGTTAACTTTACAAGGGAGGTTACATGAAATTTGGTAGTTTGCCTTGGTTTAGAATTATTTAATGTTAGTTTAATAGCATTCCAGGCTCATGTCGGGCTGGGGTGTTACATTAATAGCTGTCCTAAAACGCCCTATGTATCACTGACATGTGAGCCGCGCGTTTAAACCTCCTAGCGCACTTAAAATCCACATGTGTTATTTGCACTAATCGTGGACCGTCGATTTCAAGATCTGCAGCCCAGATCTTCGGGGACTTTCGGGTCCCCGAATGTTCCAAGATGCTCTGGACCATCGATCTCGAGATCAACGGCCTAGATCTGGTGGCCATTCGGACCACTCGGCTCCCAAATCGCGCGAGCCGTCCACTTCGCAATGAACGACTGAGATGCGTGTGCCATTCGGGTCACCCGAAGTGCGCAGTGCTTTGAGCCCTCCATCTCAAGATCTACGGTCGAGGTTGGTTTGAGCGTTCGCGTCGCCCGAACGCCCCAATCCACGTGGACCGTTGGATCTAGATCCAACGGTGCACCTCTTTAGGTTCGCGCTTGCGCTATTCTCCGTGCGCATGGGCCGTTAGATTTCGCATCAAGGGTCCACGTTCGTCCACGTCGCTTTATTTTTGATAAGGTTGATTATAATTTGGTAAGCCTTTATTTATCAACTAAAAATTATATTAAACTTTGAAAATTCATATCTAATTCGTTTTAAAACCTTTTTAGATTATTCCAGCTGGAATAAATTCATGATTAAGACATGTTTCTATAACAGAAAGTTTTATGAACAATATTATCTTGATTTCACCATTTTAGAATATTCTAGAAATTAAAGTAAACTTTGTAAAATGCATATCTTTTTCTGTATAACTCCAAAATTTGCAAACTCAATCTTGTTAAATCCCTCTGTTAGCAAACTTTAATATGAAATAAGTTTTGATCATGTTTCATTTCTGTAAAGTAACATGTGCTAGGCTTACAACTTAGAAAAATCATAAGTAAATCATTATAAATCAAAATTTAGTAAACTCAACTTTGCTGACCTTGGGATGCCATTTTCTACCTAGCATAGAAATTTTAGACTTTAGATCATTCTAGAAATTTATGCCATGAACAATACCAGTAATTAATTTAGTTGAATTAATAGGCTGAGGGAAATTGTTTTAGCTATAACTTTTGCATACTTAGTCCAAATAACTTGATTCTTGTTTCTAAATTCATTTAAAATCACACCCTTGCTGCTGTGTGAATTTCGTAAGATTTGGATAAAATTTTCTTTTGGATTTCTTTTTGTGTTCTTCGCCCTTATTGGTTTTATCGTATTTTTGCGTTAGGTTCCGAAGAAATTATTGATTACGTGAGTGATCCTCTGCAGCAAGAAAGTGATCTCGAGCAAGGCAAGCAGTGTAACATCATTTGATCATATTGCTCCTATTACTTTTAAAGTCTAATATCTTGTTTGCAAAACCTAAGTATGCATGCTTCTTTGTGTCAAGATTTATTTTGTCGGTTAGAGGTAGTTAATCCTACTGCATTGTTGCCCTGAAATTATTCACCCCTACCACTGCCATTGGTTATTATCCTCACCGGTGAATTAGAGCCTGGTGGATGATTTATGGTCTTTTATGGTCTTTACGATATGATGCTTAGCAATGCTTAGTTACCGGTAGAATTGGGCGGTTATCGACTTAGTCGATAACCTTGATCACACAAACTTATTATGACTCTATGTTTCAACCTTTGTGCTATGTTTATTTGTGAAAACTAAAAATAAAAACAAAATGATTTGGACTTGGGCACAATGGTAAGATGGTGTGCTTTTTGGTGTGACTGGAATGATGCCCGGGTCATTAAGGACCGAGTTACTTGCGCCACCGTACTGAGCATTTTTGCGTGCTGATCACGCTAGAGGGTATGGGACCTCTCTTGACTAAGTACTTTGGGAGGTGTTAATTACGGGTCGTAGGTGGTTAAAACTATTTTTATAAAGGGGGAGCATCCGCAGCGGCTTGAGCCATGGGCGGATGTATCCTACTCTTCTGGTTGTGTCGCGACTCTTAATTAGCATCATTCATTGCAAATGTCTCGTAGGACTTAGCCGTGCCGGCATACCAAAGGAAGTGTGCTTAATAGCTTGGCAAAAAGGCGGTCTAAAGAGTGGGTACATTAGTACACTCCTGCAGGGTTTTGAACTATTCGAATAGCCTCGTCCTAGGTTATGGACACCCTCGGATACGCCCCGTAAGAACTAGACTACAACCTTTTAAATTAAAAAAAAACTTGACATGGGTGGTACGAATGGGTAATTCGTGCTATTGTTGTGATGGCTATTGGGTTAGTCATTTCCAGGTTGTTGATATGTTATTACTTATTGTATCACTGTTATTTATGCAATTAAAATTCAGATTGTCAAAATTGCCTTCAAATTATTATCTATTGCAAATAAAACTTACTTTATGCTGAAAATTAACCTTGAGCCTTCTCCTTTGATTAAAACCTGCATGTAGTAGTAACTAGGTTTGTTACCCGTAAGTCTTGCGAGTACATTTTTGTACTCATTTGTTTTGCTTAATTGTTACAGAGGAAAGAGGTTGATCCCCAAGGGATCGACTTTGGTGAGTTATGGCTAGCTTGGCGGCCCGGTCGGTTGCCTTGTGGGTTATGGCTAACCGGTCGTATTTTGGTTAAAGCCATCTTATGGCACCTTTTTACTTCCGTTGTCTCTTGCTATTTTGTGTCTTTTGGCCGGTCGGCTTCTATTTAATAATTTTATATTATGTATGTCTTTTGCTAGACTTGTTATATTGTGTTGTATAGAATTGATGCATGCTTTTGTAAAGATGTATGTGTGCTGCATTTCTGGGAAGAACATGTTCATCGAGGCACGGTGTATTTTGTTTGTGATGCTAGAGCCAATGGAAGGCTAAGTATTACAAGCTAAATAAATCGGGGTCTCACAGCTATCGCCGTTGTTTCTTAAATATTTGATTTACAAGTTGGAGCAAAGATAATACTTCTTTTTTCGGTCCGGGTATGATACATCATTAATCTCAAGTTGTTTGTGCTCAACACTAAGTAGAAAAGACAGTAAGAAGTGCACCTTGAGGAATGGACTTTCTACAACCCTGCATTGCTCTTGGCTATGGCAGCATCCTTCTCATAAGTTTTGTGTCGCTTTTGCCTAGAAGGCATGGTTGTTTCTACAAGTGGATTTTCTTCCACCTTCTTGAATGATCGCATTACTTGTTTGTGTACCATTTTGTGATCAATGGTGCCCCTATATACCCCTTTTCAAATGTTATATTAAATTATGTGTTATTGATGTAATGATCGGCAATAGATAGATACTTCATTTGTTTAAGTGCGGTGATATTCCTTCAATGTTGATGGAGTACCACATACTGATTTCGATAAGATACCCTTTTAAAAAGATGAATCTAAAATATAACTATATACTCCTTTTTATTTAGGCATATACTTCTCGTTCTCAGTCTATGATTATGTAACAAAAGAAGAAAGTACCTTTACAATATATACTTCTTGATCCTTTCTAAATGCTTGGAAATTTTGAAAATCACTTCACTCAACCAAACACATGCACTGGGATCCTAATATCTGGGAGGTGGTTTCCGCATGCAACATAATTAATAGTTCATTAATTACAATAGATGACAACCAACGGAGGTATCCACTACATCCATACCCGTTTACGCTACTCGGATCTGAAGGAAAATCAAGGGTCATATAGACTGGGAGTATGCACTCCTGAGAGTATGAAACGAGTGTCACACACACACACACGCGATAGCGCTATTCATTGCTCGCGCGTTGAATAGCTATTCTGCGTGTGGGTCGATATCTAGGTCATGCTGCGTGCGGCGCTCCAGCCCACGACCCCTGCACTACATGCGGCGTGCCAGCACCCGCAACTCCCGCTCAAGATCGGCAGTAAAACCCTCGTGGTCGCATCAGAATGGCGGTAAAAAAAGCTCGTTGGCCCACGCTTTCGGTCGAGGCTAGTAGTAAAACAAACGTGGGTGCGTCACATAACGCTCCCCCTGCGCTACACGCGGAGCGCTCGCCTGCCGCTCGAGATCGACAATAAAACCCCCCACGCAACAAAACAGCAGTAAAATGACTCGGTGTTGTTCTAAATCAACGGTAAAACCTCCAAACACACAAAGGGCGGATAAAAATTTGACAGTAAAATGACCCCGCATCACTTCCATGCATACAACCTGATGAGGACATGACCCCTATAGATACAACCATATTTGCTATGCTTACTGTTCCAAGTATAAGAGCTCGTACGCTTCACTTAAATTATCAGGTGAGCTTGTTTTTAGAAGTGTCTTTATATTATATGAATTATATGATGCTACCTAATGATGAAATATATATATGTGCAGCGCCATGTCACTTTTGGTCCAAGACAAGCAAGCAGTTCGAGCTGGACCCGTTTTGGAATCGGTTCGGCCTCGAAATCAGCGACAACACCAACTTAAAACAGGCATAACTTTCACATACGGAGTCCGTTGGAGGTCCACGAGTACTTGATTGAAAGCTTATTTCGTCCTCTTTCCAATGGATCCAGCCTCACCTTCAAATTCCTTCTGGACTGATCGCAATCATCAAAAGAAGACATCATATCACTTGTTTGGGCCAATCTGGGCCTTGTAATCATACTGAACTTGGCCCATCTGCTGGTGGACCACCTGGGGGTGCTGGTACTGTTCACGTGAACAGTAATCTGTGAGATTAGTCCCACCCCCTTAGTTCTATTAAATGTGTGGCTCCTCATCCCCTATTTAAGGAGGTCGCACCCCTCTAGTTTTCTTGGATTTTTGTTTAGTTAAAAGTTAGCCTTGTTGCAACTTCGTGTATTGGCTTGTGTCGACTAGACCAACCATAATACCGCTTCAAAATCCCAACTCAATTCAATATTTCAATTCCTATTTGCAATTTGATTGCTTTATCTTTTCTTGCATGCTTCTTGGTGTATGCACGGGAATCGATAACCGTGGTCGGTCATCAGGTATTCGTGCGCGGTTGATAACGACTTGTCAATCGATTCAGCGATTGCGTGGTTTGAGCCTTGCGTGTTCGTAGCGGGATCGTGAGAGTTGGCGGCGCCTACCGAACTTATCGTTCTCATCGAAAGATCGGGCCAACAATCGGACCTTCGGGTTCATCGGGTGGTATCGAGCTACGGTTCTTGTTGGAGATATGCCTAGAGGCAATCATATTGATGATGATATTTCATTGTATCCATGATTTAATAAATGTTCCTTGAATATTGCCTTTGTGTTGATTAACAAGTATGTGACTTGTTTGTGAAACTCTTTACTTGTATGGTTATTCTAAAGTTGTCCCTAGTCGGAGTTCATGTGAGGACACGTGAGCGATGGATTAGCACATGTATCGGTTGATGACCATGTTTCACGAGTCATAGACATGGAGATGTCAAACCAATAATGTGGACACATGTTTAGAACATGGGGTTGGACCGACCCAACATGAGACATAGTAATTATTCTTATGGTTCTCTCTACACAATGTGTATGCGCCTTGTCCTTAGACACGAGATTGTCGCATGTACTTGAGATGTGAATCGACCTACTTAGGGCTATCAAACGCTACTCAAAATCGGGTAGTTATAAAGGTAGCTTTCGGGTTTGTCATGAAGCATGCTGCGAGGAATGGTCGGTCGAGATGGGATTTGCCCTCTCTACACAGAGAGATATCTCTGGCCCTCGAGTGATCGGATCCAAAATGCATGGCCATGCTACTTAAGGTTAAGAGTTAACCTAGTAAGGGATTAGGATCACGGGATCGAGAAAGAGTGGTCAGCTTGGAGCTCGACCGAATATCGTGAGGCAAAGGGATTGGCATGTACATAACGTTGTGATGGTTCGTCCGATATGATCTTTACGTATGTTTAGGAGTTGGCACGTCTTGCTAGAGGTCGCTACCAACTATTGACCAAGTATGTGTACTCGCGTCATGTCTAAACATATGTGAACCATAGGTCACACACTTAGAAGTGAAGCCTAATCGGATTGGATCCGAATTAGGCTCGGCATTGAGTCCTAATGGGCCTCTATTCGTAGAAGCCCATTATAAGGCGTCTATAAAGGAGGGCAGGCGGCGCTGGTTGAGGTTGAGTTTTTGTGACATCCCCAAACCACGGCGCCACCCTCCCATGCCCTAGTCGCTCGCGCGGATCTAGTAGTCCGGCGTCGTCGCTTCCTCCCGTGCGTGTGGATACCTTTGAAGGCGCGCATGCGTGGCGTTGGGACGAACCGCAAGAAAGGAGCTGCATGCGTGGGGCGCCACGACGAGGACGAGGAAGTAGTATGACTACTCGCCTCGACGTCTTGCATCAACTTGGTGCGACTACTGCGCCCGACGCTTGCATCAACTTCCGCACTGCGCGTCTAGTGGTAAGACCGTGATCTATAATCTGCAGTGATCTTGGTTTACGGGTAGAATTTTTAATTTGCGCTAGTGTAGCCTACCCGTTTCCCCACGATGGTATCGAGGCGGTTCTTTGTCATGTTATAGGTTCGGTGATTTGCATATGGCGATATGTAAATCGGTATGATCGATGTGATCGATTGTATAGTTACGTAATGGATTGGTCTGTTTCGTGATCATCTTTGCTAAGGTCGTGAAACAACATACCCCTACCGGTCGGATTCGCCATCGGGGTGAAGCGGTGACACGTAAAACTTGTTGCGGCATGCGAAGATCAATATGATTGATCGAATCGGAACCTAGATTAATAATCGATGTACCGTGATCATGCTTTGCTAAGGTCGTGAAACAACATACCCTACCGGTCGGATTCGCTATCGGGGTGAAAGGTGACACGTAAAACCGGTTGCGGCATGCGAAGATCAATATAATTGGTCGAATCGGAGCGATGAGTCGATTTGTGGTAAATATGATTTGCCGATCAAAATCCTATGTAAAAATTGCATAGATTGGATCTCTGTTTTTACGAATGTCGGGCGCTTGGAGATACGCGGCGGCGCCTGCTTCGAACCCTGAGAGGAAACCCTCGACCCCTATCCGTGGATTGCGATTCTATGCATAAACTTGTTTTTGCAGGATGTATGTGACCAGATGGCCTAATGTGTATGTGATGCATGTTTGTAATATTTGCATGACTGCGTGTCGTGGTACTGGCAACACGGTGGAGCCATTGTGTTGTCAAAGTATTGTATTAACGACTGCGTGCCCGACTTGTGATGATTCTAGTATCCATGTATTTTATTACTAGTTGTTATGAGTAATAGCTTATAGTAGTACTCGGAGGACACATCATTTGGAGGATGACACACATGAACCATGGAGATGGAGATCATCATGGTGGGCCAGATTCTATGGCGATGGAGATCACCATGAGAAAATGGGTCATCTTGAGTCACAACTGTGTGAATGCTATTCCTATTGTTTTACTCCTATGCATGTTTGAATGGTAGAAGTATAGCGATCCCTCACAAAATGTTAAGTTAAACATATGTCCTCCCAATTAAACTTTGCACCATCCATGTCTTGTAAATTGATGGTGGGTCTATAAAATTAGGGCACCATCAACTTTCCTTGACTAGATGGGTTTTGTATCGGATACTTACATGCATAAGGATTGGTGAACTTAACAAGGTTATCATAAAGGTTATGGGCCTTGGGGCATAAAGGTTGGCGCAGGGCATAGAGATGTCACCCAACAACAAGAGTCATATAGAGATATGATTAGCAAGGTGTTGCTTGCGAATTACCTTGTCTCCTAGCGGTGATGCAAAAGCTCACTAGTAGACTCATTAATTGCGGATCTTGAATCGCTAAGAATCAACAGAGGATGTTGATTTTAGTGGGAGTACATTCTATTAAATTTGTTTAATACAGTTTACTCTATCATGGTTTTATTTGTCTTAGTATTTTGCATTTCCTATTGTAGATCAATGGCATCTAGCAACCACGCACACCCTTTTGCTTTGCGATCGATTCTTGAAAAGAGAAATTAAATGGAACAAACTATTGATTTGGTCCGTAACTTTGAGAATTGTTCTCGAGGCGGATAAAAGGAAAACGTTCGACACCCCAATCCCGTAAGAACACGCTAACAATCGTCTGCTGCTGTTAAAAATGCCTACAAGAAAGCATGTGATGACTCTCTTGAGATTAGTTGTCTTATGCTTGCATGCATGGAACGACCTTCAAAAGCGGTTTGAGGATCGAGCGTATGATATGATCATAGCGCTTAGGACATGTTCGGACACGAGCGGGATGAGCGGTTCAATGTCTCTAAGGCTTTTACGGAATGCAAGTTAAGAAGGTGCACCGTAGGCCCACATGTGATCAAAATGGTTGGTTCTGATCGGACTTTGGATAAACTTGGTTTTCCAATTGGCCAAGAGTTGGCAATCGATTTCATTTTAACGTCTCTTCCACCTAGCTATGGGCATTTCATTTCGAACTACCATATGCATGGGGCGGATAAGGGCCTTAATGAGCTTTGTGGGATGCTCAAAACAGCAGAGAGTGACATTAAGAAGTGTGCGGGGCCTAGCCATGTGATGGTGTGCGAACAAGTCTAGCTTCAAGAAAAAGGGTAAGAAGCCATGGCCAAAGAATAAGGGCAAGGTTAAAGATATGATCTCGAAGCCAACGCCTAAGCCTAATCTTTGGACTCGAGGTGAGACAGTATGCTTCTATTGTAAAGAACGCCTTTGGAAGAGAAACGCAAGAAGTACATGGATTCCGATGAATGCAAGAAGAAGGCCGAAGTAAGACTTCCACCCATGGTACACTTGTCATAAATGTTTTAGACATTTTCTCATGATTCTCCTATTAACTCTTGGGTATTTGATCTGGATCGGTTGCTCACATTTGCAACTCGATCGAGGGCTAATAAGAAGTAGAGGAGTCGCAAGAGGTGAAGTTGATTTTCGCGTCGGAAATAAAGCAAGGGTTCTTTGCGTTGACCGTCGGCACCATGCAACTTCGACTTCCTTCAAGATTTATTATGGAATTGAATAATTGTTATTATGTTCCTAGTATGAGTCGAAACATTTTATCCCCTCATGTTTGATGAGAGATGGTTATTCATTTGCAAGTAAAGACAATGGTTGTTTGATCTCTAAAATGGAATGTTTATGGCTTTTGCCCATTGTGAATGGGTTATTTATTTTAAATCTTGATGATGCGCCTATCTTTAATATAAATGCTAAAAGACTTCGACCTAATGATTTGAATCCCACCTATGTTTGGCATTGTCGTTTGGGTCACATAAGTGAAAAGCGCATGAAGAAGCTCCATGTCGATGGTCTTCTAACCGTTTGATTTTGAATCATACGAGACATGTGAAGCTTGTTTGCTTGGTAAGATGACCAAATCACCTTTCAAAGGTTCTTTTGAGAGGCGTCGGACTTGTTGGAAATCATACATACCGATGTATGTGGACCAATGAGCACGATCGCTAGAGGTGGATTTCATTACTTCATAACTTTCATCGAT
Source organism: Ampelocalamus luodianensis (assembly GCA_036346255.1). Classification (NCBI taxonomy): domain Eukaryota; kingdom Viridiplantae; phylum Streptophyta; class Magnoliopsida; order Poales; family Poaceae; genus Ampelocalamus; species Ampelocalamus luodianensis. The sequence goes on along the minus strand of CM070627.1, from coordinate 8,914,473 downwards.
GATTTTAGTAGATATGGCTATGTCTACTTAATGAAGCATAAGTCTGAAACTTTTGAAAAGTTCAAAGAGTTCGAATGAGGTTGAAAATCAACGTGCCAAGAAAATCAAGGCTCGCGATCGATCGTGGTGGCGAGTATTTGAGTCATGAATTTAGCAATCATCCAAGAGTTGCGGAATTGTTCCACGCTAACACCGCCGCGCCTCAAAGAAACGGGTATCCGAGCGGCATAATCGGACCTTGTTGGACATGGTTCGATCGATGATGAGCGATCAGTTACCATTATCCTTTTGGGGTTACGCTAGAAACGATGACTTTCACACTTAATAGGTGCCGTCTAAATCCGTAGTTAAGACACCATATGAGATATGGGTGGGAAGAGTCACGCTTTGTCTTTTCTAAAGATTTGGGGATGTGAGGCGTTTGTCAGCGACTCTGATCGGACAAGCTCACACCCAAGTCGGATAAATGCATTTTAGTGGGATATCCAAGGAAACCTTTGGATATTACTTCTACAACCGACTAGAGGGCAAAGTGTTTGTCGCTCAAGTGGTGTTTTCATAGAGAAAGAGTTTCTCAATAGGAGACAAGTGGAAGAGCAGTGCGGCTTGAAGAGGTTCAAGATGAACCAATCGGGAAGACTCGACGAATGATGCCCATGTGGCGTAACAAGTTGAGGAACCCATGGCAAAGGAAGCACCACCACCACGAAGGTCGGAAGGCTCCGCAATGCGCGAGATATATTATTGTTAGACAATGATGAGCCTCGACCTATGCGGAAGCAATGATGGACCAGGACTACGAGAAATGGCATAGTGCCATGAGATCCGAGATAGCATCCATGGGAGACAATCAAGTTTGGAATTTGGTTGACCCGCTTTGATGGTGTTAAAACCATAGAGCGCAAATGGATCTATAAAGGAAGATTGATATGGATGAAAATGTTCATATCCATAAAGCTCGACTTATCGCAAAGGTTTCGGCAAGTTCAAGGAGTTGACTACGATGAGACTTTCTCACTGTAGCGATGCTTAAATCAATACGGATCATTCTAGCTATTCTTGCATATTTCGACTATGAGATATGGCGGATGGATGTCAAAACGGCTTTCCTTAATGGAAATTTAACCGAGGCGTGTATATGATACGGCCGAGGGTTTTGTCGATCCAAACAATGCTAGAAAAGTATGCAAACTTCAAAAATCCATTTATGGATTGAAGCAAGCATCTCGGAGTTGGAACATTCGTTTTTGATGAAGTGGTCAAAGGGTTTGACTTCATCAAAAGCGAAGAAGAATCTTGTGTTTACAAGAAGACAAGTGGGAGCTTACTCGTATTTCTAATCTTATATGTAGATGACATATTCTTGATTGGAAATGATATTCCTATGCTCTAGTCCGTTAAGACCTCACCAAAAATAGTTTCTCAATGAAGGACTTAGGGAAGCGGCATATATTTTGGGTATTAAGATCTATAGAGATAGATCAAAAGGCTAATAGGATTAAGCGAGTACTTACATTGACAAAGTGTTGAAGCGGTTCAACATGGAGGAGGCAAAGAAAGGGTTCTTGCCCATGTCTCATGGCATAAATCTTGGCAAGACTCGGTGTCCTTCGACAAGCGATGAGCGAGATCGCATGAGTAAGATTCCATATGCTTGGCCATTGGATCTATCATGTATGCTATGATGTGCACTCGCCTGATGTTTCCTATGCTCTAAGTGTTACGGCGGATACCAGTGATCGGTGAGAGTCATCGGGCGTGATTAAAAACATCCTCAAGTATTTGAGAAGAACTAAGGATGTGTTCCTAGTCTACAGAGGTGAGGAAGAGCTCGTTGTAAATGGTTACACCGATGCAAGCTTCCAAACCGACAAAGATGATTACAAATCGCAATCGGGTTTTGTGTTCCTTTTGAGCGGTGGTGCGGTAAGTTGGAAGAGTTCCAAGCGGAGATCATGCGACTCTACAACGGAGGTCGAGTACATTGCGGCTTCAGGCGGAAAGGAAGGTGTTTGGATAAGGAAGTTCATAACCGAACTAGGTGTGGTTCCTAGTGCGTGCGATCCTCGGATCTTTCTTTGTGATAACGGTGGGGCCATTGCGCAAGCCAAGGAGCCGAGGAATCACCAAAAGAACAAACACATCTGCGGCGGTTTCATCTCATTCGAGAGATCCTTAATCGAGGAGATTTAAAGATATGCAAAATACACACGTTTGAATATTTGGATCCTTTGTGAAGCCTCTCCCACACCTAAGCATGAGGCGCACACAAGAGCTATGGGTATTAGATATCTTCTAGATTGACTCTAGTGCAAGTGGGAGATGTTGGAGATATGCCTAGAGGCAATCATATTGATGATGATATTTCATTGTATCCATGATTTAATAAATGTTCCTTGAATATTGTCTTTGTGTTGATTAACAAGTATGTGACTTGTTTGTGAAACTCTTTACTTGTATGGTTATTCTAAAGTTGTCCCTAGTCGGAGTTCATGTGAGGACACACGTGAATGATGGATTAGCACATGTATCGGTTGATGACCATGTTTCACGTGTCATAGACATGGAGATGTCAAACCAATAATGTGGACACATGTTTAGAACATGGGGTTGGACCGACCCAACATGAGACATAGTAATTATTCTTATGGTTCTCTCTACACAATGTGTACGCCTTGTCCTTAGACACGAGATTGTCGCATGTACTTGAGATGTGAATCGACCTACTTAGGGGCTATCAAGCGCTACTCAGAATCGGGTAGTTATAAAGGTAGCTTTCGGGTTTGTCATGAAGCATGCTGCGAGGAATGGTCGGTCGAGATGGGATTTGCCCCTCTCTACAGAGAGATATCTCTGGGCCTCGAGTGATCGGATCCGAGAATGCATGGCCATGCTACTTAAGGTTAAGAGTTAACCTAGTAAGGGATTAGGATCACGGGATCGAGAAAGAGTGGTCGACTTGGAGCTCGACCGAATATCGTGAGGCAAAGGATTGGCATGTACATAACGTTGTGATGGTTCGTCCGATATAATCTTTACGTATGTTTAGGAGTTGTACGTCTTGCTAGAGGCGCTACCAACTATTGACCAAGTATGTGTACTGCGTCATGTCTAAACATATGTGAACCATAAGGTCACACACTTAAAGGTGAAGCCTAATTCGGATTGGATCCGAATTAGGCGGGCATTGAGTCCTAATGGGCCTCTATTCGTAGAAGCCCATTATAAGGACGTCTATAAAGGAGGGCAGGGCGCTGTTGGTTGAGGTTGAGTTTTTCGTGACATCCCCAAACCACGGCGCCACCCTCCCACGCCCTAGTCGCTCGCGCGGATCTAGTAGTCCGGCGTCGTCGCTTCCTCCGTGCGTGTGGATACCTTTGAAGGCGCCGCATCCGTGGCGTTGGGACGAACCGCAAGAAAGGAGCATGCGTGGGGCGCCACGACGAGGGCGAGGAAGTAGTCGACTACTGCGCCCGACGTCTTGCATCAACTTGTGCGACTACACGCCGACGCTGCGCATCAACTTCCGCACTGCGCGTCTAGTGGTAAGACCGTGATCTATAACTGCGGTGATCTTGGTTTACGGTAGGATTTTTAATTTGCGCTAGTGTAGCCTACCGTTTCCCTCTGATTCTTGGTGAGAAATCGGTACCCTTAGTAGTAGATTTATTTTTCATACCTAGAGTCCGAAAATTGCCTAAAAAATCGCATCTATCATCCATACCGAACCAATCGAGCCATTGCAATTTTCTTTTCGGTATTTTGCTTGTTGAATCATTGGTTGCATCGTCGTGTCTAGTTGCTGATTTCTAGTTCTAGTTATTGTCTAGTTAGTCTTTGTCTAGTTGCATCTCGTGTTTCCTTTGCGTCGCTTGATCGTTCGTTTAGGGTCTTAGTTTTTGCATCTAAAACAGAAAATTCGTGGGTTAGAACTCCTCTAATCCGCACCAAAAACTAGAAAATCCTTACTGTTGTTCATCTGAAAAAAAGAGAGGGTTGTTGTAATCTTTTGGGAGAATTGATATTATTTGCGACTTGCGATAAACCTTAGGGCCGACCAAATATTAGAAGGAAAAAAGAGGCAGCCGCATAGAACAAAAGCAGCGGTAAAAAAAAAGTACGTGAAAATTGATGGAGACCTTCTACATATAACCAAAAGCTTCCACAAAAAATTTCAGCAAGTTTGGCCCACGGGTTTGAAAGATATAGCAGTTTCAAATTTAAACCCGAGACGGATTCGAGTCCGAGTAGAATTCCGTATCCGAGACACCTTCCGTAAAACGGGCATAACTTTTGCATACGGTGTCCGTTTTTGACGTTCTTGTGCTTGTTTTGAAGCTAATGACGAGGCGCATCTTTTCTACCTAAGCCACTAGTCGCTCTCCCGGTGCCCCAAAATCGGCCATCTTCGGCCCCGAATTCGCATCGCAAGTTTTCGGTTTCTGTTTTTGCCGTTTATTTCGATCTTCCTTTCGGAATTTGGAGTTCACCTCAACTGCAAAGTTGTAGATCTCGTCGAAACCTTTCAAACAAGCATATATAAGCCATATAAAACTTTTTGTTTCATCATTTGAGACTAGCTATTGTTTCTACTCAATCTAGAGGGTTTTTTGCGTGCATCGATATTGCTGTTTTTGTGCTCTACATCACGCGAACAATCTTGTGCCCTTAGAAAAAAGTTTGAGTAGTTGGCTAGCGTCTCTCCTAGCACTTGTTGTGAGGCTTTCCCTTGCTTGCATCAAGTCACATTGATCGTTGCGTGTGCGTACATACACTTCTCTTCATAGGGCTTTGATTAGCTAGCTTTGATTAGGCTAGGATCAGCAACATTGGCTAGTACTTTGAACAATCTTTCAACTTGCATTAATGTTTTGATTATTGCTGATCCTTGCTACCATATTGAAGCCTTCAAGCTCCACTTCCTACTAACTCAGCAGTGTCGTTCCTCATGTCGTTGGGTTGATCGCAAGTGAGAGTATCACGAACCAACCACCGGTTGTACCACTTCCTTCTTTGCATTGGTAAGAACTTATAAGAACCGGGTATAAGCTTGAGTGTAAATGACTTGGTTGAGCCTCCGAACCTACTAGTTGATAGGGACATATACTTGTGATTTATTTCCTTGTTTTCTACTAACTATGGCGATTCACGGAAAGATTGCAAGATATATTCACCTCTTCTTGAATCGTTGGGCGGGAGTGCAAGATAGTGAGCGAGGAAGATACACACTTGAGGCAAGTTTTTCACCACGGAGGTATATGATAGTGATAGTATGTCTCATAAAATTAACTTCACGGTACCCTCTTTTCTTTGGGAATTATGATCCCGATGCTTATCTCACATGGGAATTAGATGTACAACAATTATTTGCATGCCATGAATTTCTGATCATCTAAAAGTTAGAGTCATTGCAGTGAGTTTTATGATTTTGCATCTATTTGGTGGAGTGAATCTTGTCATTACTAATCGAACATACCTAGAACATGGAATGATTTGAAGAGAGCAATGAGACCTAGATTTGTACCTTCATATTATTCTCGTGAATTGCTCAATAAATTGCAACGCTTAAGACAAGATAGTAGTTCTGTAGAGGATTATTATCAAGATTTGCAAACTGCTTTGTCTCGTTGTGGTTTAGAAGAAACTGAAGATGCGAAGATAACTAGATTTCTAGGAGGATTAAACCATCAAATTCGGAATAAACTTGTTTATAAACCTCCCACTGTCACTCGTTTGTTTCGTCTTGCTTGCCAAGTTGAAAAAGAAGTATAGGGACGACAATCCAAGACCGTTCGTGCTCTTTCGTCTACTTCCACTACACCATCACGTGTACATGAAACAAATAAGCGCACGGTACAAACCTCTGCATCAAGATCATCTTCGGTTGCTTCTCCTGCTGCTTGCATCTACCATGATGGCGCCCCTCTGCTGTGGGCGTTACTCTCTCTCGTTGTCTTGCACCCATGGCTTGCTCATTGTTAATTGGGCTGGAGCAAGAAGAGGAAGGAAAAACTTTTAACTACTCACCAATTTCAGTATCAACATCATCCGAGGCGATCCTACAAGGTAATACCAAAGTGCGGATTTGAACACTCAACCTAAGAACAATAACCATGATTTCATGCCTAGTATCATTGAGCAAAGGAAAATCAGTTGTAGTAGAAACCATCGCATCACATGAGGTGGATGAATCTAGTCTTGAGAAGGTATAAATTAATTTCCTAGCTACGAGAATCTGATATTATTGAGAATTTGCATGAATCTGTGATAATTTGATTGATTTGCCAACGAGTTGAGTGCACCATATCTTGAAATAATTGAATTGCATCTTTATTTTGAATGAGTCATGTGATGATTTAATCACATACAATGATCATGTGGAATTGGTTAGACATAAAGACGTTTTGACTAGAATTTCTCCTCACGGCTCTTTATGTTATATTATGTTGGATCTACTGTGAAATTGTCACATGCTATGGAGAAAGTTTCAAATCGCATGTTCAAAATGCTTGTCTAGTGCCTACACCCCAGGTATAAGTTTAATTTGATTGGAGATTATGGTGTAGACAATCAATTTCTTGTTTATCGAATATGCATAACTTGTGATTACATGGATGAATTGAAGCTTGCTGTTTTGAACAACAATTATTATGTGCGTAATCTTGTTCATTATGAGAGAAAATTAAAATTTAGTATTCATTCAATGCCCATGTGTTTATCTCTTGTTGCACCATCTAGTGTGGACAATCTGCATCAAGATGTTGAAGTATGGAAGAATTTACACATCCTTTCACCCTTACTAGATGAATTTGCTATTGCTCCATTGAAATCTAATAATATGGATGAACTTTGTTTGATTCCAAAAGTTGTAGATTTGCCCATATGTGCTACCATGCAAGTTTACAACTTGAGAGAGTTGAATTGCATAAATACTTCACTTATATTTGCAAAACTAGTTGCAATAATTGCTATGTGAGAAATTTTGTTTTGCTCATTAATATATATGATTATTCTTGGGGTAATAATACAATGATCTTTTATGATCACTCTTTGTCGTCTAACATTAATTGTGCAACAACGAAGAACCATTAAAGCAGATGACATATACATATACCATGCATACACTTTGGCTTCTTTGTTACCCTATTTTCAGCTTATCAAAAGCCGAGGGCGGCTTTGTTTTCAAGAAAGGGAGGATGATGAGGACATGACCCTATAGATACAACCATATTTGCTATGCTTCTTCGTTCCAAGTATAAGAGCTCGTACACTTCACTTAAATTATCAAGTGAGCTTGTTTTTAGAGTGTCTTTATATTATATGAATTATATGATGCTACCTAATGATGAAATATATATATGTGCAGCGCCATGTCACTTTTGGTCCAAGACAAGCAAGCGATTCGAGTGGACCCGTTTTGGAATCGGTTCGGCCTCTAGAATCAGCCTGACAACACCAACTTAAAACAGGCATAACTTTCACATACGGAGTCCGTTGGAGGTCCACGAGTACTTGATTGAAAGTTTATTTCGTCCTCTTTCCAATGGATCCAGCCTCACCTTCAAATTCCTTCTGGACTGATCGCAATCATCAAAAGAAGACGTCATATCACTTGTTTGGGCCAATCTGGGCCTTGTAATCATACTGAACTTGGCCCATCTGCCGGTGGACCACATGGGGGTGCTGGTACTGTTCACGTGAACAGTAATCCATGAGATTAGTCCCACCCCTTTAGTTCTATTAGATGTGTGGCTCCTCATCCCCTATTTAAGGAGGTCGCACCCCCTCTAGTTTTCTTGGATTTTTGTTTAGTTAAAAGTTAGCCTTGTTGCAACTTCGTGTATTGGCTTGTGTCGACTAGACCAACCATAATACTGCTTCAAAATCCCAACTCAATTCAATATTTCAATTCCTATTTGCAATTTCAGATTGCTTTATCTTTTTCTTGCGTGCTTCTTCGGTGTATGCAGGAATCGACCTTCGTGGTCAGGTCATCCGGGTATTCGTACACGGTTGATAACGACTTGTCAATCAGTTCAGCGATTGCGTGGTTTCGAGCCTTTCGTAGCCAGGATCATGAGAGTTGAGCGACGCCTACCGAATTTATCGTTCTCATCGAAAGATCGGGCCAACAATCGGACCTTCGGGTTCATCACAACCAACACTCCTCACAATAGATCTGAACCTATGCACTTGCAAGGTCCAATCACAAGAGATCGTGCACGTCAATTGAACCATCAGGTAACTTCGTTTCTAGGAGTGCATTTTGTTTCTAATAAGAATATGCTACTACCTAATGCATGTGATCTTTTAATCAGGAACTTAGGAGCTGATCATGAAGAGAAGCTTGTGCAATCCAATTCGGCCACCGGAGACAGCACCGACTTCAAATGTGCATAACTTTCACATACGGACTCCGTTTGAGGCGCACGAGTACTTGATTGAAAGCTTATTTCGTCCTCTTTCCAACGGATCCGGCCTCACCTCCAAATTCCTTTCGAGCGCACCGCAATCATCAAAAGAGTCAGATGTTGTTTTTGAGTCGAACTTGGGCCCATGGGCCTTGTAACCCTAGGCGGCCCATACTGTTCATATGGTTACTATTCATGCATGTACAGTACCACCGCCCCCTTCTTTCACCTCTCCCTCCTATACATAGTGGCCGCCACCATTAGGGTTTGGTGAATTTTGTTTGCTTAGTTTTTTTCATTGTGAAAACTCTTGTTTTTCGCTTGTGTCGATTAGACCAACCGTAAAGAACCTATGCGGAATCCCACCTTTTGAACTCAATTATATATTTGCAATTCAGATTGCTCGTCACTTTGTTCTTGCTTGTTCTTCGATTGCTTGCAGGAATTGAGCCTCGTGATCAGGTCAATCGGGTCTTTGGCATGGTTGATAACGACTCGGTGATTAGTTCAGCGATTGCTTGGTTCGTACGTACTGCGTTCGTATCCTGGATCATGAGAGTTGATCATCATCCAATCGAAATTTATCCTTCTCATCGAAAGATCGGGACGACAACAGCTCATCAAGTGGTATCAGAGCTCAAGGTTGCTCGGTGAGAATTTACTGTTTTTCGTAGTTAGGTTGCTTAATTCCGAAAGTCCAAAAAAAAGGCAAAAAAATTATAGGAGCAGATCACCTATCAGTCCAAGACCAATTGCGCTATTGCATCTTTCTTTTCAGTACATTGCATTGTTGAACTTTCGATTGCATCGTCGTGTCTTTTGCTGGTCTTAGTATCTAGTTCCTTTAGAGTTCCGAGTTCTGCTCACGTTTGGTCGCACCGTTGCATTTGGGTTCAATCTGCCGCCTACTTCCACTGTTGTCAATCTTTGCCGCGCCCGGCAGAGCCGCTACCATCTACGCCTTGCGCGCGCCACCGCGAGCCGTTATCGCGACCACGGTATTCTGCCATCCCTTGCCGCGTCCTACCGTGGCCACCATCCTCCTACCGCGGCAAGCCACCATCGTCCTGCCTCCGCCACACCAAGGGAAACCCTAACCAAGAACAAAGGGGGTTGTTTCGATTTGTTGACAGAGAAAAAAAAGAAAAGAAAAGAAAAAAGAAAAAAAAAGGTTGTTTTCGTGCTGCCAGAAGGAAACATAAGATTCATCTGACTTCGGCAACGCAATAAAAAAATCAAAATTTAGAGAGAGAGAGTATCTTTTAGTTACATTTTTTACCCCTACATTTTAGAAAAAGTTTGTGACCCATATACCTCCCTAGACTTGGAAGAGGACTTTGAAGAGTTTTGAGTGAGGTGCGCATTTGGCAAAAAAAAAAAGAGAAAAAAAAGAGCAAAAAAAAGAAAAGAAAAAAGGAGCGACAAAAAAAAAGTTTCTGATGAACCCGAAGGTCCGATTGTTGGCCCGATCTTTCAATGAGAGCGATAAATTCGGTAGGCATCGCTCAACTCTCACGATCCTGGCTACGAACACGCAAGGCTAGAAACCACGCAATCGCTGAACTACTCGACAAGTCGTTATAAAAAAAAACCGTGCACGATTACCCGGTTGACCTGATCACGAAGATCGATTCCTGCATACACCGAAGAAGCACGCAAGAACAAGGTAAATAAGCAATCTGAAATTGCGGATAGGAATTGAATGTACTGATAGGTGGGGTTCCGAAGAACAATGTCGATGTTGATCTCGCCGACCAAGAGAACAAAGTAGAAAGTAGCAAAGCTAAACTTTAATCAACAAAACCCGCCGAACAAAAGGGGCGACGGCCACTATCTAAAGGAGGAAGAGGGAGGGGGCGGTGGTACTGTTCATGCATGAATAGTGCCATGTGAACAGTACCACGAAACCCTAGGGGGCAGCTATATGGGCCATATGGGCCAATGTGGCCAAAACAGCTCATTCGTTACATAACCTATGGGCCAACAATTGGTGACGCAGCACCATAGCATGTAAACATAGCCCGACACGTATGAGTAGGAGCAATAGATGTAGCCTGGCATATATGTGTAGAGGCAGCTCGGTCCAACTGGAAAATATGGCAATGCAGTCGCCAAAAGTCCGATCGAAGATGTGGATGTAGCGTAACGAGTCGAAGCAATGGATGCAGTCGAAGCAGGGGATGCAGTCGAAGCAATGGATGCATCCTTAGGGTTGATGTCCTCATCATCAGGTATGTCCTGATGAGTAAGGGCCGGGAGCTTGAGGCGGCGTCGCAAGGGCCGGCGGTGGCGCGGAGGTCTTGAAGGTGCTGGGGCACGGTGGCGGCCGGAACTGGTGGCAGGTCGATAGCTCGGAGGAAGCGGCCTTGAGGCGGCGCTGGCTTGATTTCAAGCGGCGGTGGTCTCGGCAAGGGCCCCGGCAGCGGCGGCGGCTCCCTCCCCTGCCAGTGCGAGCCCGAGCGGCGGTGGCTCGATTTCAAGCGGCGGCGGCGCTGTGGTGCACAAGGCGCGGATGCTCCACGGCGTCCCCCTTTGGCGCCGGCGGCCGTTCGACTTCCCGTGCGGCGTGGACCCTACACGCGGTGGCGGCGGCAGCAGCCCGTTCCCGAGCGGCAACCGGATCTGGGCAGAGTCATGGAGCCGGTGCCGGCGACCGGGTGCAGCAGCGACGGCAAGCCTCGGCAACAGCGGGTTCCCGGAGTGGCGACGCTGGATGGAGTCAGCGGCGGCGGCGGCCCCAAGCTGGGACGCGGGTCCCGGCGGCGGCGAGCGTCGGTGGCGGCTCGGGCGAAGCGCGCGGACCAATGGAGGCAGCGGCGGCGGCGGCTCGTCCCGAATCGGCTCCGGATCGACACGAGCAGAGAGTTTTTTGTTCTTTTGATCTACTGCCTCGGTTTGTCTTGCTGTGGATGAAAAGCCGACAAAACCGAGGACAATCAACCACCAGCAGCCTGTTCGGTGAATCCTTTGACTGATGCGATGCGATGCGACCGCATGAACCCCTTGGGATGAGCAACTGCGCGATGGAGGTGGCCGAACCGATCTGATATAGATTTTTTTTGTTGTGTGTGCTGCCCTCGGTTTTGCCTTGCGATGAAACGCTGAAGAACTGAATCCCGGCTCGGTCAAACGCAGCACGACTCCAAAAGGGCGGCGATGACAGGAAACAACCGCTGGGAGACACGCAACCAATCTGCTATTTTTGTTTTGTATGACGAACAGACTAGACGATCGACAAGAAACCCTAAAACTTGACCAATCTAGATAGGAAACCAGCACAAAGACTCGACGATGCAACGACAATTCAACAACGCAAACTAAAAAGAAAAATTACAAAGGCACAAATTGGCTTGGACGATGAACTTGACCTATATTTTTTGAGAAATGAACCCGAAGGTCCGATTGTTGGCCCGATCTTTCGATGAGAGCGATAAATTCGGTAGGCGTCGCTCAACTCTCACGATCCTGGCTACGAACACGCAAGGCTCGAAACCGCGCAATCGCTGAACTGCTCGACAAGTCGTTATCAACCATGCACGATTACCCGGTTGACCTGATCACGAAGATTGATTCCTGCATACACCGAAGAAGCACGCAAGAACAAGGTAAATAAGCAATCTGAAATTGCGAATAGGAATTGAATGTATTGATAGGTGGGGTTCTGAAGAACAATGTCGCTGTTGATCTCGCCGACCAAGAGAACAAAGTAGAAAGTAGCAAAGCTAAACTTTAATCAACAAAACCCGCCGAACAAAAAGGGCGGCGGCCACTATCTATAGGAGGAAGAGGGAGGGGCGGTGGTACTGTTCACGCATGAATAGTGTCATGTGAACAGTACCATGAAACCCTAGGGGGCAGCTATGTGGGCCATATGGGCCAATGTGGCCAAAACAGTCCATTCGTTACATAACCTATGTGCCAACAATTGGTGACGCAGCACCATAGCATGTAAACGTAGCCCGACACGTATGAGTAGGAGCAGTAGATGTAGCCTGGCATATATGTGTAGAGGCAGCTCGGTCCAACTGGAAAATATGGCAATGCAGTCGCCGAAAGTCCGATCAAAGATGTGAATGTAGCGTAGCGAGTCGAAGCAGTGGGTGCAGTCGAAGCAGGGGATGCAGTCGAAGCAATGGATGCATCCTTAGGGTTGATGTCCTCATCACCCCGCATCACCTGTGGCGTTAAAAATATTTTACTAATGTTTCGACGATAAAGATGGGACGTAACATTCGGGATGCTGGTTTTATAGTGAAAAAGCATGTCGTGTTACTGATCCAGTGCATGATAATGTAGATTCGATTATTGTTTTACTGTAAATGATGCCTAAAATTACTTTGAGAGGCACATCTTGTTACTACTGTAAACCCGCTCGTGTTTTTTGTTAGTTACTACAATGGTGGTACGTTTTACAGCTATTTGAACAAGATATTACTGGTATACACCAAAAACATGTCTTTACTATACTACGCTAAAAGATCATTTAGGAAAAAACATAAGTTTTACTGTAAAAAACAAAATCTTTACTGCAATTTACAAACAAAATTTACTGGAAATAGATTAGAGTACAAAAATAAAAACTACTTCGGTTTGCTACGCGACCTATACTTCTCTAGTGCATCAGGGAGGGGCTTGACGTTATTGACCTTGTGGAACAATAGATAGAACATCATCTGGGCCATGTACTTGTTCCCCTTCTCTTACACACACATGATAAAAGGGTCGCGTGGCAGACGCTATACATATGATTATTGCAAGTTGCGGGAGGTGATCAAATCTTACCGACTCTATCCGTGTGGCCATGTCGCACTTTCGCCGTCCCAGAACTCGAATAACTTCATTACGAAGAACGCGTGCAGACGTTCTCTAGGGCTTACTTCGGTGTCGGCATGGTGTGCACCCTCTAGTTCGTGACGACGGGGAATTTCCCACTGGTTGCATACTGCGGGGTTGCGCATAGACGAGGGATGATCCTTTTTCTCACTTGGTCATGGTGGTCCTGCACATTTGTGTCCTTTTGCTTGTAATCATTGGAGTCCAGCACTTCAACACGCTTCTGCATAATGTTGAAGCAGTAGATGGACCAGTGATGATTGTGTAGAACTGGGAGGAAGAGCTGCAAGGAAATAAAAACCTTGTAAAAAATACTTGTCCAGTAAAGAAAGGGCTACAAGGTGTATGAGATTTATTGTAATGAAACATGTAATTATTGGATCATGATCGATATTTACTAGAAGCGTGGTCGGACAGAAAAAATTACTTACCAGCTTTACACGCGTGATATCCACCCCCGTCATATGCTCCTTCAACATGCTCACGATCGGTTCTGCTGCTGTACCGCTCATTTTTAACATACTCCTCTACGTTTAGCACTTTCTATCAACGGGCAAGACACGGTAGTTTAACATTTATTGAGGGTGACAATAGACTTTACTGATATACGAGTGACATTTACTATAAAAAAACTTTTGCGAAAAAGCAACTTACCGACATTTTGATGGGGAGGAACGTCCTATAGCCATCGCTTTTTGGCCTCAGGTCGGCATTGTCTTGGTGCAAGCACTCTATGAACGTGAGAGATAAACATGTCTTCCGTCATCTACTTGTCCTTGAATGACTCCGCCATGTCTTTTCCAATGGCTGCTATAATTCCCTCCCTGGACTGGAGCAGATTGAGGCGGCAGTAAAATGTCATCCATGTTAGCAGTAAAACATGAGTGTCTATCGGGTAAAAAATGGGCGCAACAAAATGGTGCAAAACAGTATACTCTATATTTATAGAACAGTAAACCAGCGTTTATGTATCGATAAAAGTGTGGAGATATTGACATACCTTTTGAGGCTCTCGTCGTTGCATACCAACTCTCTCACCTCCATGGCCGTGTTGACGTGAACTTTCGGACGCCTTATGTGCAGCTTGAACGACAACACCAGCTTGCTGGGAGCTTTTGTCAACCTCTTCCCAAATGCACCAGCGTCGCCGGTGTCCTTCTGGACTGAGGGAGGAACGCTCTTCCTAGCAGTGGTCTTCTCCCTGGGCACCACCTTTTCGGTCGCTAGTTGTGCCTGTCGTCTTTGCTTGCTTGGGATCAACGAGTTTTATTTTGAGGTTTTGTTTGGCGGCGGCGTCCTGGAGAAAAAAAAAAAGAACTCGTGTCACTAGCCACGTGCGCCTCTATGACTTTGCTCGTGGCAGTAGGAGCCTCCCCTACCTCCTTTACTGTCGGAGGCCCCTCTGGGGCGATCATTTTAGTCCCCTTTACTAGCCCCTGTGATACAAAAATGAATTGAGTTACTGTTAAAAGTAAGTAAGATTACTTATTTTCCACTAATGTTTTATTGCGTCGTGTGAGACCCCGGTTTATTTGGCTTGTAATACTTAGTCTTCTATTGGCTCTAGTATCACAAACAAAATACACCGAGTCTCAATGGACATGTGCCTCCTAGAATTGCAGCACATATACATCTTTACAAAATCATGCATCAATTCCACATATCATATAATACCAAATCTACCAAAAGACATACATAATATAAAGTGATTACAAAAGGTGCCGACCAGCCAAATGACAACAAGTATTAAATATTAGCGGAAGTAAAAGGTGCCACAAGATGGCTTTAACCAACAGACGATCGGTTAGCCACATAACCATAGGGCAACCGATTGGGCCGCCAAGCTAGTCGTCCCAAAAGCCGCACATTTCACAAAAGTGATGCCCTTGGGGCTCACCCTCTTCCTCTGCACACAACAAGCAATGCAGATAAGTACAATAATGTACTCGCAAGACTTACGAGTAACAAGCCTATACATAGCTACATGTGAGCTGAATTCAAAGGAAATGGTTATATGGTTATTTGGACGCATAAAGCAAGTTTCATTTTGCAATAATGTAGTAGATTGAAGGCAATTGGTAAAATCTGTTTTAAGCATTGAAATAGCAGCGAGTAACAATAAATAGCAAGTAACCACCTAGAGATGACCAACCCAATAGCCACCACAACATAGCACGAATCCCCGATTCGTACCACCCATCAAGTTTTAATTTAAAAGGTTGTAGTCTAATGCTTGCGAAAAATAACCAAGCGTGTCCATAACCTAGGACGAGGCTATTCGAATAGTTTTAACCCTGCAGAGGTGTACCAATGTACCCACACTTCAGACCGCCTTTTCGCCAAGCTATTTAGCACACTTCCTTTGGTATGCTGGCACGGCTAAGTCCTACGAGACATTTCCAATGAATGATGCTAGTTAAGAGCCGCACAACCTAGAGAGTAGGAGACACCGGCCCAGCGAAGCAACTGCGGGAGCTCTTCCTCTATAAAAACAGTTTTACCCACCAGCGACCCCTAACTAACACCTCCCAAAGTACTTAGCCAAGAGGGGTTCCATATGCCCCTAGTGTGGTTAGCACGCAATATTGCTTGGATCAATGGCGCAAGTATTCGGTCCTTGTTGACTCGGGCACCATTCCAGTCACACCCAAAAGCACACTAACATACCGTTGTGCCCAAGTCCAAATCATTTTGTTTTCAGTTTTTAGTTTTTTTTAGTTTTCACAAGTAAACACCACAAAGGCTGCAACATAAAGATCATAGTAAGTTTTGCGTGATCAAGGTTATCGACAAGTCGATAACCGCCCATTTCTACCGATAGCTAAGTATGACTAAGCATTCTAACTCGTGCTACTAAGTGACAAGGGTTCATTCAACGAACCCAAAATCACAGCAAGTATTCCTAGGCTCAATAGTAGAGGATAAACATTTACTTACAGATTATGCATCTAATAGGTCAACTAATCGACAATAGTTTAAAACAAGATAGCAATGCATACGTAGAATTTGCAAACAACATATTAGAATTTGAAAATAGTAGGAGCAACATGATCAAATGAATGCTACATCTGCTTGCCTTGCTGTAGGGCAGGGTCTGGCTGCTGTGGATCATATTCAAGATCAATATTATCTTCGGAACCTAACGCGAAACGGCGATAAAACCAATAAGAACGAAGAACACCAAATAAAATTCAACAACAAAATTTAGCCAAAACTTATGAAATTTATACAACAGCAAGGGTATGATTTTAGATAATTTTAGGAACAAGAATCAAGTCATTTGGATTAAGTATGAAAAAGATATAGCTAAAACCATTTCTCTCAGCCAGTTAATTCACTAAATTAATTACTAGTACTGTTCATGGCATAAATTTCTGGAATGACCTAAAGTCTAAAATTTTTATGGTAGGCAGGTCATGACATCTTAAGGTTAGTAAAGTTGAGTTTACTAAATTTGGAGTTATAATGATTTACTTATGATTTTTCTAAGTTGTAAACCTAGCACATGTTACTTTACAGAAATGAAATCATGATCACAACCTATTTCATATTAAAGTTTGCTAACAGAGGAATTTAACAAGATTGAGTGTGCACATTTTGGAGTTATACATAAAAAGATATGTATTTTACAAAGTTTACTTCAATTTTTGGAATATTCTAGAATGGCTGAACTCAAGATAATATTGTTTATAAAAACTTTCTGTTACATAAACATGTCTAAAAGCATTTTTAGATTAAACTCTAGTTAAACATGAATTTATTCCAGCTGGAATCATCTAAAAAGGTTTTAAAACGAATTAGATATGAGTTTTCAAAGTTTAATATAATTTTCAGTTGATAAATATAGGCTTACCGAAATATAATCAAACTTATCAGAAATAAATCGACGTGGACGAACGTGGGCATTTGATTCGAAATCCAACGGCCCACGCGCATGGAGAACAGCGCACGCGCGCGATCCAAAAAGAGGTTCACTGTTGGATCTAGATCCAACGATTCATGTGGATTGGGATGTTCGGGTACCCGAACGGCCCAAACAATCTAGACCGCAGATCGAATGATGGAGGGTTCAGGGCGCTGCGCTCTTCGGTGGTCCGAACGTCTCCACGATCTGAGCCGCAGATCTAGAGATGGGTGGGCCAGGTCCGTGTGTGGTTCGGCGATCCGAACAGCACATCGATCTCGACCGTTAATCGCGAGATGGATAGTCCACGATCTACACAGTGCTATGCTCTCACACACGTGAGGTTTAAGTGCACCGAGAGGGTTTTAATGGTGCGGGCCCACATGTAAGTGACACAAGGGACCAATTAGGACAGCGATTAATTACAAATCCAATGATTAGCAATAATTGTGTCCTAATGTTTTCGCTAGAGAGGGTTTTAAGTGGTTGGAGGCCCACATGGCAGTGACTCATTTTGTCAGCTTAAGGCGCATTAATTGCTAACTAGTGATTAGTAATTAATGACCCCAGATTTTGTCCTAATGAACTCGGGACTGCGGTTTAAGGCCTACGGGCCCACATGGCAGTGACCCAAAGGGTCATTTTAAGACAATCACTTAATGTTAAACACTAATTATCAATGATTAACATTAATTGACTAATGATTAGCAACTAAATGACCGAATCAATGTATGAATACGGCACGACACAGAGATGAACTCGGGCCGACAAAACACCAGTGGCTTCCACGGCTTGTCGCTGGCAATAGGAACTAAGTCGGCACCGGCCAAAGACCAAAATGGAAACACAATAGCCTTGCGGACCCGATGGTGATGATCTCGACGGCGGCGACGGCCTAGAACGCCGGCGAGCCGGAGTTCAAAGACGGTGACCAAAACGACCGAAAGCGAAAATGGCTAAAAAGATCCGCATTGTCCAAAGAAGCGTGTGCCACAGTGTCTAGGGACTAATAAGAAGCTACCTTAGCCAAGGAAAGCTTCAAAGTTGGTCGGAGCAGCTTTGACAGCAGAGAGTCCACCGGAGTTGAAGAAGACGAAGTGGGAAAAGGGACCTGAGCCAAAATGAACACCACTGGTGGTCAAAATAGCTTCATTATAGCTCATAGAAGCTTCATGAGCAAATAATTGAGAAATGAAGCACTCACCGGAGCTGAGGAAGAAAAGGGGTGATTTCGGTCGAATTTGAACAAAACCCAAATTTGACAATTCCTATGAATGATGTCCAAAATTGAGTTAGGGGAAATGAATATGGAGCTAAAGGGCTCAAAAGGGTACAAGGAGAATTGAAGATGAACCACTGCAGCACCAAGACCATCAACAGAGCTCCACGGCCATTAATGGCGGTTTTGGTATTTTCGGTGTTTTGAGCTCCACAAGCAAAGAGGAGCTAAGTGGTGGTGTAAAGGAACACCAAGAGGTGTTTTGGGGAGCTTATAAAGCTGGAGGATTAGGGTTTGACAACAAAACAAGATTTTTGGGTGAGCTAGGTCCATAGCACAACCATGGAACGAAAAAGAGAAATGATGGGGTGCAGGGTAGGGCATGCCTACGGCCGAAAGCACTTGCACCCACTAAATGCCGACCAGGGAGACGTTGTCGAGGGAGCAGACACGACCGAGACCATGCCGCGCACTATTCACGCACGGTTCGAGGAAGAAGATGACCAGAGAAAAGTCAGGGCGAGTGTGGGCGGTTCGATTTTATTCCAGCGGTTGAGATTTGCCCAAGGCCCCAAAGGTTTAAAACAAAGGAGAAGATCGAGTGCGTTGGATCTAAAATGGACGGTCACGATTGGAGGTGACAACCGGGTGACCCGAACAGTCCAATTCATCTAGACGGTTGGATCTTGATCTAACGGTCTAAATGAGTTGGCGCGATCGCGAGGTCCGAACGTTCTCGCGAACGTGGGCGTGCGATTTAAATCCAACGACTGACATTGAATGCACGTTTTAAGTGAGCCCGGGTGTAGTTAGTTTACTGAGCCAAGTCAAGTGGCTCGAGCCCGAGACTGGTCCGCACCCGAGGAACAGTGAAACCTGGTTTTGGGTTTTTAAATTGAGCTGAGACTTTGAGGAATTTTTAGGGATAGCAAATTAACTCCAAAATTTTTGAAATTTTTACAGGAGCTGGCTAACTTAGATATTAACCTTGTATAAAAGTTTCAGAGGTTTTTATGCAATGCATTTTTCTCCAAAAATTCTGCAAGGTCCTGGTTTAGGGTTTTGACTGAAAGTCAAACAGGTTTGACTGCCCTCTAAAAATATTCAAACAATTTCTAAAAATTATGAAATTTTTTAGAGGGGTCACATACCATCCCTAGAACTTAGGAAGAATATTTCCAGGAGATGATCAAAAGATTTGACAAGATTATTTTTTGGAAGACAAGGTTTTGGATCAAAAGACTTGTGACTTTGTATTTCCATAATTCTTGTACAGGAATTGTTTAGAACATACAGGAGATACATGATGTAAGAAAAAGTTTTAATTTCTACTCATTTTCTTACATTTGAAACACAAGTCCAAAATTGGGATGTTACACGTCGTTACCTTCGTTTGCCCTTTTACTGCCAAGGGCTCTAACGAAACATTGATAGGGCCCTCGATTACCGTCCTCTGCGATAAAAAAAGAATCATATATGAATTACTGAAAAGAACAACCAACCTTACGTAACAATACGTACACTTTTTACTGTGTTTAGTACCTCAGTTTGCTCCAGAATGGTGGATGGTAACCCGTGGCCCATCGCAGCCGCTTGCTTGATTAGGGCCTATGTAGCGAATGCGGCGTGGTGCATCCCTGGGATCGCGTCGGCTTCTATCAAGAATATTATGTTGTCGATGCTAGACTCGAGGTCGCTACCCAGCACGTGTCCTGCACGAGAACATTACACTACATTAGTAAATTACTACGTGTTGCTTTACTTTTACTATGTTAGGAAAACATAATTACTACATACACCTTAATCGCTCTCGAAAAATCCGCGTTCCCGAAAACGTGCAGTAAACATGACACACGAATTAGTGTTACGACCTCCCGCCGCCACGGCGACCGTGCGGCAGCCGAACCCGAGGCGAGCAACGGTGCCCTCTCGCTCTTCCCCGCTATTAAGCCCCCGTCACCTCCTTTGGCTTCCTTTCCTCTCCCGCACTCTCTTGCACCTCGAGCTTGAGCGAGCCCATACCACCCCAGCGCCATCTCCGCCATTGTCAAGCTTGAGCTCCTGCCGCCGACGGTGCTCCAGTGGCTCCTCGCCCATTCTTCCTCCGCTCCTTCCTCTTACCTCTGTGGTGCTTAACCTCACCCTATTTTGGGTTTCTCTCAGAGGCAGAGGATTGAGTTTTGGAGCTCGCGTCGCCAGAGCCCCCTTTCTTCTCCGGTCTTGGTAAGACCCCATTTCCCAATCCTCGCCTCCCGAGCTTCTCGTGGTATTGCGGCTATTGGTACCACCCGGTGTTGCCGGGTTTGGCCCGGTCGCCCTCGCGTTGAGGCATCCCCGCACCGCCGATCTCGTCGCCGCCGCCCGTTTTAGCTTTTGCCGCACCGTGACCGTGGTTCCTGCTTTCGCCGCCGCCCGCGTTAGCCTCGGCGGCCGGCTACCATATGGCATCCGGTTGGTCGCGTTAAGTCCATAGGACCCCGCCATAGGTTTTGCACCCATCCATTTGCGCGTAGCTTAGCCATGCCATCGCCATTTTCGCTTAGCACCGCCTCCGCCATCGCCATCGCTGGCCGTCGCCATTGGCCTCGCCGCGGCACCATCCGTGCGTAATAGCAGAGGTTTACATTTTAGCTCATCGATCGGCTCGCCACGAGCTCCTCGCCGGCGACGCGCCGCAAGCTCGAAGTTTTGCTCGGCTCGTGTCGCACGAGTGGCGCGCAGCGTCGGCGACGTGGCTCGTTAGTGGTCGTCCGATCTAGAGATCTACGACCTCGCCTCTCCACGCCGCCGCTATTCCGCGCGCGCCGCTCGTGTCGCTGGGTTCAACCGGGACGTCCGATCGAGATCGGGCGCTCTCAATCGCCCACGCCTCCGGTGTTAGGAAAATCCCGAAATGCTAAGTCCAAAACTAAAGAACTTTAGGTCTTGTCATTTTTGTATCTCTGTAACTATAGATCCAAATTAGATGATTCCAATTTTGTTAGTTTCCTTATACCTTGAACTTAAATAGAAAAATAATTGTAGACTATGATCAAACCTGGAAAACCTTTTTCAAAAATAGTAAACAAGTGAACTTAATACTGTTTTTCAGAACTTTTAGCAAACTTGTAAAATGCATATCTTTTTATCTATAGCTGATTTTTGTGTGAATCCAATTGGATTAGCTTCCACTGATAGTATATTTGCTAGGAAAATTGGTTTCACAAATTTTACTGTTTTTAAAAAATCATAAGGATCATATTTTAGTTTAATACCCTAAACAGTTTAGACAAATCATAACTCTTTCAATATAACTCCAAATGACCTGAAATTTTATATGGCTTATCACCATACTAGTAGGTAGCTACCATAAAAGTTTCAGATTCAAAATCTTTCTAGAAAATATTTTTGCTACAGTACCTAATTATGGCCGAAAATAGGTTTTTAGGGAATATCTTTTGCACCACAAATCCAAATTAGGTTTTTCCAGTTTCTATGTCTAGGTGTATTCCTATTTTACCTTGTGCATAAATTTTGTCGCAATTGGATAATTTTTTCTTGCTCTTTTGTTTAAGTGTTGCTCGTCTTATTGGTTGTTCTCGCTTCTTTTTGCTTTTCGCTTAGGCTTCGACATTTCATGGTAACCCGAGAACGATCCTCCGCACGCTTGAGCAACAGCAAGCAGGCAAGCAGTTTGATCATTTCCCACTTGATCCCATTACTTTTAAAGTCTAATATTTGTTTAACTTCTATGTATGCATTGCTATTTTGTTGTTAAATTGATTAGTTAATCCTCTAGTTGCATAATCTGTAGGTAAATGTTATCCTCTACTACCTGAGCCTAGGTTATTTGTTGTGATTAGAGTTCGTTGGATGAACTCTTGTCACTTAGTAGATTTCGAATAAATATTGCTTAGCCATGCCTAGATATTGGTAGTATTGGGCGATCATCGACTTAGTCGGTGATCTTGATCACACAAATGCTATTATTATTCCATTATGTCCAACCCTTGTGTTTTACCAATTTGCAAATCAAAAACTGAAAACAAAAATTATATCTTGGCTTGGGCACAATGGTATGTTGGGTGATCTGTGGGTGTGATTGAATGGTGCCTAAGTCCCTAAGGACCGAGTTACTTGTGCCATTGATCCAGCAATTGTTGCGTGCTAACCACGCGAGAGGATATGGAACCTCTCTTGACTAAGTACTTTGGGAGGTGTTAATTATGAGCTGGTCGGTGGGTGTGTTCTCTGTGTGTGGGTTTGTGGTGTTTGAGGGGAGCATTAGCGACCGGTTAGGGTGCCTAATGTGTCTTTCTCCGTAGGTTGCGGCTCTTAATTAGCATCGCCCATTGGAAAGCGCCTTGTTAGACTTAGTCATGCCCGCATACCAAAGGAAGTGTGCTAACCGTGGTCGTGGAAAGGCGGTCTATCGTGTGGGTACATTGGTACACCCTGCAGGTTAAAACTATTCGAATAGCCTCGCCCTAGGTTATGGACACGCTTGGTTATTTCCACAAGAACTAGACTACAACCTTTTAAAAACTTAAACTTGACATGGGTGGTATGAAGGGGTGCTTCATGCTATTGTTGTGGTGACTATGGGTTAGTCACTTCTAGGTTGGTGTTGTCATCTATCTATTGTTATAATTGTCTCTCTTTATTTGAACAATAAAAGTTAATGCAAACTTGCTTTGAATCTATTACCCTATTGCAAATGAAAACTTGCTTTATGTCAAAATAAGTCCGAGCCTCATCCACTTAAATAAAGCTTGCATGTAGTTAATTATAGTTCTGTTATCTCACACGTTGCTCTTGCGAGTACAAAAACAAGTTTGGTTAAACACACAAGCGCGAATAAACAGGTCCTCACATAGGTCACGCACGGTGGGCTGGCTAGGCGTAGAATAACTATTCTACACTTATCTAGATAATAGTGTGTATGTGTATATATATATATATATAATTGAATCAATGAGATTAGGAGAATATGCAGTTATTTAACTAAGAATGTTTTAGTTCAAAGTAGGTGGACTACATACAAAATATGACAAACTAATATTAATCCAATAACCTGACTTAAGGTTCGAACTCACCACGCCTTGGTTGGGATGTAGAGACAACACCATGTAAGCAATTGAGCACCACGCTTTAGGGCATCTTCAACAGTGCCACTTCAGCTGTCTCTAAAGTTGCCATATAGGTTTTCTAGTAACATGGAGGAGAGTAAAAGAAGAGAGAGAATGAGATTATCCTCTCACAAAGCAACGGGCGCATCGCGCGAAACAAGTCACTCGCCACGAAACTTTTTGCTGTTGGAACACAGTCGTTGTTTATTCATACGAAACAAAGCACTTAATTCATCTAAAGCTTAAATGATTGTGAGGCTTTAAAGAGACAGCTCAAGAGACAATATATTAGAATAGTTGTTTCTAAAATTGTCTTAAAATAACTTAAAAAGTGTTAAAGATAACCTAAAAGATAAACTATTGATCATACTCTTATGTTGTTCCTACAGTCTTTCAAGTATGCGAAGGATACACGATGGTTCGTCTGTCTCCACGCTAACAAGTGGGTCCACGAGGTCGCAAGCTCAAGTCATCTCTCTTCTTCTTGAACGCTAGACTAGAAGGGACCCATGCCAAATGGCGCGGCGGGCGGGTCGGAAATAAGCTAAAGATGGTGCAACATGATCAAGTGCTCCTCTACTATTACATATATTAGATTAAAGACAATGAACGATATTGCTGCAATCTATAAAATAGATGACACGGGCAGGAGTTAAGTATGGAATTCTTGAGTCAACATGTTGGCTTTTATTCAATAAGACTATTGCAAGCATAAATTAGAAAGCATAGATCTTGTTATAAAATAAAAAGAAATAGCTTTTCTTATGATACAGCACTCAGTAAAAACTGATAAGCAGAACCATCAAAACTCTTTTGCAGCAAACAGCTGGAAAATTTGACTGCAGATACAGAGAGAATGAAATTGGTCTGTTTAACTCAATGCCATCACAGTTTCAATCGTGGTAAGTAAATGATCCTTACGCATCAATTCAATAAAGACATTGACAGAAGGCAGTACATCTAAACCTCAAGGGTTTGAGGTTTAAAAGCCAACAATTTTTATAAAAAGAAAGGAATAAAAATGGCATACCGCAAAAAACTGCAGCATTGAAGATTTCTAACAGTTTCTAGTAACTAATCTTCAGCATCTGGGTTTTCCTATGTAAGCATCATATCAAACATTAAATGGCGAAGATTCTTATTAGCCAAATAGTCTGGACGTGTAGTTACCTCACGAAGAGCTTGCGGCAGCAGCACTCTAATATCTCCCTTGCGTATGTTTTGGCTTCCTTACAGCTATCTGGGAAAGCAGACTCATTTTTTTTCTTGCAGCTTTTCAGCTGCCAGAGAAAGAATCCTGAAACGTAAATGTGAGGAAGGTAAGCAATTCACCTCAGAACTGAGTTTTTTTTGGAGGAATTTAAGTAAAAGCTTGGCAGGTAGAAGCAAACAGCTCTATTGTAGCTAGTCACACAGCCAACCGTGAACGACAAAAAAAAACACTTTGGAAGATCCGAAGACAAAAAAAAGCACCCTGGAATATCTGAAGACACATACATATTAATTCATGAAAAATCCAACCTTCTTTCACCAAGATAGGACTCTGTTCAATGTGCAATTCTCTAAAAGCAAAATAGTTGTCTTTCTTCAGAAACACATTATGTAGGTCCTCTGGATGCATTTTGTAGCCAGCAGAGTCAACAGCATAAAAAAATGATATGTTGTTGCTGGCAACTGTCTTTTTGAGGGATGTAAAACTGTTTATGACTGTCATGACAAATAATTGCATTCATTAACCCTCCCATTCTCTTTCACCCAATTAAGAAATGGTTATATGTTCATTTTCTCATGAGGACAATCAAATAGTGATAGGCAACATAACTGTAGGATGAAGTAACTAAGCAATTGTATGCCGGAAACCTCCATTTCCTTTGCAATGCTCATCAGTGGGGAATATTACTCCATGGGCTAAAAAAATTCCGGCAATCATCGAACCACATATTAGCAGGTATGAGATAAAGTAAAAGGAAAATTTGATTTTGGCCTCTAAGAGCCTTGTAAATTCCTTTTCTTCTTTTTGCTTCTTCCTGTACATAAAACTCTTTACTATTTAGTAATTTCTTACACCGTAGGGGCGTCCCCTACAGTTTGTGAGTAAAAAAAAGTAAAAGGAAATTCTGGGCAACAAAAAAAGAAATGGTGTAGATATCTAATTATGAATCACATATTGGCATGCACGAGAGCATTCCAGCTCATATATTAGCTGCTTTTAGACATTTATAACCTGAACCTCCATGCTATGTTCATATGAAACAGGGAAGACAAATTTACTATCCAATGTAGCAAGATGGGCAAAAAAAATGTCTCCACTTAGCTTACCATATCGTCCTCCGTCAGATTGGCCCCCATAAATTAAAAAGAATCACGGGAGGGATTGCGATCGAAAAAACTAATCCAAGTTTCTTGAGCAAAAATTGCAAACACTAACACAGTCCACCTTTCTCAAATCTGCTGATACCCTATGAACCAATCTCGCTAACCTTAAAACAGAAAACTCTTCTTAGGTTACTCCTTCATCTAAAGACACGAAACATCTAAACATGCCATGGAGCCAACCGTCCATATCTGACCAGCTACTCATTAAAGTGGGCAAGATTAAAGGCAGAGAGCATCACCTGCTGCCTGATGGCCGCACAAAGCTTCGCCTGAACTTAATGCTGGCCTCGCAGGCACCCGACCAGTCACAACACCCGAACACCTATGAAGCGCAAAATCTCCTCCTAATGATGGACATATTTACAAACATTGATGCAGTCAACAAATTAAGAGTTGTGCAATATAATAAGACATGACATCAAAGCGTTTCCAGGTAAACTCTAAAGCATTGGACCCGAAGAATAGTAGTACCAAAATAGCGGTTAGGCGTGATCAATCTATTAGTATCAGTTTCAGGTTTATATCATGCAAGAAATCAAACCATTTGAGATTTGACCTCCCAAAAAAAAGCACGTTATGGGCCATATCATGGTAAAAAGGGCTATACTAATCCATGTAAGACCTAAACAAAGTAGTGGGAATTCAGTGCATAGGATGATAACGGGGGAAAACTTGTAGAAGAATCGAATCGATATACCTCCGCAGAAGTAGAAGGCTGCGCCTGAGCTGAAGTCATCTCGTCCATGTTTGGTTGGTTACACAGAGAGGAGAAATCTCCTAGCAATTAATGTTCCAATAAAGCTATTGTGGTTACAGCTGCACAGAGATTTACAAACAAAGTAAAACTGGTAGGAGATCAGAGCAATCAGAAAAGAAGGAAAGCAATGTGAGGAAATAATAAAACTTACGGTTCCGAAAAAGATTAGATCTGAAATACTCAATTTCATATGGCTGTTCTGCAAGCTGTGCGTAGCTGAACTTCGCCGGAGCAATCGACGGAGTGGGGAGTGAAAGCGCGGCGGCGGCGGCGGGGGCGGAAGAGGGAGAGAGCGGCGGCGCTGTTGGAGGGAGAGCCGGGGGGGGCAGCGGTGGAGGGAGAGCCGGGGGGCGAAGAGGGAGGGAGAGTTGAAGGGCGGCGGATAAAGAGGAAGGGAGGGGAACGGGAGGCGGAAAGGGGGAGTGGCGGGTCCACACGGGGATGAGAGAGGAGGGGGTGGGAAGGTGCGGTGGCGCTGGAGGGAGAAGCGACGCCGGGTCAAGGCATCGGAAGCGGAGGGGAAGAGGAGAGCGGCAGGAGCGGTGGCACTCACGGAGAAGGGCGACGGAGAGGAAGAGGAGAGGCAGATGGGAGAGGAGGGAGGTAGATCAAAGGGGCGGAGGAGGAGAGAGAGGAGGGAGGAACGTCGTTGTTGGTGGAGGCGCGGAGGAGGAGAGCGAGGATTGGAGGCGAGGGGAAACGAACAGCGAGCGCGGGCGGGCGCGGATGGAGTGGCGAGAGCGCGAGGGAGGAAGAGGGAGGCGCGGCGCGGGGAGAGGAGACCGGGAGAGCAGGGAGGAAGAGGGAAGGGCCGCGTCGTTGGCGGAGAGGTGCGAAGAGAGGGGGAAAGCAGCAAGGGAGGAGATGCGGCGCGCTCATGAGGGGAGATGGAAGGAGCGAGATGAAGAGGAGGAGAGGCGCTGGAGGAGGGACGGCGCGGAGGGGGGAAGAGGCCAGGCAGACGGCCGAAGGGGAGAGCGAAGGGAGAGGGCAGCGCGGCGCGCGCGCGAGAGGTGAGGGAGCCGCGAGGCCCGATGAAGAGGGTTGAGGTGGCGGCGGGGAGGAAGGGGAAGAAGGTTCAAGACGCATGATTTTTGGGGCGACGTGGTCGCACGAGCAACGCCTTCGCATGGAAGCGCACCGGCGGGATTTGGGCGCCCAGAGTTGAGATCGCGCGATCCGACGGTGCACAATTTCTGCCGACGAGGACTCTCGGGAGGAGGCCAATCCTAGCGACCTTATATGTTAGTAATTAATGTTACTAGAATGAAACCACGCATGACCATGCGCCGCAATCGTGTTAAGGCGAGAGAAAGCGTATTTTTATGTGTGTATTGTATTTTTTGTAGCGTAGTGATGATAATGATATGTGTGAAACAAAATATCTACCGTCGGTTAGGTGTGGTTTCTATACAATGTGAGTTTGTAAATGTACCAAAGATGTTGTTCTATGTGTGTGTGTGGGTGAGGGTTCTGGGGGTACACATATATTTTTTTGCATTTTTTTCACCGGTATCGACACGGATCATCGTTAGGTGCAATGCCGTGTTTAGGTTCATGTTTAGATAATTGTACTTCAACACGTGAGTTTTACACAAACAATAGATAACCTAGCTATACATAAGTATATTAATATTAAGTTGTAACATGTACAAATTAGTATTAGATAGGCATAACGAATAGGAAACGGAAGATAAATGAACGTTAAAGAAACATAATTGATACATGTACAAATTAGTAGTAGATAGGCATAATGAACAGGAACCGCAACTGAATTGAATGTTAAAGAAACTTGAAAATGTGGGTACCTAAGCCGATAGCTAAATCAACATGGTAATCATGTATTCTTGTGCAAATGCAGATCTCAATATATATATATAAAAGGTCCATCCTGCAATAAGGAAAACAGATTCAGGTAACATTCATTTTT
Source organism: Ampelocalamus luodianensis (assembly GCA_036346255.1). Classification (NCBI taxonomy): domain Eukaryota; kingdom Viridiplantae; phylum Streptophyta; class Magnoliopsida; order Poales; family Poaceae; genus Ampelocalamus; species Ampelocalamus luodianensis. Next base: position 8,885,935 of record CM070627.1, on the reverse strand, counting down.
TGGTGCAAGGAGGACTACTATAGAGGTTCATATTTAACTTTTAGGATAGCTGAACAACACAAAGCATTATTTCGATCATTTCCTTATATTAGTCATAATTCAATATGACATTGATCTCTCGAATTTGGTGCGATTCGTGTGATGATCAATGTCATAAATCAAACAAAGCGCAAACAATAAGCATCTGTGTCTAATAAGCCTTCCAAAATACTACAATTCTAAAACTTCGATGTGACGGTGATCTACTTTATGGCGGTGTGTAGTTCACAACACACTAACACATAGTAATAATATGATAATTCCCTATATTAGTTGCACATTCAATTTGGAAACCTTGATTTGTTAGCGTAGTAGTAATTGCAAATTCACTTGTTTTCGTGGTAGCAAGAGGACCCATTGGAGGAATATGAATCGTGGCCTAGCAAATCATAAGCCCTAGTTTTGCTAACATGGATAAAACCAATCATGGCAACTAACCATTTATATGTGCAAAGGTGTATCGATATTCGAATGATGAATGTTCGGATGTCGAACACCACATCGATGAGTTGATAGGATTAAGAGTGTATCCTAGGATTAAGCATAATCCAACCCGTTGTACCCAAAAGCAGAGATAAAATAAAATTAACTGTACTGTAATAAAATTTCATCTGATCAGTGACATGAGAAAATGGCGTTTGTTTAAAGAACCTAACAGCATGTCATGACGCACATGTTTTAGATTCGCATCTCCTCTCGTTATCTCATTAAGTCATTGAGAAGTGAGAACCTATTGAAAAGACATTGTCAGATGTCCAACTGATAAATTTGTGTATCCTGACAGTCTGTGAACTATACCATTAATTCTGAAAGAGGCAATGGCAAACTTGAACAATAAGCAACTCAATTCAAAGAACACAGGCAAACCAAATTGTAGAAAATTAGTTCAATTTCATAGTAACAACTAACAAATGGTTCATCATACAACAAGTAATGTAGTGGAAACACAGTAATTTTGATTTGTACATACTCAAGCAAGCGAACACAAAGTAAGCAAAAGTGAGGTGGTGGATGGAAGGAAAATGGACATGTGCTATCTACGATATGCAACTATAGTAGCCGGAAGCATGTTGTGTACATAATAGAACTAATGTCTAATCCTAGTGCGAACTCGTGGATCGGAGTTGGTTCGGTACAAAGATGGCGAGGATGAGCTATAGAAACAATGTTGCTCATATGTTTGTCTAATGGACACGTTCAAAAGATTGTGACTCTTATTTTTAATTAACAGCTTCATAACACACAGGTAGAATTAGCATCAATCAACATAAATTTTACCTACCAACAATTCTTGATGATGGTACCTAAAGGGGAAAAAATGGTAGACAAATACATCTCAGGACCAAGTGACCGGCAGTTATGGGTAAACAATCTCCATACGCTTCTTTGACACAAAATCTAGATTGTTATGAAACAAATAACTAATTTTTCATTAACAGATTCATAACACACAGGTAGAATTAGCATAGCAATGAACATAGATACTACTTGCTAAAAATTCTTGCTGAGTGACCAACAGCTATGGGTAAAAATCCCTATACGCCTATTTGACACAAAATCTAGATTGTTATGAAACAAAAAAAATTAACATTTGTTGACGTATAGCTCGTTGTAACCTATGCGTACCAGCTGCATACTATATAAAACTAAAAAGGACGAATAATGGGAACATGTGTGATTCATTGATGGCTAAGCACTAAGAAATAGCCATAACTAAATCACTCTGATGGAACACTAATGGCAAGAGAAATAGGGATGCATTCACCCTGATTAACTACACGACGAAGGGTACAATGAGTTTGGCATTAGTTTTATTCACAACCATCAGACAAATAATCTGAGAAGGAAAATAATGTCTTCAGCTGACCAACAGAGCATACAGTTGATTAACTACCCGACGAAGGGTACAATGAGTTTGGCATTAGTTCTATTCACAAGCATCAGACAAATAATCGAGAAGGAAAATAATGTTTTCAAATGACCAACAGAGCATACTGAGTTTAACAAATCGGTAGAATTGTAGAACCGCAAAACTCAGTGATCTACAAATTCTAATAGATTGAGTGCTAATCGTAAAAACAAAGCAATACCTTATGCTTTTGCTGGTAATTCCAATCCCCTTCTACCAATACATCTCACAACAACGCCGTCCATTGTTGTACATCATGTAACTCCTACTCCTACGAATTACGATATCCTCTGGACGACTCGTATATCAGGTGCCAGAGAGAGCGAGCCACAGAGAGAGAGGAGGTGGGAAGCAGAGGCCAGAACAGGGGTCAAACATGGCGGCGGTAGCTAGCTCGCCGCCGTGGATGCGATGCAATGGCCGCCAACGGAGATTGTAAAAGAATGGTGGGGGAAGAAAGGGGAGGCCTTTGGGGTGCTCAAACGTAGATGAATCGAAGCAAGACTCACCGGGGAAAGGACGGCGTTCCGGACAGGGAGCGGCGAGGCATCGCCGGCGAGACGCATGGGAAGAATGAAGTGGGCAAGAGGACGGAGGCGCGCACGGGAGAGCAGTGGGCGGAGAAGAAATGGCGGCGGCGCAAAAGGGGATAAGGGAGAAGCCATGACCACGCGAGCGCGAGGTAGGGAAGCAGGCAAGAGGACGGAGGCAAACGACGCGAAGGAAAGCGCGCCGGCGCGCAGAGGGCGGAAAAGAAATGGCAGCGGCCCAAAAGGGGATAAGGGTTAAGCCATGACCACGCGAGCGCGAGGCAGGTCCCGGCTGACCGGGCGAGCGCAGCGAGGGGCGCGCAGGCAATTGAACGGTCCAACACCATCGCGCGCGATCCGAAGGTCGCTGACGCGCGCGAGGAGAGACAATTTGCCGGATGAGAGAGGAGGAGGGCGCCGGAGGGACGACGACGGCGGGAAGCGTGGAGGCGGCGCGGAGGAGAGCGGGGAGGGGAACGGAGGTGGAAAGGGGGCGGCCGTCCCATGGCGCGGGCTCGAGCGAGCGTGAGAGAGATGGATTTGTCGTGGATGAGAGGAGGGACGGCGCTGGAGGGAAGCGTGGGAGGCAGCGGGGAAGAGGCGAGTAGCGAGGGCGTGGGAGGCGGAGGAGGAAGCGCTCGAGAGAGACGGAGGAAGGCTCGACTTCGGCGACGTTCGCGGTGTCTCGCGGCGACGCGCGGCTGGCCGCCCGCGCGGAAGCGAACGCCCGGCGAATCGACGGCAGAGCGCTTGCGGCGCGACGGATGAACGCCGATTTGAGGGCGACGTGGCGTGGCCGGAGGACATGCCCTCCAGCCTTTAAGGTTAGTAATTCTTTTTTAATCGGTAGCCAATTAATACGAACGACAGTACGACACCCTGTCAGAGTGGAAAGTACAACTAAGTCAAATGTGGATAGGCCGGGCTTAAGTTGGGCCGTTAAGAGCAGCTTAATTCCTTCTAGGCCATAACCTAGTCCGGCCACCACTCTTGAGAAAATCACGGCCGTTTGTTAGGCCCCAAGCCCGAAGCCCAACCTGATTCAAATCGAAGCAGGAGATCACTGACCGTCCGACCAATCCCGTCACAGATCGCAGCCGTCAATAAACCCCCACCCTCACATATATCCATCCAGACCGCTCACGCCCACGCCCACGCCCACGTCGCAACTCTCAACACCGCCCGAGCCCGAACTCAGACCGAGCCGGTATCATATCGTCTCGCCCGCCTCGAGTCCGACCCGCATCTGGGCCGTCCTGGTCTGGGCCGCGTCGCACCGCTTTTACCTTTATTTTTTTCCTCGATTTCTCTCTCCGCCTCATCCACGTCTCCTTCCGCCTCCATCCCCCACCGCCTTAGCCCTAGCCCGCCGCTTCCGCCGCCGGCGAGACGCCGACCTCAACGTGCCCTCCCGCGTCGTCCCCCACGGCGCCGACGCCTCCGCGGTCGTACTGCCGCCGGGGAACCCTAGGTAACGACCACCCCCGCGCCCCAACCCCGATCCGGATCTCGCTGAGTCCTCCCCCCGTACGGCTCGTCTAGGTTTAGGGTTTGTTTCCGTTCTTTCTTGTTCCAGCTCTCGATTAGGCGATGCCTCGTGCCCGGTATGTCTCGTCGTGCAGGGTAGGGTAGTTTTAGTTCTTGATACGCGTTGTTGATTGTTGGTAAAGATTGCAAAATTGAGTTGTATTGGTGTATGCTGAATTGCTGTGTTGTTAATAATTTATAATTTTGCAAATAAAGTGTGTAGCTTCTTGGTTGGCCCAATTGGTGTAGCATTGCAGCGTGTAGAGGAGTGATGTAGGAGAGGCAATATGGGGGGTCAGCGGGTGCTGCCCTTGATGTTTGGTGGCAAATTTTGAGTTACCATAGGATGACTCTGCTCAGGGTAATGTTTTTATGTGCTCCTGCGTATTAGTGATTCTTCGTTTCCCTGTTGTCAGTATTTTACCTGGTCGCTAAGGCCTGTAGTTTTTGCGCCTATTTGAACAGCTGCACTGTTTATTTATACGCTGTGGCTCTGTCGTCGTCACAGTTACATTGTATTACGCTCGTGCTGTTATTCTGTCTTTAGTTTACTTGTTGCCCTGTGCCATGCATTGCTTCTTGGTCGGCGCATTGGTAGGAATGGAGTGTGCATAGAGGACGCAATGTGGAGTTCAGTGGGTGGTGTGTTTCAGTTTGAAGTGGCAAAATTGAAATTTTGTTTGTAGTACAACTTTTGGTATGCTGCATTGTATTAATGATTTGTGGTTTCTCCTTTATTACCAGTTGGCCCTGGCTGTTGTGTGGGGGTGGTTGTAGCTGCTGATCAAACTCTCGATGACTTAAATCTGTGCATTTCAGGTGAGCTAGAAGCCTAGAAGCATGATGGCACAAGCCCTGCAAGGGATCCAGCAGCAATATGCACCGAGTGGCTTTCCTATGCAGGCACCGTATACACAGGCTGCAGCTCAAATTCTTCAGCTGGACAATATGGATCCAGATAGCTCTCCAGTTCGCATCATGGTCCAACATAAAATGTAAGTTCTGAAACCACCGATATCGACAATAGCTTTGACTTGCTGATTGCTAATTGGTAGTGTGCTAGCTCATTATACCAGCAAACATTACAATCCAGGGCATTTGTTTAGCCATTTCACTGCCTCTAGTTGTTCTGTAGCTCTTGAACATTAGCAACAAATTGGTTTCTTTCTATAAATTTTTCAAACATTGGTAGAAACTCTATAATGGCAATGTGAGCTGTCTATTCCTAGCATAGTTCTGCATCCAAGTATTCAACAGTGTGATAAAATGTTGTGTGTATTGTTAGTCTTAAGCCATATCACTGTGATCATGCTAACCATATTCATTACTTTTACAAGGCTGAATTTATTTGTTGATCATATTTTGCTGATATAGCATATTTAATCTTATACTTGACTAGATGACTACCATTTAGCAGTGCCAAGTGTCATTTAGACCAGAACTTTTGACTAGTGGTGACAGTCTTCCTTCTGTTATAGATACTGAGTTGTATGGTCATTTCTTATATGTTCAATGGCTTTCATATGTTCATTACTTTGTGTCACTGCATTGCTGCTCTATCAACTACTGTGTTCATGACTTCAGAAGTACGTGTTTGTATCTAGTTTGCCTATATGAGGAACACGTGCTCATGCCAAAGTTTTTCACTCAAAATTGGCATTGTTTGAGTGTGAATTGCATGGTTCTTCCACTAAAAGCTTGACATCAGTTCAACTTTCCATTTGAGTGAACTATTGATATGCTGCTGAAATTCCACTTTTCCACACTTACATTTTCTAACTACAACCTATAGCAAAATATGTGGACATATTGTGTATGACACAATCCTTGTTCTTGTGCTTGATCCTTTTAAACACGTACGTAATTTATAATTCGGTATTTTAAAATTTCCTTTAGGAATACCAGAGAATGGTTGAAAAAAGAGATAGTTTCTTCTTTTTTTGTTATCTAATTCATCATACATATCTCTTGTTTGCACAGTATGTCCTGATTTTTTCCCTATCCAGTGTACAGTACCTGAAAGAACGGGAGGAATTCTGTAACTTGAACCCGCATTATCTTGTGGCAATTTCAAAAAATATCGATGAACAGCTTTTTAAGGAAGCTGAATCACAGGTTTGCGTTGCTTTGCTTCTTGTTGCAATATAATTATAATATAATAATATAAGATCACGCATGGTCCTTTATTTTGGAGTGATTTATGCTCTCCTATTACATCATCTTCAGAATTTAGCTATGTGTTTTACTGAACAAAAAGTAGTAGTCAAAGTTTGAGCAGTTCTTGTAATTTGTTTTGCTTTCCTTACATGGTGCTCTTACTTTCAAATAACTTGGTATGCTTATGAAAGTGATTGTTTGAATTCAATTGTTATCTGTCTCATTAGTTCTGAATGACTTGCTAACATCTAGTTCTTTTCTCTCAGGTCCACTACATGGATTTCGAAACTGTAAAAGTTAGGTTGAGTGCTGTGCTCAGTTCTGGATCATTTGGTAACAGTAGATATGCTTGGGTTTCTTCAGCAGCTTCATCCACGCTAAAGTCAGAACAGTTGGCTGGGATAGAGGTGCCAGATTTAAGTGTACCACATGGTAGAGCTGTTCCTTGTTCTGCTAATCTGCCCTTGTGTGCAAGAGACTTATCAACACATAATGTGTTTTCTTCTCAGAGTGAGTTGAGATGATGAGTTCTTTACTTTTACCTCACAGTACACCTTCAGAATTTTAATTCTTTATTGGCTTGATATTGGCAGGATATGTACCAAATGACCACCGTAAGGTTGCTGCTAACTTTGCTTATTCATCGGCTGATAAAATTAAACGGAGGCCTGAAAGCTTAATAAACACCACTGTTGCTCCATGTGTGTCAATACTACCAAAATGCAGTCCTGGTCTTGGTAGGGGTGTCAGTGGTGGAGTGCATAATGGCCATATAAAGGACCACTTCCTAGGTAAGTTATTTTTCTTCCCTTGTCTTATGTATGTAACTGAGCTGAAGTTATTTTTCATCATAAACATTTGACCAAATTTTGCCAGGTGATGTTCATCAAGTTGATAGTCCACAACCATCGATGTCTGGGAGTTCCAGTTCTTCGTCAGCAATGTGTGATCGAACCACAAGTTCCAGTGCAATGACAACATTTTCGATTGACTCTGTCTCAACAGCAAATGGTCAAAAACTTTCTACAAATAACAACATATATTCCGTCAGTCAAGGACCATCATCGCTACAATACAGAGAATGTGAGAAAGAGTTAGGGTACGCGTGGAGTCTCCCACTAGAACAATCAGATCAGTCAAACATCACAACTGGATGTCAGGACTTATTGCATCTATATGACCACACTAAAATGTGCCCTTATATCAAAGGAGAATGCGGACTCGACGGATGCATGCAAATGAAAGAAAAACTTTGCCACATATCGGACCACAAAGGTTTCTGCAGGGAGAAATGCTCAAATATAGGCACACTCTTTACTCATTACCAAAGCTGCTTCGTGACTGACTGTGATACTTGTGGCCTTGTGGAAGAGAGAGTGGAGATTGAACAGACATCGAATAGTACCGTATCAAAGCCAACCTCACCTACTTCAGATGAATGTTCTGGCAAGCATCGTCTGGCAAAACGCTTGAAGGTTGATTCTCCCAATCTTGTCCATGTCAATGAAATAGATATTCCAAACGAACAACAGCCTGTTGTCAATGAGACTCATGTATCTGCTGAAACAGTAAAGTCTGAAACTACAGAATTACCTGCAAAGTCACCATGTTTCAGTTCCTTGGGGGACAACAATGCTAGCACCAATATTGTTCTAGGACCGACCAGTGAAGACGTACATAACATGGAGATTGTTAGATCATCGGAGACTGCTGTACAAACTGAAGAAGAATTGCACTATGAAAATGATGACAATGAGATGATGGACACTAAGGTTGGTTCATTGAATCAAACATCAATAGGAGCCAACTTAAGTGCAAGGAAGAAACGAGGGGCTTCAATACTTTATGCATTAACTGCTGAGGAGCTTAGAGATCACATGAGAAGTTTGAACCAGCATACTTGTCTGGTGAGTGAATCGGATCTCATACAGGTTTTCCATTACTGTAAAAACATTTGATCCTTGGTTGATGCTGTAATCCCTACAAATTATGCCACTGAGTAATTGCAAAGTTAAATAACTATTATGCACTTCCACTTGAGTTTATTCTGGCTTAAAAAGTTTGGTTTTCTTTTTCATTCAAACTAGATTGATTGATTGTGCAGAATATTTATTTATTGTGCTATAGTTTATATCCCTTATCACAATTTTCTTTATATTTTTCAGAGCAAGGTGACAACAGAAGAACTCCAGTCCGTTGAAGGCTTGCCTGATCAGAATACATGCAGTTTATGTGGGATGGAGAGACTTCTTTTTGAACCCCCTCCACGATTTTGTGCTCTCTGTTTTAAAATAATAAACTCTATGGGATCCTATTACGTTGAAGTGGAAAATGGGAATGAAAAGGCTTCAATATGTGGCAGATGTCACCATCTTAGTAGTGCAAAAGCTAAATATCAAAAGAAATTCAGTTATGCAGAAACAGACGCTGAGGCCGAATGGGTAATGTGCTTTTCTGATCTCTTTCTGACTATTCTTAATTATATATGAATTAATCATCTTTTGTTCTCTTATGTCTTTTCAGTGGGTCCAGTGTGATAAGTGCAAAGCTTGGCAGCATCAAATCTGTGCTCTTTTCAACCCTAAAATTGTGGATGCAGAGGCTGAATATACTTGTGCAAAATGTTTCTTGAAGGAGAAGGATAATGGAGATATTGATTCGCTGGAGTCATGTACTGTTCTGGGAGCATGGGAGTTGCCAAGAACTAAACTAAGTGATCATATTGAGCAAAGGCTTTCTGAGCGGCTTGAGCAGGAATGGCAACAGAGGGCAAGCGCTTCAGGAAAAGTCATTGAGGAGGTATTTGTGTTATGTTTGTGATCATCTAGTACCACATACAAAGTCTCATGCATAATCTACTACTGTTGACCATGCACCTGATTGTGGCCCTATTACACCCCTGTTTAAATCTTATTTCTATTTTCTAGATGCATTTTTGTACTACTTGCTCTTTTAATCCTTATTGATCAGACTTAAACGTTAATCCTTGTATTGTAATCTTCTACTGTTGAAAATTGAAATGCATTTATGTTCTTGTTTTATATGATGACATTTGATTCGATTTGGTCGTTAATCCTTGTGTTGGTGCAGTGTTGACAATTCACGTTTAATTGGCTCCGAGGTTGCATCAAACTATATTAGATAATGATTTTGAAATATACAACAAATAGGGTATTTTTGGTTTGAGGATCTTTTGTTAAACTATTACTGAGTTTTGTGTTTGGATTTTATTGCATTCCAATAAAAGATGGTCTTCATGCATACATGTTCCAAATTTGACGTGGTGATCCAGTTCATATTACAAGCCATGACCAAACATGACAATAATATAATTGTGGAATTAGTGCTGATGCTTACTCGTTATCAGACCATCTGTATTGGTCTTAATGTTATTCGCCTGTCTCTAGGAAGTGTATTTCTCTGCTGACAACTCTGGAGTAAACTTATTATACTTGTCTTTTGTGCTCCAATTTTTAGGTACCACGTGTTGAAGGTCTTACTGTTAGAGTGGTTTCTTCAGCTGCCAGAGTACTGCAAGTCCAACCACGTTTTCGGGAATTTTTTAAACAAGAAAAATATCCTGGGGAATTTCCATACATATCAAAGGTGATTGGATGATACTTTATTTGATCAATGCTTTTGTTATAATATCCAAGTAAACAATAATTTCAGCTATTTAGTACATAATGAGGGTCACCTTTTACCACCTTTTTGTTTTTATACAGGCCATTCTCTTGTTTCAAAAGAATCAAGGGGTGGATGTTTGTCTATTCGCCATGTATGTACAAGAGTATGGTTCAGCTTGCCCATTGCCAAATCAAAGGCACGTTTATCTTGCATATATCGATTCTGTCAAGTACTTCAGGCCTGAAATCAAATCTGCAAGTGGGGAAGCTCTCCGTACCTTTGTGTACCATGAAATTTTGGTACGAGAAATGCAGATAATCATCAACCACTTATTGTTCTTGATTTTCATATTGAGCTCATGTTTCTATAGTCTGATTTTTCATCCAATCTGTTTTTTTTTTCTTCTAGATTGGTTATTTGGATTACTGCAAGAAACGAGGATTTGTAAGCTGCTCCATATGGACTTGCCCATCTACAAAGCGTGATGATTATGTTTTATATTGTCATCCTACAACACAAAAGATGCCCAAGTCTGACAAGCTTCGGAGCTGGTTTGTCTTTATAACATGATATTTATGATTTAAACCTTATTAATTATTTATTGGCCTTAATTTGGCTATCTTTTGAATCTTTTTAGGTACCAGAATTTGATCAAGAAGGCTGTTAAGGAGGGTGTAGTTGTGGAGCGTAATACACACTATGATTTTTTCATTCAGCCCACCAATGAATGCAAGGCCAATATCTCAGCAGCATGCTTGCCATACTGTGAGAACGATTTCTGGCCTGGCGAAGCAGAGAGACTCCTTGAGAAGAAAGATGACAACACCTCTCAGAAGAAAGAGACACAAGTAGGAAGGCTCCTACGGGTTGCCAAACGTGATGACAGGAAAGGAAACCTTGAGGATATTTTGCTCGTGCACATGGTTAGTTTACTTAAACCATGGTTTTGTCCCTTTTTTCAGTATTTTTGTAGGCACTTGACACCTTATTTTTTATTGTTGCAGCTTGGAGAAAGGATGCGCACCATGAAAGAAGACTTTATTATGCTTTGTCTGCAGCAGTTTTGCAAGCATTGTCATCAACCTATTGTATCTGACAAAAGTTGGGTTTGCACCAGCTGCAAAAACTTCCATCTTTGTGACCAGTAAGCGCTTCTTTTTATCGCTTTTATTTTATTTTACACTGATAGGATCTCTCACATGGTTATATAAATTTTGATGACCATATAGAATGCATTTCCCATAATTTAGAACTTGGTAAAATAACAGCAGGGGAAATGTCCGCTTTTGTGAAAAATGTCCGCACATGTATTCTCTCAGTGCCTTAGTTCCTCACTTCCTTGCAATCATCAACCTCCAGCTTCTTTTTGCATTCATCATTTGTCAATCAAATTGCAAAATGAACTTACATGCTCCCTATTTTTGTTAATTACTCAGTTATTCTTCATCAGTAAGGCACCCATCATTGATGATGTTATTGTTATTGGTCCTTGTAGGTGTCATGCTGAGGAGCTAAATACCCCACAAAAGGACAGGCACCCGGCTACAACGAAACAAAAGCATGCATTTCAAAGAGTACGCATATAAACTCTGCTAATTTTTTTGGTTAGTTTCATCAATCAAATAAGGCAATCACAGTATGTGTGCTACTATTTAATAGATGTGTTACGGAATTTATACTCACCAGAGTAGCTTATTGTTGTATAGATAGAGGAAGAACCTCTTCCAGAGACTGATGATGGAGATCCAACAATGGAAAGCAAGTATTTTGACAGCAGAATTGATTTCTTGAAGCACTGTCAAGACAATCAATACCAGTTTGATACCCTCCGGCGGGCAAAACACTCTACAATGATGATTCTTTATCATCTACATGATTCTGCTTGTTCCGCTTGTCACTGTGCCATGGATCAATGCTTGGCATGGCGGTGCCTGGTTTGCCTAGGATGCAATTTTTGTGATTCATGCTATAAACAAAATGGTGAAAAATTGCATATTCATAAACTCAGACAGACGGACAATCACCACACATTACAACAGTACACTCTGCAGGTATCCTTCTTAAATTGTTAATTGAAGCTTCTACATCTCTTATGTCATGTTCCCTCTTGTTCAGGAAGTTTTAATTTTCAGAAGTTCTGGGATCCGAATTTTTTTGGTTTGTTTGCAAGATTTTTTTGGCGTAAGTTGTGGACCTTAGGTGGATTGCACCATTGTTTTTTGTTTGACTAAAATTTACCCATTTGATTTTAGTTGAACAAAGAGCTTTTTATGTGAATTTTTTTGTTTCATATTTTCGAAGTGTTCAAGGTGTTTATGCTCACCTGTTTGTCACAGTAATTTCTTTGTTGACTTTAAGCATATGAAAATTCATAATCAGCGTGAAGATTATTCCGAGCTTTAACATTATGTGGGGATTATGTAGTTTCATCCTAAATAATTTTTTTGTGATCTCTTGATGAAAACGGTAGGAACTTTTCTGCTGTCTTACTAATGAACTGCATGTTTTCAAAGCAGGACTACCTTGATGGCTTGGTGCATGCATCAAAATGCTTCGATCCTCGTAATTGCACTTCCAAACTTTGTGTTTTGTTGAAGAAATTGTTCTTCCATGGTGTACGATGTTATATCCGTGCCCACCACCGAGGAGGTTGCCGGAAGTGTGTCTTCATGTGGAAACTTCTGCTTACTCACTCGAAGCATTGTGATCAAGCGGACTGTTCAGTTCCCAGATGCAGGTAAAATCATGCTTCATCTGCATTATTCAGTTCCTCCCTCCAAATGCACATTTGCATTTCAATAAAGCCCTTTTCTCCAAGTTGCTTGCTGATGATTTTTTTAATAATATTTTAGGGATATAAAAGTATTCTTGGCTGAGAGCAAGAAGCATACTGGACCTTGTGTTGTAGAAGACTAGCGAGTCAGAAACTAGCTTCTTGTGAACTAGTACTGGTTTTTTCAGACAGTAAAATTTGTTGATGAAAATGCAATAAATTGTTGTTGGCCGTCCTAGATAGACGGAATTGCAAGGTAAATAAAATGTTGACTTAGTGGTGGTGGAGGCGGCAGCAACTGAGTTAATTGTTTCGCTGGTTTTCCCGGCATTTGCGTGAGGAAGGCAGGCTGATGGGGGTGACTTTATCCTCGTATTTATGTGCGTCGCCTGGTTTTTCTTTACACATGGAGGCATTGAGAGGAAATACCAACGGAAGCTTACATAGACAATCTGACATATGTAGTGCCCGTACATATCTGTATAGTTTCCTTGCAAGTCATAGCTGGATCAACAGAATAGAGGATTTCATTCCTTTTCTTTTCCCCCTTTTTTCCTGGTTGTATCGAACATGGCCTCATTTTGTTCAGTGTTGCTGTGCAGTGGCTAAATCCAAATTCAATGAATGTGTATATTACTCTCCTTTTACCGGCTTGTCTCACGAGTTTCTCAGATTTATCTCATTCCTCTGGAATCTGAACTGAGTGAGGTGTTCACAGAAACGCATTTTTTCCAAGTAAAAAGTGACGATTAATCATCACATGAATCTTGATTCGCTGGATTTGTACTTTCTGTTGCAAAGCTGCGACCTGCGGAAGTTTGCAATTATCGGCAAGCAAAGCAAGTTGTTCTGAAGGCGGGTTGTCAGGCGCCTGTGACAGCAAGGTGATTTGTTTTTTCACTCTTATCTAGCCTATTTTCACCAGAAAAGGCTCTAACCCCGAGTCGTGTCAAAATCTACATTTCTCAGATTCTTTTTTTTTTTTTTTTTAAAAAAGAAGGAATAAGAAACATAGGAAATGAGTGGAATAAGGAAAGATAGGAAATGAGTGGTATGACCATTTGAGTTCAAGGGATTGTAAGACGCAAGAGTTGTGGAGAATTTGGACGTATCGCAAAAAAACAAAAAAAAAAAACACAGAAAATAAAACAAAAAAAACAAAACAAAACACACACACATACATGCGACTAAAAAGAAAGAAGGAATTTTTTTCCTCCAAAATTTCAATGAACTGAAAGCAATAGGATCTTCATATGAGTTCTTGTGCGCCATCCCTTTGTTCCAAGCACCTTGCGTAAAAGAAAATACATAGAATTCCGTCGAATGCTATATGCCATTCATTTCTCGTGAACAAGTATTTCTCGTGAGTCGGCGCGAGACCGACAATGGCGCGTGTGTCGCGTAAGATACCACTGTGTGTGGCAAAAGGAGGCTGCTGCGTGCGGTAGGACGGTGCGGTTGAACGCATCGAAGTATTGACAAGTCTAGATTAGGGGGGAGATTGTTGAAAATTAATCTAGACTTGGCAAGTAATAGGGTGTTAGAATCCTGATGCAATCGGCATCAGATTAAATTAGTTTGTTTCCTTTGTTAGACCTTCCATGTTTAGGCTTTCTATGTTTAGATTTTTGGCTTGGGTAGCAAGTTGATTAGGTAGTCTATAAAAAGATGTCTAATCATATGTGTTTTGATTGAAGCAATAGAAGGAAAAAAAAACTAATTTAATCTGATGCCGATTGCATCAGGATTCTAACACCCTATTACTTGCCAAGCCTAGATTAATTTCCAACAATTAATTGTAACTTTCTTTGTGGTTAAATAGAGAAGAAAACAGAAAAGCTGTACGGCAGTACGCAGCACCAAAAAAACTCTCATGTGTCTTTGAGTTGATCCAAAGTGTTCGCATGTGTTGCGTTCACGGTGTCGTGTGCGTTTGATCATTGGGTTGGGCCGGCAATTGGTATCAGAGCTTTGGTAATTCTCGTGTGTTGAGTATCCTCGTGTGTCGAGTTCGGTGATTCTCGTGTGTCGAGTATTCTCGTGTATCGAGTTTGGTGATTCTCGTGTGTCGAGTATTCTCGTGTTTTGAGTATTCTTCTCGTGTGTCGAGTATTGTTCTCATGTGTCGAGTTTGGTGATTCTCGTGTGTCGAGTATTCTCGTGTGGTGTGGCGACGACGGGCGCACCAACGGCAGACTCCATGAGTGGAGGCCAGAGGTGGCGCAGTGGCAGACTCCATGCGAGGTGGAGGCCGCGGGTGGCGATAGACTCCAGGCAAGATAGAGGTCGGCGGCGATGGCCGAGGCTATCGTTGAGAAAGTCTTGGTGTGATGCCAACGGTGATGGCGACACGTGGACGTCTCGGCCAGCACATAGAACAAGATTAGTTCCAACAATCACCCCCTAATCTTGTTGTCATTATTCGAGTACTTTCTCGCCGAATTTCAGAGCAGCATCGGTTCGTCATCCGCCGTAGCGAAATGCGCCACTTCCCTTCTCGGCTTGCGGCACTCGTTAGCAAAATGCCCCCGGATGTCACAGTTGTAGCATTTGATATTCCTCTTGTTGAACTTGCGCTTACCGGTATCGGAGTCGCTACTGCCCTCCTCGTCACTATGGCCGCTGTGCACGCCATCACGCCGATCCGAATGCATGTCGCCATCACCGTCGGCATCACACCGAGACTTTCTCAACGATAGCCTCGGCCACCGCCGCCGACCTCTATCTTGCCTGGAGTCTACCGCCACCCGCGACCTCCACCTCGCATGGAGTCTGCCACTGCGCCACCCCTGGCCTCCACTCATGGAGTCTGCCGTTGGTGCGCCCGTCGTCGCCACACCACACGAGAATACTCGACACACGAGAATAATACTCGACACACGAGAATCACCAAACTCGACACACGAGAACAATACTCGACACACGAGACTTCTCGACACACGAGAAGAATACTCGAAACACGAGAATACTCGACACACGAGAATCACCAAACTCGATACACGAGAATACTCGACACATGAGAATCACCAAACTCGACACAC
The DNA here is from genome assembly GCA_036346255.1 of Ampelocalamus luodianensis. Lineage (NCBI taxonomy): Eukaryota > Viridiplantae > Streptophyta > Magnoliopsida > Poales > Poaceae > Ampelocalamus > Ampelocalamus luodianensis. The sequence goes on along the minus strand of CM070627.1, from coordinate 8,870,332 downwards.
GAGGATACTCAACACACGAGAATTACCAAAGCTCTGATACCAATTGACGGCCCAACCCAATGATCAAACGCACGCGACACCGTGAACGCAACACATGCGAACACTTTGGATCAACTCAAAGACACACGAGAGTTTTTTTGGTGCTGCGTACTGCCGTACAACTTTTCTGTTTTCTTCTCTATTTAACCACAAAGAAAGTTACAATTAATGCTATCAAATTAGGATTCCATCCCTATTGCTACGCTAGACAGGAAGGAAATAAGCAAGAAAGCAAATGTCTAATCAATCCTATGCTAAGGTAACTACTCAATCCAATCCTACGTGATTGATTGTTCCCAAAACAATTTACATGCGAACGTTTCCAAAACAATTCACACGCGAACGTCTCGGCCAGCACATACAACAAGATTAGTTCCAACAATCACCCCCTAATCTTGTTGTCTTTATGCGAGTACTTTCTCGCCGAATTTCAGAGCAGCGTCGGTTCGTCATCCGCCGTAGCGAAATGTGCCACTTCCCTTCTCGGCTTGCGGCACTCGTTAGCAAAATGCCCTCGGATGCCACAGTTGTAGCATTTGATATTCCTCTTGTTGAACTTGCGCTTACCGGTATCGGAGTCGCTGCTGCCCTCCTCGTCACTATGGCCGCCGCCAGACCCAGCGCTCTCCTTGTCGTTGCGGGCAGCACATTGCCCGCCTTGCTTGCCGCGGCCACGCCACTGCTTGTTGCCGCTCTCGCCGCCCCCAAGAGGAGTCACCGCCCCGCTTCTTCATGCGCGCCAGCCACTCCTCCTTGGTGAGGAGAAGACGGCCACTAGCCTCATGGCCAGCATCATCGGCCGCCTCGTCCGCATCGATCCTCTCCTCCACAGACTTGAGCCGGCCCACCAGCTCTTCCACGGACAGGGTCCGCAGGTTGATCAGCTGCTCGATGGAGATCGCCACCTGCGTGAACTTCGGAGGAATGACGCGGAGGAACTTCTTGATTACCTTGACTTCCTCCAAGGTTTCACCGAGCGTGCGAATGTTGTTGACGAGACCGATCAACCGCATGGCGAAGTCGTCCACAGGCTCGTTGCTCTTCATGCGAATTCTATCGAATTCCTTGAGCAAGGCCTGTGCCTTCGCCTTCCGGACACGTTCCATGCCCATGCGCATGGTTTTGACGGTGTCCCGTGCCCGCTTGGCATCGCCCTTCACCGCCGCAGTCGCCAAGATCTCCGCGGCACCGCTGGAGTATGGTTGCTAATGCTGCCCTGTCAATCCGGTACTCGGCAGTTCCCGGATTGATCGCCTCCCAGACTCCCTGAGCCTGCATGTTGACCCTCATCAAGAGAGCCCACTCGGTGTAGTTCGTGCGCGTGAGGGTTGGGTAGCGCACCTCCACCGCGCGCCTCGATCCGGTGCACCACCACGCTTTGCCGCTGTTTGCGCGCGCGCGCCACGCCATCTGTAGGGGCTCGTGGTGTGGTGGGGGACTCCGATCGCGTGCTCCCAGACATCGTCGCTGCTCAACACACGAGAATTACCAAAGCTCTGATACCAATTGTTGGCCCCAAACTGAACTCGAAGAACCTTCAGCCAATCGGAACAAAAAAACTCACGGCAAAACCGTATACGTAGTTACTCCCTATTTCGTATCTCATATATCTCACAACGTAGGGGGTATCTTGCGCAACCAAGAGTATGTATGTGTAGTATACGAGTATATAAGACCACATAGGTGGTATTTACACCTTTTCAGGGGTGGTATGTATAATTTTTTAGACATACTCCTTTTTATGTGCGAACATGAAGGTATTTACAAAATATGCTAAAAATTATGGACTCTCTTGCAAATTTTTCGTATAGTTCACATTGGAGTATCTTATAATTAGTATATGAGTATACCTAAAGTGATAATGGAGTATATCAAGTTCTTTTAGGTGGTATATCAGAGGTGGGAGTAACTACTCCCGGGAGTAGAAAGTATTTTTCCTATATATATATATGTGTGTGTGTGTGTGTGTGTGTGTGTGAATGCATTTTTCCTACTCTCAGGAGTAGTTACTCCCTATTCTATATCTCACAACGTAAGGTGTAACATCCCCAATTCTATAAACAGTAATTAAATGCTTTATGAACAGTAATGAGGTGCTGTTCATAGCATTACTGTTCAATTCTACCATTTGGGCAGTATGTTACAAATTAAAAAACCTTCCTTTTAGCCAAAACCCAAAAGAACCATTTAAAGTCTTAAAGGAATACAAGATAAAACTTGTATTATGACTGGAAGTATTTTATTAAAGCCTAGATAAATTATCTTGGCTGAAAATATTTTGTTGCATTTTTAGAAATTATTTTGACTTAAAGCAAAATAATTATCTTTAAATGAATACTTTCTGCTAAAATAAATATTTATGTATTTTACAAAGTGATTATGTGATTTTAAAATTTATCTGGGAAAATATTATCCCAGTAGCCTCCAAAAAAATTTCAGGATTTTACAAATTTATTTGCTATTTTTAAAAGCCAGTCAAACCTTTTAGGCATTTGAATAGGTTCGTCAACCAAACGGTTTGAATCCAAACCCTAGCATCAGAGCGACTCGAGCCATGTGGTTGGGTCCAACCTGCACCGGTCCGCTCTCACACGCGTTCGGCGCGAGCCCAATCCCCTCGCGCATTGTGAGCCGTTGATCTTCAATCGAGCCGGCGAGGCCGCAACGCCACGCGAGCCGCCCACGTGTACGCTTTGATCTCGCCGTTGATCTTAATCTAACGATCGAGGTCGATGTATGCAATCGGACAACTCGAGCTCGCCTCGATCTCCACCGCTTCATTCTCGATCCAACGCCGCCTCCCTTCGCTTTAAACTTAAAGGCGCTTTTATCCGAGCCGTCGATTCAAATCCTACGGCTTTTCTTTTCTGCGTGCTATTAAGGCTGCGCTCCTCCGGGCCGTTAGATCTTCATCGTGTGGTCCAGACAGGTGTATGCATTCGGACGACTCGGATCCCCTCACGATCTCGGTAGTCCATTCTTGATCTAACCGCGTCGCCGTTTCATTTTGAAATCAAAGCGCGCGTTATCTGGTCTTTGGATTTAAATCCCACGGCGCTCCTTTTGACCGTGGGCCTTTAAAGCCCAAATTCGTGGATCGTTGGATTTCAATCGTAGGGTCCATATGAGTGTATGCAATCGGACCATCCGGTTCTTTGCTCCATCTCGACCGTGGAAATCCAATCTAACGGTGCGCGTCATCTCATCTAATCGAGTGACGTGTATTCCTTTTAATTGACCGTTGATTCCAATCCAACGTCCGATTGAAAGTAGATCACGAGATTCCTTTTGGACTCGTTATAATCTCGATCGACCGTTCTAGATCGCACGGTCCATATTAAAAGATACCGATTAAAACCTTTTAACCTCTCTATTTATCACAAACGCCATTTCTAATCTGGACGGTGATATTCTTTTCACTTTTGAAGACGCAGCGGTGAGGATGACAAAGGACCCACATGTCATATTTTGCCTCCTTCTTCCTTATCTCTGTGCGCGACCATTTCGAGAGCGGAGGAGAGGATTATCCAAAGATTATGCCACAAATTTTTGGATATTTAGCTAACTAGACACCTCATCAACTCTAGATCTTTCCATCTTGCCCTGTAGCTCAACATCCATATATAACCCTAACTTTTTGAGCTACTGCCATTGTTGACCACTGAAGCTCATCATTTTCCTTGCTGTCCAGTGGAGTTTCTTGCTCTTATCCATTGCTTATCCACCTTAAGCACTGGTTTTACCTTGCAATAAAGATTGGCTATCTTTTGTAGGTTAAATCCAGAGTTTATTTCTCTGTCAATCCACTTCGGTTTTCAAAGTCTGTGGTGACTTTCCTTTACTGGTAAGCTAAAACCCTAGTTTCTAACATCTTGAGCATCTTAAGGACTTTAGAAGCTCCTGTGAACCATTCTTTTGAACATCAGTAGCTTCAACTTGTTGTAACCTGAAAAGTTGTTATTCTAACTTTTCAGTCTTTTATGTCATTTTCAAGACCTAGGGTTTCTCCTGTCGACTTGTTATCCTAGTTAGGTTTAAACTAAACCCTAGTAGCATAACAAGTTATTCTTTTAATCCTTGTTATCATCTATTTAGGTTGATAACAGAAATCTGCCTCTGTTCCTTTTTGTCGGCTCAACCGACAATGCAAGTTTCTTTCAGCTTTTGGTAATCTAACTGATTAGGGTTAGATTAAGGTTGGTTTGGGATATTAATTACCCTAAAAGATCATACTAAGTTTCATTTCTGAACTTTTGCATGTTCTATTTTCCTTTTTCCGAAAACTGCAATCTGTCCTGTTTTCAGCTCTTTTAAAAATCTGAAAACTGGAACTTTGCACTAAACCCTAGTTTCTGTCTTTTAAAAACAGTAAGTTATAATATGGGTTAGTATTACTATTAGGGTAGATATAACTTAAGCATACTGCCAATCATGCATTTCCAGATTGATCATGCATATTTCTTCCATTTTGGACTTATTGTCAGTTTTGGTATTTATTGGGTCTTATTGCTTCTTTTAGAATCTGGTTCTGCTGAAGCAATTGAATATATTTCTGAGCAACCTGAACTCGCAATGAGGTTTATTATTATCAAGGCAAGCATCCTCTCTGCACCATGTTGATCCCAAATTTTATACATTAGATTTTCTAAATCCAGTGACAACTGTGCATGCTATGTTTCTGAAAATACAAAGTATGACCTGTTAGTAGTTAGTTATGACCTAACATGGTGGATTACCTTAATTGTAATCATACACTTAACCTAGCTCGATCAGTATATTATAACATATATTTTCAGATTTGGCTTAGACATGCAGTCTAGAGATTTTAGAGTTTGACAAGAATATCTTGTCAAACAGGGGAATCACAAATGATCTTGTGTTATTTTGAACTCTTTGTCCAGTTTATTTAAACCAGACTTGTATTTGAAATTTAAATTGATCTGGACAAGAGGAAGCTAGTGATGGTGCTTTTGTGCACGAGATTGGGTTTTGTGGTGGACTTGTTCGGATTAATTAAGGACCGAACTCTGATTATTCAATTCAAGTCCCCCACGTACTTCCACATGCAGTGTATGGGCGCTGTTTGGTTAAGTAAAATGTTAAGACTATTGGGTTGGAAACAGGAGAGTAAAAATATGTGTATTGACCTTGTATGGCATAAATGCTTAGGTCTTATGACTGTGTTGTATGCCATGTGAGCTTGTATGTCAGTATCAGATGTTCTTAGAAGGGTGAGGGCGTATATGTGCTCTGTAGCATATACGATACCTTAATGGTGCCGATTGCATCCTAATATGGGTAGTGAGCCCAGTTCGCATTTAATTGTTTGGATCGGCATTACTGACGCAACATGTGTGCCTCGGTTAAGCAGATGCTATCAGTCGTTGTTTAAGCGAGATCAGTTCACACATGGGGGTCCAACTCAATAGTGTTAGCTTGTTGAAAAATATCAAATCTTAGTTTCCCCGGTCGGCATACCAAAGGAAGTATGTCATCATTCGGAGGCATTCGAAGGCAACAGGCTAGTTAAGTCATGTGGGTAAAGATGTACACCCCTGCAGGGTATAAACTGTTCGAATAGCCGTGTCCACGGTCATGGACGATAACTTGAATTGATGTCACCTGTATAGAAATTTTGTTTTAAAATCTGGTTTCGGTTTTTGGCTGTGCATGATGGATTCATGCACTGTACTGTTTACAATTATGTCATTTACTTACTGTTCTAATTAAACTTTGATTTATTAAATTGCTTTATCAAAATGTATCATTTGTAGGTTAAGATGTATCGCTTTATGCAAATCTGAACCTTTATACCTTCCTGTTGTAACCCTATGCATGTAAAAATTCTACTCCTTTGATTAGGTTCTAACAAACACTTAATTTTATTAGTTTGTGTAAGACTTGCTGAGTACCTTCCGTACTCAAGGTGCTATCGCCTATTGTTGCAGGTGAGGATGGTTACCTTTATGAAGTACCCGTTAGCGCCGATCAGGGTGACGCTAACGAGTAGAGCTACTTCTTTCCTCCACGCAATTGCCTGCGGGTGGATGAGGCCATTGGTGGATCTTAATATTTTGTTTTTGCTTCCGCTGTTAGACTTTTGAAGTGACCAAGTCACTTAATATTGTAGTACTAAACCGAATGATGTAAACTTATGTTTAATTATGCAAATGTATGACTTGTATGTGTATGATGCAATGTTGTTGAAGGATATATATATGCAATGGTCGTTGATCCTGGGAACCATTGTGAGATATATATATCCGGGATCTGTTTATTGAATTGTCACTTGTTAAATTTATATCTTTAGCATGATCTTTAATAAAGGGACAGTACTGTTCCTTCATTAATAATTGTGCTACAGTATGAATTTAATTAAGTACATTTCCAATAATCCGGGGCGCCCACATAATGAGTATCTTGCGCAACCGAGAGTATGTATGTATAGTATACGAGTATATAAGACTACCTAGGTGGTATTTACAACTTTTCAGATGTGGTATATATAATTTTTTAGACATACCTTTTTTTATGTGCGAATATGAAGGTATTTACAAAATATGCTAAAAACTATGAACTCTCTTGCAACTTTTTCGTGTGGTTCACATTGGAGTATCTTATAATTAGTATATAAGTATATCCAAAGTGATAAAGGAGTATGCCAAATTCTTTTAGGTGGTATATCAGAGGTGGGAGTAAATGCATTCAGGAGTAGAAGGTACACACACACACATATATATAATACTCCAATACGATTTGACTAAAAAATTCACTCAAGCCTTTTATTTTTGCTATATACCCCTTTTTCATATATAAAAGAAGTATATACACAAATTTAGTTATAAAAGTGGACTTTAACGATTTTTTTTCATAGAACTCACTTTGGGGTATCTTATAATATATCATCATGCGATTTAAATGGTATATAAGAAGTGACGTATTCCCAAGAGTACCATACCATTATCATATATATATATATATATATATATATATATATATATATATATATAGGACATCTATTTCGTACTCCTAGGAGTACATACTTCTACTTCCAATATACTACTTAAATGAACATATTATACTTCTTTATCACTTTAATACCACTTATAAAATACTCCAATGCGATTTAACTAAAAAATTCATTCGAGTCTTTGCTATATATCTTTTTTCATATATAAAAGAAGTATATACAAATTTTTCGCTATAAAAAGTGAACTTTTATGAAATTTTTAATGAAACTCACTTTGGGGTATCTTATAATTATTATTAGAGTATGCTCAAATTGATAAAGAGGTATCATCATACGATTTAAGTAGTATATGAGGAGTGGGGGTACGTACTCCCAGGAGTACCATACTATTTTCCTATACACACACACACATATAGTATACATGTACTACCTTGGTTCTATTTTACTCATTTGGGACATTGACGCGGTCTCCAATACACTCATTTAACTATTATCTTTTCTAATTATATGTTAGAAAATATTATTAAAAATATAATGACATAAAAGTATTTTTATGACAAATCTACTAATATAATTTTTATGTGACAAATCTAAATACTTTTATGTATATTTGTAGTCAAAGTTCTAAAGAGTTGATTGCGTGCATCTAAAACAAAAAAAAATGGAGGGTGTATGTATGCAAGCGTAATCAAGCTGAGCTCATGTAACACTCCGGCCCAACACTGAGCCCGAAATGACACTAAACTACACTAACTATTAATTTGAACATCAATTAACAATAAATTCCAGCAAGCAATTCAATATTAAAACACGTCCACGGGTCACAATAACATATGAATAACGACACGACAAGTACAATTATTTAAACTCTAGATAGCATAGCAGAATAATAGTCCAAAAATTAAGCAAACCAATCAAATAGAGTATCTCAAATGATAAATAAGTTGCAATCAATCATCTAGAATTATTCAATGTCTATCATGTCCTAAAAGGTATTCCATCACAATATAGTAAAGTTTTCTCATGACAAAAGAATTAAATGTTTGAGTGTATGCAATTGTTCCAAGTGTGCTATCTCTTCCCAAGTGAAATGTCGTAAATGGTAACCTAAAACAATAGTAGAGCAAGAGTTAGTCCACGACTCAGCAAGCACAATAATAAAATAATGAACAAGATTTATCAACCATAATCAATATCATTGTTAACATTATCCTTTTATTTGTGTTTTTGCTCATAGTCAAATATCATATCCATTTTTCATTTAATGTGATGCAACTCTGTACCACATGTCCACATACTCTTTTCTTCGCTTATATTGGTATAACATGAGTGAACACCCGCGATAGTGTTCACTCTCAAGCCCGTCCTCAAAAGGATCGGGGATCCCCTCCACTCCTGTGGAATCCCTACCGATAGAGGATTTTATCTAGAGCCCTCCGGACTAGTTACATGACTTTCTCACTGACCTGGCTCTTGTAGTCTTATCATGATGAATGTAAATGATGCAACATCTTTAATTATTCATCAACATAATTCATCATCTTTACCTCCATGCTATTACCACATCATATCATCAACAATTCATATCATCAATAATAGCAATCCATATCTATTCTCAAGATGTGTAAATAAGCAATGTAATGGAATAAACAACATAATGATAATGAATAATAAAGAAGACAGCGATCAAACCATCGATCACCATTCTACCATGCACTTGCCTCTCTATCCCCTTGAAGCCAGATAGTGAGGTGGCGATAAGGCACTAGAGGCCACAATCCTTGAACAAACAATTCAAAATCATTCTCAAAATCACATCACCATAGCACCAAATTATTATGCTAATCGTCCTCACATGTCTATACCAAAACGCCACAATTAACTCGATTTACCGAACGTACTACCCGTTGTCCCAGTAGTAAAAAGGCTCTAACTTATACATTTGAACCCGAAATCTAGAAAACCAATACTTTCTCAAATCCTCATGAAATTGCCTACAACTTTCTAGTTATGACGAGCTCCTGAATATGTTGTTTACTCCCCTGTTTCCTTCCCCGAATATCATCCCAGAATCTGTCAGGACACACCATTTCACATTTTAGTTATTTTTTCTCAAACTTGAAAAAGTTATGAACGATACCAGTTCTGGAATCTACTTAAAATTCAATAGCTTATCCAAGTTATCACCCAAATTTAATTCAATCATTTACTAGGTGTAAATAGCCCAACTTCACGACATTTGCGAACGATGTCTGTTTTCTGGACCGCGATCTTCTTGAGGTCGTAACTTTTCGCTCGCTACTCCAAATCTAGTTTTCTAGACCTTCCTGAAAAGCTAAAGCAATTATCTATATCTTTTCTGATTGGATGAAACTCTGAATCTTAGCCTAAATACCTCTAATTGCCCCCGCAATGTTCTGCGTCGCAACTCAACGAACTAGGGCTTACATAAATCTACCCTTCCCTTGGACCAATCGATCTACGAATTGAACAACCATTAATCTTAACTAATAAAAGAAGAAGTTTAATCCCGCACAGTGGGACGATCGTCCCACCCCCAAAAAAAAACTCGCGTCGACTCCTTCCACCCCTCCATGCATCTTATCTTATCTTACCTTAACTAATAAAAGGAGTTTACTCCTGCGCAGTGAGACGATCGTCCCACCCTCGGAAAAAAATCGCGTCGACTCCTTCCACCCCTCCCGTGCATGCCCCACACCCTCCCGACCTAAAAAAAGCACTAAGGAAAGACAGGAGAAAATTGTTGAATAAAACTACGCGACGTTTGTAATGCCGCCCATGACGATGTCGAGCAGGTGCACCATTGGGAGTGCCTAGCCAGCACGCGGTATTCGTGTTGTTCGCGTCTGGGGAGATCCACGAGGGCTAGCTCTACCGCGCACGAAGGCGCACTCAAACCTCTTGGTCCTCCTCATCGCCTCCTTCCTCGCCTCCCGCACCGCGGCTCTCAGCTCCGCCTCCGCCTCCTCCTACTTATACTCGCTCTCGTGGAGCATGTCCCATCTCATATACGATTCTTTTTATTCATGCAACGCACGAGTATATAACTAGGACACGATGATATGGGGAATCAATTCATTCATGGACATGTTATGATTGGTTTGCCTAAAAAATATCATTGGTTCTGAGTTCTGACCACAAATGTGTGCATGACTTAAACTATTAGAACTGTTTGGTCTAACTTCAAATGTATCCCTATAATTTTTCAATATAAATATGTGTTTTTTGCTTCCTTTGAACAATCGTTTGAGATTTTGTTCAAACAAATTTGAGCCACGGAATACCATGCGGAATTTGTTTTGCATTCCTAACTACGGAAAATTTTCAATGAGAGCCAATTTAGAAAGCTTCAGCTTTGTTCGTACGCTTCACACAATGTGGAAATTGTTTCGTTCAAAATATGGGATTCCGTCGCAACGCATGAGCACCCTACTAGTATATGATAAATTTAGGGATTATCAGATGTTACCCACAGAGAAACATCGATGATCGTCGATCCCTTGATCTTTCCTCATTTCTTTCCCTTCTCCTTCCCTCCCACTTCCTCCTTGTTCTTCCTTGGCAGCACAGAAGATCCCAACAGTAGTACACGCATCAACAGTAGAAACATTACAGATTTTTTTTAAAAAAAAATATTAATTTAAAAGATAATTGAAAAAATAGTAGAATTTGTTTTTACAAAAAATGAGTGTCTGTCACCATTTGAAATGGCGGTAGGAGCAATGGCAACAAGCTCATGTCGCCATGAGTCTGTTGCCCATTCCAATTGGCGACAGTATCCTTGTCGCTAATTGGAACAATGCGGAGAGGCTTCTGTCACCAATTGAACTAGCGACGACCCTATCGCCAATTGAACTAGCGATAGAGCTCTATATTTAATTTTTTAATTTATGTCTAGAGAATTCACCTAAAGATTTAGTATATTTCACGATGTTTTTTTGCAATACCTTGAAGTGTCCGCGTAGTTCGTAATCCAAAATTGAAGAAGATAACGAAATGTGCAGTAGAGAATGCGAGATCAGCGGCGCAATTTGGAACCCGAGTTCAACGGCGCAATAACACAAATAGCCCCCTTCGGAGCGAAAGAAACCTCTCGTACTGTTCCAATTAGCGATAGTATCCCTTTCTCCAATTGCAATGGCGACAGGAGCTTGTTGTCATTCCAAATGGCGAGTTGGCGACGGAGCCTGTCGCCATTCTAAACGGCGACATGCACCTATTTTTTGTAAAAAAAAAGGTTTTGACTATTTTTTTGTAATTATCTTTTAAATTAATATTTTTTTTAAAAAAATTCGTAACATGAACACCTACTTCTCTCTCTCTCTTGTTGAAGGACAAACAAGCAGCAAGCAATAGGGCGCACAGGGTGGCGTAGCAGGCGCAAGCTTGCAAGTAGGGTTTGGTTGGCAGGGCAGTTAGGATTAGCTAGGCATGCAGGCTTTGGCAGAACTAGGCAGTAAGTAGTTAGCTCTAGCACACATGCATGGTTGTGCAGGAGAGCATGCAGCAGCAAGGGAGGCGACGCAAGAGCTTGCATGCAATGCTAGGCAAAGCAGAGGTGAGGCAGGGGCTAGGGTTTTGGGAATTTGGCTCCCCTCCCTCCCTTTTATGCTTGGTGGTTCGGTCCCCATGCCGAACCTGATTGGGTTTCGATTGGGCCTTGGGCAGGTCGGATCCAATCCCCTTTGCTAATTCATTTTCCCCCTTAATTAATTCCCTTAATCTTTTTCATTAACTCTTAATTACTTCCTCCGATCGATAATCTCACACTAATTCTCATAATTTTTTTCTGATTAACTCTCAATTAACAACAGAATATTATAGCTCGAGACCAGGCTCAAGGAGGGTTCAAGTCCAAGCATGGACTCACTCAAGCTTGAGCTCAAGCCAAGCTCGAACTGGGCTCAAGTAGCTTGTTGAGCCCAATTTTTTTATTGACAAAATTCCATGCATGCCACTGAAATTTACTCCAATCCTGGATGTGCCACTAAAAAAATGTTTCCCTATATGCCACTAAGTTTCTACTTTCATCCCTTTTGTGCCACTCCTGTTAGGTCTGTTAGTTCCTATTACTGTTAAGTCATGGGAACCTATCGATTTTTCCCCAAATGCCAGTTATACCCCCACTCCCTCCTACCTTTCCTCTCTCTTCTATGCTTCCGCTCAATGACAAAGCTGGCCCACATGTCAAGTTGAAAAGTCCTATTGCCGCTGACAAACTTGGACCACACCTTCTTCCTCCTCCTTCCTCCTCCTCTCTCTTCTCTCTCTTCTTCCTCCTCCATCCTACTCCACACTATCAGGAAGTGCTTAGACATGGCCATAGACCTAAAAATGAGTTGCTAGGAGAGAGAGGGAGCTAGGGGAGGTGGCGGCACGGTCAGAGGCGCATTGGTGTGAGCTCACAATGGCGCGTGGCGGTCGATGTTAGGAAGAAATAAGGCGGCGACACTGGAGAGAAGAAAGAAGAAATATAGGGCGTGCACAAGCTTCCAGGGATGTGTAAGGATGCTCTAGGAGGGAGGAATCGAATTGAAGCTCACCGGGGAAGACACGATGGCGGTGGAGGGTGGGTTTCGACTGGAGTTGAGGAAGATGATGGTGCGCGATGCTCTTTCCTGTGGTGGAAATGCAAAATTGATATGAGGGGAAACGAAGATAATGTTCGGGAACACAATATGATGTGAGCGTTTTGGGGAGAAGATCACCGAATTGGTTAGAATGACGAGGCGAAGGCGATGACCGACGTTGGATGGCACGACATCGCGAGCTTGGTCTCGATGCTGCTGTGGGGGAGATGTAGAGAAGGAGGCCGCGGAGGGCTACAGATCAGACGACAGGCAGAGGGGAGGAGGTGTTGAGCTGGCCGTACTCCTCCTGCTCCTCAGTAATGCCACCGCTGTCAGCATGGCCAAGACGGGAGGAAGCCAGGTGGAGGTGGGGTTGCGATGGCTAGGAGAGAGAGAAGAGAGATAGAGGAAGAGGAGGTTGAAGAGAAGAATAAGATGATGAAGAAGGGCAAAATCATCTTTTCATAGCCCACTTAACAACGCACTTAGCTCTTATGGCAAGCTAACGGAAATAACACAAGAAGGTTGAAAGTAGAAACTCGATGGCATGGAAGGAAACAACCTTTTTTTTAGTAGCATATCCCGGACCAGAGTAAGTTTCAATGGCATGCAAGAAATTTTTTCTTTTTTTTTTTGACAGCCTACCACCCACAAGGTAGAAGGAATCTAAAAGCAAGAGACTTAGGAAATGAAATCAATTCAAAGAAAATTTTCATGCTCACCGAGAAAGAGATAAATGTCACTCACAGGACATATCAATCCCCGAGGATAATAGAAGAAATCTAACAAAAGGATGGACACTTCAACTACAAATTTACAATTTTGAGCTTACAGAAATGTCACACGCATCACTGCCATCAACTCCTTGGAGTGTAGCTATTTCTTCGATTACAAAGGAGAACACACTGGAGTAGAAGCAAAATTAAAAACCCTAAGCTAAAACAAAGGCATATGGTCCTGATGGATTGCAAACAGAAAACCTAGAAGTAACCTATTATCGGACCCCAAATTTGTGATTTGGAATCAGGGTCGACCACCGGTTTAACAAGACAAAGCAAAGGGTGAGCCATACGACTCGTAAGAAGTATCAAGGTTGCAACATTCATATAGACATAACATTTAAAAACAACTTTATTCAACATCGTTATGGCATTTCAAATATTAAAATGATAATGCTATGCACTCTTTGATCTTTATCTCTTTTCGCATTTCTACGTGTAACGCGGTATTCATCCGCCAATGAATACCCATGCACAGGTCCTCTCTACTGAGGGACCAAGAGCCTATACATCACATGGGGACCTTTGCGTCATCACAATGACGGACCTCTCAGACCATTGCCCACATTCCATGAATGTGGGGACATGTCATTACATATGACGGGACCTCAACTAATGTACTCTTGATCACCAAGTGACCAAGTCTCAATATACTCCAACATGCTACTACAACATCATATTTTCAATAACATAATTCAATATGTAATCATATGTAAACAATAGCATCGGAAGGAACCTTAAACATAACTTGCAAGCATCAACACAACTAGAATCATCTCCACAACACATTCACATGGCAATGATGAACAATACACCACTCAATCATGTCATAACCAATACTACACATAAACCCGAATAATTTCTACTCTTGGAATCACGCTTCCACTGACATGAAGAAAACCCCATTCACATAAGCATCGCAATTGAACTTCGTTAACATCTTAGCTTCTAAAATTTCTAGCGTAACTTTCTGCTCGCTCGGTGTCCAAATAAGATGATCTTGGATATTCTGGAAAGGTAATTAAAATTTCTAAATAAACTTAGTTGGGGAGACCCTCTGATTCGGCCATCTACTAGTCCTACCAATCCATTTAATCAGCCAACATTTCACGTCGGGTTTCTGAACAGCGACAAAGAAACTATCATAACTTTCTCTACTTTCGTCCGAATTTAGTGACCTTTAGTTTTCCTGAAAGCTAAGAGGATTAGCCTCGTTTTCGTTATGGTGAGACCCTCTGGAAACCCCTCTAAATATGCTCCGAACTGACGAGCATCGACCACAACGCTTTCTAGGAAATTAAAACTCACTGCTTCCTCCACCTCTACACATATTCTTGGGTCTCCACGGTCCTAGCATAACACCACTGGTTTCAACCATTCGCCCTTTCGTTTACTAGGATTTCATACGACTTGACAATCGAGTTTAATCGACCAACGGTTACTCGACCACAATATACCCATTCTCCAGATTCAAACATACTCAATACCTAACATCAATAGATAAATATATATTCTTGCTCAAGTTATCCCAAGAGATAATCTAACTCCCATAGGGTTATTCGCTGAGGCCGAATCATTCTTGACAATAACTCCACCATCCCTGCTAGCCCATTAATTAACACAACGATTAATTTTTCTCCACACTGCTACTGTCATGAACTATATCATTATAATTTCTCTACACAATCTTACCAAGTACCCAATTGTGATACTATAAAAATTGATCACGACCTCCAGACTTTCTAATTCTAATATTATGTGAAAAATGATCACATGATCTTGGGCCACCTCTTGCTATAGGTTCTACTAGTTGTGATTTCGAAACCTGATGGCTCAAAAGACAACATTCTATTAAAATCAAATCCTCTCCAATGACTATTCTAATAAATCAATTTATTACTCAGTACCTCACAAACAACTTGACACCTAAGGCTCACAAAGCCATCTACTAGGCCACCACTAACTTAGTTGCCAAAACACAACCGAAAAAAAAACTTTGCAATGCAATTCGATTAGCATTTTATTAGCGGAAAAGGCAAATAGCGTGAAATTTCAACACACTAGCAAGCGTTACCACTTACAATAGTTACTGAGACTATTGAGCTTTGTGTGAGAACCCGGGGTATTTAACTCGTAACACTTAACCTTCCAAATGGTTCTAGTATTACCAATCAAATATCCTGGACCTCGATGGACATGTACTTCCCAGAATTGCAGTATACATACACCCTTACAAAATCATGCATCATTTCCATACAAGATTACAATACTGAATCTAAAGCAAAAAAAAAACATACATAATAGAGTTATTACAAAAGGGCCGACTGACCAAAAGACATAATAACAACAGAAGGAATAGAGAAAGCAAAATGCCATAAGATGGCGATAACAAAAGTACCGGTTTCCCATTTACCCACACGGCAACCGACCGGGCCACCAAGCTAGTCGTTCAGCACGTAGTCTGTCTCACAAAAGCTAACCCCTTGGGGTCGACCTCCTCTGCAATAATTAAACAATGCAACTAAGTACAAAAATGTACTCGCAAGACTTACAAGTAACAAGCCTATACATAGCTACATGCAAGCTGAAACAAAGGAGATGGTCATATGGTTCATTGGACACATAAAGCAATCATTATTAGCAATATTGTAATAGATTAAGGCAATTTGACAAATATGTTTTTATTTGTTGAAATAACAGCGAGACAACAATAATAACATAAATAACAACCTAGAGGTGACTAACCCAATAGCCACCGCAGCATAGCATGAATTCCCCATTGGTACCACCCGAATTCAAGTTTTAAAGAAAAGGTTATAGTCTAATTCTTGCGAGAAATAACCAAGCGTGTCCATAACCTAGAACGAGGCTATTCGAGTAGATTGAACCCTGTAGGGGTGTGCAACTTTACCCACATGTCAGACCGCCTTTTTGCCAAGCTATTTAGCACACTTCCTTTGGTGTGCTGGTACGGCTAAGTCCTACGAGATGTTTTCCAATATTGTGTATTAACTACGAGTTGCCCGTATTGCATAATTAATTTTTCTAAGTTATGAAAGTAGTGCATAATTAATTTGTAAAACAAGATTTTTCGAGGAAAGACATATTTAAAACCTATTCTACACTAGAGCATAGTAACAGAGGAATCTAACAAATTTTAGTTTACTCAAATTGGAGTTACAGAGAATTACTTATGTATTTTTCAATTTAAATCATTTTTTCTTTTTTTGTGCAAGAAAAATGCTAAAACAAGGTAATACAACTAACACAAATTTTCTGGTACAAAACAAGGTTCAACCAATTTTTAGATTAAGGTTTAGTTAAACTGGGAAATAACAAAATTTGAATCATCCAAAAAGGAGTTAAAATGAATCACTTAAGCCATTTTGAAGTTTAACACAATTTACAGTTCACAAATAAAAGACAAACTGGATTTTCTTATTAACCCTTAAAGCGGAAAACTCTCGGCCGTAGAGATTGAATCGAACGGCCCAAACGAAGGGAATGTTTGGCTAGTGCGAAAGCCCAACGATCCTAGCATTAGATCAAATCGGACGGTCCAAAAAGGAAGAGACGTTCGGACGGTCCAAATGTCCCATCTGGAGCGTTGATCTCAAAAGGAACGGCTCAGAGCGATAGGAGCGTTCGGATGGTCTGAACGTTCAAAGCGATTTGGAGCGCTGATCTCAAATGGACGGCCCAAATGAAACAACTCAGTGTTGTGCACGCACGCACTAGGGTTTAAGTGAGTGGGGCCCGCATGTAAGTGACACTTAAGCCATCTTAGGACAGCCATTAACTACTAAGCAAAGATTAGTCCACTTAATGAGCGAATCAATGTCCTAAATGACTTGCTACAGTGCCTACACGTGTACGACAACAAGTCCGAGCTCAAAGCTGGGCTCACCGCCGGCAACTCCGGTCATGGCGGCGCAAACTAAGGGAAGGTATGGGTCCACAATAGCTATGCACAACTTACAAAGGTACTCTCGACGGCTGAGCCAGCATAGAACGGCGGCGAGTCGGAGAGAGGCGGCGGTGCAAAGCACAGCCAAAAATGCATTCAGAAAAAAGCTCCGCAGCATCCAAGATAGCGAGTGCCCGAGCATCTAGGGACTACTAGGGAGCTACCTGAGTACTGGAGAGTTTAGGAGATGGCTGGAGGAGCTTTGGCGACGAAGACCAGCACTAGCGCTAAGGAAGATGACGAGGAGAAGACGGCCTGAGCAAAACGAAGAGGAATGGGTGGTAAGGAAAGCTTCATAAAGGCTCAGAGATGGTTCATGAGCAAACAATTGAAGAATGAAGCATCTTACCGGAGTTTGGGACGAAGGGGGCAAAACTCGGCCGAAGAAGATTAAATCCCATATTTGACTATTCCTGTGAATGCCAAACAAAATGGGATAAGGGGAAAAGATGAAGGTGATGAGGGGCACAAAGTGACGCGAAGAGATGAGCAAAGGAACCACTGGAGCGTCGGCAACAATGAAGAGCTTGCCGACCGTCAATGGAACTTTTGGGGGTTTCTCTGGCTTAGAGCTCAAATGAGTAGAGAGGAACCTAGAGGAAGTGAAGGTGTTGCTGAAAAAGAGATGAGGAGGAGCGCTAGGACTATTTATAGCCAGAGGGCAGAGATCAAGCGAGGACGAAGCTCAACGGTGAGCTCGGTTCATGGCTCTGCCATGGACGAGAAGAAGCGACGGGGGCAGCTGAGAACGTGACTTTGAGGGCGAAACCATCGACAGTCAACAAAACCAGGGGCTAAGAGCCGTTGAAGGTGACGCACGAAGGTTGACAATGGTGCCCTCCCATGCCCTGGCGCTCTAGCACACAGGGAAGATGACCAGGTTCGACGAGGGCCCACCAGTCAGCGAGAGAAACCAAAGTGGCTCGGTCGAAAAGAACAAGTGGGTTGGGTTGAGTCAAAAGGATCATGGTTCAAACACTTTGACGGTCCGATCAGAAATGAATGGCTCAGATTGAAAGTAACGCTTGGACGGTCCGAATGTTCAAAGCAATCCTGGCGGTCCGATGGGGAATGAATGGTCCTGATTGAAGCGGACTCTCGGGCGGTCCGAACGTTCACTTAAATCTGGACGGTTGAAAGGAAATCCAACGGCCCAAAAAGGAAAGCGATATCTCGGACTGGCCCGAGTGCGCTGCTAGTTGGTTGGGTTCAACCAAGCCCTTGAGTCCGACTCAAACCCAACAGTAGCTTGACTAGGGTTGAGAAAAAAGGCTGAAACTTAGAGGAATTTTTAGATAGAGTTGCACAGCTCCAAAAATTTCGAAATGTTTACAGGAGGTGCCCAACTCCAGGATTGACCTTGTATAAAATTCCCAGAGGTTTTTATGCAAAACATTTTTCTCCAAAAATTCCTCAAGGTACTGATCTAGGGTTTGACCAAGAGTCAAACTAGTTTGATTGGCCTCTTAAAATTATCAAATAATTTCTAAAAATTATGAAATTTTTCAGAGGAGTCACACAGAAGCCCTAGAACCAAGGAAAAATATTTCCAGAGGATGATTACAAGATTATCCAGAAAAGTTTCCAAGGGGTCAAGACTCAAGTTAAAAGAAGCTTGAAGTTTTTTAATTCCACAATTCCTGTACAAGAATTACAGAAATGTTCAAAAACAATAAGATACATGAAAAGTTTTAATTTCTTCATATTTTCATACATTTTAAACGCAAGCCAAGATTTGGGATGTTACACTTCGACCACTCAGTTTCGACTACTGAGCTTCGACCACCCAGTTTCGACTAGAGCTTCGACCACTCAGTTTCAACTACTCGGTTTCGACCACTTAGTTTTGACTACTGAGTTTCGACCACCCAGTTTCGACTACTGAGTTTGTCAGACCCCAAATTTGTAACTTGGAATCTACTGTGTCAATCTGTGCCATTCTCAGGATCAATAGATAGCACACACAGATACATTCTTGGATCATTCATATACATCACATGTAACAGCATAATATATTACATAGTAGGCCATATGGCCATTGTTTTACAAAAGGGCCATGAAGGCAGCAGTACTACAAAAGTCAGAGTACAGAATTGAGGATGAGTGTGGAAGCAGGACAAGTAGTAGTGGATCCATTAACTTTGCCCACAGGCAAGCGACTGGGGGTCCTGGCCTAAGCTTCTCCGTCTTCTCCACCATCAGGTCCAACCGCCGAGTAGTAGTCATAGGGGTCTTGATCAAGTGGGTCTGAAAGATTATATTGGACAAGTCTAAGTACACAGCCGTACTCGCGAGCCAACACACAATGTAGTTTCTTATAGATGCAAGGCTAATCAAGGGAAGTTTAGAGTTCTTTTGTTTGCACAAAGCTAAGTTTGAGATAGATTAAGTAGGAGAACATCCCGAGACTTAGCATTTTTCAACAAACAGGTTTTTATAATTGAGTTTTTTTATTTGTAAGGTACTAGTGGAGATCCCATCTCCTATACCATCGAGTGGATCCATCCACCCAATGCCCGGGGTATCCCGTATTTATCACTGGTCCTCGACCAGGCCTTCTCAAATCCTTGGGGTCCCACCCCATCTTTCCATTCCATCCACAAATTATTTTATAAAACTGACAGCTAGTTCAAGTGAGTTCTCGGCACCGCTCTTGACCATGAGCACGGCTGTAACATCCCAAAGTGCTGTTACCAAAATAAAATAAATAAAGTTATTATTTTGTTGGATTTTCTGAAATTTGATAGAGTTTCATTGCCTCATTTGAATTTTTGAAAATTTAAAAGTCAAAAGTGAAGTTTATTTGAAGTTCTTGAAGTTTTATTTGGTTTGTCCTGAAAAATGAAAACCTATTTAATTTTGAGAATTTTCTGATATTTTAAAAGCTTTTTCCTAAATATTATAAAGCCAAAATAATTTATTTTGCAAAATTAATAGCCAACTCTAAGTTAGAAATAGTTTTATTAAGTCCAAAATAACTCTAGGAATTTCTGTGATTTTTCCATAATTTTTTAATTTTATTTGCTATTTTCTAAAGCCTAAATGAATTTCTGGAATTAAATTAATTAAGAAATCAATTAAAATCCCTAAATTAGTTTTGGGCCAAATTCCCCGGTCCAACCCATTTCCTCTGCGCTTTCGGTCCACTCAGCCCACACGTGCTGCACCTCTCTCTCTCACTCCCACCGCCCGATCCCAATCGGGCGGCCACCACCGCCCCACGCCACCACCTCCTCCGCCCCATCGGATCACAATCCGACGACCAGCAAAACCCTGGCCACGTCACCCTTCTTCCTACTCCCCCTTCCTCGCACAGCGCCGCACCCGAGCCGCCATTAGCACACGCACTGAGCTCAATCTCCGCCGCATTTCTCTCCCCTTTTCTTCACGCAATCCCGCGCATTAAAACCCCCTTATCTTGCCGCCCCTCCTCCCGGCCACTTTCCCCTCCCTCGCGGCCGCAATCGCCGGAACCGCTCCATCGCCGCTGAGATCTCCGCGCCCCCGACCTCCTCGCTCCAGCCTCCTCCGGCCCCTATAAATAGAGCACCGGGTGCGCACCGTTCTCCTCACCCCGCCACCATCACCCATTCCTCCTCTCCCCTCCTCGTTCGGCCGGATTTCTCAAATCTTCGCCACCGGCCGAGCAGTTTTCCGCCGCCTCTAGTGCCGCCGTCGACGACACCCCGGCCCCGCAACCACCATCGACGGCTTCACCGCATCGTCGCCTACGCCGTGCGCGCCTCCGCCTCGCCCGAGCACCACCGGAGCTCGTTACCGCCATCAACCCGATCTCCGCCGCTGCTTTTTACCTCGCCGCCGGCCACCGCATCGAGTCCCCGCACTTCGGAGGTAAGCACCAGGTTCGCGAAGCGTTCTCTCTCGTTTGGCACCACCCGCACCCCTCTCCGGAGCTCCTATCGCCGGCGAGCTCGCAGCCGAGCCACCGCCGGTTTTGTGTGACGTGGCAGCGCCACGTGGGTGCCACCTCATGGCCACACGTGCGCTACGTCACCCATTTTGCTGATGTGGCCGCCATATTCTTTTATTTTCTTTAATTCCGAAAATCCAAGGGCTGGTGTCATCATTGCGTCATAATCTCTTTTCCTTTATAAAAATAATTCCAAAAATTCAGAAACACCCTAATTTTATCATTTCATGTAATTCCAATCTTCCAAAGCCTATATCTTTTGCATCCGAACTCCGATTGAGTCCATTCCAATTTCTAAATTTGTCTAAATTCAAGATCTAGCCAACTAAACTAAAATTATTTAATTTAGAGTTCATTTGAATTGTTATTTGAATTCTATTTGAATTTGGCTTATTTCGCGATTAGATTTTGACGACTTCGGAGAGTCAAAATTCGACGCCGTTTGAAGAGCTTATAAGAGGATTGATTTTGACTGTATGATCATCGTGATTGTACACTTGGACTTCCTGGAGACAGTACTTGTTAGTACTAGGTGACCTGTTAAGAAAAACAACATCACCTCAGTACCAGGTGATCTGTTAAGGAAAACAACATCACCTCATGAAGCAAGGCAAGTTATACCCTTGATCATATTGATCCCATTATTTCAAATTATTTATATTCTATTTTAAATTATTACTGTATGCATATGTTTATACAATTATTTTAATTCCCTGTTTTAATTGCCTAGTTATTCCAATCTCCCTTGTATAGCCAATTTGAATATTGAATGTGAATACCTTGTCACCATTAGGCAAAGTGGTATTAAAATTAATCATATGCTTAGCCAATGCTTAGATCAAATCTTGTATTTGGGAAATTTTAGCCAAATCTTCTAAATTTGATTTAAATTGGGTCTATGGTATTGTTTTACCATAGAAGGTTTATAAAATGGTTTTATTCGGAAAATAAAATGAAAACGGGTTTGGACTTGGGCATAATGGATGTTTGGTGGGTGCATGTTCATACACGGGCTTAATCTGGTTAGGGTTAAGGCCCAGGGTTAATCTGGAAAGTTGCCCAAGTCAGTTAAGGACCGGTCTTCGAGCGCATGATGCTACGCCTAACCGTACTACCACAAGTCTGGTGTGGGACAGATTTGGCTAAATAATTTTTGATATCTTAGTGTCATTTGTGCTATATTGTTGGTGTGGGTGTTGGTGAGACAGTAGTCCCACCTGGCGCAAGAGGGGGCTCCCGGAGGATGGTTAGTCTAATGGCAGCGAAACCTTAGCGGGCATAAATACATTAAGATAGGACATTGTAAAGGCCTCATGATAATCACTTAGTCGCACACCTACGGAAGTGTGTGATGCGGACAGTACAAGTTGATTATCTCTTGTGGGTAAAGCTGTACCACCTCTGCAGAGTGTAAAACTATTCGAATAGCCGTGTCCACGGTTACGGACATGCTAGCAGAACTACTCGAAGTTAGACTCTGATTTTGATTTCAAAATGTTTTTGTAAAACAGTTTTGACATGGATGGGTGTCCATAAGAAAAGTTATGGGTTGAAGCCCCGGGTTGGTGCCTGTGTTTATGTTGGTGTTAGGTTGGTGCCTACACTATCTTTATCAATCTAAAATCCAGTTTAGATTTTATAAAACTTGAGCTTTTGAACTTAGTATGGTATTTAATGTCAAATGTTGTTTTGCACAAATAATCCTATAAACCTTTCTATTGTTACACCCATGTATGCATGTCATTCTGTTACTTGACGGGTGTAACTTGCGAGCACGAAAGTTGTGCTCATACTTGCTTTATGCAAACAAAATTTCAGAGGAGAAAGACTTCACTGCAAGTTTGGATCGTGACGACTAGGCCGCTTCCCCAGTCGATTGCCTGTGGCAGATTGCTGGACTCTACTACTTCTTCGCCTTCCACTGTGTTCTTTATTGTTGTCATGTAAGCCTCTTTGTAATAAACTCTGTTGATTATTAATAAAGTTGTGATATGAATTTGTTACCATATTTGTTTACTGTGTGAACTAGCGACTGATCATGGGACTAGTTCAGAAATGCACAGAGGATCTGGGCTGTTAATCCCGGGCTCTGACAACGGCTATCTAGATAGTTTTCTTACTCTGCAGAGTTCGTACATTTTACCCACAAGAGATAATCATCTTGATATATACACATGTATCCTTAGACATGTGAATCAAGGGGAGAATACCGTAAGGCCTTTACAATGCTCAACCTCGACGCAACCCCACCCGCTAAGGTTTCCACCACCCAAAGCCACGCTCCCAGGAGGCCCCCTCTTGTGTCGTGTGGTTTTACTGTAGCTTATACCCATTCCCACGTCACACACCCATCAGTGGCGAAGCCATGCCGAGGCGAATAAATTAGTTAGCCAGGTCATACCCATTATGGACTTGTGGTCGTACTATTTTTACACAAGAGGTCATCACATGAACTCAATCCTTTATTGACCTGGGCGGTACATCCACATACCCTACCGCGTGTATCACCAGCACCAGCAACTCTTTCCAACCGCCCAAGTCGAAATCTGTTTTTTAGGATTTTCCTTGGTTTTTTTAAATAACCTTTAGCCCAACATACCAGTCAGGCTCCCAGCCTCGACTGCCCCAAATACAGTTTTCAAGTTTTGAATGATTGTCATCGGTCAATTTAATGCCCGCATGACCATATATCTAAGCAGGGCAAAGCATGATACTTAGTTACAGACTTATTAACTAGTATGTAATCCATTAACTCTAAGGTGACAAAGGATAGTGTCCAAATTCAAGGATTGGAAGTTTATACACAATTATTGTTAAGGCATTAGCTATGAACTAGGGCAATATAGTTGTAAAAATTATAGCAATGCAATTTCATAATTTTAAAGCAACATAATTTGCAAAGAGTAGGTACAATATGATCAAAGTATTGACCTGCCTTGCTCAGTGTACTGCTGATCTTGGTCTGGATCAACTAGAGGTTCTTCGGTCACTTCGTCTTCTATATACGTAAAAACAACCAAAAATGCAAATAAGCACATATGAATTCAAATCACATTCAAACATTCAAATGAACTCCAAATTGTGCGCTTTCGGTTTAGTTGAGTAGATTCACTACTACAAAACAGGTCATACTGGACGCCTCATTACAGACGGTTCCAAAGGAGCCGCCAGATTGAACTTATACTGACGGTTCCCTTTAGAACCGTGCTCGTGATAGTGCTCATCACAGCGGCTTTTCTACCAACCGTCGTGAAGTATCACGAGCGGTTGGTAGAAGGATGCCTGCGTGATGAGGACACCTCATCACAGACGGTTAGTATAACGAACCGTCTATGATACTTCACGACGGTTCCAGGATACCAACCGCCGCGATAACTACCTCATCACTGCACGGTTGGGATTAACAATCGAGAGTAAGAAAAATTTCAAGTTATGGTAAAATCGAGAGTAAGGAAAATTTTAAGTCATGGTAAAATCGTAGAGTAAGTCATGGTAAAATCGAGAGTAAGAAAAATTCCAAGCCATGGTAAATCCAAATCACGCACGGCTCTTAATACCAACCGCTCGTGATGAGGTATTATCACGCATGGTTCGATTAAGAACCGCTCAGGATGAGTTACTTATCACAAATGGTTCGTGATACGAACCGCTCAGGATTGTCATCACTGCACGGTTTTTGTATGAAACCGCTCGTGATTCGCAGCGTGGGAATTTGAAAATTTTGAACGCGCGCGCGGAGGCAAAATATGTCCTTATATATTATGGCCGACCTCCTTCGGCGCCACCTCGCACTCCCACGCCCCGGTCCTCCTGCGGGCTCGGTCCTCCCTTGCTCGGCTAGCCTCCTCCGAAGCTCCGGCCGTAGCTGCTCCTCCGGTCCCCGCAGCCTCGGCCCCGCTACACCTCCAGCTCGTCCTCCTTGCTCCCGCAGCCCCAACCTTCGACATGGTCTTCCTCCCCAACAGCTTGAGAGTCGACGCCGACACCAACGCCGACCTCCTCTAGTCCTCTCGACGCGACGCCGAGCTCCTCCAGTCCTCCTCCGACGTCGATGTCCATGGTACTTTTGTATATGAGGTTTTATTAGATTCAGATCCAGATTTGTATGTATGAGCTTGTGGTACTTGTGTTAGATTCATATCCGATTTCATTAGATTTTCCTCCAAATTCTACTCATGGTACTTGTGTATGATCGAGTGTATGAGTGTATCCATGAATCCATGGCTTGAGAAATTTATTGGGAGGCTTAGGAGTTGGGAATCTATGTATGTGTATCAATGAATCCATGTTTGGGAGGCTTCGAAATGGCAAGTATGTGTATGAGTGTATCCATGAAAATGGCAATATTTTTTTGCAATAAAAAAGCTATCACAGACGGTTTGGAACAAGAGCCGCTCAGCGAAAACAGTATCACTGACGGTTCGAACAAGAACCGCTCAGGATATTGATTATCACGACGGTTCTTGTTCAACCGCTCAGTGATACTTGCCACGACGGCTCTTGTTTCAACCGTCAGGATAGCTTTATCACGACGCTCAAAAACCGTCGTGATAACCGCCTGTTATCACAGACGTACTTTTACACAGACGGTTCAAAACCGTCTGTGATGACGGTTCCGAACCGTCTGTGATGAGGTTTTCTGTAGTAGTGATTTTGTTAGTGTCCAGTGTTGGACATAGAATCCAAGTAGAGGAAGTAAGTGGTTTACGAGTCGGTTGCTAATCCGTATACGACTCCTTGGTTTCGAGAACTGTTCATCATTTCGAGGACTGTTCAATGTTTCGACCACCTAGTCGGAAGGGATTTCGACTAATTGGTCGAAAGGGGTTCCGAGTACTGTTCTTTAAGCACTGTTCATAGTTTCGGTTAGCTAGTTGAAAAGGGTCTCACTAATCGGTCGAAGGGTTTGAGCATCGTTCCTCGTTTGAGCATCGCCTCATTTCGGTCTTGTACTGCGTTGCAGTATTGTACCTCATTTCTAGTACTGTTCCTCGTTTCGACCACCTGGTCGAAAGGGTTCTTCGACCACCCGGTCGGAAGGGTTCTCGACCACCTGGTCGGAAGGGTACTTCGATTATGCGTACTCGAAGGAGGTACGACTATGCGTAGTTAGAGGTGATACGACTATGCGTAGTCAGAGGTGATACGACTATGCGTAGTCGAGGAGGTTTGACTATGCGTAGCCGAAGGAAGTTCGACTATGTGGAGTCGAAGGGAGTTCGACTACACATGAATACTACACGATTATGTGGTCGAAAGAAGGTTCGACAATGTGTAGTTGAAGTAAATTCGACCACACGTGAAGACCACACGATTACATTGTCGAAAGAAGGTTCGACTATGTGTAGTCGAAGTATGTTCAACCACACGTGAAGACCACACGAATATGCGGTCGGAAGAAGGTTCAACTATGCGTAGTCGAAGAAGTTTCGACTACGTGGTCGTAAGAAGGTACTACCACCCGTGAAGACTACCCGACTTACAAGCATTCGTTGGTCTGACAAGGCTCCCATGCAATTACAGTGAGTACGAGTATCTAGTGGCCACTAGGAACGTACCGGCATGACACAGAGGGGACGAGCTAGCCGGAGCTGGTCGGGCGATGATAGACAACGACGGCGAGAGAAGCTCCAAGTGACTGCGATGGCCTGAGGAAGGAGAGTAGTCTTTAACCCTCAGGATAGCTCCAAGGAAGTAGGTCGATGGTCCTGGAGGAATGACTTGGAGTATTCCTCACCGGTGAGGTCGATTTGACTACTAGGGCTATTATGGTTGAAGGGGAGGAAGAGCGTGGTCAATGGCGGTTCTTGTGAACAAAGAGTGGAATCAATTGAGGGGAAACGCCTCTTGGGTCGAGGAATGTGAGCAGACGCATATAAGGAGGAAAGAGCCTTACTGGTGCGTGCCAATGGCGAAGGCGACGTTGTGGTGGTGCTCGGCCGAAACGAGCGCTCAAGCCTAACTTGGAGCTCTCACTTGTTGAGAGAGGGGAGGAGGTGGGGCTAGCACTGGTGTGGCAAAGAAAGGCAAGGTGGGGGCTCAGGGTTGTTATAGCAAACGATAGGGCAGAAATATCCGAGAGCCTGTGATGCATTAGGCATGGCTCGGAAGTGGGGTGTACTTGGTAATTTCGACTGGGTCTGCGGTACAGTGTAGACGACGTGCTGGGTTGAGCAACGGCTATTAATGGCTGAGTGACAGTGTCCGCCAGTGCACCTGAGCTTGGTCGCAACACGGCGCCCGAGCGAGAGAAGGAGACACAGCTGCCCCAAGTCTACAACCAAGGAGTCTGGCTGCACCAGGTTCGGCCAGCAGTTGGTCGGAGGAACAGGAATAGGGCAAAAAGAATAGGCTAGGGTTTTAGAGTTGTATACATAATGCTGGTATTTCCATATCTTAGGGTTCTCTGATCTTTGTACCACTTATGTTGGCAAGAAAATAAGATGCAATCCAAATAAGTCTTGAAAATGCAATCAAGAAGAATGACATTAGTTACCACATAAAAGTTTTAAAAATATCATATTTTTTGCATTTATGAATTTTTGGGATGTTACAAACCCTACCCCCCTTAAAAAGAATCTCGACCCTGAGATTCAGACAGGGTTAGAAGACTCCTTAATCGACCAGGCCTACATATCTGTAGGCACCATCGACTAGAGACTAGTCGTAGAACTTACGACCAGATGGTGGTCGTAGTAAGATCTATGACCATAGACTGGTCGTAGGAGGACTTACGACTAGAGGATAGTCGTAGAAAAGCTTACGACCCTCTCCATTATGGACAAGGGTATACTTATGAGAAGCGTAAAGATATTGCTATCTATAACAAGAACTGCAGGCAAATGAATAATATGAGGATTATTAGCTCCTTGTCAGTTACAGAATAACTGGGGATACTCGGTTTTCAACAAGTCTTCACGCTCCCACATAGCTTCTCCAGCTGTGTGGTTGCTCCATCTGACTTTACACATGTGGTATACACGGTTCCGTGTATGATTTTCCACTACTTCTAGGATTTCGACTAGGTGTCTTCTAATCGAGCTTGTTCTTCTCCGGCTTGTTCTTCTAATCAACTAGGTGGTATATGCCAAATCCTTGCCAAGTTCGATGTCTTCTAATCGAACTTGTTCTTCAGGCACTCGAAGACATTTCTTGAGTTGTGACACATGAAACACATCGTGTATGTCGGACAACTCCTCGGGTAGCTCTAGCTGATAAGCTACATTTCCCATTCTGGCGATGATCTGAAATGGCCCTGTATATCTTGGTGCCAGCTTCCTTTGACCTTGAATCTTCTAGTTCCTTTGAGAGGGGAAACCTTTAGGTAAACAAAGTCCCCTATTTCGAACTCTAGCTCCCTACGACGACTATTAGCATAACTCTTATGTTTTGATTGGGTTGCTTGTAGTTGATCTCGAATGAGACGGACCTTGTCTTCGGCCTCCTTCAAGATGTCTGTTCCAAAAAGATATCCTTCCCTTGTGTCGGACCTCGAGTATACAACCCCGGGACCCTATGTGCATTCTGAACTAGTCCCAAATCAGTAGTTAGCTCGCACAGTTGCAACATAGATGAAATCATATCCATACAACCGAACGCTAAAGAAGTAGACAAATTAATAATACATAATAGCAAAAGGACCTTATGGTCAAGTTTTATAAGGTTTGCCACGCAGGACTCACGACAACAGACAACTAGCAGCGGAAACCAAAAAAACAACTTGTGGAAGCCATTCAACATGCCCCACAGGCTATCAAGTGGAGGACACGGCCTAGTTCGCATGGTCTTCGAAGTACTCCTCATAGAACTCGGTTCTCCCTGGGTCTTCTTCGACGACTGATCAATAAAGGGGCGTATATCCATGAGTACATAAAGTACTCAGTAAGTCATATATCCTAGAGGCAATCATTTTGATGATGATATTTCGTTGTATCCATGATTTAATAAATGTTCCTTGAATATTGCATTTGTGTTGATTAACAAGTATGTGACTTGTTTGTGAAACTCTTTACTTGTATGGTTATTCTAAAGTTGTCCCTAGTCGGAGTTCATGTGAGGACACACGTGAATGATGGATTAGCACATGTATCGGTTGATGACCATGTTTCACAGGTCATAGACATGGAGATGTCAAACCAATAATATGGACACATGTTTAGAACATGGGGTTGGACCGACCCAACATGAGACATAGCTTTTATACTTATGGTTCTCTCTACACAATGTGTACGCCTTGTCCTTAGACTCCGAGATTGTCGCATGTACTTGAGATGTGAATAGACCTACTTAGGGGCTATCAAACGCTACTCGTGAATCGGGTAGTTATAAAGGTAGCTTTGGGTTTGTCATGAAGCATGCTGCGAGGCATGGTCGGTCGAGATGGGATTTGCCCTCTCTACAGAGAGATATCTCTGGGCCTCGAGTGATCGGATCCAGAATGCATGGCCATGCTACTTAAGGTTAAGAGTTAACCTAGTAAGGGATTCCGGATCACGTGATCGAGAAAGAGTGGTCGACTTGGAGCTCGACCGAATATCGTGAGGCAAAGGGATTGGCATGTACATAACGCTGTGATGGTTCGTCCGATATGATCTTTACGCAGCGCTTAGGAGTTGGCACGCCTTGCTAGAGACCGCTACCAACTATTGACCAAGTATGTGTACTTGCGCCATGTCTAAACATACGTGAACCTATAGGTCACACACTTAAGGTGAAGCTTAATTCGGATTGGATCCGAATTAGATCGGGCATTGAGTCCTAATGGGCCTCTATTCGTAGAAGCCCATTATAAGGACGTCTATAAAAGGAGGGCAAAGCATCGTTAAGGGTTGAGTTTTTCGTGACATCCCCAAACCCCGCCGCCACCCTCCCACGCCCTAGTCGCCGCGCGATCTAGTAGTCCGCGCGCGTCGCTTCTCCCGCACGTGTGGATACCTTTGAAGGCGCCGCATTCGTGGCGTTGGGACGAACCGCAAGAAAGGAGTCAGACGTGGGACGCCACGACGAGGACGCAGGAAGTAGTACGACTACTCGCCCGACGCATCGCATCAACTTGGTACGACTACACTGCCCCGACGCGCTGCATCAACTTCCGCACCTACGCGTCTAGTGGTAAGACCGTGATCTATAATTGCAGTGATCTTGGTTTACGGGTAGAATTTTTTAATTTGCGCTAGTGTAGCCTACCCATTTCCCTACACTTCGAAGTACTCCTCATAGAACTCGGTTCTCCCTGGGTCTTCTTCGACGACTGATCAATAAAGGGGTGTATATACATGAGTACATAAAGTACTCAGTAAGTCGTAGGGAACAATATGCAAATAGTATTAATGCAAGGCTCGACAAGGATAACTTTACGGTTAATTTGCATAAAGTAGTATTGACATTAATTACGGTAAGTAGATTGAAAGCATAATTTAAAAGATTAATACATAAGTAATCAAGTTTCTTTGAAACAACTCGTGAACGCCCTGTTCACTTCCCAACCAACTCGTGAACACCCTGTTCACTTCCCAACCAATTCGTGAACACCCACGACAACATTTTTGAGAAAATCTACCCCTCGTGTGAAATCACCACGCATTGTCCATAACCGGGGACACGGCTATTCGAATAGTTTTACACTCTGCAGAGGTTGTACAGCTTGACCCATAAGAGATAATCATCTTATACTGTCCGCCCACACACTTTCGAGGTGTGCGACTAAGAGATTATCACATGGCTTTTACAAAGCTCCGTTTTGACTCGGTTCTGCTCGCTAAGGTTTTGCTTTCCTAGCCTCCTCTTGCACCGTTCATCAACCCGAACAGAACCGACTCAAAATATTGCTAATTATTCAGCCAGGTCCACCCCATAAATGGACTTGTGATTGCATGGTAAGGCTCAGATCAATGGCGCACAAAGTTAAGTCCTTAGTGACTACTCAGGCGAAACATCCCCATCCCAATGTGCTTCCCACACCCCCTTTATTGCACGATCATTCGCCTGAGTATGAAATCATTTTTGGTTCAACCCAACCAAAAGGAAACCCTTGCCATGGCACAACAAATTTTAACAACAGCGGCATCGCGCCACAACTAACACAACTGTGACTTCGCACCACAGTTGCACAATAGTGGTATCGCACCACAATTCCATATATCATTAAGTCAAGTTTATCATAATTGAATCAGGTGATCGAGAGACCTTGCATAACTAAAGCATGACTGAGCATAATACGCACTCATGTTGGTATCACAATAATGTCCAACTAAGAATACCCAACCTATGGTGTCCAAGGGTACATGTCGATCGCAAATATTCAAGGAGTCATACTGTCGAGTAGGTATTTAGCCAATTCCCAAACCATTTTTATACAACTAGCCATGCATGTTGATACAAAATAATATAATTTTATAAACTGAGCACGACATGATCAAAGGTCTATAACTTGCCTTCGTTGAAGAGTTGAGATACTTCGGTCGAGGTTGTCAGGTCCAAGAACTCTTCGGAAACGCCGAATCCACGTGTGACATGAGCCAAATAAGTAAAACAACTCCAAATAAAATAAAAAAAGAACCAAACTAGAACCAAAAGAAAGGTACAAAAAAGGGGGTTTAGAAATTGAATCGGAATTGGAACAAAGAAGAACGAGCTCTCGGAAGGAGGTTCAGCTGGTCGAAAGATAGGATACGACTACTCAAAGTGGTTGTAAGAGGAATACGATTACTCAATGTGGTCATAAGAGGGGATACGACTACTCAACATGGTCGTAAGAGGGGAAGGATTCGACTGCCCGACGCGGTCGAAAGGGGAAAAGGATTCGACTGCTCAACGTGGTCGAAAGAGGAAAGGAGAACAGGGCACGAGAAACTCACCAGGATAGAGAGGGAGGGACCAGAGGAGGAGGCTGGGGAAGGACGGCGAACGGCAGTCGAAGGGGGTGTGAGCGCTCTGGTGAACGCTTCGGCAACGAGGAGGTAGAGGACGACGGACTACGAATGGCAGCGGAGAAACTCGTAGCTGAAGGCGAAGGAGGACGGCTCTGAAGGGGTCAACCGGGATTGACAGGGAGGAGGAAATGCGGCGGCTCCTGTGAGACAAAACTGAAATAGTGAGAGAAGATTGCTTCAAGGAGCTCTGGGACATGAATTGATGTGGGCCTTAAACTCGGAGTGCGGGGATTCGGGCAAACCACAGCGACAAGAGCGAGGGAGGGAGAGTTGGGTGCACGCGGTGCTCACCTAAAAAGGAGAAGGAGGCACACGCAGTGCTCACCTAAAAAGGTGAAGGCGGCACACGATTCGACGAGGATGAAGGTGGTTCAGTCGTCGGCAGGGAAAGCTTAATGGCAGCGCTAGAGGAGGTGGCACGAGCTCCAGCCGGCGGTGGCGAAACTCGAAGCACGGCGAAATGGGGCGAGAGAAAGAGGAAGCGTTGGAAAGTTGAGGGGAAAATAAGAGGGCAAAGGCTCCCCGGGCGCTCTATTTATAGAGGAAGGAAGGAGAACCGTGCAACAAGATGGAGCGATGTGAAAAGAGGAGAAAACATGCGGTGGGGCGGAGACAACAACATTTAATGCGCACGAGGCTGAGGCAAAAGTGGGAGGATAAACGCGCCGGAGGTGACGACATTTAATGTGAACGTCGCTGTTGTTGCAGGGACAACTGCATTTAATACGCATGTCATTGTCGCTACAGAGACGACGACATTTAATGCTCATGTCGCTGAGGAAAAGTGGAAGGAAAAAGAAGGTGAGCAGGGGGCTGACCAGCGAGGCTGGTCGAAACCGAAGGCTGGTCGTGACCAAGAGGGTGGTCGTAATCAAGAGGGTGATCGTGACCGAGAGGGTGGAATGGGTCGATAGAATAACGGAACAAATAGGGAAAGGAAATTCTAAATACCAGATAACTCCAACAAACTCAAAACAAACCAAATCCAAATTAATTGAATTTTAATTAATTCACATTAAATCGCTTTCAATTTCCAAAATGTCCAGGTCAAGCTTTAGCAATTCAACAAAGCCAAAGGATTATTTTTAATTTTGAAAACTTCCAAAACTCCAGAGAATTGGGATGTTACACCTTGCTTCTGACCACAATAGTGGTGTTCGACATTGCCTTCCATAAAGAGCTTCAAAGGGTGACATCTTCATACTAGATTGGTAGCTATTGTTGTATACAAATTTAGCATATGGAAAGCACTTCTCCCAATTAGCAGCGAACTCTATAGCACAATCCCGAAGCATGTCTTCTAAGACTTGGTTCACTCTTTCAGTCTGACAATCGGTTTGGGGGTGGTATGCCGTGCTAAATGCCAGATACGTGCCCAAAGCCTCGTGAAGTCTATCCCAGAAATGGGAGGTAAACTACGAACCCCTATCTGAGACAATTTTCTTGGGCACACCATGCAAGCTGACTATCCGGGACATATATAATTCTGCTAATTTGTCGCCCTTGTAATTGGTCTTAACCGAATAAAATGGGCAGTCTTAATCAATCGATCTACTATGACCCAGACGGAATCATATCCCAACCATGTCTTTGGCAGACCAGTGATGAAGTCCATACTGATTTCTTCCCATTTTCATTCGGATACTCGTAATGGCTGCAAAAGACCGACAGGCTTCTAGTGTTCTGCCTTGATCCGTTGACACACATCGCAGTAGGCTACACATACAGCAATGTCCCTTTTCATGCGGGGCTAGGGATGGCAATCGAACGCGGCAGGCACGGGTAGTGCTCGACCACACCCATGCCCGCAATTCCGATTTCCCCCTACGGGCATGCCCGCGAAGGACGACGGGCGAAAAACCTTGCCCATGCCCGTCGCCCGCGGGCATGCCCGTTTACCCGCGAATAATGCATCACATATTCACAAAAGGAATCAGCATAGATATTTATAGTTACAATCAGCAGCACTAGGCAGAGTAGTGCAAGAGACTATGCATACAGCTTCACATAGACAAGCACAAGAGAAACTAAACTGCATTCTATATGTTTTTGAGCATTAGTTGTCAATGGTGCATGCATATCAGCAGACGGTGGTTCTACCGGCAGACCATGAAACACACACAAAACGAGTTTTCAGATATTATGCCCTGCACCACTTGACACTTCATTGTATGCAACACGAGGAGGCGTTCAAGAAAGTTGCAACCGATCAATTGGCACAAGTTCAAGAGCGAGGACAAGCGTATATATATCAGAACTGCAGCGTGATCAAGGCTGGTGCTGCGAGGACTAACGTCACAAGGGAAATCCGGTAGGAACTGAAGGTCTTCGATCCCGACCGACCGCACGGCACAGGCGTCGAAAGCTCCTCCATCGTCGGCGGCACTGATCCTAGGACGGCAGCTGCACAGACATGCACATTGACAACACATTATAATAGTGCACACAAAGTATGATCAACGATTCCACAAAGATATTGCAGTGTTCAAATGATCAAATGGATAAGATGATCAACGATCACTAAGATTAGCAAACTAGAAGCTACAGCTGCAACTTAACAGAGTAGTGCACTTAGCCACACAAAGTATGAGAAGACTATCAGAGCAGTGCACACAACCACACAAAGTATGAGAACACTATATAATATCTATATAGAATCACTAGTACACTCCATAAAACAATTAGTAGGCACAGTTACAGCTTAGCAGAACAGATGCTGCAAGTACAACGAGAGTATGCAGTGGACGAGGAGGGGAGGTGAGAGTCTGGTTAGGGTTTTTCAACTGTGGCCCACTTGTCAGTAGGAGATGGCGGGTAATCGGGTGGAACGGGCACGGGTAGAGCTCCCCTGTACCCATGCCCGTTTACCCATCGGGTAGAATTTGCCCCTCATGAAGATGCCTGTGGGCAATAAATGAAGAACATACCTACCTCTATTAGGGTTTTTGCCCACGGGTACGCGGGTAATCGGGCAAGATTGTCATCCCTATGCGGGGCCACTAGTAACATTGCTTCAAATCCTGGTACATTTTAGTACCACCAGGATGAATAGAATAAGCTGATTTGTGGGCCTCCTTGAGGATCAAATCCTTCAGGTCCTGCTGGTGGGGCACAAAAATGCGCTTTCCAAACCATAAGATGCCCTAATCATCTTTCATCATCTTGGAGGCCTTTCCTTGCTCCATAAGCTATTGGATCCTTTCTGTGCTGGGGTTTCCCAATTGCGCAACTTTGATCCTTTCCTCTAAGGTTGGGTGCACCTCCAAGGTGGAGAGGCTCCCATGCGAAACTATTTCCAGGTTGATCCTCTCAAATTCCTCAAAGAGAGAAGGCTGAAATCCTTGAGTCATAATGTGGTTGCACTAAGACTTTCTGCTCAAGGTATTGGCCACCACATTGGCCTTGCCCGGATGATAATGAAGGTCTAAATCATAGTTCTTTATGAGTTCCAGACACCTTCGCTGCCTTAGGTTAAGATCCGACTGGGTGAAGATGTATTTGAGGCTCTTGTGATCTGTGTAGATGTTACAATGGTTCCCGATGAGGTAGTGGCGCCATATTTTCAGTACATGTACCACTGATGCCAACTCTAAGTTGTGAGTAGGATAATTTTCTTCATGTGGCTGAAGCTGTCGGGATGCATATGCTATCACCTTCTTGTCTTGCATTAGCACACTGCCTAGCCCTTGACGAGACGCATCGTAATACACCTCGAAATCCTTACGGATATCGGGATTACCAGAACTGGGGCGAAAGTTAACTGGACTTTTAACGCTTGGAAACTCTTCTCACAGCCATCTGTCCACTCAAACTTCTTTTCTTTCTTCAGTATTTGAGTGAGGGGTCGGGCGATTTTGGAGAATGACCAGTCTGAAACTGTGTATGACTAGTTCATATTTAGTCTCGACCAGTTCGTAACTCCTTACGATCAGGTTTCGACCACTTTGTGATTATGTTCGACTAGTCTACGACCAGCTTGTATCTCCATACGACCAGTCTGTAACTGATCGAACTAAGCGACCTACTCGTATATTCTCCCTTTGCCTCATGATATCTGGTTTGAACTCCAGGTGAGATATATATCATCCATGGATTGTTCAATACTTTCTCGATCGAGTATCGGATAACCTTATGTGGTCGAACTATTCGACCACGAGTGGCATGGTCGTGCACTTTCTTTATCTAACCACTTCGAGGGGCCAAGAGATATCTCTTCCGTTATGTTAGGAGGGGCAAATCCCATATCTGACCAGTCACATCCCTCCACATGTTTCATACCATACCCGAAAGTTACATTTATAACTACCCAGTTACGAGTAGCGTTTGGCAACCCCTAAGGGTGCTATTACACATGCAGGAACCATGCTAATCTCAGGTCTAAACCATGCTAATCTCAGGTCTAAGGATTATACATCATCATTGCTTGAGACCAACTAATGACACATAGAAGCATAACAATCTCAATAGTGTCTCAAGGTGGGTCTATCCAACCCCATGTTCTCTAACATGCGTTCACATTAGTGATTCGATATCCCCATATCCATGATCGGTGAAACATGGTCATCAATCAATACATGTGCTGGTCGATCGTAGAGTCATTGGTATTCCGACCAGTGACATTCGACTAGGGATACTTTTAGAACGACATCACATAAGTTAAAGAGTTTCACCAACAAGTCGCATACTCGTTGATCTATATAACTGATGATTCATTCAAAGAATAGAATAATATTTATCCAATAACTCATAAACATAGACGTGATACAATCAGCTCTATGATTGCCTCTAGGGCATATCACCAACAATCTTCCACTTGCACTTAAGTCAATCGTACATGTATCGAATACCCATAGCTCTTGTGTGTGCCTCATGCTTAGGTTACGAGAGAGGTTTTGTCAACGGATCAGCAATATTCAAATACGTGTGCACTTTGCATATCTTCACATCACCTCTTTCAACGATCTCACGAATGATGTGATATCGTCGAAGTATGTGTTTGGGCTTTTGATGCGATCTAGGCTCCTTAGCTTGTACAATAGCTCCAATATTATCACAATAGAGATCCACTGGACTGGAAGCACTCGAAACCACACCCAATTCATTAATGAATTTCTAATCCATACAGCCTCTTTTGCAACTTCTGAAGTGGCAATGTACTCAACCTCTTTGGTAGAATCAGCAACTGTTCCTTGCTTGGAACTTTTCCAGCTTACTGCTCCTCTATTCAAACAAAACACAAACTCAGACTGCGATCTGTAGTCATCCATGTTGGTTTTGAAACTAGCATCGGTATAACCATTTACGACTAACTCGTCCTCACCACCAAATACAAGGAATGCATCCTTAGTCCTTCTTAAGTACTTAAGGATATTCTCGACTGCTATCTAGTGACCTTCACCTAGATCTGACTGATATCTACTCGTAACACTTAGAGCATATGACACATCTGGTTATGTGCATAGCATGGCATACATGATAGATCCTATAGCCGAAGCATATGGGATTCTACTCATTTTGTCTCGCTCATTAGTGGTCGTAGGACACTGAGTCTTGCTAAGATTAATACCATGTGACATGGGCAAGAAACCTTTCTTAGAATCCTCCAAGTTGAATCGTTTCAACACCTTGTCAATGTACACATTTTGGTTTAATCCAATTAACCTCTTAGATCTATCTCTATATATCCTTATACCAAGAATATATATTGTATCTCCTAAATCTTTCATAGAGAAACTATTTCTTAATGAAGTTTTAACAGATTCAAGTATAGGAATATTGTTTCCGACCAGTAGTATATCATCCACATACAATGTCAGAAACACAAGTTTGCTCCCACTAACCTTTTGTAAACACAAGGTTCTTCTTCGTTCTTGATGAAGTCAAACCCTTTGACTACTTCATCAAAACAAATGTTCCAACTCCGAGAAGCTTGCTTTAATCCATAGATGGACTTATTAAGCTTGCATACCTTTCTAGCTTCCTTTGGATCGATAAAACCCTCAGGCTGTGTTATGTACACATCCTCACTTAGGTTTCCATTTAGGAAAGTCATTTTGACATCCATTTATCATATCTCGTAGTCGAAATATGTAGCAATAGCTAGAATGATCCGGATAGATTTGAGCATAGCGACGGGCGCGAAGGTTTCATCATAATCAACACCTTGAATTTGTTTGAAACCCTTCGCGACCAGTCGTGCCTTATGAATGTGAATATTTCCATCAATATCTATCTTTTTCTTAAAAATCTATTTGCACTCAATAGTTTTAACACCATCAGGTAGATCAACCAAGTTCCAAACTTGATTATCATACATGGACTTTATCTCGGATCTCATGGCTTCAAACCATGACTCAGAGTCTGGGTCCACAATCGCTTCCAAATAAGTTTTAGGCTCATCATTATTCAACAATAATACGCCATGCCCATACCTTATAGGCAATTGACGCGGCCTTTTAGATCTTCGTATGGCTGATGCTTCATCTACAGGTTCAACAACATTTTGTTCATCCTATAGAGGTTCAACAGGAGTTGAAACATTTTTAGATGTTTCCGAATTTCTTCGAGATGCACCTTGCTCCCACTGACTCCTTTGGAAAGAAACTCTTTCTCCAAGAAAACATCATTACGAGCAACAAACACTTTGTTTTCATCCCGCTTATAAAAATAATATCCTTTAGTTTCCTTAGGATACCCCACAAAGAAGCACTTATTAGACATGGGTGTGAGTTTATTAGACATCAAACGTTTGACATATGCCTCACAACCTCATACCTTGATAAAAGACAATCTAGAATACTTCCTAGTACATATCTCATATGGTGTCTTCGCTACTGTTTTTTATGGAACCCTATTTAAAGTGAAAACAACTGTTTCTAGAGCGTATCCCCAGAATTGCAATGGAAGATCAGATTGGCTCATCATTGACCGAACCATGTCCAACAATGTTCGGTTCCGTCGTTCTGACACCCCATTCCATTGAGGCGTTCCTAGCAGAGTAAGTTGTGGAACAATTCCACACCTCTTTAGATGATCACCAAACTCATGGCTCAAATATTCACCTCCACGATCAGATCGTAGACATTTGGTTGTCTTGCCAAGTTGATTCTGTACTTCATTATGAGATTCTTTGAACTTTTCAAAAGATTCTGACTTATGTCTCATCAAATAGACATAGCCATATCTACTGAAATCATCCGTAAAAGTTATGAATTACTGAAAACCACCTCTGACTGAAGTGCTCAATGGCCCACATACATCCGAATGTATAAGGGCCAACATGTCACTCGCCCTCTCTCCTCTAGCCGTGAAAGATTTATTTGTCATCTTGTCAAGTAAACAAGATTCACATATTTCAAATGATTCAAAATCAAATGAGTTTAAAAGACCATCTTTATGGAGATTCATCATGCGCTTCTCATTTATATGACTTAGTCGACAATGCCAAATAAAAGTGGGATTCATTTTATTGGGTCGATGTCTCTTAGCATTAACGTTATAGATAGACATATCCTCAAGATTCAAAACATACAATCCATTCACCAATGGAGCATGGCCATAAAGTATATCTTCAAAATAAATTGAACAATAATTGTTCTTTATTCTGAACTCATAACCTTCTACTCCTAAACAAGAAGTATAAATAATGTTTTTACTTAAGGCTGG
The DNA here is from genome assembly GCA_036346255.1 of Ampelocalamus luodianensis. Classification (NCBI taxonomy): domain Eukaryota; kingdom Viridiplantae; phylum Streptophyta; class Magnoliopsida; order Poales; family Poaceae; genus Ampelocalamus; species Ampelocalamus luodianensis. The sequence continues at coordinate 8,830,459 of CM070627.1, read as the reverse complement.
AACATAATAACAATTATTTAATTCCATAACTAATCCTGAAGGTAAAGCTAATGGTAAAGTATGAATAGCTAATGCAGCAAGTCTTGCTCCATTGCCCACCCTAAGATCAACATCTCCTCTTGCCAAGCTTCTACTCCTTATCAGTCTCTGCAACGAATTGCAAATATGAGCAACCGATCCGATATCAAATACCCAAGAACTAGTCAGAGAAGTGGCAAGATTAATGGTAGTGTCTCTTTGGAGTTGTACTTTTTTATTTGATCAAATATGTTTGAGATCAATCAAATAGGTGGGTTGTGTAGCTCTCTGAATAAGCTTTCCATAGAGTCTAAGATCACTCAATTCCAATATCAGAATCAAAAGTTATGACCTTTTACCGAGTGTTGTCTGTGCTGAAATTGGCCTACGGTATCTTGCCGAGAGGAGTGGTACAATCGTAGAGTGGTAATACCGGTTTTGTACAGCGGTTACTACCGCACCAAACTCAAAAACGGCTAGTTTTGTGCATTTAATGCACCCTTTCCGACCGTTGAACAGTAATCACGGTAGTACCGGGTTTCTACAGCGGTATTACTGCAAAAACTGATTTTTGCTGAGTTTTGTCTCCAATGGCTAGTTTTTGTGGTGTGGTCTATAAATACCCCTTGGCCGGTTGTGAGACCATCTTTGGCATCTTATTTCACTCTCTTGAGCTAGTGTGAGCTTCTCTTCTCAATTATGCATACATTGCACCTTGTGAGCAAGGAGAGATGTCTCTAGTTGCATGTGTTGCATCTAGAGGTGGATTTTGTATCCACTTGAGCTTGTGCATTCGTTGAACGTGGTGAGAGTCAAGCAAGGGTCTTGGCTTATTACTCTTGGTATTTTCCAACACCTAGACGGCATTGGAGCCATCGTGTCCGGTGATATCTTCAAAGAAGATTGTGAAGAGGCCCGACGTGTCGTGAATGTTGGAGCTCACCTACCCCGAGCGGCAAAGAGCTACCACTAGTGGAATTGGGGTGTTTGGCTTAATTCATGGAGCCGGTCCAATTGGTTTGGGCTTACCTCAACATGGATTAGGGGAGACCTAAGTCTCTAAACACCATAGTAAAGCAAACTTGTGTTATTGTGGTTTGTTCCCTTGTGTTTTACTTTGTGCAATTTACATTCCTAGAATTAAATTGCTTACATGTATTTATATGTTTGCTATCATTATCAATAGTCTTAGATCGTTGGTGCACTTAGTGAGACTAATTGATTTAGGCCTTAATTGTGCAAAACCGATTTGATTTACTCTTTCGTTCGCACATAAACTCAGTTTTAGCCAAAGAAAAATTTAAAACCGTCTATTCACCCCCTCTAGTCGGCCTCTTCGATCTTACAATCGGCCTACACGAGCACCTATGCCCGGGGCTTAGCCCGCACCGCTCCTCTACTGCGCCACTAGCCCCATGGCCTATGTGGCTCTCCTGCTCAGCCCCGTGTTCCTGGACCGCGCCCACGCGACCGGCTGTGGCTCGGCGTCCGCACCCTTGCGCGCACCCGAGCTCTTGGCTTCGGTTTGACCACACCCGACTAGATCCTCCTGCGCCTGGGCCTCCCCTAGCTCGGCCTGTGCGTCGGCTCGGCCAGCATCCGGCCGTCGGCGTGCCTCCCCGCTCGCCCAGCGCCGCTCGCCTTCGGCTCGCCTGGTGTCGCCTGCGTTCGCGCTTGGCTACCGGCTAGGCCCTCGCTCGCTCAGCCACCCGCGCCCCTATGCCTTTTCTCCCTCAGATTCATTTCTTTCTCCCCTTCTCTGTTATTTTGGTGTTCAAGCTTAGGCTTGATTTATTTTCGGGTTTGCTGATTTTTGGTGGGCTTTCGCTCATGCATGTTGAGGTGATGGATGTGGGTTGATGTGGTTGTGTTGCCTCTGCTGCCGAGGTATATTACTGCTCCTCTCTCCACTCCCCCATTGCTCTGTGATGTGGGTGGATGCTACTGTCGATGATATTGTTACTGTGGTGGGTTTTGGCTTGGGTAAAAATAGAGATGGCAGTGGGGGAGAAAGATGGTGGTTACCTGGCTTGGTCGGTTTTGGGTAAAGGATGACAGCAGTAATGGTCGCAGTGGCGATGCCGGTAGTGTAGTGTGGTCGCCGTGCTCTCCTTGCTCTTGCCGGTTCCCTCTGGTTCCCTTGTTGGCTTGGTGTTGTCCTATTGGTCTTTGCCCGTTCGAAGCCGCCGCTGATGCCATTCTTGCTCCGTCTTCTTCCCTGTCTCCTTTGCTCCCCTTCTCTTTCGCTATCTCTCTGTGGGTTGGTGTGGGGTGTGGCAATGGTGGTGGGAGGCTGGGCCTTGCTTGCTCTTGTGTCGGTAGGGGTACTTGTGTTTGGTTTGCTTTCACTTGTTAGCAATGGGAGGATGGTGATGATGTGCTTGGGATGGCAGTGGGAGTGAATGGTGGTGTTGGCTTTGGTTGGCTTGTTGGGTTGTTTTCAGTTGTGAACTGAAAATGGGGGTGGGGTGTGTTGGATTTTTTTTCTTGCCCTCTGGTGTTGCCTTCGGTTGTGAAAGGAAATAGGAGCTTGTGCTTGGATGGCTTTGAATAACGGAGAGGCTTATGGGGGAGGTGCATTTCAGCTGTGGTTGTTCTCTTGCCCTGTGCATGGCATTTTTGCCCTTGCCCTATCCACTTCACTCTCACAACTCACTATTTGGCTATTTGCCTGATGGTCTATAGAGGGTTCTTTGCACTATTCTTTAGCTTTTCTACTACGTATGGTAAGTCGGTAATACAGAAAGTGGGTATTGGACGCGGAAAAAGGAATGGGCCATTGGTCCATAATGCAATGTTGGATTTTTCTACGGTTCAAGTAAGTCAGTATGATGTGGGTGTCGGATTCTAAAATTGCCGGGTGATGAGACCCACTGGAAGTGAGATGGTGCCGACTAAGCTAGGTTGGTTTGGGAACCTCGATGATCCTTATGGAATCTGACGACAATCCTATTTAATTCTAATTTCTATTTATAGCATTTGGTTTTGCTGCGGTTCTATTGGTTGTTGGCGGCCGGTGGAAACATGTGTAGGGTTGGATTAGGTCGAGGAAAGTGTCGACCGCTGGCAATACATGAACAAATGAAGAGAGGGCTTCGGCGATATGCATGCAAGCTTTTCATTATTTTCTCTTGTAATTTAATCAAAATTGTAATTTATACTATGATCTGATGTAATGCATTCTTGTAATTAATTTAGAGATTGTATTATTATTTTATGTTTGCTTGTACGAATTCTAGTAATTTATTTGAGAATGTAACAGTGTTGCATTATTACTTTTAAATTCATATTGTAATTTCTGGAGATGGATTCTTGTATTACTTTCTAAGTTTGCATTAATGTTTTAATTTTGCGTGCAAAGGATTCATATTGTAATTTAATTCTGAGTTTGATTTTACTAATTTACCTGAGATTGTAAAGGATTCTTGTAAAGGACTTTGTGATTATGTCGATGATTTATTTTTGCGGCAAATAATTTATGTTATAAATTCTATTGTTGAATTCTGATTGTATTATTTTACATGAAATTGCTCGGCGATGTGTTCAAAATAAATCTGAGCTTTATGTTTTGTTCTTGATTAGAAAATTTTAATTTACTACTAATTACCGAGTAGCGTTGTTTAGATTAGTTTGAGTTTTCGGGTTCTCACATCTTAGCTTTCCGAACTTGTATTTTACTTTCTCAACCCCTGAACTTGCAAGGTTGTGCCACTTAGCTCTCTGAACTTGTATTTTACTTTTTCAGCCCTTTGTACTTGCGAGGTTGTGCCACTTAGCTCCCTAAACTTTTATTTTACCTTTTTAGCCCCCTGAACTTGCAAGGTTGTGCCACTTAGCTCGCTGAACTTGCATTGAAGCAAAGTTCGTCGGATGCGATACCAGCGACTTCATCCCCTCCGAGTCTGGTCAACTCGTCGCCGCCCCATTCTGGCCGTGTTCATCGTCCCCGTCACCTCACGCAGACAAAAACATATTCTTCGGGCCCAGGAACGCACTGTACTCACGTCTTCGTTAGAGCTCCATCATCACAGCTTTCCGCTGCCCTCGCCCTTGCCTCCTCTAGTCGGCCGTGAAAGAGAAAAGTACATTCTCTGTGGCAAAGCAGGGGCATAGTACCTCCCTCTCCCTCTCCCGGTGATTCGTTAGCTTAGCATTTTCTATTAGCAAACGGCCAAATGGACTTCATGTAGGGTGAGCAGCTTCTACTCTGGCACTAGGAATATACTTCTCTCTCTCTCACGGACAACTTAGAGGAGGCAAGGGCGGTGGCAAGCTACGATGGTGGAGCTCCGATGAAGACGCGAGCATGGTGTGTTCTCGGGCCCGAAGAATTTGTTTTTGTCGGTGTGAGGTGACAGGGACGATGAGCACGGCCGGAACGAGCGACAACGAGTCCACCGGACTCAGAGGGGACGAAGTCGCCAGCATCACATCCGACGAACTTTGCTTCAACGCAAGTTTAGGGAGCTAAGTGGCACAATCTCACAAGTTCAGAGGGCTGAGAAAGTAAAATACAAGTTCTGGGAGCTAAGTTATACAACCTCGTAAGTTCAAGGACCTACAGTGCAATTTTCTCTTATTTTTATGTAGAAAGGCATTGTGTAAGTTCTTCATCTATCTAGCTCTATAACGACGTTGTTGGATGGCTGTTAGATTGCCTATTTTGTTCGAGTGCAAGAGACGGCTGACCATATCTTTGTTCAATGTGTCCATGCTAAACAACTTTGATTTCAAGTATTGTCAGCTTTTGGATTTACAAATTTAACTCCTTCACATTCTTCTTGCCTTGAAGACTGGTGGCTATTTGCAAAGAAAAAGAGTGCCGAAGGCATAAGAACCACATTCAAAGACTACAGAAGGAGCAGGGCTAGGCTATGTCACATGAAGACAAACAAGACATCATGCAGCAGCATTTTCAGGGCATCATGTCTTCACCAACCAACAGAACCCTTGGCCTTAACTATGCGGCCTTGGACCTCACCGTGCAAAACCTGCCAACATCGTGGGGCCTTTCTCGGAGCAGGAGAACGTAGACGCCCTTGCGCTGATGCCAGGAGACAAAGCCCCAGGCCCAAACAGCTTCACTGTCAATTTCTACAAATCATAAAAGCCAACGTCATTGCGGTGTTCCACAGCTTTCATAGCCTCTGCACAACGAACCTACACCTCCTAAACACGACTAATATCATTTTGATCCCGAAGAAGGAAGGAGCTGATAAAGTTGTTGACTATAAATCGATAAGCCTTATTCATGCGATTGCAAAATGGATCTCCAAGACACTGGCTCTGCGCCTGGTGCCGCATTTGAAAATCCTAGTCTCATTGACTCAGAGTGCTTTCATCAAATCGAGATGCATCTAGGATAACTTTCTATTTGTGAGGAACTTAATAAGAAGACTCCATAGGACCAAAACCCCGACAATCTTACTCAAGTTAGACATTGCAAAAGCCTTTGATACCGTCCGATGGGACTACCTGCTAGAGCTGCTACAAAAAAAAAAGAGAACTACCAAACAGATGGACAAACTGGATCTTGACCATCCTCTCAACTGTTTCCTCTAGAGTGCTCCTTAACGGCATCCTTGGCACTAGAATTAATCACGGGAGGGGCCTGTGATAGGGAGACTCACTTTCCCCGTTCCTCTTCATTCTGCCAATCGAACCCCTCCAGTGGTTGTTAGAAATAGCAATAGAGACAGGTCACCTGGAGCGTCCACGAGGCCGATTTGCTAGGCTTAGGACATTCCTGTATGCTGATGATGCGGCGATTTTTATCTCCCCTTCAGAGCGTGATGTCTTAACCACGTGTCAGTTACTCCAGAGTTTTGGAAATGTCTCAGGACTCCAAACCAACTTCCAAAAAGTATGGTAGTGCCTATAAGCTGCGATAACACAGACCTCGAGGTGGTCCTCCTACATTTCCCGACTATCAAATCAACCTTCCCCATCAAGTACCTAGGATTGCCTCTTGACTTCAAAAGACCGCGAAAGGTGCATTTCTATCCCTTGCTGGATAAAGTAGGGACAAGATTGGCGGGATGGCAGGGTAGACTTCTAACACCAGCCAGCAGGACAACCCTAGTCAAATCAGTGCTCGCCTCGATGCCGACCTACTACATCACAGTCCTAAAAAACCAAAAAGGCATCCTCCATGCCATGGACCGCATTAGGCGATGCTTCCTATGGGCCGGTATAGACGCAATCTCAGAAGGAAAATGCAAAGTTAATTGGGAAAAGGTTTGCCAGCCAACACAACTCAGAGGACTCGGCGCTCTAAACCTCCAAAATTTCGCAATAGCCCTAAGGCTACATTGGCTCTAGCAGGAATGGAAGGATGACCACAAACCCTGGGTGGGAATGGATATCCAGTGCGACAGAGCCGACCAACGTCTCTTTGTAGCGGCCACAACAATCACCTTGGGCGACGAGAATAAAACTAACTTCTAGAACGAACCATGGCTAGATGGTACAACTCCCAAAGATCTGGCTCTAAAGATATTCCAAATATCTAGAAGGAAGAATTTAATAGTGAGCGCAACCCTACAGGATGGTCGATGGATCCAAGACATCAACATCCTCGAGGGAACAACAACTCAACACATACAGGAATTCCTAGACCTATGGAGGAAAATAAGGTTTATCAATCTCGACCCAAGCATCCCAGATGAGATCACGTGGAAGATAACACCAGAGGGAAGATACACAACGAAATCCACTTATGCGATGCAATTCCTCGATTCAATAACAACATACCAAAAAAAGGTCATATGGAAAACCACGCCCCTCTCCCCAAATGCAAGTTCTTTACCTGGGTAGCCATCCAAAACCGTCTCTGGACCTCGGACAGACTACAAGCGACAGGCTGGCCGAACCAGCACACATGTCCCCTTTGCAGACAAACGCCGAAAACCACTTTGCACCTTTTTTACACTTGTAGATACTCACGACGAGTATGGAATTTGATGGCCTATTAGCTGGGATTGGAACCACTTAAGCCATCCCGTTGGGCAGATAGATGGAACATTGGAGATTGGTGGACAAAGATTAATAGTATGGAAGGTCTCCCAAGAAAGGCGCGGGCCACAGTGGTCATCCTAATCACCTAGGAAGTCTGGAAGGATCGCAATAACAAAATATTTCATAACAGGACAGTCTCCCCCGTGGACTTGGTGGCAACGATAAAGGAAGAAGGTAGAGCTTGGACCCTCATGCGAGCCAAGTGCTTGTAGCATTTTATACCGTACAATTAAGTTGCTTGGTTAAACCTGCCCGTTTTAGGTTGTTTTTGCTACCTTCTTTATTAATTAAATGGGCAGTCCTCCTGCCTATTCTTCAAAAAAGGGTGCCAAAGAGGGTTTACTCTAAAAAAAAGGGTGACCAAGGTATATTAGTACCGAACCTTGCTCATGATATCTCCAAGATTGCGCCAAAATGGTAGTTGGCGAGAGCGCGCTTCTGATCAAGTACGTCGATTTGTAGTGTGGTCAGTTCACTCAAATCCACCGACTTCATGAGAGACTATTTAATCAATGGATGTATGTCCTATTTGTTTCGGTTGAGCTTTTCTGAAAAGCGGCTTCCAGCTATGCTGCAAGGCTTTCTAGTTGCAGGCTGAACGGCTGGACTTTTCTGGTTTGGTGTTTGCCTGTCTGACTTTTAGGTATACTGGCTATAGCTTCCGAGATGAAAAATATCTGAAATGCCTCTAAAAACAGTAATAACTTATTTGATATCTTTTAACACAATTAGCGACATTTAAGGACAATTAACAACATTTAACGACATTTAAGGACAATTAACAACATTTAACGACAAGTAACGATAATTAACGACATTTGACGATAGCTAACGGTAGTTAACAAGTGACGATAACTAATGACATTTGACGACAGCTAACGGTAGTTAACGACAAGTGACGATAACTAACGACATTTGACGACAGCTAACGGTAGTTAACGACAAACAATAATTACAGAATATTATTATAGTGAATAGTTAATACAACCAATTATTACATAAATAATACAATAATAATTACTGCAATAAATAATTATTACAACAAATAATTCATGCCCTCAACGTTAATTAACAACATTTAACGACAATTGACGACTAACCCAATTGACGACAAATATCGCAATTAACGAAAACTACCACAATAAACGACAACTACCGCAATTGACCGTAATTAACGACAATATACCGTAAACAACACAATAAACCATAATTAGCGTATTTAATGACAATTATTAAAATAAACATTTATAACAATAAACAATCATGATCAGTTACAAATAGAGAATTTTTCATTCATAACAAGAACATGCTACTTGCATATCTATGAGTGGATTTCAATCTTTTTCATTCACCCTCAGTTTCTTGATATCCAATCTTGATCCACTAATTACTTATATGTTTTCCATTACAACAGCATGTTCATGTTAAAACCTCCCGTACCAATACCTCCATAAATGCCTCACTCCCGGTTACAACTCAGTCTACTAATCACACCAACATCCTGTGCATTCATGATGTAGCAACGCTAACAAAATTCATAAATATAATCTAAAGAACGCACAATATGCCACTACGAAACAATATGGCTCCAATAGGGCATAGATAAAAACTTATAACCATGATACATACATGTCCATGGACAGATCCACGCATACAGATCATTCCTCTGATCAAGAACCCATATATTGTAGCTGAAAGAAGTAGAAGCATTAGCAGACTATATTACAAGATCTTAGCTCCCCATACATGGTGTCAATGCTCTCAATGCTTACACATCCTCAGAGATGATGGTCAATAATTACCTACCACTGCCATGAACAAACACCTTTATAAGTAGTATCTCACAACCCAGCAAAGACCTTCCACATAGTTCTGGACCCGAAACATGCATAATAGATAGTTTAAGAGGCCAAATAAAAGATAGGTGGATTCTGTTAAGGATAGTAGGTACATGACTTACACTACTACCCTTAACACTTACACTACTAACAATAATCCTTCTTATTTCTAGAGTTGGAGCTAATTTTCTAACCAAACACCAACTCAAACTGCTCCAACTTCTTATAGGAGTGGATCCAATAGTGAAGCTGGAGTTGAAGCTGCAAAAACTTAGAGTGGAACCATATCAAACAGACCCTATGTTGTCATTTTTCACATTGCAAGAGTCTTATTTGTTCTATGCTTGGCTAGCACGTACCTGCTTTAGGATCTCATGCGTTGTTGTATCATAATATTGCTTCTCCTATTTGGAATGGCACGCAAGTCTTTTGCGTATTCTAAAAAAAGACACTTCAATTTATGAAGAAAAAAAAATCAACAATGGAAGGTGTTAGTTAGCATTTATGGTCTAATCTATGGACATCCCAAACTACAACCCTGATTCTTTTATAAAAAAGACCTTACTCTCCACCGAAAGGTGTTGCCATCGCTACCTTCAGTAGCAATATGGACAGTGGCCCAATTCAGAACCCAAACTCTCCGCCACAACTGTAATGACATGACACTTCCTCGCCACCACACCATGCTATTTTCATCCTCGGCCACGAATACTTCCCCGCCTTTCCCATCTTTGTTGCTAGGAAATCAACTCCTTCACGGATGGGATGGAGCTAGAAAATATTTATCTAAGGGTCGTATAGTGAAAATTAAATATTGAGAGGCGCAAAGTACTAATAATTTGCTATTCTACATGAGTAAATTAAAAATTATATAGAGGACTTCATCAACTATGAGGGACCAAGTCTCCCACTACTCCCCCTGTCTCCATCCTCACAGGTAGCATCATTGTTGATGCTAGGGCTAAATTAACGAAGTAAAGACATTGCCATTGTTATCAATCAATCAATGGTACAAACTACTCCATCCGTTCATAAATATACGATGTTTTAGATTAGTTATGAAAAAATATTTTTATAATATAATACTTTTATATTATTTTATAAATATATTTAGATAAAAATTAATAGTAAAGTTACATGTTAGAGACTGTATGAACGTCTTACCCCGTTGAACAGAGCGAGTAATTTCTTTTGAACAGTTCTCGTAAATTTTGGCACTGAGCGGTCCATCGTAACAGCAGTTTTTTTCCCCTCATGAAACCCACAGTGGTAGACGGCGGGCCCAGCATGTCATAGTCGGCGAGTCCACGCTCCTCTCGCCACATGAATCCGCCATTACGCCGCCATTTCGTACTCATTATCTACCAATAGGACCCGCCGTACCTGGAGCGCCTGTACCAGTAATCAATAATCCTTCACTGCCGCATGGGCCCCGGAAACTTAATCATTCGTGGGTCCCACCTGTTAATGGAGACCCAGGCGGTATAAGCACCAGTCCACATGAAATAGGAGGGAGACGAGGAGGAGCGAGTAGCGAAGGCTTTTTTTTTAAAAAAAGAGGGGAAAAATAACGAGGAAAAACAAATAGCGAAGACGAAGCGGGATCGAAACCCTAGGCGAGGTCGGCGGCGATGGCGGCGGCGCCGCCGGAGTCGTACATCGGGAGCGTGATAAGCCTGACGTCGAAGAGCGAGATCCGGTACGAGGGCGTCCTCTACACCATCAACACCGAGGAGTCCAGCATCGGGCTCAGGAACGGTGGGTCGGCTCCATCCCTCTCCCCTTGTTCCCTCTCTTCTCTGCCTGATTAGTTGGCGATTTGTGTGGGGAGGTATGCGGCGATGCGGTAGAGAATTATGGGTTTAGCTTTCTTTTCTTGTTTAGCTTCGTGTTGGGATGGTACAGAATTCCTTATTTTTCTTGAATGATTCATGTTAGAGTAGGGCTTCAAGTCTGATTTTCTACAATTTTTTATTCCTAAACAACAGTGCGTTCTGATTTAGTTTTTTGGTGAATTATTAGTGGGTGTTCGGTGATGCGAGTTGGAATCTACAAAGCTGGTGCTTAGTTAAAGTTCGTTTTCTTCCCTGTAGTAACACAGTAAGGTGAGGTCTGCAGCGAGGAGGGCTTAGAGGTGGGTAGGGGATTGCTTGTGCTCTAAATCCTAATGACATCACGAGCTAGTGACGGACATTAATGGTCGAAAGTCCTTTTGTTTCTGCCCCTCGAGAGTTGATTAAATTGCAACTAGTGTTACATTAACATCAACTGCTTTTCACCAAATTGCCGGGGAGCTTAAATTGGGGATGTTGTTGTACAGTTTAAAGGGGCTAGGAATCTTTGCCATGTTTGGAGCGTGTAGTTACACTCAAAGGGAGAATGATGCATGTTCAAGGGCCCCATTGCGTCTGTTGCTTTGGCAAACTGTCAATCGGCACGCGTCTGTTAAGTATCGATAAACAAGCAAAGCCTTCAATTTTAGGCAAACATTTTTCTCTTTCCAAATTATTTTCCTTATTTTGGGAATGATCCTGCCAACTTAAGTTGTGTCTAGTGCTTGACCAACTGTAACTGCCATGCATCTGTTAAGTAGCACCGAACAAGCAAAGGCTTCTCTTTCAGGCATTGGTTCTACTTTCCAGTTTTTTTCCCCATACTGAGGACAGGGACGTAATAGGATCTAATAATATCTGACCAGCCAATAAGTGGAATCCAATAGGATATGGATTCAGTAAGAAATTTTGATGCCTGAACAATATTTTTGCCCTATTTGATTAATATCTTAATCCAAATGTAATATTTAAATCGGAATTCAAATATGATTAACAATACTTTTTAAAATTTGTGGCCAGTCTAAATATAGCCAAATTCGTGAATAAATAAACAATACAAAATTGCATGTACCTTACCAGGAGTGTGTTGCCTGCCGATTTTGAATGCAGAGCTTTGTTTTTTACGAAGCAAACAGCAAATGTATAAAATTTTCAGAGTATTTAATAGATACTGAAATTTGATTCCGTTCTGTATTCAGCAAGTTCTGTATGATCTGTGTTTGAATTTGAGTGATTATCGTTATATCTGGGTGTGGCTTAAATTTTTTTTGATATGAAACTTGGTAAGACCAAAGTGGGGCTTCAGTTGGGCTTCCCTATTCCCTAAGTCCTAAACCTTTTAATAAAATTTGTCTGAAGCTTAACTTAGAGTCAGTTGAATAGTGTTTTTTTTTGGTGTTTTTTTCATTCTTCTGATTGGACCAGGTATGGGGTTGTTAGTTTTGTATGGCTTTAAGAAGTAACGGTTTTGCTAGTTTTAAGTTGTCTGAAATTTTCTTAAGTTTAAGTTACTTGTTGTGACCATTGGATTTGTATAGAGATTGGTGTGATCCAATAGATGTCATATGATTGGATATTGATCCAATAGATGTCATATGATTGAATCAATGATATTGATCCAATGGTCACAACAAGTGACTTAAACTTAAGAAAATTTCAGACAACTTATGAATAGACAGTCCCAAGAAGTAATATTCCTTTCATGTTGCACATTCACTTATTCTTACTGGGTTATTTGTTGTATCATCTTGAAGTTCGTTCATTTGGAACTGAAGGACGTAAGAAGGACGGCCAACAAATTCCTGCCAGTGACAAGATATATGAATACATACTTTTTCGAGGAAGTGATATAAAGGTAATGACGGTAAATCAGAAAGAGTACTCCAAATCCTTGACATCTGTTGTGATTATTGAACTGTTGATCAAATTATGTTGGCCACTGATATAGGTTGGACCCAAGAATAGAAAACCCGGTACCGGAGGAAATCCTGGCCGGCGGGCGGTACCGGTAACCGGCTAGTTACCGGAAATCCCAGAAAAAAACCGGCCATGTTTCAAAAACTGAATTTTGAATTGGCGAGTTTGAAAACCGGTTACCGGACCGGTAACCGCCCGAAAACCGTAAAAGCCGGCCGGGATTTTTAGAAAGTGTTAATGCAAACATTAATTAGAAAGTATTTAATGAAGTGCATATTTAGCTCATACAATATGTAATCTAGCATATTTAGCTCATACAATACGTAATCTAGTATATTTAGCTCATACAATACGTAATCTAGCATATTTAGCTCATTTTAGCTTATATGAAGGTGCAAACCTGCCGGAACAATAATTCAAGCATATTTAGCTCATTCAATACATAATCTAACACAAAAAAAGGCCTAAATCAACTTAGGAAGTGCATTACACAGTCAAAAATCCAAATCCAAATTTGAAATTTTTCGGTCTGTTACTGTTCATCGGGTCCCCACTGGTAAATCTGGTTACCGGCCGGTTTTTTCCCCCTGGTTGGACCTATTTGTGTAAGTCTAGTTCATTTTGCTATTTGGCATGGTAAATTTTGGAAACTGATATTTTTACCATCTGGCCGCTAATTAACGATACATGCTTTCCTCAAATCACATTTAAAAAATGTTATGGGAAATGCTAGAAAACGAGTTACCTTGGTATGTGCGCCAGACTAATATTGTGAAACGAGGGAGTAATATTCTCCTTAGCTATGTCTTAGCTTTAGTTGCTTTACTGCAGGATTTGCAAGTGAAATCCTCCGCACCAGCTCAGCCTGCTTCTTTACGCAATGATCCAGCGATTATTCAGGTAAATGTTGTTATTTGGTAAATCTTTGTAAAATGTTAGGTGCCTTTGATGGTTCTTTCTTTTGGAAGACTTGTTCGATTACTTAGATATCGTAGGTGATGGCTCTGTCTTTGCTCACTGTTATTATTCTGTTCGTAGGTGATGGCTCTGTCTTTGCTCACTGTTATTATTCTGTTTGTGTAGTCGCATTATCCTCGTCCTGTCTCAATGTCTACAAGCTTGCCTTCTGCTGCAAGCACAACGGCAGCTGATCCTACCTCACACAATGCTCAGTCAGGAATTCAGATGCTACCGCCATTTCAAGTTAATTTGCCCCCTTATCAACCTGGGGCCAGCTTACCTTCATGGAACTCATCACCTATGCCATCATCTATAAATGGCACTGGCCTTACAATGCCACCAATGTACTGGCCGGGATATTACACACCACCAAGTGGGTTTCCTCATCTGCAACCACCACCCTTTCTTCGGCCACCACACGGTTTGACAGTTCCACAGGCCCTGCAGCAGCCTGTACAATATCCCGGATTTAACACATCTTTACCAGGCATGCCAGGGTTTCCAGGCATGCCAGAGTTTCCTTCTTTACTGCAACCTAGTAATAATATAAGTCAAACTTCAGGTGCATCCACATCAATGTCAGTCCCTACCTCATCAAGTGCATTAGCAACTGAATCATCAGTGAGCCAGCTGCCAAATAAGCTGCCATCCGTGTCTGCTTCCATGTTCTCTGTGGGTTTAACTCCCCCATCTGTCAGTCCTTCAACTTCTATAATTGAACCCATCATGTCCCTGTCCCAAGGCATGCCTTCTCTAGTGAACAATAAGCCAGTCGTTCTTCCTGACTCCAGCATGGCTTCTCTCAGCAGTGATAAGCCTGTGAATGCACCTGCTTCTTTGCCAACTTATCAACCTCCCTCTCAGTCACCACCTGTGAATACACCTGCTTCTTTGCCAACTTATCAACCTCCCACTCAGCCACCATCTGCTAATTTCACACCTGGTGCAGTCACTGTCGCGGAATCAGTTACATTGGTCACTCCTGAACAACTTCTGCCAACTGCTTCCTGGACAGTCCGCTCATCGCAGGCCTTGCAAACTGCTTCTGCTATGGCTCCATCCTCTAAGCCTCCCACTATGGCTTCATCCTCAACCGCTCCCTCCTCTATGGTTCCATCCACACAGGCTGCCTCTATGGTTCCATCCTCGCAGGCTGTTTCCTCTATAGTTCCATCCTCGAAGGCTGCTTCCTCTGCTGTTCTATCATCGCAAGAGCTGGAGCTGAGCAATGAAGATATAGAAGTTAAGCGGCCTCAACTGAAGGCTAAACAACCTGTGGTTGCTCCATCTGAAAATAAGGAGCCTCTATTACCAGCACCAAAACCCATTCTTCAGAAGGTAGTATAGAGTATTTATTTTTTATTATTAGTAAAACAAGTGAAGATTACTTTCTGTTCTTATCCCTATTCCTGTCTCTGTGCTTCAATTGTTATATCCTAATATTGTATACACTGTGATCAGTCCTTTTGTGTTTAATCGTTTGGTTTCAGCCTGCTGGAGCTTCCTCATATGTTCAGTACAACAGTAGAGGCCGAGGCCGAGGAAGTGGTCGAGGAAGAGGAAATGCGGTATGCCCATCTAAAACAAGCTATTGTTATCTTGCTGCTGTTCAAATCTGGAGATGATTGGTTCTTTGTATGAAGTTAATTGTATTTATGTGGTAGTAGTAGTAATGACCTATGATGCATGGACACGGATACGTCAACACGACACCGATACGGGAATTTGCCATTTTCCCAAAAAATACCGATATGGCGACATGGCTATAAAAATTTAGATAATAAGAATAAATTACACATATGTATTATTTTTTATGTTTCCTCATGTTTGTTGAACTGAAATATTGTAAAGTGTAAAGTAAACTCGGAATATGTACCTCTCAAAGATGACCCTCGCCTCTTCATTCTTCTTGCAGCTAATTCATGATATATTAATATGTTCAATTGTTCATATGAATACCATTTTCAGAAATCTTTTAACCTGGAAAAAGAAGTAACATGATCAGTAAGAGTTGCAAAACTATAAAGATAACATACATACTTGATTCTTGAACAATCAAAGCAATAGAGCAACAACAATTGATAAGCGATAAAAATTAACAAGTAGCCAAGTTCAAACATAGAAACTTAAATGCAGGGTTCAACCAAAAGCAAGGTACCACAAGCAATCAAACACATAAGAACAAGCAATCAGCCAATCATCAACTTACAAATGCAAACATCTAATTGAATCATGTTGAAGAGCATCAGTGCATCATTGCATTAGTAGATTCATTTATTTAGATAATGAGAGTAAAGACTGAAGAGTAGACGGAAGCTCAGTGCATCACTTACGTTACTAGGAGAGGGAGGAGGCACGACGGAGGTTCAGAGGTGGTGCTGGAGCCGGCGACGCGAGGGGGGAGGCACGACGGAGGTCCGGAGGTGGTGCTGGAGCCAGCGGCGCAAGGGAGGAGGCGCGACGGTGGTCTGGAGGTGGTGTTGGAGCCGGCGACGCGAGGGTGGAGGCACGACGGAGGTCCGGAGGTGGTGCTGGGGCGGCGGCGTGAGGGAGGAGGCGCGACAGTGGTCCGGAGGTGGTGCTAGAGATGGCGGCGCAAGGGAGGGCCGGAGGAGGTGCGGAAGCCGGCGGCGTTGCGATCCGGCGGCGTGGCGAGGCCAACGCCCGCGAGGAGAGTGATGGGGATGGGGGAGGCGCTGTGCAGGAGGTAGAAAGCGTCGGGGTTTTCGGGTCGATCGGGATCGAGAGGAAAATAGGGTTAGGGTATGCGGTGTCTGTGGCTTGGTGGGCTGTGTCGGACTCGCGGTCATACTGTGTCCAACACGTGTCGGGAATTTCGAAAATTAAAAGTCGTTTTAAAATCAGCTGACACGTGTCCGCGACTTGTCCGTGTCGGACACAGTGTCCGACACGGATAAGGCAGTAAAATAACGTGTCCGTGCTTCAGAGGTAATGCAATATTTGGAACGTTTAGCTGTCTTTATCTTGGTGTTACAACATTTGCTTTTCTTGAATCTTGTAACCATTAAGGACTCAGCTTTAATATTTCCAGGATAGTATTTGTGCAATATTTTTTCTGCTCTTAGTTACATTACTAGTATTCAATGATTAGACCATAGCTAATGTCCTCAACATGCTCAAGAAAGCAGTATTAACAACTGATGCACTCCTCATAACTTGGTAAATATAGCAAAAAGCGGTTAAACATTGCTAGAAATACGGTACTTTTCAGCCTTCTTTTGTACCATAATATGTTTGTGAAAGCCTGCTGACAGTGCTATTATTGTCATAGCAGCAGAATTGGATCACTAGTCTGTTCTCTCCAGTATTCGAGCCATGACAAAGTAATGGATAAATTTGGTTGGTTGGAGCATACTGTTAAATGATTTTGCAGTGTAACCAATCCAGTGCCTTTGCCACAATATATGTTAGCATACAAAAATTAGATTGTACTTCTCCAATCAACCATAATATTAGTCAAATCAATACAATTAACCAAGCTGCGTGTTTCGTCACTTGGTGGAACCAAATAGCTAACTCGACTGCCAACTGCACATGCATGAGTATATTGCATTATTAGATGCTATGATCTGAACTCTTCTTTTAAATAGTGATGGATTTGTAGTCTTACTATGTTGCCCTCTCCAGCAATCACGTCCCATAACCAAGTTTACAGAGGACTTCGATTTCACAGCAATGAATGAGAAGTTCAACAAAGATGAAGTATGGGGCCATCTTGGTAAAAGCAAAGGACAGTTCAGCGATGATCCAAGTGAGTATGAAGATGATGTTCTAGAAGACGATGTGATGTCTCCTGGAAAGCCGGAAGTTAAGGTAACAGTTTTGCTGGATTGCTTTTTGTGATCTATCAATATTTTTGTGGATGCTGATTAACCTCTTTTCTTGTGCCTTTGTCGCCTTTGTGAAGTCTGTGTATGTCAAAGATGACTTCTTTGATTCACTCTCATGCAATACAATTGATAATGGAGGGAGGAATGGAAGAATTAAATTCTCTGAGCAGAGAAAAATCGACACAGAGGTAGGACATTGCATCTTTCACCTTGCCACATTGCTTGACATTGAGGGCTTCTGATAACAAATTTTGTCCCTAGACCTTTGGTGATTCTGCAAGGCATCGACCAATGGGTATGCGCGGTGGAAGGAGGGTCCCCGTGGTGGTGGTCCGCGTGGTCGTGGCTATTATGGAAGAGGGTATGAATTTATGGGCAGGGGGCATGGCTACTCTTACCTGAACCATCAATCTTAATAAGAAAAGGTGGATTAGCTGTCAAGAAAAGATGGATTAGCTGTCAGAACCTGTAAGCAGATAAGTGATGATGGGGGAAGAAAGGGGCCACATTCGGCTGTTGGAGGGTAGCCAACATGGAGATACTTATCTTCCAGTTTGGCTGAAAAAGACAATAATCTAGCAGCTGATTCGATAAATTAAGAATCAATGTCACATCGAGCCTGCTTCATGTTGGAGAACTCCCAATTACAAAATCTGTATCTGTTTCTCGGATAATGTTGGTGCCATTTCTCGCCGTGCCACGGAGGTATGAACTAACTTATTTTAAGATTGGGTGGGCGATCATGTGTAATCTTATTGTGACACTGGGATTAGTCGTATCAGCATTGTGTTATTTGGACTTGCTATGGAGCATGCTTGCAAAGTGTCAACTTAGAAACAGGGTGCTCCCTACCATGTTAATGTATGCTAGTCAACTTGCCCTCAACGTGGAGTTTGTTACACGCTGGACTCTTGCTTGAGGTGATAGCAAGATCCTTACTCTCATGGAGAGGATGACACTTGGAGATGGGACAATTTTTCTTGTATATTTCTTTTCACAATGCCATGCCAACCTGAGGGGTTGGGGATACATATTTATAGGGCTAATCAGCCAAGCATATGCCAAGCATATCAAGCATATGCTAGTCTAAGATGCTCTGTCCTAGATGCTCTCCCAGATGCTTCTAATGCTAGTCCTAAAGCTAGTCCAAGATGCTCTGTCCAAAGATGTCTGCCTAAAGAGATGCTAACCGCTACCAAGGATCTTTGTCCTTGAAGGGCGGCAAAAGCCAACACAGAGACTTATCCATCAATCTCCCTAAGTCTTGTGTGTCTCCTTGTGAGGAATCGAGCCATCCCGATCCTCGACGCGAAAATCTCGAACTTGATCCGCCAAGAGACTTGGTCGAAGTCATGAAATGGTCTTGGGTGTTGATGTAGTTGGCGGACACTCCTTCATCCGTGCGGCTTACGATGAAGTGATACCTTACCGGATGTGCTTGCTGCGCTCATGGAAGACGGGGTTCTTCGCCAAGGCCAAGGCGGACTTGCTATCCACCCCGAGCTCCACCGCTCTGCGTCTCGCCAAGGAGATCGCCAGCGGCCGTGCGACCACGAGCTCGAGTAGAAGCGGTAGTGGCGCAATGTACTACGCCGCGACAGACAGAGCCACTACCGCCGCTTGACCGATCGCCACCGATCGGACACTTGCCGAGGAAGAATAGCGTCCGCCGGTGCTCTTGCTCGTGTCGATGTCGCCGGCGTGGTCGCCATCGCATTCGGCGAAGTGC
Organism: Ampelocalamus luodianensis; assembly: GCA_036346255.1. NCBI lineage: Eukaryota > Viridiplantae > Streptophyta > Magnoliopsida > Poales > Poaceae > Ampelocalamus > Ampelocalamus luodianensis. The sequence goes on along the minus strand of CM070627.1, from coordinate 8,811,297 downwards.
GCGCGCCGGCACCTTGGGTAGTGCAAGCGTAGTCGGAGGTGCCCGCAACGTAGCGAGGATCCTCTTCACGCCGCCGATGCTCGTCGTCGGTGCCGTTGCATGAACCGACTAACGTGGCCGACGGCGAACGCCAACCGGACGCGTGTGGACAAGGTAGCGAAGGTCGCCATAATGCGCCGACATCGCGTCGCGTCAACTTCTCCGCCGTACTCTCACGGCCGGCCGACCTCTCCTCCATGGAGTGTGTGGGTGGGTTGCGATCGGTGAAACCGCCGCCCACGATGCGTTTGGCGTGGCGATGCGCGAAGAGAGATGTCGAGCCGCCCCGTGGACCTCGATCCCAGGTAGAAGGAGAGGAGCCCCAAGTCGCTCATCTGGAAGGCGGTCTTCATCTCCGCCTTGAACGCTTGACCTCGGCCTCCTTGGAGCCGGTGATCACCAAGTCGTCGACGTGACGCCCACCGCCAGGTGTTCTCGCCTTGCCCCACCAGACCGCGGCCTGCGTGTGCGCTCTGCCGAACCCCATTTGCTTGAGGTGGAGTCCACTTAGCATTCCAGCTCGTGGTGCTGCGCCGCAGCCGTGAGAGCCTTGCGCAGGCGGAGAACCTTGCCCTCCTTGCCGGGGATGACGAATCCCGGCGGCTGACGGACGTAGACCTCCTCCTTCAAGTCGCCGTTGAGGAAGGCGGACTTGACGTCCATGTGATGGACGCGCCAACCCTCCTGGGCTGCAAGTGCGAGGAGAAGACGAACGGACTCCATGCGCGCGACGGGTGCGAAGGCGTTGTCGAAATCGACCCCCTCCTGCTGCATGAAGCCTCGTGCCACCAAGCGAGCCTTGTGCTTGACGATGGCGCCGGCTTCATCCCGCTTCAGCTTGAACACCCACTTAAGGGTGATCGCGCGGTGACCGGCAGGAAGATCCGCCAGCTCCCACGTCCGGTTCCGCTCGACGGCGTCCATCTCCTGCTTCATCGCGACACGCCACGCCGTGTCTCCTCCGCCTCGCCGCGAGGCGGGGCTCGCCGCCGCGCGCCAAGTGCGCTCCGCCTCGGTCGCGCCGCGCCAGTCCGAGGACGGGCGACCGGGATGTTGTCCATGGTTCGTAGCGCAGGCTCGCTGTCGTGGTAGACGCCGACGCGGTCTCGTCGTGAGACAATGAGTAGCGAACTCCACCGCGCGCGCTCGCCGTGGGTGAAGCCGCGGGGCGATCCGGTGGTGTGGCGCGGTGCGGAGAGTGGTGAGCCGTGCCGAAGTGGTGGAGCACTCGCCGAGCGGTGGCGGCGAGGTGTCGGGGTGGACGAGCTCGGTGAAGACGAGCCGCTAGCTCTCGGCTATCTCGAAATGGACGTGGTCGACAACGGTCCCCGAGTCGGTCGAACCGCCGCCCACCGCCTTGTCCCACGCCCGCCTCGCGCCGTCGAACACAACGTCACGCGAGATGCGACGCGCCAGTGTGACAGTGGTCGAGGATGCGGTAGGCCTCGAGCCCTCGCGTGCCGGCGAACACGCCGGAGTGCTCCTCGCCGCCGAGCTTGCCGATGTGGCCAAGCTCCTTGGCGAACGCGAGGGAGCCAAGACCCGCAAGTGGGAGACCGCCGGCTACGCCATGCCATGCCTCGCACGACGCCCTGCCGCCGGCGCCTTGGTAGGCGAACGGTTGAGTATGTAGACGCCGTCACCACCGCTCTCCCGTAAGACACCGGCATCTCCTTCGCTGAGGAGAACCCGAGCCATCCCCACAACCGCCTCGTTGCGCGCTCGACGACGCCGTTCACTGCGCGGTCAGACGGCGCGGAGTAGTGGCGAATGCCCTCATCGGCAGCGATGACGACGCGGTCACCGCCGTGAATTCGCCGCCGTTGTCTGTGCGCGACGCAGCAGCGACTTCGGCGGCCGCGCTCCGCAGCAGCGACTGCGTCGCCGATGGCGTCCGCAGCCTCTCCCTTGCCGCCGAGGACCATCACCCACATGTAGGGGAGAGGTCGCCGACGGCGCGCAGAAGTGCGCGCCGTCCTCGGTGTGGCCGGTGTCACCGGGCCACACAAGTCCGTGCACGAGCTCGAGCCTCTCCTTGGCTCTAAACTTCGCCGCTTTGGGGAAAGGAGTCGCCTGCGCTTCGTCAACACGACGCCGCAGAATCGCTCCACATGGTCGAGGCATGGCGGCTCGCACCATCTCCGTGGCACCGAGCCGCCGGGGCCTCGAAGTGAAAGGTGCCCAGCGCTGCGTGCCGCTCGCCACGCCTCGTCGTCCCGACGAGCGACGAGACAGAGGGGTTGTGCCACCGCACGTGAAGGATGTAGAGGCGATTCGCGCTCGTTACCTTAGCAAGAAGGCGGCGAAGATCCCAAATCGCGGATCCCATGCTCGATCTCGATCTGCGAACAGCTTCATCCACCGTCCCAAGGCGATGATGGAGTTCGCAGATCGGGGATGTAGTAGACGCCGGTGGCGGCTCGTGCTCACCGACACGCGGTGAAGATGACGAGCCGACGCCTGATTTCCACGCGAGGCGCCCCAAACTTGACGGAGCCTCGGGCGCTAGAGTCAAGCTCGAGAAGAACTCGCCGCCGGCCATGTGGTGGGTGGCGCGGTGTCGAGGCACCACCCGTCGGTCTTGTCGCTGCGGGCCGCCGCGAGGAGGCGGTGCTTTTGGCTCATCAAGGTGGAGAGCCGCCGCGGCGGTGCGCGGAGGTAGTTCGATGCTCGCACGGGCAACGAACGGGCCGGCCGCTCCTCCTCCGCACGACGGCGCGGGCCGCTGCGTGTCGCCGACACTCCTTGGCCCAATGACCAAGCTTGCCGCATTGTGGCGAGTCGCCTCGTCGCGCTTTTGCTTGCGCGCGCGCCGCCGGGCGCCCACGCCTTTGCGCGCGCTTGCCGCTTGCCACGCCGCGGCGCTGTCATGGAAGAAGGCTCCCCCTTCTTCCTGTCACCTTGGTCGGCAGCCCACTGCTCCCGAGTGAGGAGGAGCTTCCCGCCAATGGTGACGGGTCCCGAGAGAGTCAGGCTCATCATTGCCGATGACCTTGAGGCGACCTATCGCCTCCTCGATCGACATCGTGGAGAGGTCCAGCAGAGACTGGATCGAGTGAGCCATCTGCTTGTACTTCTCGGGGACGCAGCGAAAGAGCTTCTCCACAGCTCTCTCCTCGCCGTAGGTGTCATCGCCGAACTGCACCAACTTCTGCAACAGAGTGTTGAGACGAAGAGCAAAGTCATCAACGTCCTCACCTGGCTTGAAGGCCAGGGTCTCCCACTCCGCGCGGCGCTGCGCAGTGTGGACTTCGCGCGCGTGCCGCCGCCGTCGCGCTTGCGCAGCGATGGCGTCCCAAGCCTCCTTGGCAGTCCGCTTGTTGGTAAGCGAGAACTGCATCTCGGGCGGGACTGCAGCGATGAGAGCATCCAGCGCCCGTCGATCCTGGTTGTAGTCGACGTCGCCGTACCGGACTGCATCCCACATATGCCGCACCGAGCTTTACCTCATCACCGCAGCCCACTCGACGTAGTTGGACTTGGTGAGGTAGGCCACCGCCGCCGGGCCGACGCCCTCGACGATACCGGTACTCGTGGTGACCACGGCATCGAACCGGGAGAGAGCGCGCGTTCGTGAAGGCCGCGCTCTCGTCGACCCGTCTGCCGCCGCCGTCGCGTGCCTCCTCCAGAGCGCCGCGGCGCGTCCGCTCGCCTGCCGCCGCCGCGCTGCGTGGCGTCGCGCGCGCCATCGCGCTGCTCGCCTCGTGTTGCCTCCTCTCTCCGCCGCTCAAGGTCCGCGTCGCTGCTATCGCAGAAATGGAGCGCTGTTCTTTGCCGCGCAGAACTCGACCTCTGCTGCGCGCCGCACGCGCGCCAGCATCTGCCGCCGCCGCCGCTTCCGCCTCCGCCGGCTGCTGCCCGGCTCGCCGCTACCGACCTCGCGCCCTTCCGCGCAGCGGCGTCTCTGCTGCCGCTTCGCTCGTCTTTGCTCTGCAAGGCGAAGCTCGGCCGTCACGACGCCGCATGCTCGAGGCGGAAAGGCCGAGATCGCCGCGAACATGGCGCGCTTCGGGGTGTTGCGTGGAGAGAGGGCTCGCTCGACGAGCCGCCGCCGCCTCGGAGAGAGTGGCGTGGGCGGCGAGCTGCTTCTTCGCTACCGGTGAGGCCGCTGCGAGGCCGGAGAAGGAGATGAGCAGGAGATGCTCAGGCTACAGGATAGTATTGCTCTGATACCACTTGTTACACGTTGGACTCTTGCTTGAGGTGATAGCAAGATCCTTACTCTCATGGAGAGGATGACATTTGGAGATGGGGCAATTTTTCTTGTATATTTCTCTTCACAATGCCATGCCAACCTGAGGGGTTGGGGATACATATTTATAGGGCTAATCAGTCAAGCATATGCTAGTCTAAGATGCTCTGTCCTAGATGCTCTGTCCTCTAAAGCTAATCCAAGATGCTTTGTCCAAAGATGTTGTTCTAAAGAGATGCTAACCGCCAGTCAAGGATGCTGTCTTTGAAGGGCGGCAAAAGCCAACACAGAGACTTATCCATCGAGTTTGTGATGCTATTTGAAGAAATTTGAATCGATCACCGTTTGGACATTAATTAGTTTACTGTATACCCAGGCATTTTAAGTTCTACGGTTTGACTGAGGATTTCATCGAAGCCCCAGATTTGCTGGGTTTCTAGTTCTATTCATGATGCTTGAATGAAGGATTAATTCTTTGTATGCCACTAGAATTTTGTGAAACCCCTGACCATAAAACTATTGTTAATTTGGGTTGATGAGTTGTCATTTATGTGCGAACATTTCTTCGGAGATTCATCCACGGATGTTCAACTAAGAAAGATTGTTAACTTGGGGGACTGCTATCCTCAGTTATCCCGTTGGATTGAATCCAACATCCAAAGTTTGGAGACGCAGCATTCAAAAGTTTCAAACGTAAGTGTCATGTTTAAGAAGTTTCAGAGCAACTTTCGTCAAGGTTTCAACATGTTTCGTTAATGTTTCAGCATGTTCCGTAGATGGCGTCGCCGCGTTGGTTCTTATTCAGCTGGAAGGAATAAACGAAAGAATGCCCGATAAGGTTGGAGTCTCGCTATGTCATGTAATCTTAGACTATAGGCTAATTTTGATTAATCAAATTACTCCTTTATTTTTGCGTAATCAGTACTGCTAAATCGAATTTCTTATCATTTTCCGTTCTTCATGTCGCTTCAAATCACCAACCGCTGCACCAGATGTCTTGGTGATGCGAATTTCATACCTCGGAGTAGTATAATACTAAGAACATCTGGGAATTTTGGGATATCCCTTGTATTTTCAAGATATTCACAGCTTAAGATGACTATTGCATTCCATCACAAACATTCTCGACTCTTTGCATTCCACTTTGCTGGATCATCCTTCTTTATAAAATAAAAAAAAAAAGAAAGGGGCAGGAACCAGGGTGGCCACGTGGCCGCTATTTTTTTTTTGCCATCGGATGCTGCTAGACTCGTCCGCGGCCGTCCAATCGTCCAATCGGATCTAGGGCTTGTAATGTATAATATTGGTCGACCTACGGGAGATTCTGTCGGGACCCAAAAATACAATTCTGGACCCTCTGTGTATACTACACTAGTCCAGGATCACGCTAGTGCACACAGTGGTAACATCGATGAAATATCATTTCCATATGCAAAGATGATTAATAAATAGGCAAATAACAATAAATATCAGAGTAAAGACCTTAAGGTCAAATCTTACAATTAATGTCTCGTAAGGCTAATAGCTCAATGAAGTCAGCGTGAACAAAACGGAATAACTCAGTGAAGCCCATCCATATGCCCACAGCAATCGGCTAGAAGTGCGCGACCTAGTTCTTCTCGATCCTTGAAGTAGACCTTGTTGACCGACGATTCCTCCATTTCTCAGAGGTTTGGGCGCAAGTTTTACAACAAGCGTGAGTACACAACCGTACTCGCAAGTCATACCACAGAATGCAATGTATAGATGCGAGCTTATTCCAAAGGAAATGGCTTCGTGGTTATTTTGCGAAATGCAACATTTGCAATTGAATACAAATAATAGATTGAAAGCATAATTCAAAACAAATAGACAATATTAATTTAACAGCTTGTTTTCACAAAGACACACACCTAATCAAATTCTTTCACACACCATATGACTTAAATCACACAAATGTCCTCGCCCAATAGTTTTATGAAAATCTACCCTCGTGTGAAATCCTCGAGCATGTCCATGACCATGACGCGCTATTCGAATAGATTGTTTAACACTCGCAGAGGTTGTACACTTTACCCACACGATATAACCGTGTGGCGACCGATCATAACAAAACGGTTCGTAAACTTCATCTCGACATTGACATTCTTATTCACATAGTACCCATATCACATAGCTTATCCTATCCACGAACATCAATGTCAAGACTCCATAACTTACTAAGTTAGACCCGCTTTATCGGACATGTGGTCGTGACAAGAAGGCTCAGTTCAATGGCGCACAAGTTAAGTCCTTAATTGACCAAGGCAAGACTTCCATATTCTAACTAAATCACAAAGATTATCATTCCCACACAAAGTCCACCATATCACATGCCTTCCACCACTTGCCTAGTCCAAATCCTTTACCACCCAGGCTTGGTTTTAGTGCAACACATGCCATCACAAAGTAATAACACATAGCACACGCTTTTACACAAAGTTCCATAGTCACTTAGTCACATTTAATAATTGCAACTTACATGAGATGTGAGACTCAGAGCATGGCTAAGCAATCTACTTGTACTAACCAACCCACGTTGGTAATACCATAGCACCAAATAAATATGAACCAATCTAGGGTGACAAAAGATTATGACATACAATAGACAAAGTGGATATAACAAATTGGATTAATAGCTAAACCCAAAAGCATTTAAATAATTACTTAAAGTAAATGCAATAATTTAAATTAAAGTAATTTTAAAAACTGGTATTCAATATGATCAAAGGTATAACTTGCCTTGCTATAGCAATGGTGATCTTATTTTATCTTCAATCTTCTACTTGCTTGATCTTCAGCTCCTTCGGACGATTCCGGACTTCGCCTAACGAGAAAAAAGCGCAAAACAAACTAAATTCAAAAAAGACAAATCAAATAAACTCCAAATTGAAATTGAATGGTACTGGAAGGTAGATATTGAATTTAGATGAATTTAGAAACTTGAATGAGTTCAATCGGAATTCGGATGAAGAAGATATGACTTTTGGAAGATTGGAATTCACATGAAATGATGAAAAGTTTCACGGAATATTCTCGAAATATTCTATTCCGAAAATATTTAGAAAAAGAACGAGTATATGATAGGTGGGACCGACAGGTATTTATGGATTTCTAGAATTAAAATAATTCCAGAAATAAGGTAGAGAGAGTGACAAGCGGGACCAATAAGATAAAAGGATTTTCAAGAATTAAATTAATTCTGAAAATAGAATTAGGGTTGACATGTGGGCCATCGGTCTATGGACCGGGTCCACGGAGATATGCTAGTCCACGGTGGACCAAGCTCATGAACTAGGGTTGGCCAAGGTTTGACTGACATACGGGACCCGCATGTAAGTGAGGGAAAATATTAGAGTTTTAATTAGGAAGATGACATGTGGGGTCTACATGGAAGATATATATATATATATATATATATATATATATATATATATATATATATATATATATATGGATGGCAAAGGGTCCACATGGAAGTGAGAGAGATACTTATTTATTATCTTGTGTGACATATGGGGTCCATTGTCATAGGGAGCAATGGCAACAGGAAGGAAATACAGAAGAAACGAACAGAGCAACGAAGGAAGTCACGTACTGGACACAATCATGGCGGTTCCGAACGAGGCGAACCAAAGATTGGCGAAGGGCAAACGGAAAGGAAACGACGAGCCGAGATGATGACGCGTCCGGCGTCGAGATTTTGCTCCATGCGACGGCAAGCGACGCGAAGAACGCCGACGACGGCGCCTCACGCGCGCGTAACACTCCGCGATGCTCGCAAAAGGGAGGTGAGCACGGCGTAGAACGCGCGACGCGAACTCAACGGTGGTGGAGTTGAAGGCGGGGATCAACGGTTGCGAGTAATTGACCGAGAAGAACGACGGGCAAGAGGCAGAGAACGCCAAATTCTCGGCGCACGGTGGATGAAACTTGAATCTACAAGAGGGGAAAATAGGTATTGACGAGGGCACAAGATGACGCGATCGGATTTTGGAAAACTCACCGAGGAAGCGAGGAACGCGATGAACACGCTTCGCTTTAGGGCTTGACATGGCCGACGGTGCTCGGTGATCTTCTGACGAAGAGGAAGGAACCATGACGTAGAACGCGACGACGAAGGCCAACGCCGCAGACGGTTCACGGGGACGTCGGATGAAGCCGAGTTCGCGGAGAAAACCTTTGGTTGGAGCTCGGTTTTTGGAGATTGCGACGAAATTAGATCGGTTTGGAGGAAACCAATTCGGGGATTGGAAGAGGATCAACACGACGCGTGGCGCAAACGGCTCGCATTTATATGCACCGTAGAGAAAGATATGGAAGTTTGAATATTTCAGCCCAAGACGTGCACGTACTGGACTTCTCTGTTGCGATTGGGAGCTGGAAGATGAACAGTGCCGCGCGTTACTGTAGCACGTGGGCAGGAGAGAGAAAAACTGATTTTCGGAATTAAAAGAAATCCCGAAAATCAAGGAGATCAAATAAAATAGCAAACAAATCCGGAAAAATCTCAGAAAATACCCAAAAATTCCTTGAAAGACAAGGAAGCCAAATAACACAAATTTTTATTTAATTAACGTTTATATTAGTCAAATTAAATATTTTTAATTTAGGAAAATTCCAATTAAGCTTTATTAATTCAAATAAAATTGGTGAAATTTTTCAGGGACCTAAACTACTCAAAAGATTTTTGAAACGCCAAATTTTGGGACGTTACAAACCTCCCCCCCTTAAAGGAATCTCGTCCCCGAGATTCAGGCTGGCTATAGAATAGGATAAGGAACTCAGCCTTCGGGTTCACTTCTTGCTTTCAAATTGCTTTGACTTTGACAGAATCGCTCTTCTGACTACTTACAGAACAACGCCTTACTTCTTGCTAAACTTCTCGCTTCACTGAAAACTTGACGAACTGGCTTTTGGCTGGAAGGCATCTTGAAACTCGATTGCTTCTAACAAGGCTGCTTGATCGGTGCTTGAAGGCACTTCTGGAGTGGAGGAAATCTTGCTGCTGACTGACAACTCAGGTTGGCAAACTATCTCTTCTTCCGCGCTTCGGAATCTGAACTAACTAACACATTTTTGTCAACTCTGTCATACAATTCTTTAGCACAGAACTCCAACAGGTATTCTGAAGATAGACATGGCTGCGAAGGTGAAAATCTGTATAGTCTGTGTAGCTTTCCTTTTTGAACCCTGCTACTTAAATTCCATTTAGGATTAAGGATCCTTGGTCTTCTGGTTCATGATTAATGCAACATCCACATACTTTATAATTTGATCTGCTCCTAGCTGAGCGATGACTTACACGATCAACCACTCTGAACTTCAGAGGATGACAACTACGACTGGCTGACATCTGGGTTGTAGAGAAACTCTACACATAACACTTACTTGCTCGACTTGGTACTCTGAGTTAAGGCACAACTCATTAATCTTTTCAATCTGTCTATTGATTCGTATGATTCACAATCGAATCAAATGACCACCCAAGCATCATGCAGACTCTGTCGCTAACACAAGATAAGCTGGGATCCTTGGTCTGACGCTGACTTTTCTAACACGTCGTGCAAATTGACCATCTCTGTAGATCTGACACTGCACCCATGCTGACAAATACTATCTCTGTCGTATACAACTTTTATCGTATACCATTCTGCTAGACCGTCTTCAGGCTAGATGATATTGACAGGAATGAAGCGACAAATTTCTGTCAAATAATCAACAATCACCCTTCAAGAAATTATATCCCGATTGGGTCCTAAGAGATCCCTTATCTGAATTCTCAGTGATGTACTTTGACTAGCCTCTGACATGTTGGCTAACTTTCTGACATACCAGAGGGTAACCCATTCTGCGATATTTCGCTTTATTTTGGATCATCACAATTCAACTTTGAGATCTTTGTACGCCTTGGTACTTTCAGGGGAAACTGAAATGCTCACACTCAAATGCTGGTTTGAGCATCAACTACTTAAGTTTCTTCTCATTAGATATGCAGATATGCTCATTGATTCATGGATCATTCTGTTTGCCTTCAGTGGGTTCTCACTCTTTCCTTGGCTTTACGTGAGGGCGGATCACTTAACGTTCTCACACCTCACCGATTTCTAGCATCGGTCCGAACTCGGGGTTCAACATATATCCTTGCAAGCGACTCAAGATCCAAACTCGAATTTCACGGTAACTTTAGCCGATCGATCAATGATCCTTGTGGTAGCTCTTACGCTTTCAAAGTATTTGTCATTTCGTCTGCAGTGCGAGGAACGGATTCCAACCTCATGGTTCTCAATCCAATAACGTTCTTTGTTTCTTCATGACATCAACCTTTGAATTACGACTAGGATAATTCACTGCTTGAAACTTTAGTTATTAAGAAGTGCGGGCGAAACTTCTTAACACACTGATTCTTGGATGTTCCGTGATAAAAGCTATCAAGGTTCTTTCTGGTATCTGGCAATACGAACACTGGAGTTGTGATTAATCTCTTCTGAAATTCTTACAGACTTGGTTCACTTTTAGCGGTCTGGGTGAACTTCTCTTCTTACAACCGGTGAGGGGTCTTGGCTAACTTGAAACGACTGTCTCATTTATCTTCAACTAACACTGTCTCGAAACGACTGCTTCATTGGTATTCAACTGACACTTCTAAGCTGACGGGTTTGATTTGCCAACGCTTTATCGATAAAGTCATCGATCTACTCTATCATTTTTGGCAAACTCGTTGGCAACTTTTGTCATAATTCATCGTGACGTAATTCATTCCGAATTGGTGATCCTAGGTACCAAGTCAGAGACGAACTTGACTTTGAATATGGTTGCATGCTGCATAGACCACTTGCAGTGAAGACTGCATATTCTCTTGCGGATACATACATTATCCATTGATTAGATTCTTCAATCATTTACTATTGTCTCACTGCTATGCAAAAAGATGAGTTGGAATTCAACATCACATTCCATAGTTACGGCTCTATAGCCTTCAATCATCATGACTTAACGCTTGATTACTCAACTTGCAAAGGCAGACTCTTGGAAAGGTATCCAATGATTTAATATCCAATAATTTCTTTTTCTCCGTAACTTGCATGCAAAGATGTCCACATTTTTGCTTTCTAACAAAGGAAAGGTTACAATGATTCCACGATTTTATCGCTACTAACGGAGGCATGACATCGCATGATCCGTATCATCAATCTAGACTTTCTTAGTAACATCATCATTCAAACGTCTCTTTTTTTGACTGCTTCATTGGGCAAACGGATCCTGGTGCGTTACCAACTGCTCTAGGAGTTAAAATCTTAACTGAGCTGACTTCTGGTATTCTTGCATCTGGAGTGAGTGACTAGTTCCACTGAGGACACTAGCTGATGTAGTGACCTTTTCCATGATTGTTGTAGCATAGACATGTCGAATCTTGCGATTTTTCTGACAAGACTATGGCAGAACGACTATTCTGGGGTTCTTCAACCTTCAAGAAGGATAGTCGCTTTGTAGGGCATCTCTTGGCATAGTGGCCCTGCTCACCACATTCAAAACACACTCTTGATGATACTGGCTTGTTTCTCTTTTGAGGTGAGCTGCTGAGGCCAACATTCTGCCTTTGTGATTCTTTAGCTGACATATCTTGTACTGACAATGGTTTGCCTTCTTTTGCTAATGTTCCGACAGTAGCTCGAAAATTTTCCTGCTAACGTTGCGTTGCAGAGGTCAACACGGAATACATAGGGCACTGGCTTGGACAATGATCATCGCTTTCACACAAGAAACATGTGATCTTGATCATGACACATTTTCCAACGTAATGGTTTCCTTCGTAACTGGAACAATTGATATTGTGCTCATCAGCACTATGGCCTATTTCTCCACAAAGGTACATGCACAATCTTCGACTTATCGGTTGGCGCACTTCAACCGACAACGACTAGATTTGGTGTAGGATATCGAAATAGCGTGTTTTTCTTGATCACTTATGCTTGATATCGCATCTTTGCTGGTACGAACGATGGTGAACTCGCCCAAGTGATGGTGTGCTCGTCCGATGGGCGTATGAATTTTTCCCACCAATCTAATGCAACTCCTAAATGATGAGTAGCATAGAAAACTTTTTCATTATCATTGCATTGCACAACAGCTAGCTTTTCTTCTATTGTGCGAATCCAAGATTCTGCATCCTTGAGTACGGTTGATCCTTCAAAGACGGATGTCTTGGTCCTTAAGAACTTTGCAAACTTGAACCGAAGGTGTGTCTTTGGGATGGCAACGAGTTGTGCACCATTGCAAACATTACTAATGTCCGACGATCGCATTGTTGCTGGCATGAGTTGATTCTGTGGCAGGAAACTGGCTCGGTCCCGATGTGTCACTCCGCATTGGAGATTGTTGTTGGTCATCGCTGCGCTCTGCATCGACACGGCGATGGTACGATGACTTGCTTGATTATTCTGATTCATCAAATTGACTAAGGTAGCGGTGGTCTGATCCTACCAGGTCACCATGTTGTTCATGTTTTGCATCATCGCGTTCATGGATTGAGTCTCGAGCTACAAGAATTGTTCCATGACCGGATCTGCTACTCTGATGCGACAATCGCCCACTTGGGATTGACAACATCGAGCCGCACAAATCGTCTCAAGATTACTTGTGGTGGCTTCACTGGGGTTCTCCATCTGCTGGCTGACCAGGGCTTATAGATGAGAGGGAAAAGCACAAGGTAAGGGAAGACAATCTACTAAGGGGAGCAGGTTTAACCCAAAGAACACCAAGGAACACACAAATAGCCGGAAAGCTATTAAGAAACATAAAACTCAAAGCCAAACTACACCGAAGAAGGGAAACAAAGATCTAATCGTCTAGTCGATTAAACTCTAAATTAACAGGGCGACTTGGCTCAACACACGGGAGGAGCCTACACTGATTTATCCTATATGGTTGGTCTGAAGAAAACTCGAACTGGTCACGGTCTTCATCAAACGTTGACTGCTTGCGATCCTTGGAGGCGAAGCTTGAAGAAAGATGGAGGCGACGTACAACTTCTTCTTAGTCTTGAATTTTTGCGACGCACTTGTCTTGAACACTTGGGAGATGTTGACACGTTGTTGTTTGTTGCGTGGTCTTCAAACAGTTGCTCAAAACTGCTATTGGGCATCCACCAAGACATTTGACATGGATAACGATGACTATAGAAGTTATGAGGGGAGGGAGTCCAATTTAATACTCAAAATGGTGAGGACGAATATAGATGAGAAAGGAATAGAATGGAAGAGTATAGAAGCTAGACAAGATGAGAATAGCACAACATTAAGATTTTCCATTTGTAAAATAAGTTTTGAACTTCTCCTTACAACGGCAATTCTAACTAAGGTCACGACCTACAGTCGATATGGCTCTGATACCACCTCTGTCGGGACCCAAAAATACAATTCTGGACCCTCTGTGTATACTGCACTAGTCCAGGATCACGCTAGTGCACACAGTGGTAACATCGATAAAATATCATTTCCATATACAAAGATGACTAATAAATAGACAAATAACAATAAATATCAGAGTAAAGACCTTAAGGTCAAAGCTTACAATTAATGCCTCAGAAGGCGAATAGCTCAATGAAGTCGCGGCGAACAAAACGGAATAACCGGTGAAGCCCATCCATATGCCCACAGCAATGGTGGTGCGCGACCTAGTTCTTCTCGATCCTTGAAGTAGACCTTGTTGACCGACGATTCCTCCATTTACGTAGGTTTGGGCGCAAGTTTTACAACAAGCGTGAGTACACAACCGTACTCGCAAGTCATACCACGAATGCAATGTATAGATGCGAGCTTATTCCAAAGGAAATGACTTCGTGGTTATTTTGCGAAATGCAACATTTGCAATTGAATACAAATAATAGATTGAAAGCATAATTCAAAACAAATAGACAATATTAATTTAACAGTTGTTTTCACAAAGACACACAGCCTAATCAAATTCTTTCACACAGCCATATGACTTAAATCACACAACTGTCCCTGCCCAATAGTTTTATGAAAATCTACCCCTCGTGTGAAATCCTCGAGCATGTCCATGACCGCGGACGCGGCTATTCGAATAGATTGTTTAACACTCTGCAGAGGTTGTACACTTTACCCACACGATATAACGGTGTGGCGCGCCGATCATAACAAAACGGTTCAGAAACTTCATCTCGACATTGACATTCTTATTCACATAGTACCCATATCACATAGCTTAACCTATCCACCTGAACATCAATGTCAAGACTCCATAACTTACTAAGTTAGACCCGTTTTATCAGACATGTGGTCGTACAGTAAGGCTCAGTTCAATGGCGCACAAAGTTAAGTCCTTAATTGACCAAGGCAAGACTTCCATATTCTAACTAAATCACAAAGATTATCATTCCCACACAAAGTCCACCATATCACACAGCTTCCACCACTTGCCCCAGTCCAAATCCTTTACCACCCAGTTGGTTTTAGTGCAACACATGCCATCACAAAGTAATAACACATAGCACACAATTTTACACAAAGTTCCATAGTCACTTAGTCACATTTAATAATTGCAACTTACATGAGATGTGAGTCTCGTAGCATGGCTAAGCAATCTACTTGTACTAACCAACCCACGTTGGTAATACCATAGCACCAAATAAATATGAACCAATCTAGGGTGACAAAAGATTATGACATACAATAGACAAAGTGGATATAACAAATTGGATTAATAGCTAAACCCAAAAGCATTTAAATAATTACTTAAAGTAAATGCAATAATTTAAATTAAAGTAATTTTAAAAACTTGTATTCAATATGATCAAAGGTATAACTTGCCTTGCTATAGCAATGATGATCTTATTTTATCTTCAATCTTCTACTTGCTTGATCTTGACTCCTTGGACGATTAGGACTTGGCATCTAACGAGAAAGAAAGCGCAAAACAAACTAAATTCAAAAAAGACAAATCAAATAAACTCCAAATTGAAATTGAATGGTACTGGAAGGTAGATATTGAATTTAGATGAATTTAGAAACTTGAATGAGTTCAATCGGAATTCGGATGAAGAAGATATGACTTTTGGAAGATTGGAATTCACATGAAATGATGAAAAAGCTCTACGGAATATTCTCAGAATATTCTATTCCGAAAATATTTAGAAAAAGAACGAGTATATGATAGGTGAGAGTGACAGGTATTTATGGATTTCTAGAATTAAAATAATTCCAGAAATAAGGTAGAGAGAGTGACAAGCGGGACCAATAAGATAAAAGGATTTTCAAGAATTAAATTAATTCCTGAAAATAGAATTAGGGGTTGACATGTGGGCCACTGGTCTATAGACCGGGTCCACGGAGATATGCTAGTCCACGGTGGACCAAGCTCATGAACTAGGGTTGGCCAAGGTTTGACTGACATACGGGACCCGCATGTAAGTGAGGGAAAATATTAGAGTTTTAATTAGGAAGATGACATGTGGGGTCTACATGGAAGATATATATATATATATATATATATATATATATATATATATATATATATATATATATATATATATGGCAAAGGGTCCACATGGAAGTGAGAGAGATACTTATTTATTATCTTGTGTGACATATGGGTCCATTGTCATAGGAGCAATGGCAACAGGAAGGAAATACGTAAGAAACGCGAGCGAGCAACGAAGGAAGTCACGTCTTGGACACATGATCATGGCTCATGGCGGTTCCGATGAGCGGAGGCGAACCAAAGATTGGCGAAGGGCAAACGGAAAGGAAACGACGAGCCGGAGATGATGACGCGTCCGGGCGTCGAGATTTTGCTCCATGCGGCGGCGGCGACGCGAAGAACGCCGACGACGGCGGCCTCACGCGCGCGTAACACTTCCGGCGATGCTCGCAAAAGGGTGGTGAGCACGGCGTAGAACGCGCGACGCGAACTCAACGGTGGTGGAGTTGAAGGCGGGGATCAACGGTTGCGAGTAATTGGCCGGAGAAGAACGACGGGCAAGAGGCGAGAGAACGTTAAATTCTCGCGCACGGTGGATGAAACTTGAATCTACAAGAGGGGAAAATAGGTATTGACGAGGGCACAAGATGACGCGATCGGATTTTGGAAAAACTCACCGAGGAAGCGAGGAACGCGATGAACACGTTTCGGCTTTAGGGCTTGACATGGCCGACGGTGCTCGGTGATCTTGGACGAAGAGGAAGGAACCATGGCGTAGAACGCGACGACGCGAAGCCAACGCCGCAGACGGTTGGCCGGGGGCGTCGGATGAAGCCGTAGTTCGCGGAGAAAACCTTTGGTTGGAGCTCGGTTTTTTGGAGATTGCGACGAAATTAGATCGGTTTGGAGGAAACCAATTCAGGGGATTGGAAGAGGGGATCAACACGGACGCGTGAGCGCAAACGGCTCGCATTTATATGCACCGTAGAGAAAGATATGGAAGTTTGAATATTTCAGCCCAAGACGTGCACGTACTGGACTTCTCTGTTGCGATTGGGAGCTGGAAGATGAACAGTGCCGCGCGAGTGACTGTAGCACGTGGGCAGGAGAGAGAAAAACTGATTTTCGGAATTAAAAGAAATCCCGAAAATCAAGGAGATCAAATAAAATAGCAAACAAATCCGGAAAAATCTCAGAAAATACCCAAAAATTCCTTGAAAGACAAGGAAGCCAAATAACACAAATTTTTATTTAATTAACGTTTATATTAGTCAAATTAAATATTTTTAATTTAGGAAAATTCCAATTAAGCTTTATTAATTCAAATAAAATTGGTGAAATTTTTCAGGGACCTAAACTACTCAAAAGATTTTTGAAACGCCAAATTTTGGGACGTTACAGATTCATCGGGTATAACCCCAAACTAAACGCTGACTTTGCAAGTCGACATGTTAATTAAGGGAAGGATAGACAAATATGTCAATATCTACCACGATCAGCAAATTAACAACAGAAGCACATCAGTAAGATTCCTCATGAACAAATGACCTTTAAGGCAGCTAGTTTGGTTTGATATGATGTGAAGGATCGACAAAAATTTGTGAGAAGCAGAGCTCACTCATGAATTTCACTGAAAATGCTAGCATGGTCTTAGTGAAGTTGATCGATGATTAACATAACAAAAATAAGGGCTAAATGGCGATAGGGAAACATAAAGATTGTACCAGCTTTAATATAGCTTAGTCAATCTGATGCATTATTGAACAATAAGCTTATCAATATCATATCTATTTTTCTACAACATGAAAAGTGGCAAACCATACCACTTATGAAAACCATGGAAAATTACCTAATTTTTTCTAATTATGATCATAATTTAATTCAACCACCTACTGTAGATAATAAGGCAAACAACACGGCTGCTACCAACAACGATGAAATTCTGGATAACAGCGTTCCTGAAGCCATAACTTTTACAACCCTCCTCCAAAACCAATGTTCTTGTACTCCATGGAAATCTTAAACAATAACATATAATATTTATAATATAGAAAAGCTATGAAACCAAACGTAAATATCCCAAAACTCCCTCACAAGTCTCAGCAACACCTTAAACCGAAACATGGCATAATCAAACCACCAATCCCGCTAACAATCTACCGAAAAACATTGATTAACCACTAATCTAATATCGCAGTAAAGGCTTTTAGGTCGTTGCCCCTCGAAAACGGATGGAGACAACCAGAACGCGAAACCCTAATTCCTTTCCTCCTCTTCTTCTCCTTCCTTGCTTCCTCCTCTACAGCCGGTAGTGTAGGGCGGCAGCTCCCTCCGTCAGCAAGGGCTAATCTTATTTATTTTTCTTTAATTCTTTTCCAAACTTAATAAACGAGATATCACATGGTGGTTCCGGCTTCAGTCTTGACGCCGATCATGAAGCCATCCACCAGCAGCGACGAAGGCAAGGAGTTTGACGACTCCAGGTACCTTCCTTCTCGACAGCAGCGGCAGTGTCTTCGCTCTAATGGCGGTGACGGGGAAGCACGGGTGCAACACCTGATTTACTGCCCTTGTTCTCTCCCCCTTCCTTCCCTGGCGATCTTGTTCCAATGCTGAGGCTGGCGACTCCGTTGCCCGTGGCAGCGACAAGGTGGGAGGACGTTGTGTCTACCCTAGTGGCGGGCTCGGCGGTGGCCTTAGGCATTCTCGGCAACAGTGCAGGTAGGGGGCAGTAACGAGCGCCCCCTTTCTTCCTCCGGCGGCGGTCAGCTTCGGCGTTGAGGCTACCCTAGCGGTGTACTCAGTTGGGAGGCAAGATCAAGCAGCCATAGGTGTGGGTGCCGATGCCCTCCCCTTCTCTATTCCGGTGACGGCTGTGGAAGCCTGTGGGACGAGGCGCCGATGAAGCCTACGCCCGCTCCATTTCTGAAGGTGATGGCAGCGGCATGATTGGTCGTCCAT
Source organism: Ampelocalamus luodianensis (assembly GCA_036346255.1). Taxonomy (NCBI): domain Eukaryota; kingdom Viridiplantae; phylum Streptophyta; class Magnoliopsida; order Poales; family Poaceae; genus Ampelocalamus; species Ampelocalamus luodianensis. The sequence goes on along the minus strand of CM070627.1, from coordinate 8,792,645 downwards.
GCGTGGGCGTGTGACGGCATAGCTGTAACAACCCGGTGGTGACCCGCAAAGGCGGGACGCTGGCAAAGCCACGAGCACGTCTCATCCCTGATGGAGACGACAACGGTGTTGCGGAGGCTCACGTGTCCTTGCCCCGTTCTGTCCCTGAAGGTGACAACGACGGGGTGTTGTCCCACACGCATGCGTCCCAAACTCTCAGGACCCGGATTAACACATCCAAAACTCTCTGTGTGTTATGAACTAGTCTCATGATCAATAGCTAGTTCACACAATGACACATTGATGAAATATCATCCATTCAACGATTTAACTAAAAGGTAAAAATAATAAATAGTAATAACTGACTTTTTGGTCAACGTTTACTTTAGCGAAAAAGAAACTTGGGGTGGCTATTCAACATGCCCACAGGCAATCGAGCGGAGAACGCATCCTGGTTCGCAAAGTCTTCAAAGTACACCTTATATGTATCAAAATCGATATCAAAATCAAAAGGATGTACAATCCAATTTCTCGATTCAATGGAAACCCAAAGAGGTGCATATGGTACCCAAATAAGGATGGGATAGATATGTCAAAAGCAGGTATGATTACACCTATTCCTAATCCTAAATAGAATGTAAGGGCGTAGGGATTTCTATGTAAACAGAGTACCCTATTTCCATAGGCTCGAATGACCCCTTCTCGTCATCGAAGAGCTCTTGAGTAACTGATCATTCTTCAGCTGAGCAACAAAATTTTAAGCCATGAGTACATAAAGTACTCAGCAAGTCGTAGGGAACAATATGCAATTAATATTCATGCCAGGCTTGATCAAAGGAATAGCTATATAGTTCTTTTGTAGAAAGCAAGTATTGAAAGTAAATACAGTAAGTAGATTGTAAAGCGTAATTGAAAAGATATAATAAATAAGTAAACAATTGATTTGAAACAACCAGTGAACCTCCCAATCACTTTCCAACCAAACCATTAAGTAAACATCTCATCCACCACGTGAACATCACATTCACCAAGTGAACATCACATCCACCTTCCAACAATTTTTTGTAAAAACTCTATACCTCGTGTGAAATCCTCAGACATTGTCTATAACCAGGAACACGGCTATTTAAACAGTTTTACACTCTGCAAAGGTTGTATAACTTGACTCACAAGAGATAAATCAACTTATAATATTCGTTCACACACTTCCATAGGTGCGCGACTAAATGATTATCACAAGGCCTTTACAAAGCTCTTTATCAACCCAGTTCTGCCCGCTAATGTTTCGATGCTGAACGTCATCGCAACCAGACAGGGCCCCCCTCTTGCATTGTAAGTATATATCCATCCCAGAACTCACACCACCACAATAGACCTAAAGTTGTGACATTGCAAATTAATTAGCCAGGTTCATCTTATACTGGACATGTGGTTGTATAATATGGTCCAATTCAATGGCGCACAAGATTCAATCCTTAACAAGTACTCAGGCAAGTACTACCTCATCCCAATGTGCAAACAACACCCTCTTTACTACACGATCACTCGCTTGAGCGAAAACCATTTTATTTAACCAAACCAATTACAATCCCTACCATGGCGCATAATTTTAGAACAGCGGCATCGCACCATAATTTGTACAACAATAGCATCCCACCACTAGCTGCACAACAGTGGCATCGCACTATAATTCCATATATCATTAAATCAAATAATCACCATTGAACATGTGACATGAACCTATCGTATAACTAAGCATGACTAAGCTTTTCGACGTAACCCATGTTGATGACATAAATATGTCCAACTAATAATGACCACCCTATGGTGACAAAGGATTCATGGTATTTAAATAATCAATGGCAGCATAATGACAAATAGGTGATTAACTACTCCTACAAGCATACTTGCCTTGGCCCTACTCAGTTACCACACTTTGGTCTTCCAATCTTACTCCTGCTCCTCTTCCTTGAAAAACGTCGTCTAAATGAGAGAGACAACAAATGAAACACAAATAAATCCAAAAGAAATTCAAATAAACTAAAAAACAACAAAACCAACCCCAAAAGAAATATTTTGATTTTAAATGAATTTAGAAACTTGAACGGGCTGGATCAGAGTTCGGACGAAGCAGAACGGGCTCTCAAAAGATTTAAATCTAAGAAAAGAGAGAGAAAACACTATTTTAGAATTTTCTTTCTAAAGGAAAATTCAGATTACTGCGTCAGCATAACATCAGCAAGAGAAAAAGGATTTCGGTCGGAATTAAATTTCTAAAGGAAAAAAATTCAATCACTGGCAAATGGGTCCATGGTCTATAGACCAAGTCCACGAGAAAAAGGGTTACAGCACACGGTGCACCAGGTTCACGGAACAAGAACTGACAGGTGGGACCGACTTGGTAGAGACACGACTCACGATGAACTGAGTCCACACGCTAGGGCTCGGGCTTGGGAAGACACAAGCTTTCACGCGGGTGCCTAGGGTTGAGGTGGAGACAAGGTGGTAGACACACGACGCTGAGGTGTTGAGGTGGCTGCTGACCTAACGGCTGACGCGAACAATAGAGATGACAATGGCGCATGGTGACCGAAGGTCGACGGTGAGCGGCGACGCAACTCCGACGATGGCGGAACTAGCGAACGACACCGACTCAAAGGGCATGGAGGGGCACAAAAGAACAAGGGCATGACGGCGAACTCACTGAGACTTGCGCCGAGACGAGAGGACGATGGAGGCGACCAACAGTGAGAGATGAGCGCCAGCGGTGCTACGGTCTTTGGTGAAAACGAGGCTCCGACGGTGCTCCATCGAAACGAGGGGGAGGGCATATTAGACCAAGACGATGCGATCCCGACGGCGAAGCACGAGGATCACTAGTGGACAGCGATGACAAAGACGACGGCGGTTCGGGCTTCAACTCGTCGGATTGGCGACGACTTCGAGAGCGACGGCTAGGGCTACGAGGTGCGGGGCGGTAAGATTAAAAAGGTGGCGATAACAAGATTGGGACAAACACGACGGCGAAGCCGTGTCGAAGACAGAGATGACGCATACTCAATTGAAAGGTGGGACCTACTCGTCAGCTGTGGTGGGAGTGAACGCAAACACGGAAGCGGGCGCAAGGCGTGGCAGTAGCGGCGAGGCAAGTTGGGTCAAGTGGAAATGGCCCGACGGGGAAAGAAAAGGAATGGGCTGGTGGAAAAGATTCGACCCAAATGGAAAAAATTGGAATTTAAAGGATTTTCGATTTTCAGAAAAGCGATTAAATCAAACCGATCTCAAAAGAAATCGCAAATAAACTCCAAAAATTCCAATAAAATTCCAGAAAATACTCTGGAACTCAAGGAACTCAAATAAAATGGTTTTAAATTCAATTGACGTTTAGATTATTCACATTAAATGGTTTTAATTTCTAAAAATTCAAATTAAACTTTAACTTAATCAAGAAAATTCAAGTGGTTATTTTTATTTTTAAAGGCTTAAAAAGAACTAAAAAATTTGAGATGTTACATAGACACATTGTGGCAGCGACGATCCTCGTCTCGACGGCTTGTATGGCGAGCACGATGGCAGCGGGGCAAAGCAATGGCGCGATGGCCCAACCCGTCCCGACTACTATCCTTGAGAGCGGTGGCAGTGACTGAAGAATCTAGACCCGCCATTATGAGTTAATGGAGTATTTTTGTAATTAATGACAATTGTCATGTGGACTAACATTTTCCATGAGTTAGTGAAACAGGTTAAGTCCCATGATGATGAAGTCTTAGGATATCATCATGTGTTGATGAGCATCAAGACAAGATCATGAAGCGAAGAAGATCATTATGTGTTGATAATATTCGAGTCAAGATCCTAGACTTAGAGTGGACATGTTCGTCATCAAGTGACTACTTAAAGATGGATGCTCAAGGCAAAGGTATGACTAGCATAGGCTAAGGATGTGTTCCTAGTCTTTTACCGGTTTCTGTGTTTGGTGTGGAGATCGAATTGCTAGTGTAGGTTGTCATACTATTAAGAGAGGTCTTGACTAGCAGCTTGGGTGTGTCACGTGTTGATAGCTCTTAATGCTTGCTCTAAATCTCTTTAGCATGTTGCCGATATTTGCGAATGTATTTTGCAAACAGTTTAAGTCCATGTACCAAATTCCTTATGGCGTGATTCTAAAAACCCGCAAATGTGTTTTGCAACTTGTTGAGAATCATGCTTTCATACCTAGTTTGCATCACACATCAATTAGCAAATGTGTTTTGCAAAATTGAGTTGAAGCATTATACAAAATCAGTTTTTCCTATCTCTAGCGGTATGATCGGCCCTTCAAGGGTGTGACCGGGCTCAGTGCCAATCCATTTGTTCTGGCCTTGTGTTGGCCGGTCTGACCGGCCCCACGGCCAGTCACCCCGGTTTGATTTTTCTAGAGAGGGATGTTTTTCCCCTCAGCTTGACTCCTTTGTGGAACGGTTTGACCGACCTTGGTCCGGTCTGACTAGCCTCTGTGAGGGAGGTCAGTCCGGTTGAGTGTCCAACGACTAGTTTTTATAGCCGTTCGGGCTGGGACGGTCTAACCGGCCATTGGTTGACGGTCAGACCAGAAATCCCTATTTTTCTGCAGATTCTCCTGTAACGGCTAGTTTTCTTGTGTTGGTATATAAATACCTCTTGTAGTCAGTTGTGGGAGAGTGCTAGTGCCATTTTCGTTTCCCTTGAGCAAAGAGTAAGCCCTCTTCTCTCTTTTGTGCATATGTTGCACTTAGTAAGCTTAGAGAGCAAAATCCTAGTGCATGTGTTGCATTAGCTGTTGGATTTAGTATCCATTTAGCTTAGACACTTGATTCGTTAAAGTGAATGTCTCCGGCTTGTTACTCTTGGTGTTTGCCGATACCTAGACGGCTTGGAGGAGTTGCAATGGTGATTTTTGTAACATCTCAAGTTTTGGCTTGTGTTTCAAATGTAAGAAAATGTGTAGAAATTAAAAAAAATTCTTACATCTTGTGTTTCATGTATATTTTGAAAAATTCTTGTAAAAGATTATAGAAATACAAATCACAAGCCACTTTTGACCTAAATCTTGGCCATTTCAAAATTTTCCTAGTTAATCTTGTGATCATCCTCTGGAAATATTTTTCCTAAGTTCTAGGGTTAATGTGTGACCCCTCTGAAAAATTTCACAATTTTTAGAAATTGTTTGAATATTTTAAGAGGTCAATCAAACCAGTTTGACTCTGAGTCAAACCCTAACTCAGAACCTTGCAAAATTTCTGGAGGAAAATGCACTACATGAAAACCTCTAAAAATTTATACAAGGTCAACCCTAAAGTTAGCAAGCTCCTGTAAAAATTTCAGAATTTTTGGAGTTAGTTTGCTACCTCAAATAATTCCTCAAAGTCCTGTCTCAATTCTAAATCCTAAATTCAAATCACTGTTGGGCTCGAGTCAGACCCGAGCCCAATCACTTGACTCGATCGAGCCAAGTCACCTAGCCGCACTCGGGCTCGCTCAAAGTGGTGCTTGGCGTTCGGCCGTTGGATCTCTATTGGACGGTCCACATTCGCGGAAACATTCGGACCTCCCGAGAGCCACCTCAAATCTGAGCCGTTGGATCTCGATCCAACGCCCACGACCCCCTGCCGTTTTGGACCTCTGGTGATCTTGAGTAATCCCGGCCGTCCATCCCTGATCTAACGATCACGACCTCCCTCTGTTCTTCTTCTTCCTCTTGTCGTGCAAGCGTGCGCCATGGCAGGTGAGGTGCAGGCACTGGTCACTTCGTGAGGGCCCCTCAACGGCTCTAAGCCCCTCGTTTTCAACCTTGTCAGTGTTTAGGTCTGACCTTCACCTACTCCCCTCCTCCTTTTCGCTCTTGGCAGAAGCTTTTGATCTTGTCCGCCATTAAACCTCGTCCTCGCGCAACCGTTGACTCTCAAGCTATTTGAGGACCTCCGAGCTCCTCCCTTGGCTCCTCTTTAGCATCTCTCTGTTGCCCTAGCTCCTCTCTGTGTGTTTGTGCGCAAATCACCGAGAGCCCGGTTTTCCGCCATTTTCGATCGCTCGAGCTCCTCCTCGCCGACGGTGCTCTAGTGGTCCCCTGGCTGTTCTTTTCGTGTCGCCTAAACCACCTCATCATCTTGAGCTAGTCCCTTAACTTGATTTTAGGTTGTCTTCGCAGGAACAACCCAGATTTGAGTTTTGGACCTTGGTGGTCGAAATCCTTCCTTTCTTCCCCGATTCTGGTAAGGTGCTCTCCTTTTCGATTCCTTGCTCATGAACCTTTCTTGGGCCTTAGCGAAACTATTTTGACCACTCGATGGTATTCATTTTGTTCAGGGCCTCTTCTCAGCGTCATCTTCCTCGGTTCGCGCGGTCTCGCGCCAGACTCCTCAACCTCCTTCGGACCTCCTGCAGGCCTGTACCTTCGCGGTAGCCCATTAGTGCTCGAGCACCTGCTAGATTAGATCGCCGCGGAGCTTTTCGCCATTTTCGGTTTTAGCCGTATTTGCTCCTCCGCCCCTCTCCGGCTCGCCGGCGTTCTAGGCCAGCTCCGCCGTCGAGAGTACCCTTAAAGTGTTCGCAATAGTATTACGAATGTTTTGCCACTTTTGGTTCGCGCCGTCGCGACCGGAGTCGCCGGCGAGCAAAGCGCGAGGCTTTGTACTGTTGTCGTAACTTAGGCAAATCACTGGACTTCTTAGGTGTAATCTTAGCCATTAAAGATCTATGTGGGATAGCTCTTAACCGTAGGATTTCCCTTTGCGAAACCTTAGTTGCTATGACCTCCCCCAGCTTTGATCCTAACCGTTAAGGACCTCATTGGTTTTAATCTTGACCGTTAGGATCACCTCTGTGCTTCAGACCACCCCTGTAGTCGTTTTTGTAAAAACCACCCTCGGGACCACCCTTGGGGTCCTCTTTGCAAAAGACCACCCCTTGGTCTTTTGCAAAGAAAACCTCAAGACCTTCCTCCTCGGCAAATCTTAACCTTTAAGACCACCCCGGTAGATCTTGACCGTTGAAGACCTCCCCATGGAGATCTGAACCGTTCAAGACCTCCCCTCTGTTAGACCTTGATCATTAAGGACCTCCCCGTGGGAATCTTGACCGTCCAGAACCTCCTCTGGTAGATCTTGGCCGTCCAAGACCTCCCCTCGTGTAGATCTTATCGCTAGGACCTCCTCCGGATAGATCTTGACCGTCCAGGATCTCCCCTTGGAGATCTAAGCCGTTCATGACCTCCTCTTATAAGATCTTTGACTTTATGACCTCCTCGCAACTCTGGACCGTTAGATCTAGATCCCACGGTCCAGACCTCCTCAACGCTTTCGGAGTCCTAGCGTTCTGATCTTTTTTCGCTGTTCATTTCTAGATCTACGGCTCTGATGGCGGGAACGTTCGGGCCTCCGAACGGAACCCTCACTGCGAGCCGCCCATTTTTAGATCAGCGGCCCACGTTAGTTGGAACGTTCGGACTGCCGAGCACCTCCCTCGCGGTGGGCCGATGGATCTAATCCAATGGTGGGTTGTGTGTGGCACTGTGCGCGGTGCATTCGGCCCTCGTGTTTGGGCCATTTGATTCGCAATCTACGGCCCACGTTTGTCCACGTCTTTTCCATTTAGTTAGGTCTGATTAAATTTCAGTAAGCTTTTATTTGTCAACTGAAAATAGTTTTAAACTTCAAAAATTCATAACTAATTCATTTTAGCTCCATTTTAGGTGATAATTGAGTTAAATTTCTGTTTAACTAAACTTTAATTTAAAAATATGTTTTGACACTGTTCTGTACCAGAAAAGTTGTATATTGAATTAGCTTACTTTAGCATTAAATATTGTTCTAGAAACTCATTTAAAACTTGAAAATGTATAAGTAATTCTCTGTAGCTCCAAATTGAGCAAACTAAAATTTGTTAAATTTCTCTGATAATGTACTTTAAAATATAATAGGTTTTGTTCATGTCTATGCCTCTGAAAAATGTTATACCCTAGTTTCACAACTTAGAAAAATCATAAGTAATTCAATTTCACTCCAAATGAAGTAAATCCAATTTTGCTATTCTTAGAATGTGATGTTCTACCTGCCATAAAAATTTGAAGTACTAAAACTTTCTGAAAAATTGTGCCATGAACAGTAAACGAAATCAATCTAATTTGATTTTTCCAGCTGAAAGAAATTGTTTAGGCTATAACTTTTGCATGCTTAGTGCAAATTGAATGATTCTTATTGCTAAATTCATTTAAAATCATGACCTTGCTGCTAGGTAAATTTCATGAGATTTGGATGACTTTGATTTTTGAGTCTCTTTCGGTGTTCTTCATTCTTATTGGATTTTCGCGTTCTTACGTTAGGTTCCGAAGAATTTGTTAAGCCTAAGAGTGAACCTCTGCAGCAAGAGCACTACCAGCAAGGCAAGCAGATGTAGCATCATTTGATCATATTGCTCCTATTATTTTTAAAGCCTAATATGTTGTTTGCAAATTTTACGTATGCATTGCTATCTTGTGTTAAACTATTGTCGATTAGTTGACCCATTAGATGCATAATCTGTAAGTAAATGTTTATCCTCTACTACTGAGCCTAGGATTATCTTGCTGTGATTTTGGGTTCGTTGGATGAGCCCTTGTGACTTAGTAGTTTACGAGTCAATGTTGCTTAGTCATGCTTAGCTATCGGTAGAATTGAGCGGTTGTCGACTTAGTCGATAACCTTGATCACACAAAAACTTATTATGACTTTATTTTCAGCACCTTGTGCTACGCTTAATTGAGAAAACTAAAATTGAAAACAAAATAATTTAGACTTTGACACAATGGTAAGATGGTGTGCTTTTGGGTGTGATTGGTTGGTGCCCGAGTCAACAAGGACCGAATATCTTGTTACACTAAACCAAGCATTCTTGCGTGCTAACCATACTAGAGGGTATGAGACCTCTCTTGACTTAGTACTTTGGCGTGTCTTAGCTCCGAGTCGCAGGAGGTTGTGTAGGAGGAAAGATGTTTGGGAGCATTGTAGTTGTCCGAAAGCTTTACCCATGGTGGGTAGTTGACTTTTGGCTTTACAATGTAGCGTATGGATTTCTATCCATACGAGCGGCTCGTAGTTGATACACAATATTGAAAACGCCTCGTAGGACTTAGCCGTGTCGACATACCTTTGGAAGTGTGCTAATCTTGTGGCCAAAAGGCGGTCTGAAGTGTGGGTACATTAGTACACTCCTGCAGAGTTTAAAATTATTCGAATAGCCTCGTCCTAGGTTATGGACACGCTTGGGGAGGTCTTTCAAGAGTTAGACTATAATCTTTTTACTAAAACTTGATTGGGTGGTACGAATCGGAGATTCGTGTTATGTTGTTGTGGCTATTGGGTTAGTCACCTCTAGGTTGTTATTTAAGTTACTTATTGTTACCTCGTTGTTATTTCAATGATTAAAAACAGATTTAACAATTTGCCTTCAATCTATTACATTATTGCAAATGAAAATTGTTTTATGCGTCCAATTAACCATATAACCATCTCCTTTGTTTCAGCTTACATGTAGCTATGTATAGGTTTGTTACTCGTAAGTTTTGCGAGTATATTTTTGTACTCAACTGCATTGCTTTGTTGTTGCAGAGGAGGAAGTGGATCCCCAAGGGATCGACTTCTGTGAGTTTTGCTGCGGCGGGTGCGACTAGCTTGGCGGCCCGGTCAGTTGCCTTGTGGGTTATGGCTAACCGGTTGACTTTTGTTTATAGCCATCTTATGGCGCTTTTGCTTCCGCTGTTATTTGTCTCTTTGATATCTTTTGGCTGGTCGGCTCTTTTGTAATAACTCTATATATTGTATGTCTTTTGCTAGACTTGGTATTATATGATGTATGAAAATGATGCATGATTTTGTGATAATGTATGTCTGCTGCAATTCTGGAAATCACATATCCATCGAGGCTTAAAATATCTGATTGGTAATACTAGAACCATTTAGAGGTTAAGTATTACGAGTTAAATACCCCGGGTCCTCACAATTTTCCCAAAGAAGGTTGTGAGAAGATCCGAACAGTTGTGAGTGGCTTGGTGCTCACCATCTCCAGAGTGGAGAAAAAACAACCCCAAGTGGGTTTGAGGTGTAGGCTTAATTTGTGGAGCCGATCCAATTCATTTAGGCTTAACTTAACGTGGACTAGGGAAAACCAGCAAGTTTTCGATCACCATGGGAAAAGTTCAAGTGTTCTTGTGGTTTGCTTTCTTGAGCTTTACTTTCTTGCCATTTACATTTGTAGAATTAAATTGCTTGCTTGTCTACTTAGGATTGTAATTCTCGTCTTAGTCTTAACTTTTTTGTACACTTAGTCAAGACTAGTTGATTTAGGTTTTCAATTGTGTAAAACTGAATTGATTTAAAATTCCGCAATAAAAATCAGTTTTAGCCAAAAGAATTTGAAAACCACCTATTCACCCTCCTTTAGGCAGCCTCCTGGACCTTACAACGGCAATGCTGTTGACACGTCGAGTTGTCCTGACACGGTATGCCCTATGCATAGTCGATGACAGTAACGACATCCCCCGTCCTGACCCGATCGGCCGCATGCACGATTAGCGACGACAACGGCTAGTTCGAGTGCGACACTAACTTCCCCGACCCATCGTCTTCCCAATAGATGGTGGCGACAGTCCAGCACAGTGGTGCGGTGGCCCTCCCTCATCCCGACAACAAGACAACGACGGTGGTGCAACGGTGTGGTGTCCATGGCTTGTTCAGCCCGAGCGAACGGTGGTAGTGGACTAGCACACGGCGGAATGCGACGACGTGACAACACCTACCATTGGCAGGTTGGAACAATGCGAGCAATGGTGTGCAGCGACAACCTTGCCATTGGCGAGGTCGGTGCTAACGCCAACACGATCCCACTGTTGGCAGGGTCAATGCAGCGATGATGACGAGGCCGCCGTTGGTGGCCGCCAAATGTAGGTAGGGCAAGGCTACTCCACTGTAAGCGATGCGGCACGACGTGCAAGGTCCAAGAGGATCCACTATGAACCGAAGGCTACGTCTAGGGAGAGGAAAAACCTCTGCAGCCCCTACAGACAAAACATTTCTAAGGGTAGGATTGTAATCTCATGTACCTAGTTGGAAGACTATTTACACCTCCCCCATGTAATTAGAGGGGGCTTTTTTTAAGGCAATAAAGGCACACTATTTCCCTCTTGACACCGGTTCCCTCTCTTAAGGATCCCCTGGTTTCCCTCGTTGCATCCGCGGGGCACCTGGGGTCCCCTTTTCTCCATTGTCTGATTCTATTGCTACAACAAGACCCAAGGCAACCTAGTCAGTACTTTCACAGGCCTCGTGTATGCATTTTGAATCAAATTTGGCAGTGTTAATAACTTTTTTGAAAACAGGAATTTGGCAATATAGCTTGCTTAGGTGTTACTGCTTAAGAAATCATATAGCATCAGATCAGCAACAGTGGTCTATAAAAGTTGTTCTGCAGTTGTGCAAGGCATCAATGCACATAAGTGAACAGAACCAAACGTATTTTACCATTTCGTACAACTTGATTCTTAATTAACACTGGAGTTATGTAATAATTGTTATACCATTTGTTTACTCCATAGATTCCTCGTGACGAGAAATGCGTCACAGATTGGTATTCTAAGACACAGAGCTGCATACGATCTCGGGCAGGCATGCCATGATAGGGGGTAAAGTGGTAAACAAAGGAGCCAAATCTCACCTGGCCATGTTTACCACCAACAGAATTGGCACTGCATATTGTAAAGAACACACTTGGAAAAAAATAAAAGTATGAATGGAAGCTGTATATATATCTCTATATACCTGAAAGCATTATTCAAATACTGCCATTTGTGATAATGTGCCAATTATCCTATGAAGTGTAACACTGTGAATTTTGTTTGAACATGAAACCATGCCCTAAAAATAATAATTTGAGGCTCCAGAATTGTCTTTCTACCAAACAGCGAGGATCCATTAGTCTGCAGTTCTGCACCATCACCTTCAGTTCGTGAAAGTGGAAAATAGGATCTTACATAGGGCTTCATAGAAAAAAGAATATGTCGACCAAGAATCAGCCATGAGGTAGTGTGACCACTTTTGATTTGTCATTGAAGAAATGAAAAATAATGAACATGAGCTGAACTCTGATACAATACAACTATCAGTAAACCACTATTTTCACAGTACTAAAGAGTGAAGCAGTACAGTGCAAACCATAAAAACATCTCACGGTGAATAGGCAGTGAGACTTTGCAGGAAAAAAGGGTGAGTAACTTACAACGACTAAAACAAAGATGCTGATCCAATATTTAGTTGGCACACATCCAAAATGTTCAGGTTAAAAGTTTGGTGAATGTTGCAGGTGAAATGGGGTGTAATGAAAAGGCCTATAGCTTCGATGCGGTGTATGAACTGTTACACGCCAGGAGGGGTAGCGTCAAAAGTCAAAACTATAGGTACAGAGGTACTATGTTCCAGGATAGCATAGAGCATTTGTAATGCTGTGCACTGCCACTATTTAAAGAATGCGGTGCTATTTAATGACGTCCAGCCATGAGATCACTGATATACTCATGCAGTACCTAGCATGTGTCAAATCATTGGTTTTTTTGCATGAATTCGTATTCAGTCATCAGCTAGCAGCAAACAAAATAAAGAATGGCAATCACATTTTTGTAAGGAATCAATCTAGTATTCAATCAGTTTAAGGCTTTAAGCTAACAATCTAAATCAATCTAGTATTCATTCAGTTTAAGGCTTTAAGCTAACAATCTAACAGAAAAGCCGTGAATATGAAGGTTCAACTGTACTTATATCAATCTAGTATTCAATCAGTTTAAGGCTTTAAGCTAACAATCTAACAGACAAGTCGTGAATATGAAGGTTCAACTCTACTTATTTCAAAGCCTGAACATGTAAATCCAAACGCCTACGTTTGAGTGGATTAACACCAATCTAGGCAAAGATACTATAAAGTGCAGTACAAAAATTGCATTGCTAGGGCTTCAAGCACCACATGGCAAAAAAACAAAAGCTAACTGTATTGCGCTCCGTATATAAAGATGAAAAATAAGGATGTATGACTGCAACAATTCGCAAGGAGCTGTGACATTGAGCATACAAGGATGCAGCAATGACTTTGATAGCATTTCTCAAATTGAACTAAATTCACAGAGGCAATGAAAAACAATCCTCACTCCAAACTGCAGTCCCAGAAAAAGCAATAAAAACAGAGCCAGCCCAAGGTATGCATACTATGCATATTTCTATATCGAACAACAGCATAGAAGGGCAAATCTGTGAGATCTATTAATAGGTCAAGCTTGTGCAGCTTCAAGTTTCTTTAGTATAGGCCAACTAAGTTTGTGCAGTAGAAAAATGTGAGTTCCAGCATTAGTACCAAATAGATACAATAATACAATATAGAAAGGAAAAACCATCACAAAGCCAAAAAGAAATCGTCTGCATACCAATAATGCAAAGGGTGGCAGCAGCACAGGTTCCAGAAACTACACACCAATGATCCATGACACATTGCTACATATATAACCTGAGATATCTACATCGAATTAGCCAAATCCTACATGGTAAACAAACATAGAATATGATCACCTTTGAAATAAATGCTAGCACTTACAGCTAAAGTTTGCAATGTAATACAAGGTCCATGTGTAGGTTAGAAACTGTCGTATCAAAAAAAAAATTGAAAACTCTACAAAGGAGCAAGAAACTCCCATACATTGTGTAAAGAAATTAGGTAACGCACGAACACCCATAGCGGATGATGTTTACACTGCACTAAAATCCTATCAAATGCACAATAGCTCATATACCACCAACCCTAGCACAAGAAACGTATAAATCTTTCTGCTCATCTTTATCCCAGCAATATAGAATCGCGGAAGAGTAGAGGAAAGTAGACACTAACAAGGAGAAAAACGGAGGCTAAACAACATATACCTGTTGTACTCTATCACTGGGCACTGCCAGTTCCTTGTTGTATTTCTTCCGTATGGATGGAACAATTCTATTATGTTCCACACCATCATTTTCATCAAGGCTTCCTGACTGTTTATTCTGAGCAGATATAATTCCACCACTGAATTTCTCTGCCAATGCTTCCACAAATCAAAGTGTCCTCTGTAGTGCCTGCATTGGACGAATCACAAAATGTTTGGTACAGTAGTTCTACATGGCAAATCAATCAGCTTACATACTCAACTCACTCGTCCAGACATCAGGCAAATACCTCTAACGCTCTAAGTCTGCAACCTTTACCTTCAATTCCACCTGCACTAAGGAGTCATATTTCACCTCAACGAAAAAGACTCTTGCTGATCTCTCCTCTATGGAAATGTAAGTTTTTTGTGGATTTCCAGCCATCCACAACAGAAATTTGAGCTGGATTGGACCCTAACCAAATTGAACCATTTGAAAAGATAAACATCCACACCTGCGCCAGTGCGCCTGATTCATCTAGAGCGACGCCGAGCATGCCATGTGCAGTCAGCTGAGAATGGCAGCATGGGGAGGCCAGGCCGGGGAAGATCAAAAGAGGCGCAGGCGGCACGGGGATCCGGGTAGGAGGTGGAGGCGAAGCAGGGCGCGAGAAGGGCAAAGAAAGGAACTGGAGGCGGCGGCGGTGTTTCGGGTCTCTGGGGAGGCGGCGACGACGGCGAGTGGGTGGAGGCGAGGGGAGAGAGGATGGGAAGGCGTCGACGTCGGCGTCGAGTCGGGTGGCGGAATCTGGAGGGTTATTTTTTTAATGGACTGTCTATTAATAAAATGTTTAAAATTTTTTTAAGTTTAAGTTATTTGTTATGATTATTGGATCAATATCCAATCATATGATATCTATTGGATCAATATCTAATCATATGAGAATCATAGACACATCAATCTCTATATAAATTTAATGGTCACAACAAGTGATTTAAACTTAAGAAAATTTCAGATAACTTAAAACTAGCAAAACCATTTTTTTAATTCATCTAGAGCAGCACCTCCACCCACTAGATCCGGCCATCCGGCATCAAATCTGCGAAAGACAAAGAAATTAGGTGCGCGACCAACCCCTCATTTAGAGGTGGTCAGATAGGCAGCGCTGCCCGGATCTGTCCGAAATACAAAACTATTAGCTTAGCTCGAATTTAGCATGATCTACATTGTTGTTGGACTGACACGATCCAATCAAGCGTGTTGTGTTTGGGTTGATATCTTGACCTAGTGGGCCAGCATAGTATCATGTCGTACGCGGCCCGCCCAGACACAACACGACAGTGAGAGGCGACCAAAGCGGGGCATGGCGCCACGTCGACCAAGCTAATCGTACCCGTCACTATAGCTGGGCCAACCTGTGCGCTCGGCGTGTCGTGCTTGGGCCGGCTAGCTAGGTCGTGCTGGCCCGTGCCTAATCAGGCCGGAGCTCAACTGGGTCCGTGCCGGGCCGTGCCGCATCTTGCCAAAGACAAAAAAAAAAGGTGTGTACAATATAAGGTTTCTTTTTAGTAAAGACATGCACAAACTGAGATTACAAATTAGGCCTTTAAGAGTGTAAAAAAGGACTATCTATGTAAAGTATGCTGTGTAGTCCAAATGAACAGGCGGCCAAGCAATTGTATTAGGAAGGGAAATATCAAAAACACTAAACCAGACTTAACACTCTATGTTTTCATCAGTTTAAAACTCTAATCCAACTTGATTTTTTGTACTAACTAGCAAACATAATGAAGCAACTAGCTGAGCTAGCAATTCAAACTAGGTTACAATAAGAACGCAAATAAATTTTGATTACAATAAAAGTTTAGCAGAGAAGAGAATTATCAAATAAACATGGCTAACATCAATCATCTATCTTCAAATAAAGAATATAATTAAAAAAAAAGACAATATCCAAGTTGAGCACGGGCGTAGGTACACCCTTAAAGGCCTTGTTGTTTGCTTTTGTTTGTAACTTCTGGTATGCGCGAATGATTACGATTTGCTACTAGGGTCATTTGCTGTATGGATTGGCTTGCTTAGGAAGACTATAACTGCAGTCTCGCATGGATCTCTTGTTTGGATAAGAAGGGATTAGAACCAATCTTTTCGAATTGGAAAGGATTTTAGTTCAAATTCTCAGTCAATCCGAAATGATGATCATAACGTATCCAAACAAGTCTTAATGTTGTAACATCCTGATTTCTCGTTACTCACTAAAAACAAATTTAAAATATTGTATGAATTTTCCTTGAATCTTTTGGCACTTTTCTTGATTTTCTGGAATTTTTTTAGGTTTAGTTGAATTTTACGAAGTTTAAGAATAGCTAAATTTATTATTCAACCATTAATTTTGAATTTAAAATAGGTTTTTTGAGTTCTAATTATCCTGATATACTTTTCTGAATATTTTCTTTGATTTTTGAGTTAATTTGGTATTTTCCCTATTTTATTTGGACTTCCAAAGCAATTGTAAAATGAAAAATCAATTAAATTTTTAGAAATTCCTCGCGTGCTCCTCTCCGAATTGTTTTATTATTTAATTCTTTTTATTAATATTTTAAAGTTAATCTCTCTCGAACTTTATTTCCAAATCTGACACCTTTGGTCACGCTACCACCCCTAGCGTGGCCAAAGCGTATTGTCACGCCACCATAAGCGGCGTGACAAAACATGCCACGCAAGCCCTCGGCCGCGCGCCGTGCCAGCGTGGAGGGCTTTGCGTGGCATCTGTCACGTCGCTTTTGGTGGCGTGACAATGTCGAATTGTCACGCCATATCCCATGGCGTGACAGTGGGCGACTTAAAGTTATCGGCATAGCCCATTTTCATCCCATTCCCATCTACCTCCCGCCGCCTACGCCCCTCCCCGCCGCCGGGTCCTCCCGCCGCCGGCCGACCTCGGCCTCGCCATCCTCCCGACGCGCCTCTCCTCCGCCCCTCGCGCCCCGAGCCGGCCTCTCCTCCGCCGTCGCCGCGCGCCCCGACGCCGGCTGCCTCGCCCCGCCACGGCGCCCTCCTCCGCGGCAAACCCTCGGCGTGGTGGCGCATCCTCCCGACGCCACCGGCCTCCCCGCGCGCGTGCGCGGCCCCAACGCCTTCTCGCCGCCGCGCCACCCGACCCGACGCCCTCCGCGCCTGCGTCCCACCCTGACTCTGGTTTCCTCCTCCGCGCCTCCTCACGAGTTCCTGCCGCTCGTAAGGTATGAATACTCATGTGGTGAATGCGCTCATGTATTGAATACTTGTATGGTGAATACCCCGACGTCATTGATGTCTCAGATGCATATTCATGTATTGAATACTTGTGTTGATCCTCCTTGCTCTGTGATGGTTAATTTATGAGGTGTTGTTTGGAGTGGGCAAAAATGCAGTGGATGGTAGAGTAGGTTATCGTGGGTTGGTAATGATAATGCTATTGATAGTGTTCTTCTCGGTGAAATGCTTAGTTCATATTGGTTAATTCCCTATTGGACAAAATGGCAGTGGGGCATGAGGATGGTGGTTTACCTCTGTTGGTATGGTTGTTTGCTCGAAATGGTAGAGCTAGGTGCTGTAGTGGTTCACGGATGTTGTGGTCGTTCGCTGGTGTCGTTCGTGCTCCTTTTGTCTTCCCCTAGTCTATTTGTTTTTTGTGGTTTGTTTGAGATGAAATGGTAGGTTGTGGCTTTGTGAAAGTGTCTTGTGAGGGGAAAGCTTATGGGGGAGAGGTTTATGGGCGAGGTTAGAAACAATTGAGTTATGTATCATTAAAATAACCCATTAGTGTTATGAAACTAGTCAAGTGTAATTAACGAAATTATATATAGGCTGAAGGCAAAAAAATATGACATATCTCTTTTGTACATCTTAATTTTCTCGAACGAGTGGTTCATGGCACTCCGAGCGGTACTGTACTGACTTTGCAATATTTTGTTGGATGTACATGGATAAAGTTATACGTGTATTTACCGGTGGACCGATTAGCCAAACGGATAGTGATGTTGACTTTAGTGGCATGCAAGTTACCGTTCTTTTATTTCGCGAATCACCGGACTTTCGAACTCTTCTGAGTAGGATTAAGTCGACATTTGGATGGGATGAGCCTGGGGTCATTGTCGGACTGCAGGGGCGATATGATGCTGGTGTGGGTTGTAAGGTGCACGCCTGTTTGGTGCCAATCTTGTCCAACGATGATTGGGACACATACAAGGATCTTGTGCTCGCATCCCAGGTCCGCTCGTTAGAAGTGGCGGTGGAGAGAACAATCAACGTTGTTGATGATTTGCCAGACAATTTGGATGTGGTGAATGGCAACACGGAGGAACTAGACCTTGATGTCCATAATTCGGGAGGCCCCCCAATGGAGGAGCAACCTTTGGCTGAATTCATTAGCGTCAGTCCTACCAACCTTGGCCACGCTTTATCGGTGGATCTGCATGTTTCTTTCCTGCAACATGTTATTGACCCTGTGACTGATTTTAATAGCGCTGTAATGAACAACGAACTTGAGGAGGGGTTGTTTCGCGATGGAACAACCCGTGAAGTGGATTCCGACGAAGGATGGAGCTCGACCGAAAATGAGGCTGCCGCACCGCTTTTCTCCTCTAAGGAAGGGCGGGTTCTTCGCAGTGTTATGGGTGAGGTCCCATTGGTGCATGCATTCGATGATGTCAGTATGGCTGATAAGGTGGTTTGTGCTAATGGGTTGAAGAGCAGGAATGACATTGCGAACCCAGAGACTGACATAATACGGAAGAACATGTTGTTTCCAACCTTGGAGGACATGAAGGTTTGGCTACAAGAATACTCAGTGCGGCACCATCGTCCGTTCGTAGTGACACACTCCGATGTGAACAAGAGGTACACCGTGAGGTGCGAAAGGGGGTGCGGATGGAAGGTATGGGGCCGCAAAACTAGGGACAAGCAATGGAAAATTGCGAACGTGAAGCAGCCTCACTCTTGTGGGACCGCTCGAGTGTCGGGGGAGCACCTTCAGGCGACCGCTAATTTTATTGCAAGACGCATTATCAGAGTTGTAGGTGTCGATCCTGATGTGACCATCGCCACCCTCATTGAGGTTATATTTGGGTTCATTAAGTACCGCATGAAGTATGGGAAAGCATGGAGGGCCAAGCAGAGAGCGATACAGTTACTGTGGGGTGATTGGAAGGAGGCTTACGGGTTCCTTCCTCGAATCCTAACCACTATGCAGGCCAAAAATCCGGGCATGGAGTTTTATCCTTGGCACGACAACCGAATGGATCGCGATGGAGCGGTTATGAAACATGTCCTTGTGAGGGTGTACTGGTCCTTCGGAAGAAACGTCGTCCGCCATCGAAAGGGTTGTCCAAGACATGCACAACAACGCCCTCCCTGTATCCGCATTTCGGCCATACCGGTTGAGCACGCTTGTTCGGCATCAACCGGTAGTTAGGCCCGAAGTCCTCCCTCCTTTCGAGGGGAAGGTCTTGCTTCGGCGACCCCGGTTGGAATGGTCCCATTGCTTCATCTGCCATGGTATGTAACTGTACGATGGAGAAGGTTTTTCTTCCTACGGTTTGGAGGGTCCAATGGTCCTACTTTCGGAGCGTGGGGTGTGCATTTTATAGCCCACAACCCAGCTTTGCACAATGACAAGATCAGACAGGGCAGCTTTGCATAGTGACAGGACCAAACGGGGCAGCTTTGCGCAGTGACAAAACCAAAGGAGACAGCCTTGCATAGTGACATGACCACACCGGCCAGCTTTGTGCAGTAACAGGACTAAACGGGGCAACTTTGCGCAGTGACAAGACCAAAGAAGACAGCCTTACGTAGTGACATGACCACACGGGCCAGCTTTGCGTAGTGATAAGACCACATGGGGCAGCTTTGCGCAGTGATAAGACCAAAGGAGACAGCTTTGCGCAGTGACAAGACCACACGGGCAGCTTTGCGCAGTGATAAGACCAAAGGAGACAGCCTTGCGTAGTGATAAGACCAAAGGAGACAGCCTTGCGCAGTGATAAGACCAAAGGAGACAGCTGTGAGGACACCGATTTATTTGGCTTGTAATGCTTAGCCATCCATTAACCCTAGCATCACAAATCAAATAAACCAAGCCTCGAGATACGTATACTTCCTAGAAATACAGTATACACCCCCCGTTACAAAATCATGCATCAAATCCATACATCACAATATAACAAATCTAGCAAAGGACATACATAATATAAAGTTATTACAAAAGCTGTGCTAACTGGCCAAATGACATAAGAGTGACAAGAGACAGCGGAAGAAAAAGTGTCATAAGATGGTTATAAACAAAAGCCAATTAGTGTGCCTTAACCCACAAGGTAACCAACCGGACCGCCAAGCTAGTCGTCCCAAAAGCCACACATCTCACAAAAGTAACGCCCTTGGGGCTCACCTTCTTCCTCTGCACACAACAAGCAATGCAGATGAGTATAATAATATACTCGCAAGACTTACGAGTAACAAGCCTATACATAGCTACATGAAAGCTGAATTCAAAGAAAATGGTTATATGGTTAATTAGACGCATAAAACAATTTTCATTTGTAATAATGTAATAGATCGAAGGCAATTTGTAAAATCTATTTGTAAGCATTGAAATAACAGTGAGTAACGATAAATAACAAGTAATCACCTATAGGTGACTAACCCAATAGCCACCACAATATAGCACGAATCCCCGATTCGTACCACCCATCAAGTTTTAATTTAAAAGGTTGTAGTCTAGTTCTCACGGGGCGTATCAAGCATGTCCATAACCTAGGATGAGGCTATTCGAATAGTTTAAACCCTGCAGGGGTGTACCAATGTACCCACACTTCAGACCGCCTTTTTGCCAAGCTATTAAGCACACTTCCGAAGGTATGCCGGCAGAGCTAAGTCTTACGAGACGTTTCCAATGTTGTGTATCGACTACGAGCCGCTCGTATGGACCGCAGCCCATACGCTTACATTGTAAAGCCGAAAAGACAACTAGCCCTCGGGGTAAAGCTTTTCGGACAACTACAATGCTCCCACACATAAACCATCTCATTTTACCACAACGCAACACACACACGCCCTCCTACGACTCGTAGCCAACACATGTCAAAGTACTAAGTCAAGAGAGGTCTCATACCCTCTAGTGTGGTTAGCACGCAAATTGCTCAGTACGGTATCGCAGGTAACTCGGTCCTTAAATGACTTGGTAACCGCCCATTTCTACCGGTAGCTAAGCATGGCTAAGCAACATACCCGAAAACTACTAAATGACAAGGGCTCATCCAACGAACCCAAAATCACAGCAAGTATTCCTAAGCTCATTAGTAGAGGATAAACATTTACCTACAGATTATGCATCTAATAGGTCAACTAATCGATAATAGTTTAAAACAAGATAACAATGCATACGTAGAATTTGCAAACAACATATTAGAATTTGAAAATAATAGGAACAACATGATCAAATGAATGCTACATCTGCTTGCCTTGCTGGAGGGCTGGGTCTGACTGCTGTGGCTTGGATTCGAGATCAGCAATCTCTTCGGAACCTAACGCGAAAAGGCGATAAAACCAATAAGAACAAAGGACACCAAACAAAACTCAACAGCAAAACTCATCCAAATCTTATGAAATTTATACGGCACCAAGGTTATGATTTTAAATGAATTTAGAAACAAGAATCAGGTCATTTGGACTAAGTATGAAAAAGTTATAGCTAAAACAAATTCTTTGAGCCTGGAAAAATCTAATTTAAATTAATTAAGGATACTATTCATGGCATAAATTTCTAGAATGATCTGGAACCTAAAATTTTTACAGCAGGTAGATATTGATATCCTAAGAACAACAAAGTTGGGTTTACTTAATTCGGAGTTAAAATGAATTAGTTATGATTTTTCTAAGTTGTAAATCTAGCACATGTTACTTTTCAGAAATGAAATCATGATCAAAACCTATTTCATATTAAAATATGCTGCCAGAGGAATTTAACAAGATTGAGTTTGCACATTTTGGAGTTAAACAGAAAAATATATGCATTTTACAAGTTTCAAAGCATTTTCTAGAATATTCTAAAATGGCTGAAATTAAGTTAATAATGTTTACAAAGTTTTCTGTTACAGAAACATGCATAAATACATTTTTAGATTAGACTTTGGTGAAATATGAATTTAATACAGTTGGAATCACATAAAAAGGAATTAAAATGAATTGGTTATGAGTTTTTAAAGTTTTAATACCATTTCCAGTTGGCAAATAAAGGCTTACCGAAAAAAACAATACTTATCAGAATAAAACGACGTGGACGAACGTGGGCCCTTGATTCGGGATCCAACGGCCCACGTGAAAAGCATCTAGGCCCCTAAAAATATGTTTTGGTAATTTATGATAATATGTGAAAATGAGACTTATTGGTTTGTTGAGTTTTACAAGGACTAGTCCCATTGGAAAATATGATCTTGAAGATGCATGCTAAAAGTTCTATGAAGATCAAGTACAGCTCAAGGATAAGGTACAAGTGGTTTCAAATTATTTTTTTTCTTTTACTGGTCTTAGGAGAAATAGATGGAAGACCGGATTATAGGTTAAATGTCGTTACTATTAAGAGGATCATGTCCTGTAGCTTGAAGGCATGTCTTGTGCTTTATGGATCAATTTAGGATCATGCATGCATAAGGATTCTCTCTAAATCAAATTGTGCATTGTCGGGACAATCGGTAGTCTGCGGCGTTATGCAGGCGGTACTACCGCACTCGGTTATTCCGGCCGTTAGTTGGCGGTATGTTTTTCTGAGAGTCTCTTTTAGGTTTCGGTGCAAAACCTAAGCGGTAGTACCGCCAGTGTTCATGCGGTATGACCGATATACTGTAGTACCGCAGGTGTTAAGTGGAACTACCGCATGCCGCTTATTCGAATGAGAAGCGGTATGTTTTTTCCGAGTGCACCCTTTCTTTATCTCCTTGAAACGGTAGTCGCACTCACCTTGCGGTATGACCGCTCTGCGTAATCTGCTCGTCGATTAGCGTAGTACCGCTCAGCGCATAAAACGCTATGTCGGTCATTTAATCGTCTGTTATAGCCGTTCTTTGTAGTGGTTGGAGAAGTGCGGTAGTACCACCCTTGCATGGCGGTAGTACCGCATATGGTTGGCAAGCAGTTTTCTTCTCCAACGGCTCTAATTGTTATTAGGGGTATAAATACTTCCCACCGCTCAAGGACAGGTGCTAGACCACATTTAACATCTTTAGAGCCTTGTGCATTCATTCAACTCCTCAAACTCATTTTGTTCACTCTTTGGGAGGTTGTTGAGCTCATTCAAAGTGCATTCATCATTCTAGTTGATCCTATTGCACTTGAGTGTCGTCAGCGAAGGTCTTGGTTTGTTACTCTTGGAGTTTTGCCGAACTCCTAGACGCGGCTTAGCGGTGATTGCACGTGATCTCTTCAAGAAGATTGTGAAGAGGCCCGGTGCCCATATTGTGAGTGGTTTGGTGTTCACCATCTCGGAGTGGAGGAAGAACAACCAATAGTGATCGAGGAAAGGCTTAATTGGTGGAGCCGGCTTGATTGGTTCAAGCTCCCTCAACGTGGACTAGTGAAGACCGGCAAGTCTTCGATACCACGAGAAAACATCGTTGTCTCTTTGTGGTTATTCCTAGTCTTTACTCTTCCGCATTTATATTTCTAGCTTGATCTTTGTGCTTGTATTGCTTAGCTAGGAGTATAACTTGTTTAGATTAAATTGTTA
Organism: Ampelocalamus luodianensis; assembly: GCA_036346255.1. NCBI lineage: Eukaryota > Viridiplantae > Streptophyta > Magnoliopsida > Poales > Poaceae > Ampelocalamus > Ampelocalamus luodianensis. The sequence continues at coordinate 8,768,978 of CM070627.1, read as the reverse complement.
ATTAGCTTAACTCACACATTTGTGAAAAAGTTTAAAAACCTCCTATTCACCCCCCTCTAGTCGGTTATCCTTGATCCTACACCACGCACTCCGCACACAACGCACGCACGCACGGAGGCCCTCCGGACCCACCGTTGGATCTAGATCCAACGGTAAAAAATGAGTGGTGCGTTCGGTGACCCGAACGACCCAATCAATCCTGACCGCAGATCTAGAGATGGAGGGCTCAGAGCGCGGCAACCTTCGAACGACCCGAACGGCACATCAATCTTGATCGTTGATCGAGAGATGGATGGCCTCTAGAGATGTGGAGTGTTCGGAGGCCCGCAAGTCCCCGAAGATCTGGGTCGTTGATCTCGAGATCGACGGTCCACGATGCACGCATATAACACATGTGGGTTAAATCGCGCGGAGGGGTTTTAAATACCTGGGCCCACCTGCCAGTGGCACAGTTGGCCAACTTAGGACACATTAATTACTAACCAATGATTAGTGATGATTAATAATGATTAGCATTTAATGATGTCCGAGGCGATGACGCACAGTGCGGAAGGAAGGTTTAAGTGGCTAGGCCCACTTGGCAGCGACACAAAGAGCCGTTTTAAGACAGCGATTAAATGCTAAGAGATGATTAGCATTTAATAGGTGAAGCTTTGTCCTAATGACAACCATGATAGTCGTTTCCAACCGACAACAGCCTGAGCGTAAACAACGGCTTATCGCCGGTGGCTCCGGCCACGGCGGCGCAACCTCAAGACCAAAATGGGTTCACAATAACCTTGCGGACCCGATGGTGATGACCTCGCCGGCGGCGACGGCCTAAAACGTCGGCGAGCTGGAGGTCAAAGATGGTGACCACAATGGTCGAATGCGAAAATGGCTAAAAAGCTCTGCATTGTCCAAAGGAGCGGGTGCCACAGCATCTAAGGACTAACAAGAAGCTACCTTAGCCAAGAAGAGCTTCAAAGGTGGCCGGAGAAGCTTTGACCACGGGGAAGTTCGCCGGAGTTGAAGAAGATGAAGTGAAAAAGATGCCCTGAGCAAAATGAGTGATACCAAATTATCACAATAGCTTTGTTATAGCTCATAGAAGCCCCAAGAGCAATTAATTGAGAAGACAAGCTCTTACCGGAGCTAGAGAAGAAAGGAGGTGATTTCGGCCGAATTTGAACAAATCCCAAATTTGACAATTCCTGAGAAAGTCAAACCAAATTAAGTTAGGGGAAGTGCATAGGAGGTTAAGGAGCTCGAAAGGGTGCAAAGAGATTTGAAGAAGAACCACTGGAGCACCACGAGCCACAATCCCTGCCATGGCTCGCACGCGCGTACGGGAGCCAGAGGAAGAAGAAGAACAGAAAAAGAAAATGGTGACCGACAGATTTGAGATGGACGGCCAGGATTAAAAGTGACAATTGGGTGACCCGATCGGCTCAAACAGACTGGATGGCTGAATCTTGATCCAACGATCCCAATTAGTTGGTGCGTCCGCGTGTTCCGAACGTTCTCACGAACGGGATCGTGCGATCGCGATCCAACGGCTCGCAACGCACGCGCCAACAGAGCGAGCCCGGGTGCGTTTAGTTGGTTTGACCCAACCCTGTGGCTTGAGCCCGAGTCCGAGTCTAACCCAACCAGTTTTGACTTAGGATTTTGAATAAGAGCTGAGAACTTTGAAGGATGTTTAGAAGTAGCAAACTAACTCCAAAAATTCTGAAATTTTTACAGGAGCTTGTTAACTTAGATATTAACCTTGTATAAAATTTTCAGAGGTTTTCATGGAGTGAAATTTTCTCCAAAAATTCTGCAAGTTTCTCGAGTTAGGGTTTGACCAACAGTCAAACAGGTTTGACTGCCTTCTAAAAATATTCAAACAATTTCTAAAAAATGTGAAATTTTTCAGAGGGGTCACATACCATCCCTAGAATTTAGAAAAAATATTTCCAAAGGATGATCACAAGATTTGACAAGAATGTTTTTGAAAGCCAAGAGTTGGATCAAATGACTTGTGACTTTGCATTTCCATAATTCTTGTACAAGAATTGTTTAGAACATACAAGAAATACAAGATGTAAGAAAAGTTTTAATTTCTACTCATTTTCTTACATTTGCAACACAAGTCCAAACTTGGGATGTTACAAATCTCCCCCCCCCTTACAAAAATCTCGTCCCGAGATTACGTTTACTCGGAGAAGAAAGATGGGTAGTCCGCACGAAGACGATCTTCCCGCTCCCAAGTTGCCTCATCCTCGAAATGATTCGACTACTAAATCTTAAGGAATTTGATGACACGGTTCCTTGTTCTTCGTTCAGATTCTTCAAGAATACGAACAGGATGCTCGCGGTAGGTCAAATCTTCCTGCACATCGATATTTTCCAACGGAGTTTCCTCGGTCGGAACACGGAGGCGCTTCCTCAAATGGGACACATGGAACACATCATGCACCCCCTCGAGTGTAGCTGACAACTCCAATCTGTATGCAACCGCCCCCACTCTCTCGATGATGCGATAAGGCCCAACATACCGAGGAGCCAACTTGCCTTTGATACCAAAACGCTGATGGCCCTTCAAAGGTGAGACTTTGAGGTAAACAAAGTCATTGGGCTGAAAGCTCAATTCACGGCGACGGCGATCCGCATAGCTCTTTTGCCTGGACTAGGCCACACGCAGATGCTCGCGAATCAACTGGATCTGGCTTTCGGCCTCATTGATTGAGTCTGGGCCGAAAAACTGCCTCTCACCGGTTTCTGACCAGTTCAGTGGGGTCCTGCACCTCCTCCCATACATAGCCTCAAACGGTGCCATGCCGAGACTAGCCTGAAAGCTATTGTTGTAGGAAAACTCGGCAAGCGGTAGACACTTCTCCCAATTCTTTCCATAGGAAAGAACTCAAGCACGAAGCATATCTTCCAACACTTGGTTGACTCGCTCTGTCTGACCATCAGTTTGGGGATGATAAGCTGAGCTGAACGTAAGACGGGTCCCCATGGCCTCTTGCAAACTGTGCCAAAACCGAGAGGTGAAAAGAGAACCACGATCTGACACAATCGTTCGTGGCACACCATGCAAGCTCACAATGCGGGATATGTAGAGTCCGCCAACTGATTCACACCAATCATAGCTCGCACTGAAAGAAAATGGGCCACCTTGGTCAACCGATCAATGATAACCCATAGGGCATCCTTCCCTGAAGAAGTGCGGGGCAGACCGGTGATGAAATCCATGCCGATGGAATCCCACTTCCACTCAGGTACTGGCAAAGGCTGAAGGTGGCCTGCTGGACGCTGATGCTCGGCCTTTACCCGATAGCACACGTCACACTCGGCAACAAACTTGGCAATCTCGCACTTCATTCGGGTCCATCAGAATCTCTAACGAAGGTCCTAATACATCTTGGTGGCCTCGGGATGGATGGACAAAGGGGAGTCATGGGCTTCGCGGAGAATCAAATCCCGCAATTCCATAACCTTAGGAACCACAAGACGCTGTCCGAACCACACAACGCCATGCTCATCTTCTATGAAGCACTTGGCTGCCCCATTCTTGATATTCTGCGTGATTTGACTCATACCATCATCTAATTACTGTGCCACCTTGATTTGGTCCACCAAGGTTGGTTCACAACCAAAGTAGCAAAAGAACCATGCTCAACCAAACCCAAATTGAGCCGCTGAAATTCTTCAAGAAGGGCAGGCTATTGCTCTTGGAGCATCAAAGTATTGCAATACACCTTCCGACTAAGTGCATCCGCAACAATATTGGCCTTGCCCGGATGATACTGAATGGCCATGTCATAATCTTTGATCAGTTCCAACCATCTTCTTTGCCTGAGGTTCAGATCTGGCTGGGTGAACAAATACTTCAAGCTCTTGTGATCAGAATACACCTCACTGCGGTTACCGATCAGGTAGTGCCGCCAAATCTTGAGTGCGTGAACCACAGCAGCCAACTCCAGATCATGGGTAGGGTAGTTGAGTTCATGAGGCCTCAACTACCTTGATGCATAGGCTACTACTTTGCCTTCCTGCATAAGAACACAAGCAAGTCCCTAGCGAGATGCATCACAAAAGATATCAAAGCTCTTATGGACATCAAAAAGAACAAGCACTGGGGCTGAAGTCAACCGCTTCTTGAGTTCTTGAAAACTCTCATCACAAGCAGATGACCACACAAATTTCTTGTCCTTCTTGAGCAACTCAATCATTGGCTTTGCGATCTTGGAGAAGTTCTCGATAAAGCGGCGGTAGTAACCTACAAACCAAGAAAACTCTGCACATCGGTGACTGACTTAGGCTGTCCCCAAGATAGCACATCACTGACCTTGCTAGGATCCACAGCCACACCTCCTGCTGAAAGGACATGGCCTAAGAATGCCACTTCCTTCAACCAGAACTCGCACTTGCTGAACTTCGCATACAGCTGGTGCTCACGCAGCTTTCCTAATACAATCTTCAGATGCTCAGCATGCTCTTCTTCACTCTTGGAGTAGATAAGAATGTCATCAATAAATACTACCACAAACTTATCCAAATACTACATGAATACTGAGTTCATAAGGTTCATGAATAAGGCAGGAGCATTGGTTAAGCCAAAAGACATGACGGTGTACTTGTAAAGCCCATAACGAGTAGTGAAAGCCGTCTTTGGAATATCCTCAGCCCTGATCCTGACTTGATGATACCCCAATCTCAAGTCAATCTTGGAGAAGACCCGAGCTCCAGTCAACTGGTCAAAGAGATCATCAATGTGAGGCAAAGGATACTTGTTCTTTACCGTCACTTCATTAAGCGGAACGATAATCAACACACATACGCAAAGTCTTGTCCTTCTTTTTCACAAAGATCACTGGACAACCCCAAGGAGATGAGCTGGGACGAATAAAACCCTTTGCTTGAAGCTTGCGTAGTTGCTTCTTCAACTCCTCCAACTCATTAGGAGGTATCCGATACGGCGCCTTTGAAATTGGAGCGGTACCGGGCAGCAACTCAATGACGAACTCCAGGTCTCGAACTGGAGGCATCCTAGGCAAATCCTCGGGAAATACATCCCCAAAGTCACCCACTGTGGGAACATCCTGAATCTCCAACGCTGGCTTCGCTTAAAGTGCACAAAGATGTGGCCCTTGCAGTTGCGGCGAAAATCCAACCTGCTCGCCGGAGGGGCTGGTGAGGTAGACATTTTTCCTAGCACAATCGATCTGCCCCAAGTGTTGGGACAACCAATCCATGCCAAGAATCACATCCAGGCTCGCATAGTTGAGTAGGATAAGGTTCGCCAAGAATCCCACTCCTTTGACTTCAATAGGAACATCCCGACATTCTTGATCAGCTCTCATTTCTGAACCCGGAGAACGAATAAGCAAAAGCACCCCCAAAGGAACAAAGTGAAAATCACTAGCAGCAGCAAAAGACCTCGAAATAAAAGAATACGAAGCTCCAGAATCAAATAATACTGCAGTAGGACGAGAATTGACAAGAAGCGTACCCAACACAACGTCGGGTGCCTCCTGTGCCTCCTCAGCCGAAATGTGGTTGACTCGGCCGCTACCCACGCCCTGGGTCTTCTGGACTACCTTCTGGTCAGGTGGGTGACCACTCTCTTGCCCGCGTCCTCCATTAGGACAAGGGGCCGCTCTAGTCCTCTGTGGGCAACTGTCGACGTAGTGGCCCTTCTTGTTGCAGGAGAAGCAGGTGACCTCGGCAGCCGAATTGCGGAGGTCACCCTGCTGCTGGGCCGCAGGTGCACGTGGCTGAAACACGACCTACGGGGGACGAGCAACTAGCGCCGACGGCCTCGGCGGTGGTGAAGCCAGAGGACGGGCCCCTGGTGCAGGCCCAACACGGGGACGGGACAGGCCGACCTGTGCAGACTGCTGGGCCTCCCACTTGCGCTTGCGGGACTCGCCCAGCGCCCTCGCCTTGTGTTCGGCGACGATAGCCTTGTCCACCAAGGTCTGGAAGTCAGCAAAGTCCACAATGGAGAGCTTGTCTTGTAGCTCCTCAGACAAGCCCTCCATGAACTTCTCCTGCTTAGCCTCATCAGTGGCCACCTCAGTAGGAGCATGCCTCGCCAAGTGGTTGAACTCATGGAGGTACTCCGTCACAGATTTGCGCCCTTGTTTGAGCGCAAGGAACTCCTTCTTCAGCTTCATAAGGTCGGCGGGGACGTGGGTCCGACGGAAATCCGACCTAAACTCCTCCCAAGTGACCACATGGTCAGCGGGCTGCATGGCGAGGAAGCTTTCCCACCATGAGAGTGATGCACCCTCAAGCTGATGGGATGCGAAGAGTGCCTTCTCATGATCCTAGCACTGAGCAATATTGAGCTTTCGCTCAATCAAACGCAGCCAATCATCCGCATCCAGGGGGTCCTCGGACCGGGAGAAGGTGGGCGGCTGCGTACGGAGGAACTCCGTGAGTCCCCCACGAGAGTGATGTCCACCGCCTCCAGATCCGGAGGCACCAGAGTGAGTGGAGGTATTCCTTGCGATGCCCTCCAGGATCTGCGTCTGATCCATGCGGTTCCGCTCGATCTGAGCAAGAACCTCAGCCATGGTCGGAGGAGGGGGAAGCTCCTCATCATGACCAGTCGGCTGACTCCCACGCGTTCTTCCAGCCATCTGTTCCACTAAGATAAGTTAGCAGCGAGCCCAAAAAGGGAAGGCAAGGAAAGCAATTAACATACTTAAGAAATGAGCTCCAAAAACTTAAAAACCAGCATAACATCAATGCAAGATCTCAATTTACAAAATCAACTTCCCGGTATGACCAACTCGTATGGAAGGACGAGCAATCAGTTTTAGGAAGGCAAAAACAGAACATAGCCATTGGTTTAACACAGCTAAAAAGCAGGGTGAAACCACCTAAAGAAGGGTCAGACACTTAGCTAACTCATATCACATCTTACCCTTTTATTCCCACTAGTTTTAGTTGGATTAACCTCTCATTTTCAGTCCTACATTTTCAGAATAGCTAGTTGTCCACATTTTGTCCTTCAAACTCCTGGCCGAAATCTCCTACTCCAGAAGCTCCTAATCCTTATCCAAAACAACCAATACTTCAATTTAAACTCTCATGGTACTCCCCAAAACTACTTTAACCGATAAGCTCTATCTTTAGAAGAAGATGAGAGGGAAACAACTTTCCAAATTCAATCAAGAATAAGGTGAGATGAGCAAGCTAAGATAGATAAGAAATAAAATCTGAGACTCTACTTAAGGTTCTCATGAATCATTTGATATTTAGAAACTAAGTTTTCAAAACATCCTAAAGACGACCAAGCTAGGGGTTTCTACGGTCAGTATGGCTCTGATACCAACTTTGTGAGGACCCCAATTTATTTGGCTTGTAATGCTTAACCTTCCATTAACCCTAGCATCACAAATCAAATAAATCAAGCCTCGAGATATGTATACTTCCCAGAAATGCAGTATACACACCCCGTTACAAAATCATACATCAAATTCATACATCACAATATAACAAGTCTAGCAAAGGACATACATAATATAAAGTTATTACAAAAGCTGGGCTGACTGGCCAAATGACATAAGAGTGACAAGAGACAGCGAAGCAAAAGTGCCATGAGATGGCTATAAACAAAAGCCAATTAGTGTGTCTTAACCCACAAGGCAACCAACCAGACCACCAAGCTAGTCGTCCCAAAAGCCACACATCTCACAAAAGTAACGCCCTTGGGGCTCACATTCTTCCTTTGCACACAACAAGCAATGCAGATGAGTACAATAATGCACTCGCAAGACTTACGAGTAACAAGCCTATACATAGCTACATGAAAGCTGAATTCAAAGCAAATGGTTATATAGTTAATTGGACACATAAAGCAATTTTCATTTGCAATAATGTAATAGATCGAAGGCAATTTGTAAAATCTTTTGTAAGCATTGAAATAACAACGAGTAACGATAAATAACAAGTAACCACCTAGAGGTGACTAACCCAATAGCCACCACAACATAACACGAATCCCCGATTCGTACCACCCATCAAGTTTTAATTTAAAAGGTTGAAAAAGTGCCCTGAGCAAAATGAGTGATACCAAATTATCACAATAGCTTTGTTATAGCTCATAGAATCCCCAAGAGCAATTAATTGAGAAGAGATGCTCTTACCGGAGCTGGAGAAAAAAGGGGGCGATTTCGGCCGAATTTGAACAAACCCCAAATTTGACAATTCCTGAGAAAGTCAAACCAAATTAAGTTAGGGGAAGTGCATAGGAGGTTAAGGAGCTCGAAAGGGTGCAAAGAGATTTGAAGAAGAACCACTGGAGCACCATGAGCCACAATGGACCTCCACGGTTCAACAATGGCGGATTTGGGGAGTTTCAGTGGTTTGAGCTCCAAGAATAGAGAAAGAGCTAGGGTGGTGTAAAGGAACATCAGGAGGAACTAAGGGGCTATTTATAGATGAGAAACTAGGGTTTGGCAAAAATGAAAGTCCTAAGGTGAGCTGGTTCATGGCGCTACCATGGACCAGGAAATGATAGGAGCAGGTGAAGAACGACGACTATGGAGGAGAAGCTCTGGCGTGCATTTAATGACCCGCAGAGAGACGTTGACGAGGATGAGCCCGAAGTGACAAGGCACAGCTGCTCTCCCTGCCATGGCTCGCACGCGCGTATGGGAGCCAGAGGAAGAAGAAGAACAGAAAAAGAAATTGGTGACCGATGGATTTGAGATGGACGACCAGGATTAAAAGTGATAATTGGGTGACCCGATCGGCACAAACAGACTGGACGGCTGGATCTTGATCCAACGGTCCCAATTAGTTGGTGCATCCGCGAGGTTCGAACGTTCTCACGAATGTGGATCGTGCGATCGCGATCCAACGGCCCGCAACGCACGCGCCAATAGAGCGAGCCCGGGTGCGTTTAGTTGGTTTAACCCAACCCTGTGGCTTGATACATCTTGGTGGCCCCAGGATGGATGGACAAAGGGGAGTCATGGGCTTCGCGGAGAATCAAATCCCGCAATTCCATGACCTTAGGAACCACAAGACGCTGTCTGAACCACACAACGCCATGCTCATCTTCTGTGAAGCACTTGGCTGCCCCATTCTTGATGTTCTGCTTGATTTGACTCATACTGACCGCCTCGCTACCTTTTCAGAACTAAAAGACACAACTCTCCATGAAATTAACCATACCATGCCAACCATGGGGTTTATAAAACGGGGTTCAACCAAACCCAACTGTACGCAACACTACACAACACTACACAACAGATACCTAGTTATGGACTCTTCGGCAAACTTCTACGCGAAGATGTTGCAGAAGCGCAAGTGGCTTGCGCAGAAGAGAAAACATCTACAACACCCAGATCGAACAATGAAAGATGCTCAAGTACCACCACGCTTTCCAATCCCGCAGTGTGTGTGTGACGAACAGGCAGAGATCATTCAATTCACACACCCAGACACCGCCGCTCGGGCGTACTACACGTGCCGGCACCACCTCGTAAGCGTTTCTTTCGCGCACATTAATTTTTCTCAACGTTCAATTCCTTAAATTTTTAACATCCTCCCCACATAATGGCAGCCCGAGATGCGCTGCCACTTCTTCCAGTGGATCGACGGCCCGGAGATGTACGACAGGGCATTCATCCAGCAGAAGTACATGCTGAACTACTCGGTGCGGGCCGAGAACTTCGTGCGGTGAAAACCTTACGTACTAGACCCTGTTGAGGAGGCTCCGAAGGAGCCCAGTACTCGCCCGGAGTAATCCATATCGACGACGTGAGTTATGAAGAATTTACATTCTTATTACGTTTTTCACTATACGGTGTACTTACATCATACAATCGCAGAACATGGACGACTTCGACATACCAGCCCGAGGTGGACAGTCCCGTGACAAGGGCAAGGGAAAAAAGCTCATGAAGCTGAGCCCGGCCATCACATCTTATCCGGTCACCCGGGCGTAATCCGTATCCACGACGTGAGTTATGAAAAATTTGCATCCTTCTTATGTTTTTCACTATACGGTGCAATTATATCATGGAATCGCAAGACATGGATGATTTCGACATACCAGCCCTAGGTGTACAGTCCCGCGACAAGGGCAAGGGAATGGCTCATCCGGCTGAGCCTGCCCGCCACAGCATCTCAGGTCGCCCGGGCCTAATCCGTATCGACGATGTGAGATATGAAGAATTAACATCCTTCTAATGATTTTCACTATACAATGCACTTACATCATGGAATCGTAGGACATGGACGACTTCGACATACCAGCCTGACATGGACAGTCCCACGACAGGGGGAAGGGGAAAGCCAGCCAGGAGTTCAACGCCGTGCTAGCAAGGAAGGAAAAATGGCCTCGGTCCACGCAGTAGGTGAAGGATCTAGACCCGCCATTATGTGTTAATGGAGTATTTTGGTGATTAATGACAAATGCACTTGTGAGACTAACACTCTTATTGTTATATCATGTTTAGTCTCAGCTTGGATATAAAAGCAAAAATCCAAACAGGTATGTATTCATTAATGACAAATGCACTTGTGAGACTGACACGCTTATTGTTATATCATGTTTAGTCTCAGCTTGGATATAAAAGCAAAAATCCAAACAGGTATGCATTTATTAATGATAAATCTATTTGTGAGACTAACAATTCTATTGATTATTTATTGCTTAGTCTCGTTTGGATATAAAGATAAAAATATAAGAGGTATGCATTTTACTTTATTTATATATATAGTTGCTTTCCTCGGATCCAAAATATAGGTTGAACTTCACCAAAAGGTTAACTTGGATATGTGCATATGTTTTCATTACATATTTGTGTATGCACACATTTAGGGGGAGTTCATTCTATATTTTGTGGTTTCATTAGTATTGATCCATATTCTCTTTCCACATATATTAAGGATCTTTACTTTAAAACATATCATTGAATATATTTAACTTGTGTAGTTAATATATTCATATGAGTATATGAGAGCATATGAGACTTGTGTAGTTCATAGATGCTCATATATCCTTGAATATATCTAACTTGTGTAGTTAATATATTCATATGAGTATATACAACTTGTGTAGTTCGTATACACTCATATTTAGTATATACAACTTGTAGTTCGTATATACTCATGGTATATATAACTTGTGTAGTTTATATATACTTATATGTGAGTATATATATAACTTGTGTAGTTTGTATATACTCATGTTTATCAATATTCAATTATTTGAGATTATGTTGTGGGACTAACATGTGTACTAAGATGTTTGAAGGCTTAGTCCCAGTTCATGGATGGCGACATGGTAAGGGAAATGCATGACAATAGAGAGATCATGACTAATAGCTTGATAGCACGTTCTTGTGCCTTATGTATCAAGTTAGGATCATGCATGCATTTGAATTTGAGTTTTGGAAACTCTATGTGCTTTTGTCAGAAATCGGATGAATCGACGTGTTATGGGCGGTTCGACCGCGCTGCGGTTCGACCGGATCTTGGTGCGGTATGACCGCACATCGGTCGTTCCGATTTCTAGTTGGCGGTTGCATAAAACCAGAACCGATGCATTTTGGCTCGGAGCTCTCTTTGTTAATCGGTCGTACCGCATTTGAGAAACGGTTGTACCGCGATGCGGTTGTACCAAATTTTGTGTGGCGGTATGAATTTTCCAGAGAGCATGTCTTTTCGGCTTAGTTGGAAACCCTGCAATCGGTAGTACCGCTCCTTCGTGCGGTACGACCGGACCAAGCGGTAGTACCGCAACTTGGTCGGCGGTAGTACCGGTCCAGGTTTTTCAACAGCTTGTTTAGAAGCATTTTGCAAGTATATCTTGGTAATTAATGTTAATCATTATGTGACTAACATTTTCCATGAGTTGGATGAATAGGTTATGTTCCAGGGTAATGAAGACTTCGGATGGCATCATGAGTTGATCGTCATCAAGTAAAGGTTCAAGAAGAGGATGCATCATGTGTTGATGCATATCAAGATCTCGAAGAAGAGATGATCATGAGTTGATCATCAAGTCAAGAGAAGACTCATCATGTGTTGATTGAGGTCAAGTAAAGAATGCATCATGGATTGATGCATGTCAAGATGATGACCCGGACTTGAAGTGAAGATGTGCGTCATCAACCTTCAAGAAGATGCTCAAGGCAAAGGTATGACTAGATAGGGATAAGGATGTGTTCCTAGTCTTTTACCGGTCTTGGTGTTTGGTTGGAAGACCGGATTGCTAGTATAGATTGCCGTACTATTAAGAGGGGTCTTGTCTAGTAACTTGAGTCTCATCATGTGTTAATAACTCAATCTCACTTGCTCTAGCTCACTCTAACATGTTGCCTATATTTTGCGAATGTGTTTTGCAAATAGTTGAGACTCATGGATTGTGAGGACCCGGAATATTTAACTAGTAACACTTAACCTCCAATTGGTTCTAGCGTTACTAATTAAAAATTCTAAGCCTCGATGGACATATGCTTCCCAGAATTGCAGCATATGCACATCATCACAAAATTACACATCATTTCCATACAACATACATCACTAAGTTCAACAACGACATACATAAAGTAAAGTTATTACAAAAGAGCCGACCGGCCAAATAGAACAATAAACAAGAATGACAGCGGAAGCAAAAGGTGCCATAAGATGGCTAGAACAAAAGTCGACCGGTTAGCCAGACACCCACAAGGCAACCGACCAGGGCCGCCAAGCTAGACGCCACGAAGACTACCACAAAGACTCACAAAAGTGAGGCCCTCAAGCTCACCTTCTTCCTCTGCAACAAATACATTTATGCAAGATAACCGAGTACACAAAGGTACTCGCAAGATCGACGTGTGGAATAGCGCACCTATTCATAAACTACATGCAAGCTTATTTAGGTGGAGGTTGTATGTCTTATTTTGCACAAAGCCAACTTTATTTGCAATAATGTAATACATTTAAAAGCAAGTTTGCAAATCTGTTTTGTTGTCAACATAAAAGCGTAATAAAGATACATACAAAACCACACAAGTGACTATCCCAATAGTCACCACAACATAGCACTAATCCCGATTCGTACCACCCATCAAGTTTTAATTTAAAAGGTTGTAGTCTAACTCTTGAAAGACCTTGCCAAGCGTGTCCATAACCTAGGACGAGGCTATTCGAATAGTTTTAACCCTGCAGGGGTGTACCAATGTACCCACACTTCAGACCACCTTTAAGCCACAAGGCACACTTCCGAAGGTAGGCCGACAAGGCTAAGTCCTACGAGACGCTTTCCAATATTGTGTATTAACCACGAGCCGCTCGTATGGATAGAAACTCATACGCTTACATTGTCAGCCGAAAGACAACCACCCGTTACGGGGGGGGAAGCCTTTCGGACTCTACAATGCTCCCAACACCATCCCTCCCGCGACTCCCTGCGACCCGAAGCCAATACACGCCAAAGTACTAAGTCAAGAGAGGTCTCATACCCTCTAGTGTGGTTAGCACGCACAAATGCTTGGTTTAGTGTAACAAGATGTTCGGTCCTTGTTGACTGGGCACCATTCCAATCACACCTGAAGCACACCAACATACCATTGTGCCCAAGTCTAAATCATTTTATTTTCAGCTTTTAGTTTTCATAAATAGACATGGCACAAGGTGGAAATCATAACCATAATAAGTTTTATGTGATCAAGGTTATCGACAAGTCGATAACCGTCCATTTCTACTGAAGCTAAGCATGGCTAAGCAATTAATTCGCAAACTACTAAGTGACGAGAGCTCATCCACGAACTCTAAATCACAGCAATGCCTAGGCTCATGGTAGTAGAGGATAATCATTTGCTAAGGAAATGCATCTACTAGGTCAACTAACGACAATAGTTTAACACAAAGTAGCAATGCATACATAGAAGTTGTAATCAACATAAATACTTAAAATACTGGGATTAACATGATCAAACTGCTTGCCTTGCTGGATTTGTTCTTGCTGCAGAGGGGAGTGCTCAGGTTCAATAAATTCTTTGGAACCTAACGCGAAAAGGCGATAAAAACTGATAAGAACGAAGAACACCAAAAGGAACTCAACAGCAAAGAACATCCAAATCCAATGAAATTTCTACAGCAGCTAGAGGTTGATTTTAGACAATTTTAGAAACAAGAATCACCTCATTTGGACTTAGCATGAAAAAGTTATGCCCTAAATAATTTTGCTCAGCCTAAAAATTATAATTAAATTAATTAGGGTTCCTGTTCATGGCGAAAATTTCTAGAATGATCTGGAACTTGAAATTTTTATGGTAGGTAGATATGGTTATCCTAACAACAGCAAAACTGAGTTTGCACAAATTGGAGTTCTAATGAATTAGTTATGATTTTTCTAAGCTCTAAATCTAGCATATATCATTTTTCAGGAACATGAATAAAGACAAAGCCTAGTTCATCATAAAGCATGTCTATAGACAAATTTTACCAGGTTGAGTTTGCTCAGTTTACAATTTCAGAGAGAAAGTTATGTATTTTACAAGTTTTCAAGGAATTTCTAGATATCATTTTTCACTAAACAAGATCATGTAGTTAAATCATTTTCTGTTATATGACAGGGCCTAATTTCATTGTCAGATTAAAGTTCATACTATAACAAAGCTACAACAACTGGAATCATTCAAAAAGGAGTTAAAATGACAAAGTTAAGCACTTTTGAACTTTGAAACATAAAAGACTTAGAACATTTGAGCTCTCGGAGGTCCAAACGAATCAAAGAAAAGGAGAGGTCGTGGGCCGTTAGATCAAGATTTGACGGCTTCACGAGCTTGGCACAAGCGCACACAAGACCTCCTCCCCGCATTGGGAGGTGCGGACCGTTGAGATCTGATCCAACGGTCACGACCATGGCATGCGCAGCAGACGCAAGGAGGTCCTCGCGCTAGCAGAGGTCGTGACCGTCGAGATCAAGATCTGGCGGTCACGAGCACTAGGGAGGTCCTAGGGTAAACCTACGGAGAGAGGTGCGGGCGGCTAAGATCTCACGGAAGAGGTCTTCAACGGTCTAGATCTCCGAGGAGGTCTTTAACGGACACGATCAAGTGAGGAGGTCTGGGCGATCAAGATTGAACGAGGAGGTCCTAAGGCTTTAATTGAGGAAGGAGGTCTGGCCCGTTAGATCTAAATCTAACGGTTTAGACCAGAGGAGGAGGTCCTAACGCTACGGATCTAAAGGAGGAGGTCCTAGACGGTCAAGATCTCCGGAGGAGGTCTTGATCATTTGGGATTGACACGAGGAGGTCTTGGATGGCCAAGATCTTCTCGGGAGGTCCTAAGCGATAGGGTTTTAATCGGAGAGATCCGGAAGGCTCTGGATTAGACCTAGGGAGGTCTGAGCGGTCCGGATCGACGCGGAGGGAGGTCCGAGCGCTAAAGATTTTACAAAATGAGATCTAACGCTCGAGATCTAAACAGGGAGGTCGTGAACGGTCAGGATTGAGCCTAAGAGGTCTGAGCGGGGGTTTTCTTTGTAAAAGGCCAGGGGTGGCTTTTTACAAAGAGGACCCCGAGGGTGGTCTTTGCAAAATGACCAAGGGAGGTCTTTGCAAAGAGAACCTCAGTGAGGTCCAGGGTGGTTTTGGCAAAATGACCCAGAGGAGGTCCTTTTGCGCAAGAGTGGTCCTAGCGGCTAGGATTTAACCGGGGTGGTCCTAGACGGTTAAGATCTAACTAGGGGGAGGTCTTACACTTAAGGGTTTTCACGGAAAAGATCTAAAGGTCCAGATCTAGCCCTAGGGAGGTCTTAGACGGCCACGATGGACCCGAGGAGGTCCAAGGTGCTTCTAATGGTGCGGGTCCTAAGGACAGTGACTAAAAGGTGGCGGCTAAGGACAACTTAAATGCTGCTGATGATTGGCAATAAAGGAACCTAAAAGGGACTTTAATGACCTCTGGATTTCAGTCCAAGCCTAGGGCCCACATGCAGAGACACTACGGCTCAGATTAAGACAAGATTAATGCGCCAATGATTAGCAATGATTGGGCATTAATGCTGTCCTAAGAAAATGACGAAAATGGGAGTTTGCACCGGCAACACTCCCGGCGCTAACGCTTGCCGGCGATGAGGACCTCGCCGGCGCGACCAAAGGCACCGATATACTCACAATAGTCTCAGCGGACCTAGCGGAGGCACTCGACAGCGGCGACGGCCTTGAACGCCGGGCGAGCCGAGAATGGCGGAGGACAAGCTTTTCGGCAAAACCGAAAGCGACATAGCGAGCGCTACGAGCTAAGCTACTAAAACCTAGAGCCCTACAGACTAAATGAACTCACCCGAGTGTAGGAAGGTCCAGAGCAGCCGGAGGAGCGCGGCGCGCGAAAGCATCACCGAGTCGAGGAAGAAAGGAGGTGCTCCTCGGTAGAATCAGGATCTCTGCGCAGGCTGGTCAACCACGTGGAGTGGCAAACCGAGAGATTAGGAGGGTCCTAGGTGACCAGAGAGGACCAGAGGAGGAGAAAGGAACCAATGGAACCACTGGAGCTCGAGGCCTTCAAAGAGCTCCAAAGCCGACAATGGTGGTATGAGGTGGTGTTCTTAGGTGCTTACGTCTGAGGACCAACTCAAATGAGGGAGCTCAAGCACAACAAAGAACGAAGAAGGAAAAGGAGAAGGGAGGTTTCAGGCTATGTATAGCCTGGGAGCTTGGCAATGGGCTAGGGCAACCTACTGTGAGCAAGAACCATGCCCCTGCCAACGGCACGCACGACAGGACAAGTGGCATAGCAGGTGAAGACTTTGGAGGTTAAAGCTGACTGGCAATAAATGCATGTCAGCAGAAAGAGCCGTTGACAAGAGGCAAAAGGTGACATCTCACTGCCCCCAACTGCTCTGACCCTGACACACGCACAGGTGCGGGGAAAACCATGATGACCAGGGCTCGAGGAGGTCTAGAGGAAGAAGAACAGAGCCGAAGGAGAGGTCCTGGACGTCCCAGATGTGCTCGGGGAGGTCCTGGACGTCCCAGATCACCCGAGGTGGGGAGGTCTTGCGCGGGCGAAGAGGTCCTGGGAGGTCGTGGTCCACACGATGGATATCCCACGGCTTGGACCACCCCGAAGCGCTGAGGGCGCTCAAGAGCTCCACGGATTAGGGAGGTCGTGGCGGTGGATGGAGATCCAACGACTCGACTTCTTGCGCCGCGGCTTGAGCCCGAGTCGGCGCTGGCGGCGTGGTCCAACCAAGTCGGTTGAGTTGGGCTCGGTCCGAGCCCGAGTCCGACTCAACCGAGTTTAGTTTTTCTGGTTTTAGAAGGAGCTACTCTTTGGAGAATTGTTTGAGGCAGCAAACCGACTCCAAAAATTACAAAATTTTTACAGGAGCTGCCTGACTCAAACGAGGACCTAGCATAAAATTTTCAGAGGCTTTGGTGCTGAGGATTTTCCTCCAAAATTTTAACCAGGTGCTGGTCCAAGGTTTGACCAGATTTTGAATTGGGTTGACCTGCCTCCAACAACATTCAAACTATTTCTAAAAATGGTGGAATTTTCCAGAGGAGTCACATACCAACCCAAGAATTTAGGAAAAATATTTCCCGAAGATTATCACAAGATGGAACAAGAATGTTTTTGAAGGATCAAGATTTGGATCAAAGACTTGTGACTTTGTATTTCCATAACATCTTGTACAATACTTGTTCAGTACAAACAGGAAATACAAGATGTAAGAAAAAGTTTTAATTTCTACTCATTTTCTTACATTTGAAACACAAGCCTAAAGTTGGGATGTTACATGGATAATCCTTGTAGCATGTGACTATACTTTGCAAATGTGTTTTGCAAATGGTTGAAGTCCATATACCTACTCCTTGTGGCATAATCTAAGTTTGCAAATGTATTTTGCAAATTGTTGGGATTCATGTATCTTCTCTTGGCATGGTCTAAGATTGCTTGTTGCTATCATTTGGACTTAGACCATGGTAGTGGCTCTTTGAAGTTGTGCTTTTTGATTTGATAAAATGTGTTTGAAATCAAATTAAATAGGTGCGTTGTGTAGCCCACTGAATAAGCTTTCAATAGAGTCCAAGATCACTCAATTCCGACATCGGAGTCAAAAGTTATGACCTTTTTACCGAGTGTCGTCTGTGCTGATTTTGAGCTGCGGTACGACCGCCATGTAAAGAGCGGTATGACCGCCCAGAACGGTTGTACCGGCCCTTGTGAGAGCGGTATGACCGCAAAAGGCTGTAACGGCTAGTTTTTGGCTGTTTCATCTCCAAACGGCTAGTTTTTGTTGTGGGGGCTATAAATACCCCCTTGGCCGGTTGAGAGACAACTTTTGGCATCCCATTTCACTCTCTTGAGCTAGTGTGAGCTTCTCCTCTCAATTGTGCATGTGTTGCACTTTGTGAGCAAGAAGAGAGGTCTCTAGTTGCATGTGTTGCATCTAGAGGTGGATTTCATATCCACTTGAGCTTGTGCACTCGTTGCACATGGTGAGAGTCAAGCAAGGGGCTTGGCTTATTACTCTTGGTGTTTGCCGACACCTAGACGGCGTGGAGGCGTCGTGGTCCGGTGTTCTTCTCAAGTGAAGCTTGTGAGAAGGCCCGGTGTTTGTGAGTGGATTGGTGCTCGCCATCTCCGGAGCGGAGTAAGAGCAACCCTAGTGGAGTGTCGGGACCCGAAAATGCATCTCAGGAACTCTCTGTGTATTCTGAACTAGTCCCAGATCAGTAGCTAGCTCACACAGGAAAACAGTGATGAAATACCATCCATTTATTTAATTTAACTAAAAAGATCTCAGAGTATCAAATAATAATAATAATAACTGGACCTTATGGTCAATGTTTACTTAACTTGCCACGCAGGGCTAAAGAAACAAATGAACTCTTGCAGCGGAACGAAACTCTTCAAAAGGCCAATCAACATGCCCACAGGCAATCGAGTGGAGAAACGCATCCTAATCCGCAAAACCTTCATGGTCTTCCTGGGCGAAGAACTCTTTGGCAGCTTGGTATTCTTCCTCTTCTGCTGATCAAACAGAGGGCGCAAAGCCATGAGTACTTTGAATGTACTCAGCAAGCCATGGGGAAATGTATGCAAATAGTATTCATGCAGGGCTTGAACAAAGATTAGCTGTATGACTCTTTTGCATAAAACAACATTTACGATAAATACAATAAATAGATTGAAATGCGTAATTGAAAACAATAACGAGTAATTAAACAATTGTTTTGAAACAACGATGAACTTCCCATTCACTCCCAACCAAACCAACGATAAGTGAATTCCCATTCACCAATCGACACAAACCACCAAGTGAATGACCTATTCACCAAACGGACATTATATTCATCAAGTGAACTTCCCATCCACACTCCGACACATTTTTAAAGAAACTCTATCTCCCGTGTGAAATCCCCAGGCACGTCCATAACCGCGGACACGGCTATTCGAATAGTTTTACACTCTGCAGAGGTTGTACAGCTTGACCCACAAGAGATAGATCAACTTATAATGTCAGGCATTTCACGCTTCCGTAGGCGTGTGACTAAGTGATCATCACAAGGATTTTACAAAGCTCCTTCTTAACCCGATTACGCTAAGGATTCAACACCAATGTCTTTCCGACTGACATGGGCCCCCTCTTGCGCCACCGTGAGAATCGTTTCCGTAACCACGCTCACATGACAGAACCAAAATTAAGACATTGCTAATTAATCAGCCAGGTCCGTCCCATACCAGACATGTGGTTGTACGGTTAAGGCCCAGTTCAATGGCGCACAAGATTAAGTCCTTGACAAGTTACTCAGGCGATCTTTCCACAAACCCACAACATGTTCCATCCACATCCTCCCTATCCACCAACCAATCGCCCAAGCGAAAACCATTTGTTTAACCAAGACCAATGACATACCCTGTCATGGTACACCAATTTTAACAAGAGTGGCTCACCACCACGATTCCATAAATCATTAAGTCAAAATTGATTATTAAGACACATGTGATGACAAACCAGTCGTAACTAAGCAAGACTAAGCATAAGTACGATACCCATGTTGGCAATATGAATATGTCCAACTAAAATTACCCATGCTAAGGTGACAAAGGATTCATGGCATTCAAATATTCAAAAGAGGCATAATGACAACAGGTAATAACTAATCCCAGAATAATTTAAATAAAGATAGCATGCAATTATATAAAAGAATATACTTTTGAAATCATGGGTTCAATATGATCAAAGGACCACGACTTGCCTGGGAATAAATCCAGTGATTGATCTTGATCTTGGTATGCTACTCCTTGCTCGAAGCTTCCCGAAGTATCGACGTCTATTCGTAAAACAAGCACATAAACCAAATAAATAAATAACAGAGATAAAAAAAACTCCAAAAATTAAATAAAAATCTCAGATAAATAGATCTCGAATTTAGATAAATTTAGGAATTTGAATGGACTGAATCGGAGTTCGGATGCAAAAGATATGAGCTCTGGAAGATTGAAATCACATAAAATGTGAAAATCAGAATTTATGGATTTACTGAATTATTTTTCCGAAGGAAAAGATAATTAATGCATCAGCTGACGTCAGCAGAGCGGTTCGGACGAGATGAAAAACTCTTCTGACAAGTGGGTCCCACTGTCATAGGGATGGTGCACCATGGACTGATTTCATGGGCCTTTGGCGCGGGTGGAAACTTGGAGTGCCACACGGCTGCTGACCAAGGGTGCTGACTGGATGCCATGTGGACCAAGGGATGAGGTGGCGCCACGGTGGAGGGGTGACATGGCTCGGAACAACAAAGGAAAGCAGCGGTGGAGTTGACGGCGTCGACGGCGAACGGCGGCGAGATAGCTCCGGCGAAGTACCAAAACGGGATCCCGTGAGCAAGGCGAAGCTCGGGGAGGTGACAGCGCGGCAAGGGCTCGCTGGCGGCGGTGACTTTGGCGGCGGTGAGCTCCACGGCTGCGGCGACATCGACGAAGGAGTGGCGCCCGAAGAAAAGCAAGAGGAGCACCGGCTTGGGAAGGCGATGAGGAGCACAGAGAGAGGCTCGGGGTAGCTAGAAGATGACCGGAGCGGCGGCAAGACGACGATGACCGGAAGGCAAGAAGATGACCGGCGACGACAACTCGACGGTCGAGAGAGAGAGAGGCAAGAGAGGGTTTCGGTTGAGAATAACACTGCGCACAAGATGACGCGCTCAAAAGGGCACAAAGCTCACCGGCGGTGTAGATCGGAGAAGAGAGGCGGCGGCCGGTTGGATGACGAACCCGACGACGGCGATGTGACGGTCTTCGGGAGGAGATGATGAGAGCACCGTGAAGCTCTCGATGATGCGATTCCAATGATGAAGACGACGCGGCCTGAGGTGGGCTGACGACGACGAAATCCGGCACACAAGCCCACGGCGGCACTCGCCTCTTTTGACGAAATCCGACAAAACGAGATTGAAATTGGTGGGGAGGGTTTAGGGTTTCGGGGGAGGAGAACAAGGCAAGGCACTTGACACGGACGGCTTGGCTTATATAGCACCGAAGGAGGAGATTTGGATCGGGAGAGCCGGCGGTGCAAGGCGTGCAGCTTCGGGACTCCGGAGTCCAGCTAGAAGACGACGCCCTCGTGGCGGGACCACCCGACAGGGAGAGCAAGGAAAACAAAGCATGGGCTGGCTCGGCTGCACAAGGAAAGGAAACGGGCGGAGCGGGAGCGGGCCAAGCTGGGCCTTGCGCAAGAAGGAGAAAAGGAAGGAAGCGGGCCAAAGGAGGTGGGTTGCGGAAATAGAAACGGGCTGAAGAAAAGAATTTGAGCCCAAGGATTAATCTGAGATTCTAATAGCTTTTTCTTTTTAGAAATTAACAGAAAATCCAAATGGCAATTAGAAAATAGCAAATGCACTCGGAAAAATTCTAGAAAATTCTAGAAAATATATCCAAGCACATAGAACCCAAATAAAATAATTTTGATAATAGTTGATGTTGACATTATTCATATTAAATTGTTTTGAACTCACGAAAATTCATATTAAGCTTTTAACTTTAGCAGAAAAATCCAAATGGTTATTTTTCTTTTAAAACTTTTAAAACATACCAAATTTTTGGGATGTTACATGGAGCGAGGTGTTGATACCTCGGAGGAAGGCTTAATTCGTGGAGCCACCCAATTGGTTTGGGTTTCTCAACGTGGATTAGGGAGACCCAGAAGTCTCCAACACCACGGTAAAACATCGACGTGTCTTTGTGGTGCGATCTCTATTGCCTTACTATTGCATTTACATTCATTGTGTATGAATGCTTGCTTTACATTGTGCAATTTATATACCTTGTATTAAATTGCTTATTCATTGTGTATGATTGCAATAGTATCATTTACATTGCTTAAATTGAATTGCTTACAAGTCCATGCTTGATTGATTATTATCAATAGACTTGTATTGTTGGTGCACTTAGTTGAACCTAATTGACTTAGGCTTTAATTGTGAAAAACCGTATTTGTACTAGCTTCCGCATTAGAAATCGGTTTTAGCGCATAGAAGTTTTTAAAATGCCTATTCACCCCCCTCTAGTCGGCCTCCTCGATCTTACAATAGGTCAGGTCATTACGTAGTAGTCCCCTGTCCTACCCTGCATGTTTTTACTATCCCCTAAAGGCATGTATAGTTATATGGTCCGAATGCTTGTGTCGCAATGTACCTAGTAGTAGCGAGGATGACTTAAGCAATTAGCCGAACCATCATGCCATGTCACTACGTGTAACATGCTTCTGTCCGCGGACTCTAATGTAGTTCTGGTTCTGTGTCTCTGCTAAGCCATCAAAGCATGCCTATATTGCAAGTATGCCTCTTCTAGTGGAATCCTGGAAAGAACCATTTGCACCGACATCGAATTCTTCATGTTTTAGGGCATCTTCATAATCACAACGAGCGTTCTCAAACCCTTCAATCATATTCTCTATAAGCTTCATAAAGTACTTCATCGACTGCCTGCCTATATACGTTCAGACGACTTTATCGAGGAGAGACTCCAATAGTTTGGACAACAAGTGTTTCAACAGACAATTTGCTTGGACGACATCCTCAAGGTTATACCTCATCTGATATTCTTATCAACCATCCTTTCTCTAAACGAATAAAATTATACAAAAATTACAGAAGCAACAACACTATGACGGGAGGCTACATAAAAGGTTTTGTAATTTTCCTAAACTCATTTGCTATATTTTCAAATTACCACAAACAGCGCTGAAATTGCGACGAAACTCTGATTTCCGAAAAAAGGAAACCCTAATTTACAAACCTCCGTGCCCTTATTTCTTAATGAGCACCACCTATCATTCCAATATGATTTCTATGCATGTTTCCTCAACGGTACTGTCTACCATATGTCCATACTTCCACAAAAAAAATTATCGGTTCATATAGGTATTTACTTTCAGTTAAAATGATGGTATTATCTTTGGTTCACAGATACATTCCTTATTTTTAAGTTATGGATTGTTAAATGTTATATGTACATGGTGTTATGTATCACCATAACTTCAATAGTTTTTTTTATCTTTCAAAAGGTTTCAAATCCATAAATCAAATCCCTTTGTTTCCATCTTACCACCAAATCTTAAGGTTCCAAATCCATAAATCAAGTCCGAACTAAATTCGAGCACGAATTTATAATTTACAAACCAACTTTAATTATCACGCCATACATTACTGTCATGCGACATGACATTACTGTCACGCCATCTTATATGGTGTGACAATTCGACATTGTCGTGCCAGCATGGAGGGCTTGTGTGGCATCTATCACGCCGTTTATGGTGGCGTGACAGTATGTTTTGGTCACATTAGGGTGGTGACGTGACTAAAAGGGTCAGATTTGGAAATAAAGTTCGCGATAGATTAACTTTAAAATATTAATAAAATAAGGATTAAATATAAAAAAATTCTCCTCTCCCCCCCTCTCTCTCCCCGCGAAGCATAAGAAGCCGAGATCCCGGCATGTTAACCTGCACTATCTATCCCGGCCCCGTGATGCAATCGATGACAGGTGGGCCCGGCCCGGCCCGGACTCCCCATCACCGGTCACGCTACCGCTCCCTAACATCATCAGGTTTTTAGACTCGCGTCCTCATAGTGAAACCCACTCTACTGAATTTGCAATTTTCACAAAGGATTCTCTCCCTATTGGAAAACACTCAGATACAGCAAAATTACTTGATTTCTGGAACTAGCAAACCAAGTCAATCAGCAAGCAAAGCCTAAGCTTTACCTGACCAATTAGCAAATATTGACTTGACTACCAGAACAATTGGAGGCCCGCAAAATTTATTTTGAAAATCTCACAGTACATTTGGTTGGGTGGGATGATTTTCTTCAGATTGGCATGTTCTCTGATGCCCTTTTACATAGTAAGTTGATGAATTCTCACTTTCTCAGGTAAAGTAATGAGAAAAGATGTACGCCATTCATTTACTGGGTCTAAATTATAATGTTGGGTTAAACTTATGTCTCCGAAATGGTTCTCTCTGGAGAGCAAACTCTTTCACAGAATTGTGCCAATCTTTTCATGGCTAGAAAAACGCAGGTGTTATTACAGTGCTTCCTTTGTAAAAAAAAAAAAAAAAAAAAAAAAGAAAAAGAAAAAGAAACCACATCTATGAAGCCTAACCTCTTTGAGCTGGTAAACATGCCAAGCCCAACATTGCCAGTTTGCCATACTAACATCTGTGCAGCATACTCATATGGTAAGATTGTCAGAATTTCGATTTTAGTCTTACGGTATTATGTTTCTGCCACCCAGGTTGACTGGACCAATGTGATCCTATAGCAGAGTCTCTATTTTGTAGAATCTTAATATTATTATGATTCTAACAAAAAAATTGTAGGATCATGATCAAAATTTTCATACGATCCTACCCGATTCTACCGATTCTAGTGATTTATTATAAATAATTATTTGTATATGTACCTATCATTGTAATTGTTTACTTTTTATTTCTTCATGTCCATTATAATTGTATAAATAACAAACGATATTTCATTTCCACTACATTTTGGTAACCAAAAGTTCTAAAAATATAGTTTTAAAAATGTAGATGCGTTAAAATACAAGGTAGATTTTAAATATGTTTCTTCGGCAGAATTAAATAAGATATTAGATCACACATCGATCATATGATTCGCGATTTTGCTGAAAAACATCCGATCCAATTTACGATCGAGATTATAACAACCTATTGGTAAGCCTGCAGAGATCTTGATGGAACCTAGGACCCATGGATGGAACCTTCCAAGGAATCACCTTGTCAAGAATAAAGAAAAGCAAAGCAAAGAATAAAAAAGGAACCGCATGTTTTTTTTTTCCATTGCAAAGGCGCCCTTTAACCACTTGGTTAGTGACGCAGGCAGAGGATGGATAAGTAACAACTCAGCAGCTGTTCCCGGGTCAAACGTATCCGCCGACCGCCGGTGCTGCCTGAGAGGACAGAAAGGCGTAGATGGCGGCATGGCAGGTAAGCAGTTGGCAACTACTACTTTTCCGCGGCCGCAGCCACTATCGTCTCACTCACTCCCACTCCCGTCCTCCGCATTCTCACGTCTTTCTCCTCCTTCCTTCCTTCCTTCCGCCCCCGTCAAGATTCAAGCTAGCCATCATCAGCAAAAATCACCGAACCCATAGATGAAGGCCGTTCTGCCGGAGCAGTACATGGCGTGGCCGCCGCGCCGCCCTCCTGGCCACCGCCGGCTGATGGGCACGTCAACCCCGGCGCCGGCGAGCGACGGGGCAGGTGAGTGAACAGTCTCTGCATGCTCTTCTTGCACACATGTGTCATGTCTGCTAGCTGACCAAGGAAGACTGAATAAATTGATTGCGGCGCCTTCTATTGGTGGTGTTGCCGCAGCTGCAGGGCACAGCTCGAGCCCGGACGGGATGCGGATAATGGTGTCCGTGCTGGTGGTGGTCATCTTCTGCACGCTCCTCTACTGCGTCTACTGCTGGCGCTGGCGAAAGCGCAACGGTACGTGAGCTCTGCTCGAGGCCTCGATCGCCTTTCCTGTTCTTTCTTCGTTTTTGGGTTCAGGTGCTGATTGAGGAGTACATAATTCTCGGTTTGCTTCAGCCATCAGGAGGGCGCAGATCGAGAGCCTGCGGCCGCTGTCGAGCTCGGACCTGCCGCTCATGGACCTCGCCTCCATCCACGCGGCCACCGACAACTTCTCCAAGGCCAACAAGCTCGGCGAGGGCGGCTTCGGCCCAGTCTACAGAGTAATAATCGACTACTAAATACTAATCAAGAACCAATCCTGTAGCTGTCGTTAAATTAACTCCTAGTTAGTCTAGTTAACATTTGTGCAAATCAAGATTTCTCTGCTGAACTGTACCTGCCATTGATCGACCGAAGGGCGTGCTGACCGGCGGCGCGGAGATCGCGGTGAAGCGTCTGTCGGCGCGGTCGCGGCAGGGCGGCGCGGAGTTCCGGAACGAGGTGGAGCTGATCGCCAAGCTGCAGCACCGCAACCTGGTGCGGCTGCTGGGCTGGTGCGCCGAGCGCGAGGAGAAGCTGCTCGTCTACGAGTACCTCCCCAACCGCAGCCTCGACGCCTTCCTCTTCGGTGCGTTCCTCAGTCTCCACCCCACGGCCGGTAGCTGAGCTCTCAACGGTAGTTGAGCCCGCCATTAATTCCATCGCTTTGGTTAACGGTGGCTAGTGATCGATCGACCATGCAATTAATTAGCTAATTGATTGATTGTTAGTAGCTAACAATTCGATGCGCACGCGTCACATGGTGCACCAATCTTTTGCGGCTGGACAGTGAGATCTTTAATTGTGTTTGCAAGAAGTGGTCTCTCTTTGGGTCCGTTAATCAGCTAGATTTCTGTGTGGTGTTCGTTGATTGTCAGACGCCAGCAAGAGCGGGCAGCTGGACTGGAGCAAACGGCACAGCATCATCCTCGGCATCGCCCGCGGCCTGCTCTACCTCCATGAGGACTCGCTGCTCAAGGTCATCCACCGGGACCTCAAGGCGAGCAACGTGCTGCTCGACAACAAGATGAGCCCCAAGATCTCCGACTTCGGCATGGCCAAGATCTTCGAGGACGAGTGCAACGAGGTCAACACGGGACGCGTCGTCGGAACCTAGTAATCAAGCACAAGCTGAAATAACGATTGCAGATTACGATTCGAGGATTGACCACAAGAATTTTGTGTCGCTCACCTCATGTTGAAATCTAAATGCAGCGGATACATGGCGCCGGAGTTCGCCATGGAGGGCGTCTTCTCGGTGAAGTCGGACGTGTTCAGCTTCGGAGTCCTCCTGCTGGAGATCTTGAGTGGGCAGCGAAACGGCGCATTGTACCTTGAAGAACACCAGCAATCCCTCATCCAAGATGTACGATCTCTCAAACTCCATGTCGTCACCCTTAACAATTCGAACATAGTAAGCCAAGAAGCAGCTCTGAACTTAACTGAACTTTTGACAGGCATGGAAGCTGTGGACTGAAGATCGGGCCATCGAGTTCATTGACCCGGCGCTTGGGCGATCCTGCTCGAGAGACGAGGCGTGGCGGTGCTTCCACGTCGGCCTGCTCTGCGTGCAGGAGGACCCCGACGTCCGGCCGACCATGTCCAACGTCCTGCTCATGCTGATCAGCGACCACATGAACCTCCCTGCACCCTCTAGGCCGCCGTTGTTCACAAGGCTGAGGAGCGTCCCGTTGTCGGCGCAGGCATTCGCGACCAAGACCGAGTCGACGGCGTCGCCCCAGTCGATCAACGATGTCTCCATCACCGTCATTGAGCCGCGTTGAGCTTGCTAGCTAGACCATGTTTTATGTACATACCGACCGAATGTTCTGAATTTGCCATTGATGGCGTTTTGTAGCTCCGAAAGTACACCACCCACCCTTGTGCAAGCACACTGCAGATGGAGGTACTGAGATCCATCAAGGGTAAACAAGATCTTCTTTGTTTCATTCATTCATTCTGTTGGCAAGAGCAGTTTCGGTAACTACATGGGAATTGGGATTGCATCAAGAAATGCAGGTTTTGGTTTTCAGAAGCTTCACAAAGTGAAGTGTGAAGGTGTTGCAATGTGTCCACAAGGTACACTGAATTGGCAACGAGGACGGAGATTCCTTTTTTTTTCCAGCCTTGTCATGTCATGTGACCATTCACCTTTGGTACTTTCTGAAAGAAACTGTGACCGGAAAGAGGACGACTTTACGACTTCCGGTGCTGCACTTTGGCCCACTGTTCTCACCGCCTGAAAGGTGCTGTTTAGCGCTCGGCTCAGGCGCAGAGCTGCAGATAAGGGTGAAAACCTATCAGATCCAGATCTGATGTACTGTACTGGGCATGCTAAATCCACACCCACATTTCCAGTACGAGTTTGGATCAAATTTACACTATCTTCTTTGAATTCAAGTATGTTTCAGATAATTAGTTATGCATGTTACTTTTGTTTTCAAAGGAAACTGGTAATTCAAACTAAAACACTACTCAGAGAAAAAGCTGCTGAGTTTTTTTTTTTGGTGCCGTACTAGAAATTGGTTAGAAATTTTGACATGTTGTAGATTTGTTTTTTGACATCGACATGTTGTTGATTTACTAAATTATTCTTTAAGTAAATTTCGATTACGCCTATATATGTATATTTGTGATTTTGTTACATTTGGGTACGGAAAGAAAACTCTTGTCAGGTAAAGATTTCTTCAGCAAATTTGCGTTGTGGTAGGTTGGTTAACTACAGAGTTAAATATAACCATCTTTGTTGCCTGGTGCAATATGCTTTTGCTCCATATTACAAGAGAAATTTTACGGTACATTCTATTACTAAGTATATGATTGTAATATAAATGAAATTTAACTATTGATTTGTTAAGGTCACAATAAACAATTCTTTGTATTTATAATTTTTCGTAAAGGTATTATGGACTTTTTCAGCTAGAGTTGGAAATATTACTCTTGTGCTATGTGATCTCCACAAGGACAATTACAATTCTACCATTCTCAGGATTTTACTATCTATACTACCAGTTGTAGTATAACTAAATCCTAACTAATATGAACCATTGGATCAAAGAGAATGGATGACCCATATTAAATTGAATGTACGAGCAATATTACAAAGGCTATGTGAACAGAACTGAAAAATGAGCTGGAAAGATAATAAAGGTAAGTGAAAAAATATATTGTGGTCCTAAACGGAGGAATTAGAATTGGCCAAACTAGCAGTAAAGTCACGTAGCAACTTGTTGGGTCCATAGCTTTCTTTCTTCATGAAACACAAGGTTTGGATACATGAATTCATGGAAAGTTTACTACAGGAAAATAAAAATAAAAAGTACAAACCTAAAAAATTATAAAAATGTAAAAGTAAATAGTATTTTTTTTTTATTAAAGGGGTGCTTATCTCCCCCGGTTTCAATTAGTGAAACCAGCTCTCATTTTAGTCTTCGTGCGTACTCACCTTCGCGCAGCATGCTTCTTCTCCGATGACGGCGGCCGGCAGACGGGGCTTAGAGTTAGGGAGGGGTTCACTGTGCCCCTTGGTTGAAGAGGGAGGGGCGGGAGGTGACAGTCCAGTGGTGGGCGCCAGTGGCGGCGGTGCTACCGAACGATGGGTGGTGGCGGCGGGCAGCACAGCGACGATGTCAGTGGAGGATTTAGGTTGGGCGGGGGCTACGATAGCGGTGGGCGGGAGGTGGAGGCGGTGCGGCGAGGCACCGCTGGCCGCGGGAGGCGGCGGGGGGCGGAGGAGCTGAGAGCAACGCCGAAAGTCCAAGGGGAAGTGGGCCACTAGGGTGAGGGTGGTGGTAAAGGAGAGACAGACCGAAGGTGGAGGAAACAGGCATCAGAATGCTCACGCAATTAGCCTATCGAGCTACCGAATTTTTTGCAATTTAATCCTTTTTTCGTAAAAAACACACATTTATACCCTTGGTAGTCTTATTTCCGCTTTGGACCCGGGGTGTCGCCGTGAGTCACTGCGCCGAGGTAAGACATATCTCGGCGCCATGAGTCATGGCGCCGAGCATCTGAACCCTAGCCGCCAAGGCGGCCGGCGTGGCGACTCCTCGGCGCCATGACTCATGGCGCCGAGATGTCTTAGCTCTGGCCGTGAGTCATGGCGCCGAGGCTCGCCGCCACAGATCTCGCCACAGCTCTCAATTATATACCTCCCGAGCCTTGCTCTTTTTCTTCTCTCCTCTCTCGGGTTTTCACTCAACCCAACCCGCCGAACTTTTCGAATCACCAATTTTCACCGTGGAAACTTCGAATTGATCCATACAACTCGAGAGCAAGGTATCCTCTTTGTCCTCCTCACTTTTACGCATTGATTTGGTCTATATCATGTGTATTATGCAAAATTAGGTTAGTCATGACCTAGGTTTGAAGCAATTAGTCTCACTTGTTTTATTGATTCGTATTGTGTATTATGGAACCTTAGTTACGCTTGGTCCCCTTTGTTTCTCCCATCATTTAGGATGCCGAGGCGTGGTAAAGCTAGTAAACCAAGGTAATCTTTGTCCATCGTATTCTAATTTGTCGGTAATATGTAGTTCATATTATGTAAGGTTCATACAATTTGTTGTATTTCGGATTAGGCAACAACGGTGGGCAATGCGTTACTCGCTTGCCATCGCCTAGTGGCGTTCCCAGCCCATGTGCTCTGCGGTGATGCTTGTAGGGTGGCGAGATCGATGAGGAGGACACGCATGCAGAGGTATTGGATGTGTCACAATTATGCCTTTGACCCTACACCTCAACAGATCCGCATTGGATTGTTGGTGAGAAATTAGTGGCTTTTCTTTGTTCTTGCGATGAATCAATAACATTTCATTACGTGCTTAATGCACCCATGTTTTGCGTGAACCTCCACCGCTATGTGACTTTGAGCGGTGGATCGACACCGAGATCAAGGAGGAGGACAAGCAAAGATATGGAGGGATCAAGAAGTGGGATGCGAGCGCGAGGAGTCATGGAGAAGACACGCAAAGAGGAGGCAGCAGAAAAGGAGCGCGAGGAAGAGGTGAAAATGAGGCAGCAACTAAGCGTAGGGGAGAGGAGAGGAGGCTTGAGCGCGTTCGCCGTGCTAAGGCGCAATGGAGGAGGATCCGGATGCTTTGAGGAAGGAAAGTGGCCTCGTTGCACTCATGAGTGTGCTAGACTTAGTAGTTATGGTTTAATAATGAACAATGGTCTCATTTGTTTGGACTTGTTATTTTGTTGTACTCTTGTCATGTAATCGCACTTTTCAAGATGTGCATGTGAGTATATTGTTAAACTTGAACATGTGAGTAGCATGACTTGTTTTTTTTGTCACTATGCCTATATATTTTGGTAACTTTTGGTCGCCACCAACGAGAAGCACACGTTCCTTTGGTCCCAAAGATATAATCACTACTCGCATATAATCACGGAAAAATTGCGAGTTTCTCTGTTTCGACCATCCACATTTAACAATATGACACAAATATATCATACGAGCATATATTCATCACAATACCACACGAATAGTAGAAACAACAATCCAAAAGTCCAAATAGTCCATAAAAGTCCATACAATGTACATAAACATAGTCCTCATCGCCTCCTAGCCTTGCCCTTTCCACCAAGAGCGTCGGTGCTCGGAGTGTAAGGGTCACGCGGACGTCGGTGCCTACGCGGTGGAGGCCGCGGGCCGTGTCGAAGAGCACCACGAGCCGAGACGGCCCAATCTCCTCGCCTCGCCCTCCCGCCGCCACCAATCTCCTCGGCCTCGTCCTCCTCCTCGCCACCAAGTCCCCGGTGTATCTGCAGTCGCCGGGACGAGCTCGCCTCCGGCCGTACCTCCGTGTGAAGAAGTGCCTGAGCCTACGGCTTGGTCTTGGCCCGGAAGATGTGTGCGTGGCACGTGGACGCCCATCGGTGCTCGCGCCCCGCAACCACAACGAGCGGCAGCTGGCCGCGGCCGCCTCGCAAGTCTCTGCGGTTCATCATCTTTTGTTAGTTCACAAATGTCATGTTTGGTTACAAGTTTATATTTTGATTGCCATGTATTGAAAGACTTACTCCAAGAAAGTTGTGGAGTGTCGTCTCATCCACTCGTCCTCGGAAAACGCCTAGGTCAAGCACGGATCGCCTCAACGTGTTGCCCGCACACATTGTTAACATATGGTTACTCGGTTAGTGCGATGCAAATAACATTAGCGCTATGATTGATTGCAAGAAAAAGGTTAGAAGTGACATTACTACTCGATCTAAGATTGGCCCACCTCCACCAACGCCCTCCCCGAGTCGCGGTCGTAGGAAGTGTCTTCATCGCCAGAAGACTCCATGTCGGCAGAGTCCGCTTGGGTCCATTGCACCTTCACTTTGTCCGTGTCACACCAAGGTACCAAGAAAGGTATGCACGAAGTTGTAGTTCGTGTCGCGGTGCTCATTGGCATAGACGTTCTCATGGAGGAGTCCCCACACGTCTATGTGCTCACGGTGCAACGTCTCGAAGTCTGTCGTCTTTTTCTGCTTCTGACGATCGATCCTGCAATATATACATCATCAGTGCAAATATAGTGAATTAGTAGTTATGTATACAAAGGAGAGAAAAAAAAGTAGCATACGCCACTTACTTGTGCAACTCCACAGACGTCGAGAACGGCTCCACTGGCCACTCCTGCCTGAGGCCAAACTGGCGTGCAACTCTATGTGGCAGGTGGTACTCAACAACAGAGAAGCGCATCAGCGGACACCTCATCATGTAGAGGTCCTCGCCCACGCCGCACATCGTGCTCACCCAAGCCGACCACCGGCCGCCTCTGTAAGGTTCCCAAGTGACTGCGCGACAAAAGGTGTTTAGGTATTGTAAGAAAGATTGTATCGAAGACCGAATGGAAATGTGAAATGAAAATGCAATGAACTCACCATCGGGTCGTAAGTGTGTCAAGCTCGTTGGCGTACTCAACGACGCGCCGCCTCGCAAATGGAACTCAACTGGTCCCAAGGTGGGCAACCGTCGGTCGGTGTCGAGGGTTGGCCACCGCAAACCACTTGACGAGGAGGAAGAATCGCCGGCCGACCAACCGTACACGAGACCACATCCAAAGCCGGAGAAGGTACACACAACCGCCGATCGACGCAGCGTCTTGAGCATCACCGACAAGCCGAGCACAAGTGGCGGTAGAGGAAGGACAAAACTCCGAAGCCCACCGTAGCCACCCGCCATGTCCCGGCCAACAAGCAAGGAGGTACATCCATGACGCGTTGTCTCCCGTCGCGTTGTCTTCCAAAGAGAACAACGACACCTCAAGTGGCGTGCAACCTCCTCGAAAGAGGAAAGTTATCCTTTGTACCATCCTACGGAGTAAATTCTCGGCGAGGTGCCGAGTGCACCACCGGTGATGGATAGGCGTGCCTCGAATCTGCTCCAGATGCGCACTAAGTATGCCCCGTGTCCATCGGATATGACACCAACCTCCTGCCAGGCCAACAACATGTATCCGAACAAGCCGCAGAACCATCCCCAACTATCTTTGTTCTCCTCTCCACCAAAGCAAACGCAAGAGGGACCAATGTGTTGTCTCGCCACAACCGAAATGGCTATCAACAATGTGCCCATGTACTTGCCAAGAAGAAAAGTACCATCAATGGAGAAGACGGAACGACAATGCTCAATGCCTCGATGCATGAAAACACCGAATCGCGGAAGAAAATCGCCTTCCATCCTTCCATTCATTTGGTTTGGGGATGTACTCGTAATGCATTCCCGGATTAATCGCTTTCATTGCATTGAACAATGCCGCAACCGCCGCACCCCTCCTCCCAATCCCCATATATCATCTTCCGTGCTCGCCGCTTTGCCCTCCATGCTTTTCCATACCTTATGTCGATCCGAACATCTTCTATGTCATCTCCATAATTGTCCTCACCTTCAAATTGGGCCGCCTTCAGATCGAGTATAGTGATCTCGCAATGAGGGTAGATGTCAACCGGCGATGCTTCGCTTTCAAGTTTGATTCTCGCACAAGTGTGTGGGCCAACGATTTTGTGATCTTGAACTTGCTCGTGTCCTTCTGCTTCCTAGCACACACCCTCCAATTACAATCGGCCTTCTCACACACCACATGTAACGCCGCACACATAGGAATGCCTAACCTTGAAAGGCCTTTTGCGCTTCATGAATACTCCAGAACCACCTTCTCAATGTAGGCAAGTCCTTGAAGACCAAACCCTTCTTGATTTCCATGCTATCCCCTGGCCAGGAGCCTCTAACAACTCGCTGTCTCGCTTCTCGCATAAGCACCTTGGGAATGACTAAGGTCGCTGAATTCTTCAATAGCCGGATCACGATTAGGGCGTAATTGTCCGATGAGCTCAATATCTTGTTGTGTCAATGCCGCAACAGCCGGTCTTCATCGGAATCAACGGCTCTAGCCGCCCCATAAGGCTCCTCATCATCATCAATCAACATCAACACCGTTAGAGGCCCTACGCACTGATCCATGTTGCCCAAGGTGCCACAGAGGACGATCATCATTTTCGTGAACATCTATCGCATCACAACCACACACACGATGGCAATTGAGACAAAGGAATAGATTAATGAACAGTAAACTAAAGTGGTACTACGACACTTACTTGGATGGTTCTGAGTCAAAGGGATCTCCTGAGGGGCCGCAGGATGAGAAATTCCAATCTCATTCGGGCGGATTGAGCATCGGTACCACATCCGCTGCTCACATCCGCATCACAATTGGGTAACGGGGTCCAAAGGGGAGGACTACCTAAATCGTGAATGCCCATAAAGGCGAATGCCCATGAGGGGTGAATGCCCATTAGGATTGGGATCAATGGACAACTTCCGCACAAACAAATCCAAACATTGATATTGGGTCCTCATCACCGATCGACATAATTTTGCCATCGATCCTCGAGTCAATTGAGACCATCCGCCTAAAAATACAGTCTTTAGAACCAAATCAAGTACACCCTCAATCGAGATGGCATCCTCATTACCATGACAACATAGAACCTCACGAGCTCTAGCGACCAATTCACCATAAGACTGACGATCACTAAGCAAATAGGACACACTTTCCATCCCAACAAATGACACATTTCCATAACCATCTTTCTCACATACCCTCCATGGTGCAAGGTTACTAGATTGTCCATCTAATCCATACAAAAGGCAAGTGGTTGTTAATGTCTAATAGTAGAGTAGTATACTAACTAATTCCATACGTAACTAATTTAAGTTGGTAACTACCCAAGTAATTTGCTACCTACCAAACTAAATAACTATGTCTAACTAACTAACTATATGTAACTAAACAAACTAAAATTTCTAACTATGTCTAACTATATCTAAACCCTAACTACATTATATGTTACTAAATTTGCTATGTCTAACTATATATCTAAACCCTAACTACAAGTTACATCTAACACATCCGACTATTGGCTGAACTGCCGTGTGTTTAGTTTCGTTGTAGGCGCTCGAGGGGCGCGTGTTTTCTTCTTCTTCAAGAACACATATGCCGGTTATCTCAGGTCTCCCATGACTAGAATTACCACATTTAACTAGAATTCTAAGTAAGAGCAATTATCCGTGCTCCCATGAAGAATCCAATGTACTACTGACACAAACGTGCCATTTCCATATATGCCGGTGGTATGCACACTAACTACATTATATGTTACTAAATTAGCTATGTCTAACTATATATCTAAACCCTAACTACATCATATCTAACTAAAATTGCTATGACTAACTATATATCTCAACCCTAACTACATTAAGTATATCTAAACCCTAACTAACTACAATTTCTAACTAAATTTACTAACTACATTTTCTAACTCTAAAATTTTCTAACTACAATTTCTAACTACAATTTCTAACCTAATTTACTAACTAAATTTCTAACTAATTAAAAATTACTTCACATTACGCAGCAGCAGGCTGAGGGGCGGCAGCGGTGGCGGAGGAGGTCAGGGAGCGGGCGCCACGGCACAAGGGACCGCGGCCGGCGGCGCGGGCAAAGGGAGTGCGGCGCAGGGGCGGCGGGAGCGGCTTCGGGGCTCGGCGAAGCGGCGGCTGCGCGCGGGACCGGCGCCGGCGGCGGCATGGCGGCGAGCGCCTCGCGGCGGCGCGGCGAGGCGGCTGCAGGTGAGGAGGCGCAGCGGCGAGCAATTTTTGGCGAGCGCGAGAGAGAGAGAGAGAGAGAGAGGAAGGAGAAGGAAGCGGCGGTTATATTTTTGAATGCTCACGCGAGATTCAGTGGCGCGAGAAATGGCGCCATGACTCACGGCCTGCCGAAGAAGATCTCGGCGCCATGAGTCATGGCGCCGAGGTACCGCCACGCCGTCGCCTTTGTCGGCTAGGTTGGATTCTCGGCGCCATGACTCATGGCGCCGAGATAGTTAGCTTCGGCCCGTGAGTCACTACACACCCGGGTCCAAAACCGAAATAAGACTACCAGGGGTATAAATGTGTGTTTTTTACGAAAAAAGGATTAAATTGCAAAAAATTCGGATCGAGCTACCACTCGCCATATAATCGGATTCTTATAAAAAAAAATATACATTAGACCCCACAATTATAAAGCTCTGGTCCGTGCCACGGTGGCAGCAAGTGGCACACAACACACTAAGAGCTACCGTTAGCAAGAAATTCTCAGGAATAGTAGCCGGTTGACAACCTTCTAGAATTTCACTCAAGAGTCAAGCTAGTACCAAAACCACCAACCTGGTACCCTTGGAAAAAAATCGTGACAAATTCGTGGTGGTACCTACAAAAGAAAAAATGGCTAGCATTGAATAGATATCGGTGGAAAAAAAGAGAGAAAAAAAAGGCGAGAAAAGCATCCGTCGGATCTCGAACGTTTCGGATCAACTCTGGCCGTTCAGATCCAACGGCCGTAATTAACACACTGGTCCAGGGCTCAGGCTCTGGCCAGCGCATGCATCCAACGGTCGCGTCTTGAAGGCGAACAAGACCCGATGCGTTGGTCCGTGAACGGGATGTCGGGACCGGAGACGTGTTGGAGTTGAGCTTGGCTTCGCCGCTCGTGTCCGTCCGTCCGTCCGTCCGGCCACCGACGGCCGCCGATCGTCAGTACGTGGTAGGACTGTGGGAGTACTAGGCAGGTCTATTCATCCGTGCGTGAATCAATTAATGCACGCCGGCCACGTCATATCGTCATCAATTCCTCGTCTTCGTGACCATCATCTATCGCACGGCCATTAATAGCGAAGAGATCATTGGACGGTTGATCGTGAGAAATTTATTCCCACAGACCGTCCTGGCAGCGAAGCCACCTGTGGTCTCCGTCCGTGGTAGTCGGCGTTCCACAGTGATTTTGTACTACAATTTTGTACTACAGGAGTGTTAATTTTTGTTATTTCGTTCGCTGCAGCGAGAAGAGAGATTAGTTTTGATATTTTATTTTAAAAACGTGCTTTTTCACCCAAAGACTCCTCGTCGTATCACCGTCGAGAAGGATTTACTTTCTTTTCTTCTAGGTTTCGCCTCTTCGTTTCTGCCTTGGAGAGTTGGAGTTTCTTTGTTTGTTTCCTTTTTTCCTCCCTTCATTCTATGTATGCGGAAATTATATACACGGAGATAGAGCAAGCAAGCATGCACGTGCGGTTGAACTTGCCGACCATGCACGTGATTGATTGGAGAAATTAAGTTGCGTATGCTTGCCTGTACTTTTGATTTGCCCAGAAAGTTCTAAAGATCCCTGCAAGAGGTAAATGCCATAAAATAACTTCGAGTGTTTATTAATAACACATTTTAAAATAGAATTACAAAAAAATAAATACCCGTTTAATAAATTTACAAAAAATAGGCTTTTGTCATAATTCCAAATGGCGATAGGATTCCTATCGCTAGGGGTGTCAACGGATCGAATAGTGATTTTTTCGTATTCTTATTTTATAAATGAATGTGAATTCGAATTCGAATATCGTCGAATACGAATCGAATACCTACTCAATTCAATCGGATTCATATATCCTCGTAACTTACATAATGACAAGATATTTATGATACTTTATCCTCGTATATAACACACTTAACAATTGCAGTTTATCTATTTCAAGTAAAAACATGAATTCACGTTAAACTAAAAATACTCATCCAACTAATTAGCCATACTGTAATAAAATATGTATATTATTTTATCGAATTCGAATACAAATAATGCCAGTAAAATAACATTTCGGTATCCTCGTATATAACACACTTAACCATTACACTTTATCTATTTCAAGTAAAAACATGAATTCATGTTAAACTAAAAATATTCATCCAACTAATTAGTCATACTACAATAAAATATGTATATTGTTTTTGTAATACCCCGAATATCGATAAGAGAGGACTTAATCGGGAAAAGGGTTATTAGTGAAAAATTCATAGTTTTGGGGGAAGTAAGGAGTTGGGCTTCTGGCCAGGCTTGCACAGCCTTGTGGCCGGCCATGTTGGGCTAAGAGGGGGAGGCACCATGGGCCCCAAAGCCCAAGCCGCCCACTCCCCTTAACCCTAGACGAAACCCCCCTTTCCTCCTCCCCAAGCCGCCACTCTCCTCCCCCCAGGCCGAAACCCCCCTGCCCTCCTCACCCTTGGCCGCCGCCCCTCCATCACCCTCCCTTAAGATCAAACCCTCCTTCACTGCCCTCTTGGAGATTTCAGCAACTGGCCGGCCACAAGAGGAGGAAAGGAGAAGGGAGAAGAGGGGAGAAAGGAGGAGAAGAAGAAGACCATCATCGTGGGTGTGAGGACCCCAGTTTATTTGGCTTGTAATGCTTAACCAACCACCTGGTCCTAGCATCACAAATCAAATAAATCGATCCTCGAGATACGATACTTCCTGAAGCGAGATACACACCTCGTTACAAATTAGACATCAACTCCATTCAAAACATAGAGTCCAAACATTACACTACAAACGGAAGATAAACAAATAGTAACAATATTACGCATAATGGCCGATCGCCACAAGATAAACAAATAACAACGAGAAAAGACAATGGAAGCAAAAGCGCCATAAGATGGCTATAAACAAAGCCAATCGGTGTGCCTCCAACCCACAAGGCATCCGACCGACCGCCAAGACTAGTCGTCACCCACGGCGACAAAGACACCTCACGTATGAGGCCCCGAGGCTCACCTTCTTCCTCTGCAACAAAACATTAAGCAAAGCACCGAGTACAAAGATTGTCTTTGTACCCGCAAGACCGACGTGTGAACTAGCGCACTGCTCATATGCTACATGCGAGCTTATTTGGTGGAGGTCATATGTTTCATTTGCATAAAGCCAATTTTCATTTGCAATAAGGTAATATGCTTTTAAAGGCAAGTTTGCAATTCATTTTAAGATTGAAATAACAAATAAATAAAGATAGATACAAGTAACCACCTAGAGGTGACTACCCCAATAGTCACCACAATAGCACGAATCCCATTCGCACCACCCATCAAGTTTTAATTTAAACGTTGTAGTCTAAC
The DNA here is from genome assembly GCA_036346255.1 of Ampelocalamus luodianensis. Taxonomy (NCBI): domain Eukaryota; kingdom Viridiplantae; phylum Streptophyta; class Magnoliopsida; order Poales; family Poaceae; genus Ampelocalamus; species Ampelocalamus luodianensis. The sequence continues at coordinate 8,729,544 of CM070627.1, read as the reverse complement.
TCTTGGAAGACTTTGCCAAGCGTGTCCATAACCTAGGACGAGGCTATTCGAATAGTTTTAAACCCCGCAGGGTGTACCAATGTACCACACTTGCATCGCTTTAAGCCAAAGCACACTTAGAAGGTATGCTCACACGACTAAGTCCTACGAGACTTTTCTAATATTGTGTATTAACTACGAGCCAGCTCGTATGGATAGAAATCCATACGCTTACATGGTAAAGCCAAAAGACAACTACCCACTCGTGATAAAGCTTTTCTGACAACTACCATGCTCCCACCTCCATCCCTCCCGCGACCCTCACGACCCTGAGCCAATACACGCCAAAGTACTAGGTCAAGAGAGGTCTCATATACTCTAGTGTGGTTAGCACGAAATGCTTGGTTGGTGTAACAAGATGTTCGGTCCTTGTTGACTCTGCACCATTCCAATACACCCAATGATCACACCAATCATACCACAGCCCAAGTCTAAATCATTTTTATTTTCAGTTTTAGTTTTGCAATTAAACATAGCAAAAATGCTGAAACATAAAGTTATAGAAGATTTTATGTGATCAAGGTTACCGACTAAAGTCGATAACCGCCCGCCCACCGATAGCTAAGCATGTCTAAGCGCTTGAAATCGATCTACTAAGTGACAAGAGATCATCCAACGATCTCTAATCACAAAGAAATAACCTAAGCTCGGTAGTAGAGATCAATATTTTGTCTACAGGATATGCAATACGGATTTAACTAATCAATTTAACACAAATTAAGCAATGCATACATACAAATTGAAACAAAATATTAATCTTTAAAATATCGATTAAACATGATCAAACCGCTTGCCTCTTGCTGTTGCTCAATATGGTGCGGAGGATCGTCCCGTGGTTGCCGCAAATATCGAATCCTAACGATTTGAACAAAACAATAATAAGAAACGAATAACACCTAAGAAAACTCAAACATCACATACAAACACCAATATATACACCAAGGCTAGATTATCACAAAGAATGATAAACAATTGCTACAGAGACCCACCCACCTTTGCTAGGTTAACCACGAAATCAAACTTCTAACATGCTTTAAACTTTGACAGCTTTGATGGTGATTGTGTGCACATCTATTATTTAATCATCAAGTTAACACATCAAAATCAGCTAGCTATACTAAAACCACTATTGACAGTGAGAGCACAAAATCTACAAGAAGCTATCAAAGCATAACTAGCCAAGTATCCAATTATGAGATGCTACAAAATTCTAATTAAGTTTGGGCTTTAAAAGATCAAGCTACTAATACACCTAAGTATCGCACCATAATAAGAAGGTTATCACCATACAACATGCTACTACTCCCAAACTCACCGCCTCGATAAATCAAAAGTACAGAGACAATAACATGATAATCTAACTATCCCTATGATCAAGCATGGCAATGAAGTTTTGAAACTGGAATTACTAACTAACATAATTCCTTGCCAAACGCTACTTCCTAAGGAAATCTTCAAGTCTAACAAGACCTAATTTAGCAAGTATGAAACCAATTTTCAATTTATCGACAAATACTAAAACCGACAACAGAGAAAAGACACAGAGAAACTTGCACTAAAATACTTTCAAACCTCAATTACTAACTTTGATCATGCATGAGAGTGAACTAAAGAACAATCATAAGCATGATTAGCGACTAACTAATTGGTTTTGAAGGAGGGGCCCCACCGCCGTATTGCATGCAGAGGAGCACAACCGAAAAGAACAGAGGATCTCGCGCTCGACTGGATTCGTCGCCGGCGGTGGAGGCGCGCGAGGTGGAAACCAAGGCCAAAATGGGTCGCGGAGGATCACCAAATCGAGGTGGTCTCGAGGCAATGAGATGCATCATGGGTGGCGCGGCGACGAGCTTGGCGCCGGCAGTTGGGGTGACAAGTGCGGCGCACTAGAGAAGAAGACAATGAAATTTAGCGCGCATGGGCATCGATGAGTTACCAGAACTCACCGGTGTGCTTGGCGACGAGAGAGCACCGAGTGACCCGGCGACGAGAGCCTACGCGGCAAGAAGGCGATTAACGCGACAGGAGCCCGGGTGAACGAGAGGACACGAGTGAGTGGAGAAGAAAGGTGGAGTCTGTGGTGCTCACCGAGCGAAGAATTGAGCTGGAGCTCACCGGAGAAGATGCGGCGGTGGAAAAAGGCTTTCGGCCGACTTGGAGAAGAAAGTCCACGCGCAGCTCCACGCACGATGAATCCTGAAATTCCTTGAGGGGTTTACTCCCGGATGTGGAACACGCTGCGGCACGCGCCGGCGATGACCGAGCTCACCGAGCGGCCGAATGCTCGGAGGCGCCGCAATGACGCCACGGCTCCCGAGCTCGGAGAAGAAAGGCAATGGAGACGAAACGAGGTAGGCAAACCTCGATGGCTTTTGTAGGAATAGGCGAGGCGGCGAGGTGAGGCGGTGGCGGTGAAAAGACCGTGAAGCTAGGTGGCAGCAGCATGCATGCAGGCGGCCGGCGAGAGCGCTACGGGCGAAGCGCTACCGAGTCGGCGAGGCGACGGCGCGATGACTGCAGGTGGGTCCGCCTTGTCGGCCGACAAAGCAAAACGCGCGAGCCCGAGTTAGACTCGACAATATCGCGACCGTTGGATCTAAAACGGACGGTGATATTAGTGTATGCATTCGGACAGTTTGCGGTTGCATGCGCGACGTGGATCGCTCGATTTGCATCGGACGGTCACGATCGATTGACTCGAAGCGATACGCTTAGTTGACGACCGAGCCAAGTGGTGCGAGTCGGACTCGAGCGAGGTTGGGTCCGAGCCCGAGGAATGATGATTTCGTGGATTTGATTTAAAAGACAGAGAAGGTTTGGGAATTTTAGAGGTAGCTCCTGAGCTCCAAAAATTTCGAAATTTTTATGGTAGCTACTAGGGACAGAGGACAACCTTGTATAATTTTTCTAGAACTTTTATGCACTGCATTGTTCTAGATAAAATTCACAAGCTGCTGTACAGGAGTTTGACCAGATTTTCAACTAGTTTGACTTGGTCATTTGAAATAGCAAATAAAATCTAAAAATTGTGAAATAATTCAGGGAGGTAGATAGGATGATCAAGATGATAGGAAAAATAATTTCATAGGATGATCACAAGTTTGAAGGCTAAGAATTTGCTGGCAACAAATTCCATTCACAAGAATTAACTTCTAGAAAATTGGAAATTGCTAGGGAAAATTTGGAAAACTTCCAAATGATTTGAAGAGACAACAAAAGTTTTTATTTCTCCTCAAAATTTTACACTTGAAATACAAACCCTAAGTTAGGGCTGTTACAGTGGGTTTTTTGTTCAGCATCTTCCTGGGGTTCTACAAGGGTAACAATCATTGTTCCTTGATGGTTGGATAAAAGTAGATGCAAAATTAATCATGATTATTGGATCGAAACCCTGCTGCGAGTAGAACAGGTTCTGTCCAGTGCAGTGTGCGACTGTTTTCACATCCTTAGAGGCCGAATAAGATGATCTCATCTCCTAGAGTTATATGGGGTTTGTTATTAGCTTTCAGTGGACGCAAAGATCACTCAATTCCGAGTTATGGTTTGAAAGTTATGATGAATTCTTTGCTGCTGTCCTGAAAGTCTGACGAGAATTGACACTCACTGTATTTGTTAAAATATGACTAGGTTAGAAGCTGATTCAGAAGTGTTTCCCATAACGATTTTTGTAGATAATCTTATTAGCTTTGAGTATTGATAAAGAACACCCTATTTGGATTTGTAGAACAAAAGTTATGTATATTTTAATTTGACTGTCCAGTTTGTAGGTTGGTTTCTGTCATTAGTTTTGACCCATGTGCCACTTTTTGTTAAAGACAAAATATGAGTGTCATGCCAAATAGGATTTTGAAGATGACGCTCTTAGCTTTCTAGAACGATAAGAATCCTGGGTTTTGGTTCATCCAATCAAAAGTTATGAGTATTTCTTTACTGTTGTGTAGTTCTGCTAGACAGATTGTATATTAGACTTTCATTTGAATGTTAGCCTAGGTTTTTGGCCGAATTGGAAGTTTCCGCCAACTAGACTAATGTGGAGGTTTTCTATACCTTTTCATAGGATCTGAGATCACCCCGTTCAAGTCTCAGAGCAAAAGATATGATATTTTATTACCTCTGTCCAGATTATCGTCCCGCTAGACTGTTGGTTTTATTGAATAGGACAATTATGTGAACCTTGTGTTTAGAAAGAGGCATGTAAGCATTGCGATTAGTGTCTTATTCAAGTTGTTTCTTATTCAAGTAATTAAATTGTGTAGGAGGAGGGAATTCGAGCGTAGCGGCATCTCCTTTGCCTCACAACGCTTCGTAGGGCGGAAGGCAAGTACCTTGTGGAAATCATTGTTCGTTGAATGTTCATTATGCTTGTTATTCATGTTATGACTACCTTCTACTGCCTATGCGTAGATTTTGGATGATTCCTATTCACTCTATGTGTGTTAATTTATGGTTAATGAAAGGATGTCTCTTATGTTCGTACTCATTTCATACCTTCATATGTTCATGATTCACCCACGGGAGTGGGGAGGAAGATCCATCATTCCAATATGGACACGTAAGACCACCATTCCAATGTGGGTAGACTTGGATCCCTGTTATGAAATATTCTCATATGGATCTCGGATCCCCTCATTTTGTATAGTGCGGGCCTGAGTGAATATCAACGGGTGTATCACTAGCTATATCGGTATAAGCAGAAGAGGAGATTTGCATATCATGCACTCATATGTTCCTGTCATCTCACATTCATAACCCATGATGCGATGTTATTGTTCTTGTTCAGTATTGTTCTTGTATTTCTGTTGTACTTACTGAGTCTTGGACTCATTCTTGCCTATGTTTGTTTTTTTAGGTGATCACTGAAGACGGCATTCTTGGGAGGGGTAGTCACAGATAATGCATTCTCCTCACTTTATTCACTTTCAATTTCATGAACTCATCATTACTTTTCATTTGTTATCCATTGGATTGTAATAAATAGAGGTTGATGGTTGGTATCTTCATACTTTAGGATACGGTTGAGTTGGTATTGTTTTAATGTTGAATTCTGTTTCAATTTCTTATATTCATCCTACTAGAGGTTGACCTACTTATGATATTAATTATAAGGTTGTTGATCTTACTCCGCATTATTGTTAATTGCTAGTCTTTTAGGAAACATCTTGATTTCTGCATAGCTAAGGTGTTACAGTTTTATTGAATTCAAATTCGAATACAAATAATGCGGCTGAAATAATATTTCGGATGACAAAAGTTCATACCTGATGAGGACATCACTCCTTCGGATACACACACTACACAAATCCTACGGATCCAGTTGCGAAACTACAAGACCCTATGACAAGAGCTCGTGCACGTCACTTAAATTATGAGGTGAGCTCGTTTCTAGGTGCTAATAATTTATCTATGCAGAATGGTATACTACCTAATAATTGTGATCTGTTGTTACTTAGGAATAATGGATCCCCAAGGTCTACGACTGTGTCTACAAGCCCTACGACCGGTCCCGCGGCCACTACGACTGCACCGGCCGGCGCTCGACCACATCTCAAGCTCCTCGACAAGGTTCGCGGCACTCACGACTGCACTCGGCCGGCGCTACGACTAGGTCTCACGCTCTACGACCGGTCATTAGGTGTCACGACACCGCTTTGGGCCTAATAGGGCCTTGTAAGCGTGTCGGGGTCAATGCCTAGGTTGTGTACGCCTCTCCATGGTCGCACAACCTAGGTCAACCCCTCACGTTACCCCCTATATATATGCAGCCGCCAGTTTAGGGTTGGGTTTTCTTAGATTATTCTCGCCACTTTGCGCTTTCACCGCTTATCGGCTTGAGAACCCCACATTGTGAACTTCATTCATATTCGCAATACAATTCAGATTGCATTTTCCTTGTTCTTGTGAGTTGCTTCGATTGCTTGCGGGAACAATAACCCTCGTGGTAAGGTCGATCGCGTCGCGGCGTGGTTGATAACGGCGATCATACGGTGTAGCGACCGCGGGTGACGATCTGCCGGTCGAAAGCCTCAAAGCGCCAACGTCCTCACGCATTTAAACCAATCGAACCTATCGGAAGATCGGGACACCATGACTCATCATTTGGTATCGAGCGAAGGTTGCCCGTTAGGTAATCTCGTTTATCCCCTTTGTTAGTTGTTTTCCATCACCTATAGTCCGTAAAATTGCCCTACAAAAGTTTTAGATCTTAGTCTTTCCACTGTCCAAACCACGCTGTGCCTTTCGCAATTTTGTTTTCGATATTCGCGTTGTTGAGTTCGAGTCCATCGTCGGTGTCTTTGTTGCTGGTCTAGTCGCCGTGATCTAGTTTCTAGCGCCGAGACTTTCTTGCTTTTGGTCATCGTGTATCTCGCTTGTCCTTTGTTGCATCCGTTGCAATTAGGGTTTGTCTGCTATAGCCAGAATTGAGTCACCCCCATCCGACCACTTACTTGTGACACCACCCCATCCCACCACTTACTCGAGCCAACATTCCCATCCGACCACCTACCGGATTCGACCACCCGAATCGGATTCGACCACCTACATCGAGTTCGACCACCTCGCCGGATTCGACCACCTACTCGAGTTTGACCACCTTCTGGGTTCGACCACCGCCGGTATTCGCCCGACAAGTCTATCTGCTTCGGTTGCTCTCGGACACCTACACGCTCATCATATCGTGTCCGACCCAACAAGGACCGAGAAGAAATCCCATCGCCGAAACAGAGATAGCCAAAGTTCAGAGAGAGAGAGAGAGAGAGTATCTTTTTATTACCTTATTACCCCTGCTCTCCGGAAAAAGTTTGTGACCTATATCTATCCTTAGGCCGGAAAAAGGGTTTTGAAGAGTTGTGAGTCAAGGTCACTTGCGCAAAAAAAAAAGAGGAATCCTAGGTTGGGTTTCGTTAGTCAAAAAAAAAGAAGAAGAAGAATCAAAAAAAAAAGAGAAAAGAAAAAGAGAATCAAAAAGAAAAAGAGAATCAAAAAGAAAAAGAGACCACCTCAGTTGGCTCACGACCACCCTCAGTTGGTCTACGACAACCCACCAGAGCTCCATGACCACCCACCGAGATAACGGTTGCTTTGCAACTTTGTTCTTTTGAGCTTGTATCTACCCTATCTTTCGGCTTGCTTGAGCTAGTGCTAGGAGCGCGTTTGGACCAGCAACTGTGACGAGTACTGTGGACTTTGATTTAACATTGCTAATCTGATTTCATTATTGCTGCTCCTTGCTACTAAACATTGCCTGTCCGAGCTCCACGTACTTTTGGCCCTCAGATTTGGATCCTCGCATTCGCCTCCGCCGCAGTCGTACATCCCACCCTCTCCGATCAGACCACCTGCTGCAATTTGGTAAGAAATTCATAAGAGCTTGGTAAGACGCTTGAGAGTGTGTGATTCCACCTTCCACCACCTAGTAGGTGGTAGGGATAATACATTTGTGTTGTCTTTTGTCTCCTACTAACAATGGCGGGTGAGGAATTGAATGCGCAAGATTGTGTTGTGAGGGAAGAGCTTACAAGGGTGTTGGATGAGCACCGTCATGCTATTAATGACGACATCGAAGGAAGTTTGCGAGACAAATGCTACACTACAACAAACTCAATGCTAGCATTGCAACACTCAATGCACGTATTGATGGTATGGACAATCAACCGCCGAACAATGGTCGTGTGGATCCTCAAGGTGCAGTCCACGACCATGAGATCGACAACGATAATGAGATGCGCAACCGCGATGCCCTTGATGCACGACAACGGAACCGATTGAACTTCAACCGTCAAGGTATGAGAGGTAATAACCTTCAACAACATAATGCACGTGTTAATGATGATCCATATGCTAAAGTCAAGTTCACTATACCATCTTTTGCGGGTGCTTATGATGCTGAAGTATATTTAGATTGGGAGATGATGGTAGAACAGAAATTTAATGCTCACTTAGTTCCCGAAGTGCATAGAGTTAGGCAAGCTACAAGTGAATTTAAAAATTTTGCCATCATTTGGTGGAGTAGAGTATGCAATGATGGATTAGCGCCTACCACCTGGGATGCTTTAAAGGTTGCTATGCGTAATGTGATTTATTCCACCCTCTTTTAAAAGGGACTTGCGTAAGAAATTGCAGCGCTTAAACCAAGGCAATAGATCCAGAGAAGAATATTATCGTGAGCTACAAATTAGTATGTTGCGTTGTGATATTATTGAGGATGAAGAGGTGCTATGGCACGCTTTTATGGAGGACTAGTACGTGAAATTCGTGACATAGTTGACTACAAAGAATATGATAGTGTTCCTAGATTGTTCCACCTGCTTGTTTGGCGTAAAAGAATTGCAGGTCGATGTCCAGAGGCCAAGGAACCATTTTGGAAGCACGCCTACACCACGATCAACATCGTGGCACGTTAAAACAGTCCAACCTTCAGCCACGCAGCGCTGCCCCCTCCTCGAGTAGGCGCGTTCAAAGAAGACTCTCGACACCAACACATGCACCGAGGTAAACAAATCTACTAGTGTGCGTGCTCCACCAAGAGTTCTTCTTCTGTTGCTTCCACAGTCGTGACGACTGGCTTATTTGCCATCGTTGCAAGGGAATGGGCCATGTCATGAGGGATCGCCAAGTCGTGAGCCTACCTTGCCACCAAGACGGAGGTTATGTAAGTGATAGTGATATTGAGGATGAGTATGTGCTTGCAGCTAACATTGCAGTGGAGGAGATGAGATGAGCAAAGATCTGCCGATGATGTGGAAGAACAAGTAGCCGCTTTGTTGACACAGGACTCATGTGAGCCTTGTTGCGCAGCGAGTGCCGAGCGCACAACCGGAGAGAGCGAGCAAAATCAGCGGACAACTTGTTCCAATCCAGTTCCTCGTGAAGAAGAGAGCCCGCAGAGTCATCATTGATGGAGGGAGTTGCAACAACCTTGCAAGCTTCGAGATGGTCGAGAAGCTTGGTTTGACCACACAACCACACCCACGTCCCTACTACATCCAATGGTTCAATTCGTGTGGTAAGTTAAAGGTAAACAAAGTTGTGAGAGTATAATTTTCAGTGGTAATTACAAAGATAGTACCGACTTTGATGTAGTGCCTATGCAAGCATGCTCTTTGTTGCTCAGAGGCCTTGGATATATGATAATGATGTTTTGCACCATGGTAGAGCTAATACCTACTCATTCTCACATAGGGGTAAGAAGATTAAGTTGTTGCCTTTGACACATGTGAAATTGTGAAAGATGAAGTAGAGCGCATAGCAATGAAAGAAACACCAATGAACATAATTCTGAAAATCAGCAAGTAGTCAAACATGTTTACCCACCTAAAAAGGAGAAAGTGGCGCCTAGTTCCAAGGCCGAGGGAATTAAATTGAAAGGGTGTGTCATGCTTGCCACTAAATCTGAGCTTGCTGAAATTTGTGATAATGAGCTGCTATGCTATGCTTTGATATGCAAAGATGCTTTATTTTCACTTGAAGATATATCTAGCTCTTGCCCTCGTCGCTTGCTAATCTTTGCGAGAGTATGTGGATGTATTTCAATGATATAATCCCTGGTTGCCCCTATTCGAGGGATAGAGCATCAAATTGATTTGATTCCAGAGCGACTTTGCCAAACCGTCGCGCATATAGGACCAATCCGTAGGAGACTAAGGAAATTCAAATGACAAGTCCAAGATCTTTTGGACCGTGGAGTACGTAAGAGAAAGCCTTAGTCCTTATGTTGTTCTGCTCTTTGGTTCCTAAGAAAGATGGAACTTGGCGTATGTGTGTTGATTGTAGAGCCATTAATAATATTACCATAAGGTATCGCCATCCTATTCCTAGGCTAGACGACATGCTTGATGAGTTGAGTGACGCTATTATTTTCACAAAGATTGACTTGCGAATGGCTACCACCGATTAGAATGAAACGGAGATGAATGGAAACCGCTTAAAACTAAGTTCGGACTATATGAATGGTTAGTGATGCCTTTGGTCTAACTAATGCACCTAGTACCTTCATGCGATTAATGAACGAGGTTTTACGCCTTTTCATTGGGAAATTTGTGGTGGTTTATTTTGATGATATCTTGATTTATAGCAAGTCACATGAGCTACACTTGAATCATATACGCTGTTTTTAATGCCTTGAGAGATGCACGCTTGTTTGGTAACCTTGAGAAGTGCACATTTTGCACCGATCGAAGTTGCGCTTCTTGGTTATGTTGTGACACCACAGGAATTGAGGTGGATGGGGCAAAGATCGCAGCCATCCAAAGCTGGCCGACGCCACTATCGTGTCACAGTGCGGAGCTTCCATGGACTTGCCGGATTCTATCGACGCTTTGTGCGGATTTCAGCACCATTGTCGCACCATTGAATGAATTGACAAAGAAAGGAGTGCCATTCCAATGGGGACTGCGCAAGAGAAGGCATTCCACTTATTGAAAGAGAAGCTCACCCAAGCACCCCTACTCCAACTCCCCGATTTTGGTAAGACTTTGAGATTGAATGTGATGCTAGCGGATTGAGATAGGTGGTGTATTGATTCAAGAAGGTAAACCAGCTTGCATATTTCAAAGAGAAACTAAATGGGCCTAGTCCGAATTATTCTACCTATGACAAAGAATCGTATGCTTTAGTTCGTGTGCTTCAAACTTGACAACATTATCTATGGCCCAAAGAATTTGTTATACATTCGGATCATGAATCGCTAAAACATATTAGAAGCTGTTAACCTAAATAAACGACATGCTAAATGGGTAGAATTTATTGAGTCGTTTCCATATGTCATAAAGCATAAGAAAGGTAAGGACAATGTGATTGCTAATGCGCTTTCTAGACGTTATACCATGTTATCTCAACTTGACCATAAGATTTTTGGTTTAGAGGCCATTAAGGAGTTATATGCATCGATTTGGACTTTAAAGAAGTGCTTGAGCTTTGTAAAGGAGGGAGAACATGGAATAAATATGTGATAATTGATGATTTGATCTATCGTGCTAACAAGCTATGCATTCCAAATAGCTCTGTCATTTTTTGTTGTTGCAGAGGCGCATGGAGGAGGTTTGATGGCGATTTTGGAGCAAAGAAGACAGAAGATGTGCTGGCCGCCCACTTCTTTTGGCCAAAGATGAGTCGCGATGTTGAGCGCTACGTGGCTCGCTGCACTACATGCAACAAAGCTAAGTCCCGTCTCAATCCACATGGACTTTATATGCCTCTCCCTATTCCTAGCACCCCGTGGGAGGATATTTCTATGGATTTTGTTTTAGGATTGCCAAGAACAAAGAGGGGGAGAGACAGTATATTTGTAGTAGTGGATCGATTTTCTAAAATAGCACATTTTATACCTTGTCACAAGAGCGATGATGCTACAAACATAGCTGATTTATTTTTTCGAGAAATCGTTCGCTTACATGGAGTGCCCAATACTATTGTCTCGGATCGCGACACAAAATTTTTGAGCCACTTTTGGAGATCACTTTGGAACAAATTGGGGACAAAGTTGCTGTTTTCTACTACGTGCCATCCCCAAACTGATGGACAAACGGAGGTTGTCAACCGCACGTTATCCACCATGTTGCGGGCTGTTTTAAAGAAGAATTTGAAGATGTGGGAAGAGTGTTTACCGCACATTGAGTTTTCTTACAATAGGTCGGTACACTCCACCACCAAGGTAAGTCCGCTTTGTAGTGTATGATTTTAACCCCGTGTTCTATTGATTTACTACCTTGCCTACCTCGAACACATTAATTTAGATGCTAAGAAGCGTGTTGAATTTGTTCTTAAGTTGCATGAAACAACTAAAGAAAATATAGAGCGTATGACCTGAAAAGTATAGGGTTCTTTGGAAGTAAAGGTAGGAAAGAAATAAAATTTGCACAGGTGATTTAGTTTGGGTGCATTTGAGGAAAGACAGGTTTCAGAGTTAAGAAAATCAAAATTGATGCCTAGAGTCGATGGACCATTTAAGATAATTAAGAAGATAAATGACAATGCCTATCAATTGAGCTACCGCAGATTTTGGGGTTAGCCCCACATTTAACATTTCCGATTTGAAGCCATACATGGAGAAGCAGATGAGTCCGAGTCAAGACGACTCCAATTCAAGAGGGGAGGATGATGAGGACATCACTCCTTCTGATACACACACTACACAAAATCCTACTGATCCAGCCATAAACTACAAGGCCCTATGATAAGAGCTCGTGCACGCCACTTAAATTATGAGGTGAGCTCTGTTTCTAGGTGCTAATAATTTATCTATACAGAATGGTATACTACCTAATAATTGTGATCTGTTGTTACTTAGGAATAATGGATCCCCAAGGTCACGACGTGTCTACAAGCCCTACGACCACCCCGCAATGGCACGACCAAGTCTCAAGATCCCGACTAGGTTCGCCACGCCACGCACTGCACTCAATGCACTGCATACGACCACATCTCAAGCTCCTCGACAAGGTTCGCCAAAGACTACGACTGCATCGCCACGGCGCTACGACTAGGTCTCACGCCTACGACCACCATTAGGTGTCGCGACACCGCTTTGGGCCTAATAGGGCCTTGTAAGCGTGTCGGTCAATGCCTAGGTTGTGTACGCCTCCCCATGGTCGCACAACCTAGGTCAACCCCTCACGTTACCCCTATATATATACAGCGCCACGCTTTAGGGTTGGGTTTTTCTTAGATTATTCTCGCCACTTTGCGCTTTCACCGCTTATCGGTTGAGGAACCCCACATTGTGAACTTCATTCATATTCGCAATACAATTCAGATTGCATTTTCCTTGTTCTTGTGAGTTGCTTCGATTGCTTGCGTGAACAATAACCTCGTGGTAAGGTCGATCGCGTGCGAAGCGTGGTTGATAACGGCGATGCGTGCGGTCTAGCGAATTGCGAGGTGACGATCTGCTGGTCGAAAGCCTCAAAGCGTCAACGTCCTCACGACGAAACCAATCGAACCTATCGGAAGATCGGGACACCGTGACTCATCAATACCATATTCCTATCCAAAACAAATGGCAATAGGATCTGGAAATTCAAATAAATTATATTTATATTTGTAGAGAATTCAGCTTTAAATTTTAGTAGATTTCACTAAGTTTTTTGGTAATATCTGTAAGTATCCGCGCAACCGATCATTCTCGAAAAGATAATGAAATATGAAATAGAGAACAATTTAGGAGTTCTGGTTTGACCAAACATAGCAACAACATGCACGAATCATCAACCGATTTAATGCGACAATACATTTTTGGTACATGTGATAATACATAAAAAGTCAGGCATACAAGGAAAGCGCATGATTTAATGCGCCCAATTTAACCTCTCGGCGCCATGAGTCATGTGCAGAAGTCTGACCTGTTGGTGCCTTCTTTGGCTGAGGTTGTTGCCTCGGCGCCATGACTCATGGCGCCGAGATGTCTTAACTACGGGCGAGTGAGTCACGCCCGACTTAGTCCAAAGCGGAAATAAGGCTAGGGGTATAAATGTGTGTTTTTACGAAAAAGGATTAAATTGCAAAAAATTCGGATCGAGCTACCACTCGCCATATAATCGGATTCTTATAAAAAAATATACATTAGACCACAATTATAAAGCTCTGGTCCGTGCCACGGTGGCAGCAAGTGGCACACAACACACTAAGACTACCGTTAGCAAGAAATTCTCAGGAATAGTAGCCGGTTGACAACCTTCTAGAATTTCACTCAAAGTCAAGCTAGTACCAAAACCACCAACCTGGTACCCTTGGAAAAAATCGTGACAAATTCGTGGTGGTACCTACAAAAGAAAAAATGGCTAGCATTGAATAGATATCGGTGGAAAAAAGAGAAAAAAAAGGCGAGAAAAGCATCCGTCGGATCTCGAACGTTTCGGATCAACTCTGGCCGTTCAGATCCAACGGCCGTAATGCACACTGGTCCAGGGCTCAGGCTCTGGCCAGCGCATGCATCAACGGTCGCGTCTTGAAGGCGAACAAGACCCGATGCGTTGGTCCGTGAACGGGATGTCGGGACCGGAGACGTGTTGGAGTTGAGCTTGGCTTCGCCGCTCGTGTCCGTCCGTCCGTCCGTCCGGCCACCGACGGCCGCCGATCGTCAGTACGTGGTAGGACTGTGAGTACTAGGCAGGTCTATTCATCCGTGCGTGAATCAATTAATGCACGCCGGCCACGTCATATCGTCATCAATTCCTCGTCTTCGTGACCATCATCTATCGCACGGCCATTAATAGCGAAGAGATCATTGGACGGTTGATCGTGTTTATTCCCACAGACCGTCCTGGCAGCGAAGCCACCTGTGTCTCCGTCCGTGGTCGGCGTTCCACAGTGATTTTGTACTACAATTTTGTACTACAGGAGTGTTAATTTTTGTTATTTCGTTCGCTGCAGCGAGAGAGATTAGTTTTGATATTTTATTTTAAAAACGTGCTTTTTCACAAAGACTCCTCGTCGTATCACCGTCGAGAAGGATTTACTTTCTTTTCTTCTAGGTTTCGCCTCTTCGTTTCTGCCTTGGAGAGTTGGAGTTTCTTTGTTTGTTTCCTTTTTTCCTCCCTTCATTCTATGTATGCGGAAATTATATACACGGAGATAGAGCAAGCAAGCATGCACGTGCGGTTGAACTTGCCGACCATGCACGTGATTGATTGGAGAAATTAAGTTGCGTATGCTTGCCTGTACTTTTGATTTGCCCAGAAAGTTCTAAAGATCCCTGCAAGAGGTAAATGCCATAAAATAACTTCGAGTGTTTATTAATAACACATTTTAAAATAGAATTACAAAAAAATAAATACCCGTTTAATAAATTTACAAAAAATAGGCTTTTGTCATAATTCCAAATGGCGATAGGATTCCTATCGCTAGGGGTGTCAACGGATCGAATAGTGATTTTTTCGTATTCTTATTTTATAAATGAATGTGAATTCGAATTCGATATATTCGAATACGAATCGAATACCTACTCAATTCAATCGGATTCATATATCCTCGTAACTTACATAATGACAAGATATTTATGATACTTTATCCTCGTATATAACACACTTAACAATTGCAGTTTATCTATTTCAAGTAAAAACATGAATTCACGTTAAACTAAAAATACTCATCCAACTAATTAGCCATCTTGTAATAAAATATGTATATTATTTTATCGAATTCGAATACAAATAATGCCGATAAAATAACATTTGGTATCCTCGTATATAACACATAACCATTACACTTTATCTATTTCAAGTAAAACATGAATTCATGTTAAACTAAAAATATTCATCCAACTAATTAGTCATACTACAATAAAATATGTATATTGTTTTTGTAATACCGAATATCGATAAGAGGACTTAATCGGAAAAGGGTTATTAGTGAAAAATTCATAGTTTTGGGAAGTAAGGAGTTGGGCTTACGCGAGACACGGCCTTGTGGCCGCCATGTTGGGCTAAGAGGGGCACCATGGGCCAAGCCCAGCCGCCCACTCCCTAACCCAAACGAAACCCCTTTCCTCCTCCCCAAGCCGCCACTCTCCCACAGGCGAAACCCCACCCTCCTCACCTTATGCGCAGCCTCCATCTCCTTAAGATCAAACCCTCCTTCACCGCCCTCTTGGAGATTTCGACAAGCGGCGACCCCAGAGGAGGAAAGGAGGAAGAAAGAGGGGAGAAAGGAGGAGAAGAAGACCATCATCGTGGGTGTGAGGACCGATTTATTTGGCTTGTAATGCTTAACCACCACGGTCTAGCATCACAAATCAAATGATCCCGAATACGTATACTTCGAAAGCGATATACACACCTCGTTACAAAATTAGACATCAACTCCATTCAAAACATGAAGTCCAAACATTACACTACAAGCGGAAGATAAACAAATAGTAACAATATTACAGACAATGGCGTGGCCGCAAGATAAACAAATAACAACGAGAAGAGCAGTGAAGCAAAAGCGCCATAAGATGGCTATAAACAAAGCCAATCGGTGTGCCTCCAACCCACAGGCATCGGCGGACCGCCAAGACTAGTCGTCCCGCGGCGGCAGTACGACTCCTGCAGTAGAGGCCCACGCTCACCTTCTTCCTCTGCAACAAAACATTAAGCAAAGCACGAGTACAAAGATTGTCTTTGTACCATGAAATGACGTGTGAACTAGCGGACACATTCATATGCTACATGAGCTTATTTGGTGGAGGTCATATGTTTCATTTGCATAAAGCCAATTTTCATTTGCAATAAGGTAATCTGATTTTAAAGGCAAGTTTGCAATTCATTTTTAAGATTGAAATAACAATGAAATAAAGATAGATACAAGTAACCACCTAGAGGTGACTACCCAATAGTCACCACAATAGCACGAATCCAGTTAGTACCACCCATCAAGTTTTAATTTAAGCGTTGTAGTCTAACTCTTGGAAGACTTTGCCAAGCGTGTCCATAACCTAGGGCGAGGCTATTCGAATAGTTTTAAACCTGTGGGGTGTACCAATGTACCACACGGAGCCTTTAAGCCAAAGCACACTTAGAAGGTATCTTAAACCTGACTAAGTCCTCGAGACTTTCTAATATTGTGTATTAACTCTGGCGCTCGTATGGATGAAATCCATGCAACATGGTAAGCCGAAAAGACAACTACCCGCTCGAGGATAAAGCTTTTAGGACAACTACCATCTCCGCCTCCATCCCTCGACCCCACTGGGCCGGACCAGCCATAAGTACTAGGTCAGAGAGGTCTCATATACTCTAGTGTAGTTGCTACGAAATGCTTGATTCGGTGTAACAAGATGTTCGGTCCTTGTTGACTCGAACACCATTCGGTCACACCAACGATCACACCAATCATACCGTTGTGCCCAAGTCTAAATCATTTTATTTTCAGTTTTAGTTTTGCAATTAAACATAGCAAAAATGCTGAAACATAAAGTTATAGAAGATTTTATGTGATCAAGGTTCTGAGCTAAAGTCGATAACCGCGATTCTGAAATAGCTAAGCATGTCTAGGGTTGAAATCGTATCTACTAAGTGACAAGAGATCATCCAACGATCTCTAATCACGACAAATAACCTAAGCTCGGTAGTAGAGATCAATATTTTGTCTACAGGATATGCGACTACTGATTTAACTAATCAATTTAACACAAATTAAGCAATGCATACATACATTGAAACAAAATATTAATCTTTAAAATCACGATTAAACATGATCAAGCTTGCACAGTTCTTTGTTGCTCAATATGGTGCGGAGGATCGTCCTCGGGGTTGCGCAAATATCGAATCCTAACGATTTGAACAAAGCGAATAGAATAACGCAGAGCCAAAACTCAAACATCACATACAAACACCAATATATACACCAAGGCTAGATTATCACAAGAATGATAAACAATTGCTACAGAGACCCACCCACCTTTGCTAGGTTAACCCGAAATCAAACTTCTAACATGCTTTAAACTTTGGGCAGGCTTTGATGGTGATTGTGTGCACATCTATTAATCATCAAGTTAACACATCAAAATCAGCTAGCTATACTAAAACCACTATTGTGGTGAGAGCAAAATCTACAAGAAGCTATCAAAGCATAACTAGCCAAGTATCCAATTATGAGATGCTACAAAATTCTAATTAAGTTTGGGCTTTAAAAGATCAAGCTACTAATACACCTAAGTATCGCACATAATAAGAAGGTTATCACCATACAACATGCTACTACTCCCAAACTCATTTGATAAATCAAAAGTGCAGAGACAATAACATGATAATCTAACTATCCCTATGATCAAGCATGTAGCGAAGTTTTGAAATGCGGAATTACTAACTAACATAATCTAACAAGACCTAATTTACTTAAGTATAGAACCAATTTTCAATTCTTGACAACGGCTAAAGCGACAGAAGAAAAGACACGGAGAGAAACTTGCACCAAAATACTTTCAAACCTCAATTACTAACTTTGATCATGCATGAGAGTGAACTAAAGAACAATCATAAGCATGATTAGCGACTAACTAATTGGTTTTGAAGGAGTGGGCCAACATCGAACAGAGCAGAGGAACTGGCGAAAAAACGAGAGGATCTCGACTGGACTGGATTCGTCGCCGTGGTGGAGCGGCGAGTGAAACCAAGGCCAAAATGGGTGTGGGAGGATCACCGCGTAGGTGGTCTCGGCGAGGAGATACGCTGCGGTGGCGGCGGGAGCTTAGGCGGTGGGGTGACAAGTGCATTGCACTAGAAAGACAATGAAATTTAGCGGCATGGGCATCGATGAGTTACGAACTCACCGTGTGCTGGCGGCAGCGAAGAAGCCGGAGTGACGGACGAGCCGCGGCGCAAGGCGGTCGGATCGTCGTGCGAAGATCATCGTCTGGTTCTTGGCGCCCGAGATCGTCCGTTAGGCGCCTCGGCCTGTGCAGCACGCGTCACCTCGGTCCAAGTCTTCGCTCCGTTCGCAAGGGACAGCACGCGTGGAAGCACTCGGCGCTCGTCCATCATCCGTAGCAATCCAGCAGCACAGAGAAGATTCCTTTCTATGTTTTTAAAATCACCAACTAATCTTTGCTTCACGTGGAGGAGCACAGAGCTAGCTTTCCTATTTTCAATCACGTGAGTCTCAATTCCGGTGTTCTTTTTTGCTTCGTTCACCCGAGAAGTTTGATCTGAGAAACCGGGAAAAGCGAAGAAGGCAAAATCAGCTTGCGGCTTTGCTCAATAAACCTCGATCTTGAGTGACCGAGAAGAAAAGGGCTGCTCCCTGTTCTCAGTAGCTTTGTGAGATTAAAAAAAAAGAAAAAAAAAGAAGAAGAAAAAAAAAGAAGAAGAAAAAAAAAAGAAAGAGGAAAAAAAAAGAAAGAAAGAGAAGAAGAAAAAAAAATTCAGAACTACCTCCTGTCTTGACATTTATCTCTTTGTTCAGTTGGGCATAGTCATCTATTGCTCGTGGGCGTTGATATTTTTGGTGCTAGCTTTCTGTTGTTGCGACTAGTCGTTCTTGTGAGTTGCTCTAGCTAGGCTTGGTTTAGACTAGGACCAGCACTTGTGACTAGTACTTTGAACTGCTTTTCAACTTTGCATACTGAATTGAATAATTGCTATTCCTTTGCTACATACTAGCCTTCCGAGCTCCACTCCCTACTAACTCAAAGGTCTGGTTCGCTCGTAATCGTTGATCGGATCGCAAGTGAGAGTATCACGAACCAGCCACCGGTTGTACCACTTCTTTGCTGCATTGGTAAGAACTTGTAAGAACTGGGTATAAGCTTTAGTGTGACTGACTTGTGAAACTCCAGAACCTAGTAGTTCATAGGGACATATATACTGTGATCTGTTCTTTGTTTTCTACTAACAATGGCAGGTTCAGGGTCCCAAGGGGAGAATAGCAGGCCCCATGTTGAGGAAGATGCACCTCTCACGCCTCGCACGAAAGACATCATGCAGCACTTTTCACGCTTGTTGAGTCAACATTCGAAGCGTATTGAGAGAGTTCTAGATCGCACCAATAACGATCTTGCTGCGATTGCTAGACGTGTGGAGCAGCTAGAGAGAGCTCCCCCTCCTGCTGCCGCCCCCGCTGCTGTTGGCGTTGCACAACCGCACCTTAATCCATCCGTTGCTCGCTCTCGCTCTTGGGCCGATGAGGTGGAAGAAGAAGAAATGAACAACTACACTACTGATATGGAAACAGATGGAATAAATGTTCACAATGATCGCAACCATCGTCGGCTTCATCACAATCGTCAAGGTATGGGAAGACATCAACGTGAGGTACATGACCATAATGATGCAGTTGGTAAAATTAAATTCACTTGTGAGGACCCCGGTTTATTCGGCTTGTACTGTTTAACCATCCACTTGGTCCTAACAAGACAAATCAAATAAACTAAGCCTCAAGATATGTATACTTCCAAATGCAGATACACACCCGTTACAAAATCATGCATCAATTCCATTCATACACATAGAGTCAAGCAAAAGCAATAATCGAAAGACATAGATAATATAAAGAGAGTTATTACAAAGAGAGGCCAACCGCCAAGTGACACATAAGTAAAAAAATTTAAACAATGAAGCAAAATGGCCATAAGATGGCGATAAACAAAGCCAATCGGTGTGCCTTTACCCACAAGGCAACCAACCGGACCGCTAAGCTAATCGTCCCGCACGCGCCGCAACACAACTCACAAAAGTGAGGCCCATGGGGCTCACCTTCTTCCTCTGCAACAATTAATATTAAGCAAAGCGGATGAGTACAAAACTTGTTTTTGTACTGCAAGACTGACGTGTGAGATAACAGAACTATAATTAACTACATGCAAGCTTTATTTAAGTGGATGAGGCTCGGACTTATTTTCAAAGATAAAGCAAGTTTTCATTTGCAATAAGGTAATAGATTCAAAGCAAGTTTGCAATTAACTTTTATTGTTCAAATAAAGAGAGACAATATAACAATAGATAGATGACAACACCAACCTAGAAGTGACTAACCCATAGCCACCACAACAATAGCATGAAGTACCCCTTCATACCACCCATGTCAAGTTTAAGTTTTTAAAAGGTTGTAGTCTAGTTCTTGCACGACCTTACCAAGCATGTCCATAACCTAGGGCGAGGCTATTCGAATAGTTTTAACCTCAGGGTGTACCAATGTACCCACACGATAGACCGCCTTTCCACCACCACGGTTAGCACACTTCCTTTGGTATGCGTGCATGGCTAAGTCTAACAAGACGCTTTCAATGGACGATGCTAATTAAGAGCCGCAACCCACGGAGAAGGACACATTAGGCGAGCCTAACCGGTCCGCTAATGCTCCTCCAAAACACACACACAAGAGCACACCCACCGACCAGCTCATAATTAACACCTTCCAAAGTACTTAGCCAAGAGAGGTTCCATATCCCCCTCGTGTGGTTAGCACGCAATAAGCGCTTGGCTTAGTGACACAAGTAACTCGGTCCTGGGGACTTAGGCACCATTCCAACACACCCAATGATCACATCAACATACCATTGTGCCCAAGTCAAGATATAGTTTTGTTTCCAGTTTTTGATTTGTAAATCAATAAAACACAAGGGTTGGACATAATGGAGTAGTATAAGTAGTTGTGTGATCAAGATCATCGACTAAGTCGATGATCGCCCAATACTACCGATACTAGGCATGGCTAAGCAATATTCATTCGTAATCTACTAAGTGATAAGAGTTCATCCATCGAACTCTAACCACAGCAAATAACCTAGGCTCAGGTAGTAGAGGATAACCATTTACCTACAGATTATGCAACTAGAGGATTAACTAATCAATTTAACAACAAATTAGCAATGCATACATAGAAGTTAAACAAAATATTAGACTTTTAAAAGTAATGGGATCAATGGGAAATGATCAAACTGCTTGCCTGCTTGCTGTTGCTCAAATTGTTGCGGAGGGTCGTTCTCGGGGTTACCGCAAATGTCGAAGCCTAAGCGAAAGAGCGAAAACAACCAATAAGACGAGCAACACTAAAACGAAAGAGCAAGCAAAAATTATCCAAATGCGACGAAAATTATACACAAGGTATAATAGGAATATACCCAGACATAGAAACTGGAAAAACCTAAATTGGATTTGTGGTGCAAAAGATATTCCCTAAAAACCTATTTTCGGCCAAAATGCTACACTTAAATAGCACTGTAGCAAAAATATTTTCTAGAAAGGTTTTGAAGCTGAAATTTTTATGGTAGCTACCTACTGGTATAGTGGTAACCCATATAAAATTTCAGGTCCTTTCGAGTTATATTGAAAGAGTTATAATTTGTTTAAATTGTTTAGGGTATTAAACTAAAATATGATCCTTATGATTTTTAAAAATAGTGAAATTTGTGAAACCAATTTTCCTAGCAAATACACTACCAGTGGAAGCTAAACCAATTGGATTCATACAAAAAGGACCTATATTTTAAAAGATATGAATTTTACAAGTTTGCTAAAAGTTCTGAAAACAGTATCAATTTCACTTGTTTATTATTTTTGAAAATGGTTTTCCAGATTTGATCATGGTCTACAATTATTTTTCTATTTAAGTGCAAGTTATAAGGAAGCTAACAAAACTGGAATCATCTAATTTGGATCTAAGATGACAAAGATATGAAAATGACAAGACCCTAATGTGACACTGATTTCTGGACTTAGCACTTTCGGGACTTCACTAACACCTAGCGACGTGGACGAATGAGAGCCGTCGACCTCAGATCCAACGGACGTCATTGAACCAGATCAGAACACTTCTCACGCTGCGGAACGGAGGGCGACGTGGAGGCTCCAGGTCGTTGATCTCGGATCCAACGGCGAAGACCACCACGCCGCTCCGCAACGTTGTCGTCCGACAACGCGCCGCGAAGGCTTCACGCGTAACGCCGCGACCAAAGGCACGCGGCGGCGCGAGTGAACGCCAGGAACGGGTGCGCAATAGCATTGCGCACCCTCTGGTACCACTCACACCGACGGTGGTGGACGAGCGGCGCGGCGGCGGCGGCGGAGCAGACGGAAAAATGACAACGGCGACAAGCGGCAAATAGCTCCGCGGCCGGACCATTCAAGCGGTGCTCGAGCATCTAGGGGCTACCAGGAGCTACCGACCGACGCGGAGGTGCGAGGCGGTCGGGCGCAGCCCGGCGACGAAGCTCGCGACGGACACGAGGAAGATGACGCGGGAAGACGGCCGGGCAAAATCAACCACGCCGCGTCATCACGATGGGTTCCAGAGACGAGAAGCTCCCGAGAAAGGAATTAGAAAAGGAGCACTCACCGTGGCCGGAGACGAAGAAGGATGCTCGCGGCGATTTGGGGAAATCAAAATCCGGTGCTCCGTTGAAGCAACCCGAAATGGAGTGGTTGTTAAGCACCACCGAGGTGAGAGGAGGTGCAGAGCAAGAAGGGAGCCAGGAACCACCGAGCACGGCCTTCACCGAGAAGCTCCGCGGCAACAATGGTGGCGAGAGAAAGCAGGCGTTTGGGAGCTCCACGAATGCAGTGGGTGCAAGGGAGAGCTCACGGGTGCGTAAAGGAAGGCAGGGGAGGAAGATGGGAGCTTAAGTAGCTGAGGGAAAGCCAGGAGCAACGGCAACAAGCCTCGGATGCCAGCGCCTCTCACGGCCGTGACGAGCGACGGCGAGCGATTGAGCGATGGACTTTCGGGGTGGCTCACGACGCGCATTTAATGCACCCGCCGTTGGCGTCGAGGGTGAGTGGGCGCGACGCTCATCGCCCACGAGCCTCTCGCCATGGCGCGAGTGGCGCGAGCGGTCGGGCGAAGCAGCGAGAGGACGACGATGGCCAGCCGTCCGATTTGCATCCAAGGGCTAGCGCGCGATCACGTTGAAACGGCATCGGATGAACGTCGACCGCCCGATTGAAATCCAACGGCTGCGAATCCGGGGCAACCGGAGTTGTCCGGATGCATACATGAACGCGAGCCGTCCGATGGAGATCCAACGGTCCAGAGCGCGCGCCGATCGATCGCGCCGCAGATAGCTTAGTTGACTCGACCGAGTCGGTTGGCTCGAGCCCGAGCGACTCGAGTCCAATGAACAATGCAAACCCATTAGAATTTGATTTTTGAGCTGAAACGTTTGGGGATTTAATTGAGGCATCAAATCAACTCCAAAATTTATGAAATTTTAACTGGGGCTTCCAGACTTAATGATTAACCTTCCATAAAATTTCCAGAGATTTTTGTGCACTAGAATTTTCTCAATAAATTCCAGAAGGTTATTCCAGAGGTTTGACCAAGGTTTGACTTGCCTCTAAAATATTTCAAATAATTTCCAAAAATTATGAAATAATTCAGAGGTGTTACTAAGCCACCCTAGAACCAGGGAAAATTATTTCCAAGGGTTTGACAAAAGATTTGACCAAGGAGGTTATTGACTTGATAATTGAGGCTTTTGATTTTGAATTTCCCAAAATTCCTTTACAAGAATTTCAGAAAAGTTTCAAGAGTAAAAGGATGAAGGAAAAGTTTTAATTTACCCTCAATTTCTTACATTTGAAACACAAGCCAAAATTTGGGATGTTACATCACTATACCATCTTTTGCTGGGAAATATGATCCCGATGCTTATCTCACATGGGAGCTTACAGTAGAACAAAAAGTTGCTTGTCATGAATTCCCTAAAGATAAGAAAGTTAGGGCTGCTACTAGTGAGTTTTCTGATTTCGCGTCTATTTGGTGGAGTGAATATGGTCGTACTCATCAGAACATACCTAGGACATGGAATGCCTTGAAGAGAGCAATGAGACATAGATTTGTACCTTCATATTATTCACGTGATTTGCTTAATAAATTACAACGCTTAAGACAAGGTAGTAGTTCTGTAGAGGATTATTATCAAGAATTGCAAACTGGTTTATTGCGTTGTTGTTTAGATGAAACCGAAGATGCTAAGATGGCTAGATTTTTGGGAGGTTTAAACCGAGAAATTCAGGACATACTTGATTATAAAGAATACAATTCTATCACTCGTTTGTTTCATCTTGCTTGCAAAGCTGAAAGAGAAGTGCAGGGTCGACTATCTCGCTCTAAGGGCAATTTTGGAGGTTATTTTGCAGATCGGCCAAGTCAACAACAACACGTTGCACCCTCCTCAAGCCGTGCGCCCCTTGTTGCTCCTTCCACTCCTGCGCATGTCTCTGATGCAAGCAAATCTACAAAGGTACAAGTCCCTACAAAAAGTGCTTCTTCTGTTGCTTCTACAGAGCGATCTAGAGATGTACAATGTCACCGTTGCAAAGGATTTGGGCACTTGATGCGCGATTGTCCCAGTCAGCGAGCTTTACTTATCAAGGACAATGGTGAGTACACTTCTGCTAGCGACATTGAGGAAGATCATGTTTTGGTTGCAACTAACAATGTAGGTGATGAAACTGAGGAAGAACATATAAGCCATAAGGCATCTGACATGTACCAAAGCTTAGTTGTCCAGCGTGTGCTAAGTGCTCAAATGGAGCTTGCTGAACAAAATCAACGTCACACCTTATTCCAATCAAAGTTCATCATCAAAGAACGATCTTGTAAAGTCATCATCGATGGCGGAAGTTGCAACAATCTTACTAGCACAGACATGGTCGAGAAGCTTGGCTTGACCACAACTCAACACCCTTATCCTTACTACATTCAATGGTTGAATTCTTGTGGTAAGTTGAAGGTCACTAAACTTGTGCGCATATATTTTTCTATTGGATCATATCATGATTATGTTGATTGCGATGTCGTACCTATGCAAGCATGCTCATTATTATTAGGTAGACCTTGGCAATATGATAGATATACTGAACATCATGGTAGATCTAATCATTATACTTTCACCTATAAAGAAAAGAATATCATTTTGCTTCCAATGTCTCCTGCTGCTATATTAAAGGATGAATTAGAAAGATCTGCGAAAACAAGTAAGGAGAACACAAAGGATGATCGTAAGATTATAGCTCCAAGTGAAATAATATTGAAAGCACCGTTATGTTAGCTAGAAAATCTGCTTGCATTGACTTGGAACAACATCAATCTGAATGCTCTAGTATTGTTTACAAAGAATCTTTGTGTCATTTAGAAGATATACATGTTTCTTTGTTTCCTGTTGCTACTATCTTTTTGCAGGAATGTGATGATGTGGAGACAACGATTGAGTCGAGGACGACTCCAATTCAAGAAAGAGAGGATGATGAGGACATCACATCTAAGGATGCAACCACTGCTTCGACCTGCTGCACTGCATCCTCTACTTCAACAACATCTTCGCCAATAGGACTTTCGGGTAATGCAAGACCATATTACCTAAATTGATCGAGCTACGTCTATATGCCATGGTACTATGTCTACAATCCATGGTGCTACTACATGTGTCAAGCTGGATACGTTTTGGTCAGATCAGTTCGGAATCAGCCTAACAACACCAACTTCAAACGGGCATAACTTTCACATACAGAGTCCATTGGGGGTCCACGAGTACTTGATTGAAAGCTTATTTCGTCCTCTTTCCAACGGATCCGGCCTCATCTTCAAATTCCTTCTGGACTGATCGTAATCATCTAAAGAAGGCGTCATATCACCTGTTTGGGCCAATCTGGGCCTTGTAATCGAACTCAACTTAGCCCATATGCCAGCGGCCCACCTAGAGGTGTGGTTACTGTTCACATGAACAGTACCTTGCGAGTTTAGTCCCTCCCTACTAGTTCCTTTAGATTTGTGGCTCCTCGTTCCCTATTTAAGGAGGCCGCACCCTTCTAGTTTTTTTGAATTTTGTTTAGTTAAAAGTTAGCCTTGTTGCAACTTCGTGTATTGGCTTGTGTCGACTAGACCAACCATAATACCGCTTCAGAATCCCAACTCAATTAAAGATTTCAATCCTATTTGCAATTTCAAATTGCTTATTATCTTGTTCTTGCGTGCTTCTTTGGTATATGCAGGAATCGACCTTCGTGGTCAGGTCAACCGGGTATTCGTGCACGGTTGATAACGACTTGTCAATCAGTTCAGCGATTGCGTGGTTTCGAGCCTTGCGTGTTCGTAGCCAGGATCGTGAGAGTTGAGCGACACCTACCGGACTTATCGTTCTCATCGAAAGATCGGGCCAACAATAGGACATCCGGGTACATCAGTCATGCTACGCACGGAGCTCGCCAACATGTATACCTCCCATTTTAGATCATTCTGTATATAGAAATAGCAAGTTAGAAACAAAAAACATGATAAGTAAATAAGAAGTATGGACCATTCAATACGTATTGCGAGATGGAATATAGAGTCCGACTGGGTGGAGTTTGTGTCAGTCATTGTGGCCTCATGTCGTGGTGGGTCATCCATGACCCTGACGCAATGAATCCTCGTCTGAGTGGAGTACCACTCGATGTAATCCTCATACGTCCGATGGTTGTAGGGAGCATCCTCTTGGACTACGTCCTCCAAGGCGTAGAGCCACTACGTCACCCAAGGGACCATCGTCTCAGCCTAGAAAGTGCTACCAGGTACTCCCTTCCTAGGAAAAGCAAAATGAAAAATTGTAAGCACGCAAGGAAAGGGCTACGACAAAATTAAACGTTAACTTACACATAGACGTTTGACGGGAACAACTCCCCCCAGGCACTAGGACCTACTGTCATAGTCTAAACTACCGCATCACCCGGTGCATGAAGTAGTCCTCCACGAAGACATCGTGCACCAAATGACGCCACGTGAGCCAGTACGCGGAGTCTCACTGGCAAACGCTTGATAGGCCTCGGGGTGCGCACGTGTACACCCTCGGGAGTGTATGATGTCCAGATGACACTGTCATCCGTCAACTGGTCGAACATTGCAATATAGTCGAAGTAGGACGTGTGCGTAGTGATCGGTGTGAACGTGACTTGTGGAATAGAACAATAAAACCTGAGCACATGCAATTCAAGCATATTACGAATTGGATTAAGGGTTTGAAAATTTTACCTGTCGGTGACACCACACCGTACCCATAGTGGGGCAGCGACGTACATGGTGATGGTGTAGGCTCTGAGGTCGAGCTGTGGTCATTTGATCTAGAAACGTTCAAATGACCACAATCGAAGAAGGAGCTGGCATCTGGAGAGGATTGAGCTATCCCGATCCCTTCGGCATGCGTTGTAAAGGGCGAGGTATGTCGCGTCCAGCACCGCCGAGCCCCAGACGTATGGCTGGATCTCCTCTAGCTCCATGTTCGCCAACTCACGGGCATAGCGGATCATGTTCTTGTCAGTCGCTGTGGGACCCACAGAACATGATCCACCAGAACAGCCACAACAAGTAGGCCTCAAAGTGCCTTCTCATTGTGGAGTCGGGTGCGTCCTGTGACTCATTACTAAGTTGAACAAAACAATTGAAGCGAAAACACAATAGTTATAAATACTACGTAGAACTAGCAGAGTCACTTTAGTGTCGGCCCGTGCGTACTAGTGAACTCCCTGTAAGCACCATTGGGCGGCAACACCGCTTGGAACCTTGCGAGGAGGTCCGTGCGCCACGTCGTACACCGCTAGGGGGAAGCCCGCGCACAGCAAACCGGTCATGAAGCCCACATCCTACATCGTAGGCGCCATCTCCCGCACAGAAAGTGGAATGTGTGCGTCTCCAGCCTCCAACAGTCAACTAGTGCCATCATGAGGCCCTGGTCGTATGAGAACCGCCTCGACGTATGTACATCCTGGTCGTCCTTCCACATCGCCTCCACCATCCTTGCGGAAGCAGGCCTGCCGCTCTCAACCTGTGTTGACAGGATTAACAACATACGTGAGTCCACCCACACGAGTCGGACTGAAATTGAGTATATGAAAACACAACTACACGTACCTGAGAACCCAACGTGGGTCGACCCTCCATGCCCTCATAGGCATGCGTAGCCGCAATGCGTCAAGTACAATGGGTGCCTCGCTAGGTTGGGGTGGACAGTACTGAGGCGGCTACGGTGACCCGCGACAACGGTCGGGTCAAGCAATTTGTAGGGCCACTGCGCACAGCGTCTCCTACGGACACCATACCAGAAAATTCAATGCTTATATTATTTATAATACAAAACATAGAAAAAAGTGATAAGAAGTATACTGCAAATTAACTTTGCAGTTAGTGGCACCACAAAAAAAAACAACATATCCAAAAATATAAAATACATCTAAAACTATCTAATTAATTCAATTATTGCACCAAAAAAAATTCTACACAATTACGACATATCTTAAACTAAACTACACACAGCTAAAATGATATACCATACGACACTACACCACATAGTAATACATCTAAAACTATCTAATTAATTCAATTATTACCTAGAATTAAATTAATTGGATAGGGGGTGCGGGTTCCTGCCATTTCAAATGGCGATTGGCCTATAATTCCAGACCAATTGTAATTTGAAATGGCGACAGAACTAAAACTGGTGACAGGGGCATTTACTGCCTGTTCGGTGGGCGATCGGACTACTGTCACTATTTCAAATGGCGATTTGGTCCTATCGCCATTTCAAATGATGATTTGATCCTGTCGCCATTTCGGCGACGGTAGCTTATTTTTGTAAAAAAATCGACTATTTATTTTTGTAATTCTTTATTAAAATAGTATTATTTAAAAATTTCAAATAATTTCAAGCAATAGGGAATTTCTTTCCAAAGATCAAAGTGAAAAATGAGGTGGGAGGCGATGGTATTTCGATCTCACCTTTTTGAAATAGTGTACCTTAATTTGATAGTGTTGGCAACTCAATTTCTAGCTGGGAATATAATTAGAATACATGCACGTTGATGTGCTTTGATTTCCACGCAATAGTTTTAGACATTTAGTGATGGATTCCAATTCGTGTTGCTGCTGCCGCTTTCCATCTCCCTTTTGGAGTCGACTATTATGCATCGCAAATCAAAGCTTTTTCCCCCTCACTTTTACGATTTGTTACTATCTGATGAGCAGCTGGGTATCTACGCTACTGTGACCTTCAGACAGAGGAAGGTGCCGCGCATGAGAACAACTATTCTGTGAATTAAAGCCCCGTTCCAAGGTAGGGCAGTTTTGGTAGAAATTTTGGAGGAAATGTTGTAAGACATTTTATTAAAATTCATAGGAAGTTCATATGTTCCGAGAAGATACTATCTGAATTCCGATGATTATATGGCCTAGTGATTGGTAAATGTTCTTAAAAATCTCCAAGAAAGAACAGTTTGCTCACCTACTCCCTCAGTCACAAAAGGGGCCTAGAACTCGTGTAGTCAAACTCTATTAATTTTGATCAAATATATTATTTAAAATATATGGTTGGGTATATGAAAAATGATACAAGTGAATTTGTCGTGAAAAATACTTTCATGATATTGCATTTTTACAATTTTTTTTGAATATACGATAAATGAACTTAGTGGTCAAAGTAGCATCTTGTTGACATTGAAAAGTAAAAAATATCACTCTTCTCTGACGGGAAGAAGTAGCATATATCTTTTACTTAGGGACACTCCTAGCGTGCTAATATTAGCGCAATAGCGCTACCACACACCTCCATGCTCCAACATCTTCTCCACCTCCGGTCTCCCCATCTTTGGCCCACCTACCACTAAGGTTTCTGCTTCCGCCCCACCCACATGCACACCCCCATGCGTGCATTTGTCACCCACTGCACAGCCTCCACTCCTTGTCCGCCGCCGCCACCACAGCCCTGCCTAATCTAACTCATCCACCTGTCGTCATTGTGCCGCTCTCCTCCGAACCCACGGCCAACAGTGTCACTGCCACCACACCCTGCCCACCTTCCCTCTACAACCGAGGGTCCCGGTAGACCCTAACTACTCCTAACCCCCTCGCTGGAGAAGAAGGCTCCCCGACGGAGACGGAGAAGACGACCGATAGCAAGTTCTGTAGAACGCACTACCAGTAGGTAGGAAGAGTTTCCCATTACTTTGTGTAGTTTTCCAGTACATACAAAGGATAATAAAGCCAAGATTTAAAAAATCTACCGAAACTAGGTCGGTAGCAAGTAATTAACTGGGCAGTTTCCAGTCTATTTCAGATAAGTTTTTCTGTATATCTTTCCTCAGAATTTTTGTATTTATTAATTTTGTGTTTATTTGGTCTTATGTCTGTGCTAACATCAAGATTCTTTGAAATAGGTTCGAAAGCACTTATTTCCGGCCGGAATGGAACATATGCTAAGAAGACCACACACCACACTCGTCATGAATCGAGATATGCATACGGCCGATTGGGCGGTCACAAATGGTACAGCACTAACCCCGGCCCAATTCCTCTGAAAAGCTTAAAATTAAAGAAAGATGGGCCTTTTCCATTGAATTGCTTAGACCTAGCTAGGTCCCGCGGTCGACCCATGCTGCAAGTTCTGTATGGAGCAACTATGGCAGACCTCAAAATATCCTACGTTCTCTCTCACAAAACGGGGAAAAAGAAATCTCCTACGGCTTCCAGAGGAGGCCGACAATAATATATAAGGACATATTTTACCTCCCGCGCACGCGTTCAAAATTTCCAAATTCCCGCGTTGCGAATCACAGACGGTTTCATACAAAAACCGTCTGTGACGACAAATCACAAACGGTTCGTATCACGAACCGTCTGTGATAAGTAACTCTGTAATTTTACTATAGCTTGCAATTTTTCTTACTCTCTAATTTTACCAAGGCTTTAAATTTTCCTTACTCTCTGATTGAAGCCATGGTAAAATTACAGAGTAAGGAAAATTCTAAGCCATGGTAAAATCAGAGAGTAAGGAAAATTCCAAGCCTTGGTAAAATTAGAGAGTAAGGAAAATTTCAAGCCATGGTAAAATCCAAGTCACATACGGTTCTTAATACCAACCGTCTGTGATGAAGTCATTATCACAGACGGTTCGTACTAAGAACCGTCAGCAAAAAGTATCACGACGGTTCGTGATACTGAACCGCTCGTGATATATGACATTATCACGCATCGCTCGTACTAAAACGATGCGTGAATTAACATTTTATGAAAACTAACCAAGTGAGTTTTTTCTGTACAATGCCGATAACCGGAGGCACGACTATTCGAATAGATTAAATACTATACAGAAGTTGTATAGCTTTACCCACAAGATGTGATCAACTCATAATGTCGGCCATGACACACTACCGTAGGCGAGTGACGGAGATGATCATAACAAGCCCTTCACAATAACTTGCTATAATACTATACCATCTAATGGATCGATCTTCAGGCGTTTGAACAACATTAATTCCGAAGAAACCACCGTTGGGAGAGTAGACATATCCCGACTTAGTACCGCCACAATACTCAAAGGGTGCGTACACAGAGATACACCCTCCTACAACCCAGGTCCAACAACCCAACCTAGATTGCTCACAATATGGAAATAACATAATGACTTGGTAAATTATTCAGCCAGATCTATCCCATACTAAACGAGGAAGAACGGTGTTCGCGGCGGCGGGGTTACAATGGCTAAAAGGCTACATTATCTAGCCTACCGGGTTTGTGGGAGCTAGGAACACGAAATGACACGAAGAGGCCATGAGAAGGTTTACGGGGGTGAAGCAGACATTGTGGTGCACGGCGGTGGCACAGTAATGGAGCTGAGGAAGACGAGGTGCTCTGGCAAATCTTGTGCACGACAAGGAAGAAGGAGGTGTGTATCAGGAATGGAAGCTCGAGGTGAACATAAAGGAAAGGATCTTCAATGTTGAAGCTTACCAGAGTGAGTAGAAACTGGCGGCGACGGTGAGGAAGACACTGGATTTGTGGTGCGGTCATTGAGGTGTTCCACATGATTAAGTGGAGGAGAAGGAAGGGATCCAGAGGGAAAATGAAGAGGAGTGTGCGACGAGTATGGTGACACACTTGGCTCGGCTTATAAAGGAGAGGAGGGAGAAAGCGGCAATGCAGCGTCTACCTCGATGATTTTGTCATGAGTGCGCAGGTGTTAATGGGCGGCGAGGCTGACGTGGCGACGGACGACCTCAAGACAACGTTGCGCTCGAGGTCTACTATAGCAACAGGCTATCGAGTGCCTCCTACCATGCTTACGCGGAGAGGGAGAGAGAGAGAGGCGAGAGAGGAAGAAGATGAATAGGGACAGGGCTGACAGGTGGGGTCGGGCCCACACAGCAGTGAGAGCGGGGCGAGGGAGATGCTAGCGAGCGGGCTGGCATGGGTTAGGCCGCAACTGACTGGTTGATCGCGTAAAGAGGGAGGCTAGCGCGCTGGGCCGAGGGGGAGCGAGCGGGTTGAGGGAGAAGGAGAACAACTGGGCCGGTGGGTTCGATGCGGCCTGAGGGGAAGAGAGAGGGAAGAAAATGATTTTGATTTTGGTTTGAAATTTTAGAAATGAATTTGAATTGGAATTCAAAATTTGAGGGTTTTAGCACACCATTTAACTTGTATATTTTTAATATTTAAATTTGGAACAAGGAAAACTTATTTAACTTTTTGAAATGCAATCCAATATTTTGGAAATTCACCAAATGCAACAAAAGTTTTTGAAATCCCATGAAATTCATGCAAGTTTTCAGAAATTCAAAATTGAGCTGTGGCAATTGCTGGTCATCAGAATTATCTCCACAAGTCAGAACAGAGGGTATGGATTGATGTGATGATGCAAGAGTTGTACTAGGACTCCGAAGAAAAAGAAAAGGGGATATAGAGAGATCGATCAGACAAAAGAAAGAACAAAAACCGCCTTCCTCTTTTAATTTCCACGTCCACCTACCTCGAAAATAGTAGGAGGCGAAGATGAGAGTGGGAGTGTTTGTTTGCTTTTTTTGCCGTAGAAAATCTAACCAGTTTGGCATTTTTGTGGGAACTGTTTTCGTTTGGTTACTAGCCGTAGTTTTAGTTCACCACGGCTGTTTTTTTTATTGCGCCATAGCTCGTATCGTAGACACAATTCCTGCCAATATTTGCCAAACTTGATCACCACAACAAGTGTGGCTTGTCAAACTTTGCCACACACCAAACATTAGAGCAATTCTGGACCATTCTGTTGGAAGAGCAGCCAAATGGGATAAATTTTTTTTGTTACAGTTTTGCTAATTGTCAGTTACCTGATTTTTTTATCTCTTAGTCACCTAAAATTGCACAATAATAACCCTAAAGTTGTGCTAAGAAATGTGCAATTTTACTACATCTAGTGCTTTACTGCAACTTTTAGTCTATTTATTTTTATATTTGTAAGGTTTACCTAGGTTTACATTACTTTTGTTTAGATTGGAAAATTATTTATTTTTGTATTTGTAGGGGTTCACCAAGCTTAATTTTTTTCTTGTCTAGGTTAGAATAGTTCTTAGTTTCGTTCTTAATTTGTCCCAGGTGGGTTATATGTAGGAAGTAAGGGGAGTGTCGAAGGTGGTTAGATCTTCATCCATTGGTTAAGAAAAGTAACTGCAATTTAGCTGGCACTTGAGGAACAGACAACCCTTATTGCCACCCACAAACCATTCACCTGTTGGTAGTACAACTCGTGATATTTGCAATCCAAGTCGGCCACCCCAAAACTTGTTTCTCCTCATGTTTGGCATTTCCTTGCATTTCCATCTATTCCATTTTTCTCACTAGTGAAGGGACAAAATTGCCCCTGCTGGACCAATATACTCTTGGTCCGGTTGAGCCAGCTGATCCAAACCGTATATAAGAGTATAAGAGAGCCCAAATCCATTCCCTCCCTCCCATCTCTCCTACTACTATCTCTTTCTCACGCTCTCTCACTCCCAGGCAGCTACCACCTCACACCTGAGCACCCATCAGCAATGCCTAGCCTCCACTTCGCTACCCTCCTACTCGCCGTGAGCAGCCTCCTGCTGCTGGCTGCCGCGTCGCCGGCATTGCCGGACCCGGCGTCGCTCGAGCCGTCGCTGCTCTTCCCCTCGGCCGGCGCCTCCCCGGCGCAGACCGGCGCCGCGTCCACCATCCCGGCCTTCCCGGAGCAGTCCGAGGCCGCCGCGGCCTCCTCCGTCTGCCAGCTCACCCCGTCCCCGCCGCTCCTCCCGGCCGTCCTCGCCTCCTGCAACGCCGCCGGCGGCGGAGGGCTCCCGCCGCGGCTGCGGTGCTGCCCCGCGCTAGCCGCGTGGCTGTACGCCGCGTACGCGCCCACCGCGCTGGCAGGCGGCGGCGGGGGCGGGGGCCCGGAGCGTCCGGCTGCTTCGGCGGAGGCGGCCGCGGTGGTGGACATGCCGGTCCTGCCGGACGACGCGGAGGAGTGCGCGGGCGCGGCGGAGCGCGCGCTGCAGGCGGCGGGGGCGTCGCTGCCGCGGCCGCAGGAGGCCAGCAACGGGACGGGATCGTGCGACGTGGCCTTCTGCTACTGCGGGGTGAGGCTGAGGCAGCTGGCGTGCGCGGCGCCGGCGGGAAGGGCGGCGAGGAGGTTGGAGAGGGACTGCGCGCGGCCGGGGCTCGCCGGCTGCTCCAGGTGCCTCCGGGCCCTCAACCAGGTGAGCCTAGCTTACTCGAGAGCTCTCTTTCTCTTTCTTTGGATGCTTCTTTGGTGCAGACTGTGCAGTGGACTAGGTGTACAACTAACAAACTAGCTACCAACATTTTTTAACGGGAAACTGAAGATTTCGGACATTGCTGAAATGCTGATCGTGGATTCATTTCATTGTGCTCCTTTATCTTTAGTAAAAGCAACTTTGTTTGTTTTTTCACTTTTTAGATGCCAGGGCCCAGGGATAGGGAGTATGATATTAAGCATTTCAGTATGTTCTTCATGTTCTTGAGCATAAGTATTTAATACTCTTGTCCATCTTGGACTCACTTATTATAGCATACAAAAAAACTTACTTGGTATTCTGAAAAATTTCAGATGACATTTTTAGTATAATTACGATATGGGAGAGCCCTATTTGTCCATAACATTGTATTTCATTTTTCAAAGGAAATGTGAGAAATAAAAAGGGTACATCTTTAGGGATAACTGAATATTTCAGATGACATTTTCTTTCTTATATATGTTCACAAAACTGCAAATATAATCTTGATAGGTTTAGAAAATCGCAAAATACTGTAATATGCCAAAAATGCGTTTGTTCTATATGTCCATGTACAATAGTAAATTAGGCTTTTCTATTTGTAGAGCCAATTCTGTGAAATTCAGAAAATCATTATTGTTGTTTGAGCAAAAAAGCTGGATTTACAATTAATTTAGAAAATGAGGCATATGTATCCATCAGAATAGACAAATGGACGGTCCCAATATTTATTGATAGCCAACAAAAGGTCCGGGAATCTCCAATACAATGCTACAAAATACAATCCGGCGCACATCTCTTTCTAAACAAAAAGACAGTAGGACCCCATGTAAACCAGGGAAAACGCTATCGGTTTACAAATTTTATCCGAGGGTAGCGATAGAACCGATAACCGGTGGTTATAAGATTTTTCATACGAAATTTTTGAACAAAATTTTGAATTTTTCAGAGGTAAAAAAATAGTCCGATTCAGATTTCTGAACAAAGTTAAGAGTGATGAAAGCAACCTGAGTAGCTTATCATGCAGATACAAAGTACACAGCTTATGCTGCTCTACCAAAGTAATTACTTACCTTCCTTTGTTCTTGTCTGATTCCTTGAAGTAATAATGCTAGTCCTTGTAGGTTCAATTATACTGGGAAGTTTGCTAGTGTGATGAACACTTCTTGAATGGTACTTTTCAATGATTTTGGCATCTGGACACAAATGCATGACCGATAGAGAAGGCTTGATGGTACATGCTGGTTTACTATATTATGTAGACTTGTACAGGGTGAGATCTGATAATAAGTAGGGTATCTGTACACTGCACAGTAACACTAATCTAATAGACTTGGTGCACCTGAAGCACTGAACTGTGTTGGCTGATTTCTCCGAAATACCCCTGTAAGGATGAGATTCTTCTAATAAGAAATCCTGGCCTGATGTGTAGATCCTGCAGCATGATTTGATTTCGGAACACCACGCCTCTGAACCCCTTTACCACTTTCACTTTGGTTCGCTTCACCATTTGGGTTCAGGGCTGGATGCCCCCCTCTCGTTTCATCTCCTCCGCTTATCTTTTCTTTCCACCTAAAAAGCCTCACAAGTCGCCCCTTCCCCTCGCGCGCACCCAAACCGAATCATTTGCTTTCCGACCCTGACTCCTTCGAACGAGAACGAATGGCTCTTCTTTACTAGCAGTAATTTGAAGGCACACGAGCCCTGTAGAAAGATACTGTCAAGTTCGCCCCAAGGAAAAAGGATGCTCTGTTATTGTTAAGCTGTTTGAGACAGAGACGTACCATTCATCACATGAGGCTTTCAGAGTTCCAAGACATGTCGCTTGGGCAGCATGCGCCAACTGGTGTGAGAGTGAGGGGCATGAGGGACCCCCGTTTTGTCCCCTTCGTCTCAACTGGAATCTCTATCCTGTTCTGAACGATAAACAACGTCTGCCTTGCATGGCAGCGTGATCGCACTGATTAACCTCGGCGGTGTCTAGACAATGGTAAACGTACTGGCTTCATTTTTACTTGGTTCATGTGCTGTGCAATGCATTGTTGCTGCTGCCATTTGCCCTCCTAAAAATTTTGATTTTGGATCAGCATTCAGAACTAGACTGATTGCTATGTGTACGGATAAAACCATTCCAGCAGTGGCTGGCATGTGAGGCCAGACAGAGTCAGAATGGAAAATCCTACTAAATTAGTGTCACTCACCAGTTGGTTCTGGTCCCTGGATACCTAATCATCTGTTTCCTCTGTGTGTGGGGGCATTGCAGCTGAACGTCAGCGCCGGCAAGAACGCCACGTCAGAGAAGGCCAAGCATGGCGGCGGGCCACGCGAGCGCGACTGCCAGCTCGTGGGTCTGACGTGGCTGCTGCAGCGGAACGCCACGCGGCACCGCGCGGCAGCCACGGCGGTGATCCAGGCCCTGATGGCGGCCGACGAGGCAGGCACCGGCCGGCCCGCCTCGTGCTCGCTCCCCGTCGACGGCCTGCCGCTCGCCGTCGCCTCGTCGGAGATCAACGGCGCCGCCGCTGCGTCCGCCGCTGTTGATCGTCTCCTTCACGTCCTACTTGGCTCTTT
This sequence comes from Ampelocalamus luodianensis, assembly GCA_036346255.1. Lineage (NCBI taxonomy): Eukaryota > Viridiplantae > Streptophyta > Magnoliopsida > Poales > Poaceae > Ampelocalamus > Ampelocalamus luodianensis. The sequence continues at coordinate 8,692,000 of CM070627.1, read as the reverse complement.
GGCCATCTTCTTGTCGCAGTGCTTCTGATTCGATTTTATCATTGTTGTACGGTCTCTAGTTCTTTAGTTCTTTGCACTTTTGATGTTAGTTGCTGAAAGAGTAGAGTGTGGACTTCACTGCTGTAATTATATGCTGTCCTGGAGCTAATCCGAGTGAGCAATGGCATGCATGATGCATCAACATTTTAAGCGAACTGCAGCTGTATATGCAAATGTCTCTAGTTCAGGAAACATATCTCAGACAAGTTCCAGAAACTGTACACACATGATCACTACTCTCATTGTGGGGTTGTTGGCATACATGTAGGTTACACTAGCACCCAATACAAAATTCTATCGTGTAAATCAGAAGTAATGCGAGTAAGAGATCATATATCGTTACCACTAGACGCGCAGCTCAGCGAAAAGAGAGTTGGAGCAGTCTGGTCCAACGTTGTGCACGTCGATGTAGTAGTCGTAGTTGATCGTCTAACATCCTTAGCCACCGATCGTCTAATCCAGTAGCCTCTCGCATTTTCTACGTAAGCTGCAGATCGTCGTCGATCAGCACAGAACGATTGCAGTAGCGTCTCTACGATATCCACACGTTCAAGGGTGGAACGTCGTGCACCGGTGTGCTAGCACCAGCACGCATAACAAGGCCTTTGGGGAGGTGGTAGCTAGGGTTTTGGTGGGTGATCTGATCATCCCAAAAACCCTACGCCCTTAAAAAGAGCTTATAATGGATCCAATCTGAACTAGTTTGTTTCAACCCGTTAAATGTGTGACTCTGTATGTACATGTGTAATGGACCGTGACCCAGAAACTCCTTTTCGATCACTAATCGACATCGGTGCCTAGCAGGGTGCAATGACTACCGAATACACATAAAGATCAAGTCGGACGAATCTTATGCAATATAATTTGCGACTAGGTCCTCACTACTTACGACCAGTTCTTAACACCTTACGACCAGTTTGCCGACCATTTTGTGATCATGTACGACTAGCTCACGACCAGTTCGTATCCTCATATGACCAGTACTTCGTATCTGGTCGGACTAAGTGACCTACTTGCGTATTCTCCTTTTGCCTCACGATATCTGGTTAAACTCCAGGTGACCACTTGTGGCACCACCATGTACTTTCTTTATCTGAGAACATCGAGCAACCCAGAGATATCTCTCCTATTATGCTAGGAGGGGCAAATCCCACATCCGACCAATCACATCTCTTCGCATGTTTCATAGCATACCCAAAAGCTATCTTTATAACTATCAGACCCTAAGTGTACTGCTACATATGTAGAAAACCATGTTGATCTCAGGTCTAATGATTATACATCATCATTGCTTGAGACCAATAGATGACACATAGAAACATAACAATATCAATAGTGTCTCAACGTGGGTTAATCTAACATCATATTCTCTAACATGTGCCTACACTATTGATTCGATATCCCCATATATGTGATCGGTGAGACATGGTCATCAATCGATACATATGATGGTCTATAAGTCACTATTGTCATGACAAGTGACATTCGACAAAGGATCCTTTTAGAATGATATCATACAACAAATAAAGAGCTCCACCAACCAGTCACATACTTGCTAATCCTTATAAATGATAATCCATCCAAAAAACATAATAATATCTATTCTATAAGTTATAAACCATCATCTCCGTGATTGCCTCTTAAGTCTTAGGGCATATCACTAACAGGGGCGTAGGCTTATGAAAGTAGTAGGAGATTACTTCAGAAGAGTTGTGTCAAACTCGGGAGCGAAGGATCCCAAATTCTCTATGTTTTACACACTAGTCCAGGAATAGCTAGCATACACAGTCAAACCAAAGATGATAGCACAACTATAATACGCAATTCGTTCATAATAATTCAGGTTTGTTACAAAAGGGCATAAGGCCAAAAGCAAAGTACAGCGGAAGCACAAATAATAAGGTAGACCACATGATCCGCCACAGGCAATCGTCTGGGGTCGTAGCCTAGCCGTCTAAGTTCTCATCCTCCTCGTAGTACTTCTCCTTTGAACAACAATGTATTAAGTAAGGGTGAATACAAATAAATGTATTCCGCAAGTTACACCAAATAACAGATTATAATGCATGCATGTGTAATCAAGTGGGGCTTATAGGGCTTATTTTGCATAAAGAGACATTTTATATTTAAATATTCATACTAAATTACAAAGCAGTTTAATCTATAACTAAAATCAATTTTTAAATGATATTTTTTTTATAGTGGATAACCTCCATACAAGTGTGGTGAAGGATACCCTCCATACAAGTGTGAAGGATATCCTCCTATCACATGGCTAACCGTCCAACCCAATTTTTTTCACGAGCATCAACCATCCTAAAACATTTGCTAAGTTCATTTAAAAACAAAACCAAATTCTAACTTTGAGTGGCTTTGCTCAGCATGCCCATGACCGTAGACACGACTATTCGAATAGTTTTACACTCTACAGAGGTGGTACAACTTTACCCATAAGAGATAATTTGCTTAACATGTCGGCCAAGACACGCTTCCAGAGGCGTGCGACTAAGAAATTATCACTAGGCATTTACAATGTACTACCCAAAGTTATTATGTCCGCTAAGGTTTCACTTCCGTTGGGTTAACCGCCCGCCGGAAGCCCCCTCTTGCGTCAGCTGGGAATACTGCCTAACCGACACCCACACATCAACATGGCAAAAATAACGATGATATATTAAAAATTAATTAGCCTAATATGTCTCATTCCATACTTGTGGTAGTACGGTGGAGCTTAGCAAGGTGCGGCTCGAAGACCGGTCCTTAATCAACTTAGGCAACATTCCATAACCCCTGGACTCGATCATTGAATTAAATCGGTCTTGTGCATTGACTTGCACCATGCAACAACTATTTTGCCCAAGTTTAAACCAACTTTTATTTATTTTCCAAGTTAAATCATTTTCTAAAAAATCTATGGTAAAAACAATACCATAGCCTCATTTTAAAACATAATTGAACATTTGGCTAGACTCCCAAATTCAATATTTTTTATCTAAGCTTTGTCTAAGTATAAAGTTTTTCAACATATTCTAGTTCATACCAATGTACCAACTAGATTTTAACTATGGTATCAAGTAATGGCTAATTCAATAGCAAAATTTGGCTATACAATGAAATTGGGAATAGTTATAATTTAAAACAGGGATTTAAATAACTCGAATATAAATACGCATGCAATAATAATTTAAAATATAATTTTAATAATTTAAAATACTAAGAACAAATATGATCAAAGGTGTAACTTGCCTTACTCAAATGCTTGAGGATCTAACTCTTCAAATAATTCAGGTTCTCCGAGTCGTCGAAATCTATACGTGAAAATGAGACGAATAGATAAAGATAAATCTAAATAAAATCTAAATATTATAAAATTAGTATTGATAGAAAGATATTGAATTTAGATGCATTTAGAAACAAAAATTGATAAAATCGGAGTTCGTATGAAGGAGAACGAACATCCAGAAGGTTGATCATCACATGAAATGATAGAAATAAAAAGAGAAATTGAGGAATTCACTGTGCTATTTTCTTTCCTTTTTACAGAGCAAAGCAATAGAGAGGGATGACAATGGGGGTCCACCTCTAAGGGAAAGAAAGAGAGAAAGAAAAGATGGGGAGTATGACAAAGAGAGAAAGAAAAGAAGGGGAGTATGACACAAAGGACCCACATGTCATAGACAAAAAGAGAAATAACATAGAGCACAACAGAGGGCAACACAGAGAGAAGAATAGAGGGGCTCGGGCATGACAGCAGCGGCGGCGAGGGGAGGGGTGGGGTGGCCGGCCAACAGGCAAAATGGGTTGTCGACGACCCAACGAGGGGATAGGAGGCGGCGACGCGGCAAATGGTGGCCGAAGGTGGCGGTGGCGGCCATGGAGGTGCACGAGCGGTGTGCGGCGCTAGGGGCGGCTCTGTGAGGGGAACACGTTGGTGGGGTCGGGGCGACGTGGAGATGACCGAGGTGGCGGGGAAGAAAGGGTGGCGGTGGCAGTGCGCCATGGCGAGAAATCGGCCGAGAGGAGGGGGGAAAGGAAGATGATGCCTGGGAACACGAGATGACGCAGCTAGGGAGGCAAGGACTTCACCGGGCGGGAGATCGGGCAGTGGCGATGGTGGTCGGAGTTGGAGAGGGGCAGTTAGAGCGGGGAGACGAGGGTAGAGGAGGTGCTAGGGTTCTTTTCTAGGCGAAGCGTGGAGGAGCAGCACGGCGGGCAGAGCGCCGGGCATGGCGCGCGTGGGGCAGGGCACAGGTGCGCGGTGGCGAGGGCAGGCGTGGGCGCACTGCCGGGCGCCACTGGGACCGAGCGCGGAGCCGTGAAGAAGAAGAAGGAAGAAAGAAAAGAAAAGAGAGAAGGAAAAAAGAAAGAAAAGGGGAAAAAGGAAAAGGAAAAAGAAAGGGAAAGGAAAAAGAAATAGATCGGGAAATTCAAATTACAAAATTTGAATTTGGAATTTGGCGAGGAGATTTGAATTTGAGAAAAGGAATTTGAATTTTGGACTCGAATTTTAAATAATCGCATAAACTCCAAAAGAAATCCAACACTTTTAAAATAATTAATTTTAATTAAATTTTACAACTAAGAAAAAAAATTTGGGAAAAATAGGAAATTAATTTTTTTAAAATTGAACTCCAAGAAAATAACAAAGAACTTGGAGAAAATCCAAGAAAGTCTAGAAAATCCAATAAACCCATTTTGAATTTAACTGAAGTTTGATTTAATCATTTAAAATGTTTTATTTATTTTTTCTGAAATTTCAATTTAAGCTTTAATTAATTAGATAAAGTTCAAATGGTTTATTTTATTTTGAAAATTTCAAAAAGACCCGAAAATTAGGATGTTATAGGTCGTTATCCATGTTATGAATTCAGGAGGGTAGGCACAATTTTTGGAGTGACGTTTGGCATTGTGAGTCCGTCGCACACCACTTGGATGGTTGGATGTCAGTTTGAGCATCTATAATGGAAGGTGGTACAGATGGAATTTGGGTTAATTTGCTGCTGCCTTTCTGGATTTTGTAGACTGAGAGTTGCAATTGGAGTTTATCTTCAACTCTAGCCAGGGAGGTGGATATCTGGGACTGGGAGGCCCTGAGAAGAAAATGGTAGTGATACTGTCGGAACTATGGACCATATATTAATTCTAGATTTTATTATGAGGCAAAAATCACATAAAACTAGAGATACGTAAAGTAATACTAACAACAGCCAACTCATTGCACTTCTAAACATATACAATAATAAGATTATAAAATAATAGTTTGGTTGCACAACAAATTTATAGTCGGACTTGATGAAGAACAAGAAGCAGCGCAGACTCAAAGATGAAGTAGCACAACGAGTGGTAGCGCAGATGCGCTGCCCAGAAACCTTATTGACGTCCGTGCAAGTGAACTCTGCGACAATGGTTAAACGATACCCGCTCACCCTTCTTCCCGGTGCACGCCGAGGAGAATGGACGACTTGGTTCGACAGCGATAACTCTATAGCGCAGTAGGACGAGAAGAAGAAGAAGAGAATAGAAGTGTATCGATTCATCTCAGGTCTGGACGTCTCCAGATCTTTTAAAAGTCGAGACAATTACTCTCTACTAACTGTATAATAAAGTACATATTAAACCACTAGTAACTGCTAATTCAAAACCAATTAATAGTAATTAAACATTGTTTATTAGTTCTTAATTACACATTGGTCTACAGTTTCAACCACTGGTCTACAACTTCAACCAATGTATTTTGACCGCATTATTTCTACCACACTAGTCTATGGACCTAACCACTTTATTTTGACCACAGTGTTTCGACCACTTTATTTTGACCACACTGGTCTATGGATCTGATCAGTCGCAAGTCACAAGTCACACGATTATCACACGAATATACATGCGTGCGTGCATATACGTGCACGTGTGTGACTTTAAGTATAACCCTCCTCATGTCACCCCATATCACGTGACACATGTTTTAAGGGGTGGTAAAGACTCTACCTTATAAATTACTCTCCCACTACTTAGCTAAGCAATATGAGACTAAATCATGTATGCTTTGAAATTTTAGGAACGAACGAGCCTTTACACTTATAAGCCCAATTCTAATGTATACAATTTGTTGAGGGGAAAGCTTTAATCGGGTAGAGGCTTCAAAGATCAGGAACGTTTAGCTCAAAATCCCTGTATAACAGTATAACTGGATCAAGCACACAAGAGTGAAATCACATGCAAAATTGCAGTCTATCTCTACACTAGATAACCCACCCATTAAAAAAACAACTAACTGCTTATTAATTGCATTTGGTCCCAAGGTTTATACGGGGCTAAAGTCCACACATCTCTCATATATGCATGCACACACACATGGCCTTTTGGGCTCAATTCCTAGCCGGGCCTAAGATGTCACATCGATCAAGCACACAGCAGTGAAATCATATTTACTAGCAACCTGTCGAGTGCTAAAAGCCCTCGCTCCATTTTTTTTTGCGAGGAAATCACGAGACTTTTATCGATTACTCGTCAGGGTTACAATTGATACGAAGGGCATGTTGTCCATAGTATTCTTCTTATCATCTATAGATAGCACTAAAAATAGCTTCTATATTAGATTATCTTTTTACATGTCTCTAAAGATAACTATTTTATGTATAATACGTCTTGTTTATCATATTACAGTCGACTACTACATGAGATGGCCCAATTCTCTATGCTCCTCCTCTCTCTCCATATTATCTCGTGACCTATGCATCAAGGCTTACAAACAGACAACATCACACCATTTTACATGCTCTAAACATCAACCTGATAGACCCAGGTAACACGTTACTAGAATCAATACACTGCCCATAATTCAAGGCGAAATGGGCTAACTCACGGGCTATCCTAGTTGCGCACCAAATTTGGGTGATTTTCAAGCCATGCAAAGCCGACCTGTGGTGTTTTACCTTCATAGGAAGGAAATTTGCTGAGAAAGGACCCTCCATCAGCCGTTGATTCCGTTTGATATCAACCGAATCAACGGCTGATAGAGAGGGCCTCACCTCCCGTCACATTTTCTCCCGCTCCATAGTAATAACGTCACTCGCAGAACGATCAGGTAACGGCGAAAATTACTTCAAAACTGACGAACAGTCAGTTTCAAGCACACCTCGCTTGTTGATCAATGCTGCTAGCCGCACACCCTCCAAGCACAGCGGCTTGCGCTTCCTCGGTATCCCGGCAAAACTGGCGGCTAAGATCAGCGAATGGTTGTGAAAAATTCCGAAACAATTTGACAACATTGACGCAAAATCAATATATCATGTCACAAAATTTTAAATTTAAATTCGATCACATGGAGAAACAAAAAAGACAAATCTGGCTGAAAATTAAATCCAAAAATAAAAGAAAAGGAACACATTACTATTCACTGGAATTTGTCCTTTTTGTTTCTCCTAATATATGTCGCATTTTTAGTTGATTTTTTTCAGGATGCTTGATTGCATCATGACTTATTTAACCAAAGTTTTTGAAAATTTTCATAACTATTTGCTTCGTGTTTTGAAGAGAATACATCACAACATGGGATCGACTAGATATGTTTCTTCCATGACCAGACCCAGGGATGAAAAGCCCGGCCGGTTACCACCAGTTACCGGATTTACCGGTGGGAACTGGGATTTAAAATACCGGTCGAAAACTTCAAATTTAAATTCAAAATTCCAGCAAAAACATCTCAAATTCAAATTTATTTGGATGAATTTTGACCAAGTTTTTTCCAGGAATTCCGGTTACGGCGGTAACCATTACCGGCTACGATTTGAGCCGGTAACGGTTTTCTGATCCTTGACCAGACCTACGTATACAAGTGAAGAAACCAAATACCATAGTGGCCTGTGTGGTGTCACTTTCATTTTAGGTTCTCAAATTCTTGCTTGTTAAAATAGAGATAGAATTCAGATTAGATTCAGTCGTTGTATCTGTCGGGTGTCGGTTGTAACAGGATCTACGTTGTAGCTTGTAATGCTATTACCGTTAGATCCTATCTCCAATTCTGATTCTTTCTGTTGTAATCCGATGATGTAATCCGGTTGTTATCAACCGTGTATTGTTCATTGTAACTACAAGGCAATCCCAGAAGGGATACTTGCGGCAAACCAATTAGTTTTATATTGTATCAGAGCGAGGCGATTCACATGTCGAATACCTCGAGTAGTGCTCCCAGCGCGATCATGGCGTCCACGCATTCTACAACCATGAACTCTGCTTCTTCCTCCGTGTTTGCGTCACCATCCTTAGCCACTTCGTTGCCATCAAACTCACCTCCTCTGGAAGGCCCAGATCATCCCATACCCACGCACTCAGCAACTGCTTGGTTATGCTGATGGGTCCATTGAGGTACTGTCTCGGTTCATTGCTGAGGCCACTGAAGGAGAGATTCGCCAAGTCCAGAATCCTGATTTCCTTGCATGGTTTCAGCAGGACCAATTAGTGCTAAGTGCACTACTATCATTGTTAACTGAGGAAATCCTCAGGCAAGTACTCTTCCTCACCACATCATCAGCCGTGTGGAGTGCTCTGGAGGCCATGTTCGCATCCTAGATCAGAGGAAGAACGATGCAGATCAGAATTTAATTAGCGAATTTGAAGAAGAAGGATATGACCACGGTGGACTACTTTCAGAAAATGAAGGGGCTCGCTGGTCAACTTGTGTCTGCTGGGCACCCAATGCATGAAGAAGAGATTGTGTCCTACATTCTCTGTGGTCTAGGATCCGATTATGATTCGGTTGTTACCTCTGTCTCAACTCGAATAGATCCAGTTGGATTAAATGAGTTGTATGCCCATCTCATCAACTATGAGTTGCGAGTGGAGCATAACGAGCGTGGACAGCAGATCGATCATATGGAAACACTGAAGCTCATCAGGACAACCGTGGAGGAAGTGGTTGCCGACAGTATCAGAAGAGAGGATGGGGCCAAGGGCGCAATTCTGGAGGATGATTCAACAGCAATGGCTCACGACCATATTGCCAAGTGTTTGGTAAAATGGGCCATGATGCCTTACGCTGCTACCATCGATTTGATCATACATATCAGGTTGAAGATCAAAATCAATCTGCCTCTACTGCAGCGTCATACAAAGTTGATCAGAACTGGTATATTGATACCGGAGCAACTGATCACTTGACTAGTGATCTAGATCGTCTTTCTGTCGAAGATCGCTGCAAAGGAGGAGATCAAGTGCAAGTCGCCACTGGCTCAGGTCTGTCCATCTCTCACATTGGTAATTAAATTATGGAAAACGTTGTGACACATACGTACGAAGCAAAGGAAAAAATCGGACGCGTGTCCACACAGGTTGACATTTCACTCCCACGGTCTCTTATCCATCCACATCACCCAAGGCACAAACACCATTCACTCATTTGAACTCTCTTCTAACTCCATGCCTCTTCTTTCCCCCCTCTGCTAAGCTCTCCCTCACGGATCTATCCGCCTACCAAAGCTTCTAATTTTCCCCAATACTCTTCCCACACCTCTCCTTCTCCTCACCCCCCATGTCGGACTCCATCTAGTTCAAGGTGAGCGGCACTGCAAGGAATGAGCGGCACTGCAGACTCCATCTAGTTTAAGGTGATGAACTCTTTAAGCAGACATATGTGACATGCGTAATGATGCGTCGTTGCAAAAGAGGGAATAGAGGAGAGAGGAATCCACGATAGCAATTTGGAGTGGAAATAGAGGGAGGTGACACGGTGACGTGATGCTGATGCGTACCACCGGCCACGTTCCTTCGGCTACAACGCGGACCTTCCCAGATCTTGCGGCGTTTTGTTTTGCGGTAAGATGTATTTTTTGTGTTTGATTTGTTGGAGATTTGCCCATTTGTTTTCCTCTCGAGATGTTTCCTCCTTTTGGTTTTGACATGTTGAAATGTTGCATCTGTGAAATGTTGTGGCCATTGAAAAAAAATTGCATACTGTTATTTGATATGTTGCGACCTGTTGGAAAAAATATTGCGGACCGTTGAAAAAAATATTGCGGTCCGTTGAAACAAATGTTGCATACTGTTCACAGGGATGTTGCGACCTGTTGAAAAAAATATTGCAGGTGTTTTGCATGTGCCCTCACCGAGCCGGCACGCCGCTACTCCCTTGGCCTTAGACTTTGCCAAGGGATTCGTTCCTCACTGCGTCGCCTGGAGCCACCGGCAGCGCCCGGATGCTGCTGCCGCCTTTCGTGGCCGTCGCCGCACACCACGCCGCCTGCGCCTGCGTTGCCACGCCGGTCGTCACCTGCAACCTCGGCTCCGCGACGTGCGAGACATCCATGGGTGGACTGCCAAGGAGATAGGGTGATGAAGCATAGTGTGAGACATCCTCCACTGGTCATCTTCTTGGACAGCGCCATCGCCCAAATCAACAAGTGAGCTCCTTGCCGTTGCAAACTAGTCAATTGTTTTGATGCTGCGGCTCGTTGCAAAAAATGTCGCATACTGTTCATTGAGATGTGGCGACTCGTTGAAAAAATATTGTGGCCCGTTGAAAAAAATGTTGCAGGCCGTTGAAACAAATGTTGCATACTGGTCACGGGGATGTTGCGACCCGTTGGAAAAAAATATTGCAGGTGTTTTGCATGTGCCCTAAAAATGTTGTATGTTGCAGTTATAGGATTGTTTTCGTTGCATCAAATGATTTGAGATGTTGGGGACCCTCAGGGGTGAATGTGTTTTCATGTAGCGCTCGGATAGTAGTTTTTGTTGTTGCGACAATATTCTTTGTTGTTGCGGCACCATTTTTCGTTGCGCGATTTGTCAAGATGTTACAACTGATGCGTACGGCGCTAGCGCTCAGACCGTACATCCGAGCGCTAATCGCACCCTTCAATTATTGCTGGTAATTCTAGTTATTCACTGCGCTTGAATAATGTCCATGTTCCTAAGATAAGCAAGCGTCTGCTTTTTGTCCAAAAGTTTGCTTATGACAATAATGCCTTTTTTGAATTTCATCCAAACTATTTCCTTGTTAAGGATCATGTCGCGATGAAAGTGCTGCTACATGGCAAGTTTGAAGGAGGCTTGTATCCTCTTACTCACTCGCAGAGACCTCATTCTTCCTTCTCTGCGATCAAGCTTATGAAGGAATAGTAGCATAGGAGACTTGGCCATCTAGCATCAGCAGTCATCCATTCTATTTCCAAGTCCAATAGTCTAGGTAGTCAAAATAAAGAATTTTATGTTTGTGAAGCTTGTCAACAAGCAAAAACTCATCAATTTCCATATCAGAGTTCTAGCCGAGTCACTTCTTTGTCCCTTTGAGCTTGTTCACACCGATGTATGGGGTCCTGCGCAAATCTCAGCTGGAGGATATCGCTATTATGTTAGCTTCATTGATGATTATAATCGTTTCACTTGGATTTATCTCCTAAAGTTCAACTCCGATGTTGAGCATGCTTTCATTCAGTTTCAGTCTTCTGCCGAACGCCTTCTCAACTCAAAATTTCAAGTTGTTCAGTCTGATAGAGGAGGAGAGTTGTCGAACCTGGGAGCGAAGGATCCTGGATTTCCTGTGCTTCATACACTAGTCTAGGAACAGCTAGTGTACACAGTCAATAAAAAGATGATAGCACAACTATAATACACGATTCCTTCATATAATTCAAGTTGTTAAAAAAGGGTATTAAGCCAATAACCAAAATACAGCAGAAGTAAAAGTAGTAAAGTAGGCCACACGATTCGCCACATGCCATCGTCTGGGGGCGTAGCCTAGTCGCCTAAGTTCTCATTCTCCTCATAGTAGTCCTCTTCTGAGCAACGATGTATTAAGCAAGGGTGAGTACAAATGAATGTACTCCGCAAGTTATACCCAATAACAGAATTGTAATGCATGCAAGATAATATCAAAGGAAGGCTTATATGGCTCAATTTGCATAAAGCGATATTTTCCATTTAAATATTCTTACACCCACACATCAACATGGCACAACTACAATGGTATGTTGCAAATTATTTAGCTAGGTTCTGCCCACACAGGACATGTGGTTGTACGGTGAGCTTAGCAACATGTGGCTCAAAGACTGGTCCTTAACTGACTTGGGTGACTTTCCAAATTACCCTTGTGCCTCGATCATACAGATGACTCGATCCCGTGCATCAACGTGCACCATCCAAACATCCATTTCGCCCAAGTCCAAACCAATTTTTATTTATTTACCAAGTTAAATCATTTTATAAATCGCTATGGTAAAGACAATACCATAGTCTCATTTTAAATCATAGTTGAACGTATGGCTAAATTTCCCAAATTGAATATTTTTGGTCTACGCTTTGACTAAGCATTTATTTTCCCAAAGTATTCCATTTCATACTATTGCATAAACTAGATTATCATTTATGGTGTCAAGGGTGACTAATTCAATAACAAGATTGGCTATACAATGGAATTGGGAATAGCTATAACTTTGAAACATGAATTTAAATAAGCATGAAATAATAAGCACCATGGCGATCCAAGCGGGTGTGCACAAAGGAGGGGTAAGGCTTTGCTGGACCTGGTGTGCTAGGTAGCGACGGCAGGCGGTGAGTCGATGAGCGGCGGCGAGATGTGGGCGAAGTAGGCGACGGAGCTCTGATGGGTCTTGGACAGGGATGGTGTGCGCATGAGAGAGACCATGCTGTTGTGGTGCCGAAGGTGGAGACATCGATGGCGGAGGACCCTCAACGGCGGCGCGAGCTTCGGCAGTGAAGCTTCAACGGCGAAAATACAGAGAGAGGAGGCGAGAGAGAGAAGGAGAAGTGGGGGAAAAAAGAGGAGGCCAAGGGCTCTCGATGCTCCTTCTTATAGGGCACGGGGATGGCCAGAGAGGGAGATGGGCTTCGGCGAAAATCGCGGCGGCGCGACATGGGTGGCAGCATGGGCGAAAAAGGTGGCATGGGGGAGGGATGGGTGCACACAGTGTTGATGGGTGAAGGTATGGCACAAGCGCATGGCAAGAATGGCGGAGAATGGGCGGCGGCGAGGATCGCACTCACGAGCGTGATGCGAGCGACATGGGTGGAGGTGGAAGTTGACCAAGGGTTGAAGGGGGAGACGGACAGGTGGGTCCCACCTGTCGGCGAGAGTGAGCGGGGGTAGCGTGAAGCGGGCCGACGAGCGTGGAGAGGGCCGGGGAGGCTGGGCTGCGGAGAGAAAGGGAGTGGGCCGAGAGAGAGAAGCGGCCCAAAAGTGAAAGGAGAATTAAAATGCATTTCTATTTACATAAAATACAACAAATCAAAAGGCATTTTAGAAAATAACAAATAAGGCCCAAAAATTCTAGAAAAATACAAAGAAATTCCTTGAATCAAATTGAACTTAATAAAATTATTTACAACTTAATTTTGGCTTTTGATTTTACAAATAAATTATTTTTACATTCGAGAAAATAGGAAAACCCCCTTTTGAAATTCCAGAAAATTCAAGAAATTACTTAAAATATTCTCTTTGACTTTAAATCCAAATAAAATCCAGAAAACATAAATAAACCGTCGGGACCCAAAAATGCAGTTGGACCCTCATGTATTATGCACTAGTCCAGGATCACGCTAGTACACACAATGATAACATAGGTGAATATCAATCCACACAAACGAAATATAACATAAACGAATAGTTTGAGTAACAACTTAGAGTTTTGACCTTAAGGTCGGGTTACAACTTATTAAGCCACGCAGAACTAACACTAAAGAAATCTTGCAATGAGCGAAAATAAACTCGGCAAACCCCAATCAAGACACCACGTGCAACCGATCGGGATCGATGACCTAGCGATCGACCTTCTTCCACAAACTCCTCCTCGAAAGCGGTGAAGACTCCTCCATACGTAGGTTTGGGCGCAAGTTTTACAACAAGCGTGAGTACACAACTGTACTACGCAAATCATACCACACAATGCAATATATAGATGCGAGGCTTATTCCAAAGGAATGGCTTCGTGGTTATTTTGCGAAATGCAACATTTGCAATTGAATACAAATAATAGATTGAAAGCATAATTTAAAACAAATAAGCAATATTAATTTACAGATTGTTTCCACAAAGACACACAAATAAACCGATTGATTCACACACCATATGATTGAGATCACACAGCTCCCAATCCCACATTTTATGAACACTACCCCTCATGTGAAATCCCGGCGTTGTCCATGACCGAGGACGGCTATTCGAATAGATTGATTAACACTCTCGAGGTTTGTACACTTTACCCACACGATACAACTAGTGTAGCTAGCACTAATCGTAACAAAACAGTTCGGCAACCGTCTCAACATTGACGTTCTTATTCACTACGATCCCATATCACAAAGCTTAACCTATCCACCGAACCCCAATGTTGAAACTCGTAACCTACTAAGTTAGGCCTTTGGAAGATTGAAAATACATAAAATCTTTGAAAATCGATATTTCATGAATTTCTGAATTATTTTCTAAAGGAAAATCGATTATTGCGCAAGTTGGCGTCGGCGGAGGAATTTCGGAAAAGAAATAATAAAGAAATCTCGACATGTGGGACCCACATGTCGAGGCTAAACTCACGGTGGACTAGGTCCACCGAGCCTCGAACTTCAAGTCCGGTAGATCGCCGCGTGGCGCACACGTGGGCGCCGACCGGGCGCCACTGCGCCGCCACGCTGCAGTGGCGACGCTGGCGCCGGCGTGGATGACGACAAACGGCGGCGGCTACGGGCCGTCGGCAACGGCGGCGCGGCGCTCCGTGAAGTCCGATGGTACGGTTGAAGCCCATGTTAATCACGAACGATGGTGCACTCCACGAGCGCGAGGCACCGGAGATGGCCGCGGCGGCGTTCAAGCGGAGAGCGGCCGGTATTTGTCGGATCGGAGTTTCGGCGATGCTCGGCAAGTGGACAACACCGGAGGTTGTTTATGCTCGTGCGATCTTTGGTGTGCGATCGAGCTCGGCGGCTGCGAGCGGCGGAAAAAGCTCACCGAGACCTTGCGGGTGGAAAACCAAAAACCAGCCCGGCGGCGCAGAGGGCTCGGGTGATCTAGGGTTGGGGTTTTGGTGCGGGTGTTCAGCGATCCGGAGGTCCTATTTATAGGACCTCGAGAGTCGGCGTCTTGGCGGCGAAACCCTAAAAGGAGTCGAGATGAGCACGAAAGAAAACGGAGATAGAGTCCGTGACGGGATGAGGTTCCAAACGAAGCGAGTGCGGGATAAGCGGGGATAAGATTTGGCGAAGAAATCAGGCGGTTTAGTTAGGAAAGTTTGTTGTCGGATTGAGCTTCTAGAAGCGACAATGGCGGCGGCGCTCCGACTTCGGGCGCGGAGAAGGAGGCGCGGCGAAGACGAAGGCGACGCGGCAAGCGGGGCCCACACGTCGATGGCTAGGGTTAGGATGTGGCGTCGCGAAAGTGGTGCGATCCGCAGCGGACTCAAGATCGGCCGTCGAGATCTAATCGAGCAGTTCACAACACAGAGCGTTCGGACCCTCGGTACCTCGGCGCATCGGCCGTCGAATCTTGATCCAACGGTGTAGGATGCGGCGGCGCGAGAGAGAGAGAAGCCGGCAGCGGGGTCCACTGTCGGTGGGAGAGCATTCTGCCATGGCCTAAATGGTGGAGCTGGCTAAGCGGGAATAGGAGTTGGGCCGAGATTCGGCCAAGGAGATTCGAGATTTTAATTAGTTTTCTAATTTAGAAAATACCAGAAATTCAAATAGGCAATGAAAATAGCAAATGAACTCGAAAAATTCTAGAAAAATCTAGAAAATATATCTGAGCACATAGAACCCAAATAAAATAGTTTTGGCTATTGTTCATGTTGGGATTATTCACATTAAAGGTTTTTGATTGTAAAGTACCATATTAAGCTTTTTGAAATTAATTCAAATAAAATCCAAATGGTGAATTTTCTTCCTACTAACTATTTAAAAGATTTTTAAGCTCTGAAAATTGGGATGTTACAAACCTCCCCCTTAAAGGAATCTCGACCGAGATTGGGCTAGCTAGAGAAAAGGCTAGAAAACTGGCTTTCGGCTCTTCTTCACGTTCCCACGTTGCCTCTCCTTACAGTGGTTGCTCCACTGGACCTTGCAAAAACGAACAGTCTTGCTTCTGGTGAGGCGCTCTGCGACATCCAAGATCTTGACCGGCTGCTCCTTGTAGGTAAGATCCTCTTTCAAAACAATTGATTCCAACGGGCTTGCTCTTACGGCACACGAAGACACTTCTTCAAGCTGAGACATGAAAGACATCATGTACTCCTGCTAACGATCGCGTAGCTCAATTGGTAAGCAACTTCCCCACGACGTTCCAAAATCTTGAGCAGGCCAACATACCTAGGGCAAGCTTCCTTTGGCATGAAACCTTTTGACACCTCGGCGGGGTCACCGAAGATAGACAAATCCTTTGGCTCGGCGAGATCTCGACGGTTATCGGCATAACTCTTCGCCTTGGCCGGGCTATTTTTAGCCTTTCCACGATCATAGCAACTTTGTTCTTACGCCTCTTGGATGATATACGGCCGAACAGCATGCGTTGGTGTCTCGAACAATTTAACGAGGTTCGGCGAGTACGACCATACAAAGCTTCAAATGGCGACATTTGCGGTCGCTTGATAAGCGTTGTTGTCGAGAACTCGCACACGGCAAACTTTTATCCCATCGTAGCATTCGCTAGGCGCAAGCTCTCGGCATATCCTCAATATCGATTGACTCTTTCGATCATCCATGCATGCGTGGATGATATGCGATCACGAAATTCGATGGGTACCCAATGCTTCATGCAAACTTTGCCAAAAACGAGAGATGGCGAGATCCTCGATCGACACTATTTTCTTGGGCACTCCATGCAAGCCGACAATTACGGCCATGTACAACTCCGCAAGGCGATCTCCACAGTGCGTGGTCTTGGTGGTAGGAAGTGGGCGACCTTGGTTGAACGATCGACTATTACCCGGATCGAATCGTAACCCGATTGGGTCTTGGGTAAACGGTGATGAAATCCATGCGATCTCTTCCCACTTCCATTCTCGGAATCTTCGTGATTGCGGCAATCTGCGGTCTCGGTGTTCGCCTTTACTTTACGGCGGTGTCGCACAAGGCAACGAACAGCTGCGACTTCGCGTTCAAATTTGGCCACCAAAATTTAGTCTTGACATCTGGTACATCTTGGTACTTCGGGGTGTATCGAATACTTTGAGTCATGGGCTTCCTTCAAGATTAAGCGTCTTAGACCATCGATATCGGTACACGAATCGACCATTAATCAGTATGTCTTGATCATCCTTGGTGAAATCTTTGAATTTTCCCTCGCCATTTTGATCTTGATGTCGACAACACGGATCCTTTGGTTGTGCTTCACGAATCTGTTTCTCCAAGGTAGACTGCACTCCAAATTGGCCACAAATCCCTCGGACACAACTTCTAGCTTTAGCTTGAAATTCTTCATAAAGTTACGGAAATTTTCCTTTACTTCCAAAACATTGCGTAACTCTTACGACTTAGGCGTGCGCAACTACATTGGCTTTTCCGGATGGTAGTGGATTCCAAGATTATAATCCTTAATCAATTCCAACCATCTTCTCTGTCTCATATTCGGATCATTGGGTAAAGATGTACTTGGACTTTTATGATCTGTGTAGACTTCACAGAGATTCAGATGAGGTAATGACGCCAAATCTTTAAAGCATGCATTCTGGCGGCTAATTCCAGATCATGAGTAGGGTAATTCTCCTCGTGAGGTCTCAATTGTCTTGGCGCATAGCGACGACTCTTCCTTCTTGCATCAGGACACATCCTAATCCTTGACGCGAAGCATCACAATAGATATCGAAATCCTTGCGAATATCTGGCAAAATCAGCACTGGGGCTGAGGTCAAGCGCTTCTTTAACTCTCGAAAACTTTCCTCACGGTGGAGTCCAAGTGAACTTTTCTCCTTCTTCAACAATTGCGTAAGAGGCTTAGCAATCGATGAGAATCCTTCTATAAAGCGGCGGTAATAACTGCCATCCCCAAGCTGCGAATCGGATTCTGAGTCTTGAGTGGTCCCGATGTAACACCGCCTTTACCTTTCTGGGTCAATTGCTACTCCATCGGCGGTCATCACATGGCCAATGAAATCCACTTCCTTCTTCAAAAGTCACACTTACTGAACTTAGCATACAACGATGCTCCACGAGTTTCTCAAAATTAACCTCGGTGTCTGCGTGTTCCTCCTCGATTTGGAATAAACGAATATCGTCAATGAACACCACTACAAACTTGTCGGGTATTCCATGAAGACTTTGTTCATCATGTTCATGAAGTAAGTTGGGGCATTTGTCACCCCAAATGACATGACCAAGAACTCGTAATGTCCATACAGCGTTGAAAGCGGTCTTTGGTATATCCTAGGGTAGATCTTGGTGATGGTAGCCCGATCGCAAGTCGATCTTTGAGAACACTCGGCTCCTTCATGCGGTCAAGCGGATCATCTATCTGGGCAATGGATACTTATTCTTGATAGTGACCTCGTTGAAGAGCGGTGAGTCGATACATCCTCATGCTTAGTCTTTCTTCTTGACGAACAAGACCGTGCTCCCCGCGGTGACGAACTTGGTCTTCTGAAACCTTTCTCGAAGTTCTTCAATCGCTTCTTCATTTCGCTAACTCGTCAGCTGGCATTCGATAAGGCCGCTTAGAAATTGGCGTTGTCCCTGGCACTAGATCAATGACGAACTCGATGTCACAATCTGGTGGCATTCCGGGTAACTCTTCTGGAAACACATCTGGGTATTCTCTGACTATTGGTACATTCTCCAATGCAATGGTCTTCAGATTGTTTACTAGCAAGTGTCCTTCACGAACTGATGTGGCTAGAAACTCCACTTTCCTTCCATCAGTACTCTCAACAGTTACTGACTCTTCGCCACAATCTAGCACAGCTTTGTGCTTGGATAGCCAATCCATGCCAAGAATGACATCTAGGGTTTGGGTGTCTAGAACAATTAAGTTGGCTAGAAACTCAACTCCAGCTATGAGTAACTTGGCTCCTAAACAACCCACTCTAGAGCTTAGCTCTGCTCCAGGCGATTGAACTAATAGAGTATGATTAAGTTGTATAGCCTCCAACTTATTCTTAGTTGTAAAAACTTGGACACAAAAGAATGCGAAGCTCGAAATCAAACAGGCGATGCGGTGCGAATTAACGGAACTTACGGTCGGCGTCTGGTGCTTCACGTGCTCCTTCGAGGTGGCGTGGTTGACACGGCCTCGGACCACGGACTGCGTCCCTCCTCCCGGCTTGTTGGGGGCTTGGAAAGTTCCACTGTTGGTGACCGGTGCGGTGTCTTATTCGGTGTAGCTCCAAGGTTGAAAGCAGGCTGGGTGATCGTTCCCCTCTGTGGACACCGATTTGCGTAGTGGCACGGTTGGCGGCAAGTGTAGCACACCCTTGGCTCTTGCGACTTGTTGACTTTGGATTAGCGTTGGTCGGTCTTTGGGTGCGAGTGTTACGAGCAAGCTGGACGAGTCTTGAGGTTGGTGCGAGTGTCTGGCGGAGTTTTGTGAAGAAAACGGTTGAGCTGCGGTGCACTTGTTCTTGCTCTGTTGGAATTGCTGGCCTCCTTGCTGGATCATCTGCGTTTGCGATTGTCTTCCAGTTCCTTGCGCTTATCCTCCATGACTAAAGCTTTATTGATCGCTTCTTGGAAGTCGGGAAGGTATGTGCAAGAGATTGACTGAAGTCGGTGTTGATTCTTTGAAACGACTCTGGCGAGCCTTGTGCTGTTGCAACATCTTAGCGCAGATAGCGAGCAAGTTGCGAGAACTTGTTGAGATAGTCAGACAACGACAAGCTTCCTTGCTTGAGGCACGAAATTCATCTTTCTTTAGTTCAATGATTCCTTCAGTGCGTGGTATTGGCGGAATCTTTGTAGAAATTCCTCCCAAGTGATATTCGTGGTGCTTCATGAGCGGCGAAGTTCTCCCACCATTCTGCTGCGATGCCCTCCAGCGGTGAGAGGCATAGAGAACTTTTCATAGTCGTTGCATTGAGTGATCAGCAGCTTCCTTTCAATCACCGAAGCCAATCATCGCCTTCCACGGGTGAAACATGTCCAGCGAATGTTGGTGGGCGGGTCTCATGAATCTGCCAACTTAGAAGGTCCTTGGTGGCCATGGCGGTAGGGGCTCCACAGGGGTGATGGTTGTTGTTATTCGATCATTCATAGCTTGCATCACAGTTCATCATGGCATGCATCAAGCGTATGCTGTGCTGCCATAAAAGACCCAAAGTTCTGAGATCCATGAAGGTCTTTGGTGGCGAGGCACTCCTCTTTCTTGGTGTCCACCTTTCTTTCGTCTTTGGGTACCGAACCACTTACAAGCATGCAGCGAGTTGTAACCATCTGCGAAGCTCAAGGGTTAGATAAGGTAGCAAGCATGGGGTGAGTTAAGAACTAAGCGGGGATTGGTTAAACCCAACAACAATCGAGAGAACCAAAAGCAACTTTATTACTTAAGAACTTAGTATGGCTTGCAACATATGCCTAAGGGCCTGCGGCTCATACCCACACTCAAAGAAAATAGCGAACCTAAGCACACAATCTAACGCCTAAAGGCGACACAACTGAAACTTAGGCGTAGCGCGCTTAACACACTAAGCCTCAGCTGCGAACCTTGGCCTTAGCGAACTTCGATCGGCGAGGTAACCTCCACAACCACGGTGTGCTCACACTGCTTGTAGACCTTGAGCTGTCTTTGGCATCTTTGCAAACGATCCACGGTGCCGGGCGGTGCGCGAGAACGAGCGTCGATGGCGCGACGAGCTCCTCTGGTTCGGCTCCACTTCTCTGGGTCTTCTCGATTCTTCATGTTCTTCTAGATCTTCTTCCTCTTCTTGAGTACGCTTTGGTGGTGGGCGTCGGTATCTCTTCGGGATGGCGATCTTCTCTTGACTTAGTGCGAGCTCTTGTAGGCACCGTCTAGATCGTGCCATCATCTCCATGGATTCCTCTTGGCGGCGACGTGCGGCGAGGTGTACCATTGTGGCATCTTCTTCTCCCTCGTGGGTGGATAGTGTGCGAGTAGCTCCACCGCGGGCTCGCGGGGTGGTAGCGGAAGCGGTTCCTTACAACTCGCGCATGTAGATGTGGCGGATCCGAAGCATGGCGAGCGCGCGATTCTGTATTCCTTCACTCTAGTGATCCTCAGACGGAGATGTTCAGTGGTAGCTTGCCTTGGTGTTCATCTGGCGTAGATCGTCAGCGACGGATCGTGCCCGCTTATGTCCATCCACCATCGATTGTTGCCTCGATACAACGGACGATCAAAACCTCCAAGTACTGCGAAGCTTCCAAAGTTCAGCGGCGTATCCTCCACAACGCTCACCATAGGTGCAGGCAGGCATCTGTCCAAAAGACAGAGAGGGTAAGAACAACTTAAAAACAGAGAGAGGGGAAAATTCTTAGCAATAGATGAGTCTAGAGAGACATGAGAGGAGTTAAGCAATAGGTTGCTCTTGCAAGTTAGTTTTCTTTTAGAAAATAATTTGGACTCTCTAAAAGCGGCCGATCTAACTAAGGTCAAGACCTCTGATCGATATGGCTCGATACCACCTCATCGGGACCCAAAATGCAGTGCGGACCCTACGTGTATTCTCGCACTAGTCGAGGATCACGCTAGTGCACTGCAATGATAACATAGGTGAATATCAATCCACACAAACGAAATATAACATAAGCGAATAGTTTGAGTAACAACTTAGAGTTTTGACCTTAAGGTCGGGTTACAACTTATTAAGCCACGCAGAGATAACACTAAAGAAATCTGCGGCGAGCGAAAATAAACTCGCAAACCCCAATCGGCACACCACGAGCAACCGTCGGGATCGATGACCTAGCGATAAGCCTTCTTCCACAAACTCCTCCTCGAGCGGTGAAGACTCCTCCATACAGTAGGTTTGGGCGCAAGTTTTACAACAAGCGTGAGTACACAACCGTACTATAAATCATACCACAGAATGCAATATATAGATGCGAGCTTATTCCAAAGGAATGGCTTCGTGGTTATTTTGCGAAAATGCAACATTTGCAATTGAATACAAATAATAGATTGAAAGCATAATTTAAAACAAATAAGCAATATTAATTTAACGATTGTTTCCACAAAGACACAGCTAAACTGATTGATTCACCTGACCATATGATTGAGATCACACGACTCCCAATCCCACATTTTATAAACACTACCCCTCTTGTGAAATCCCGAGGCGTTGTCCATGACCGAGGACGCGGCTATTCGAATAGATTGATTAACACTCTGCGAGGTTTGTACACTTTACCCACACGATACAACTAGTGTAGCTAGCACTAATCGTAACAAAGCAGCTCGGCAACCGTCTCAACATTGGCGTTCTTATTCACACGATCCCATATCACAAAGCAACCTATCCACAGAACCCCAATGTTGAAACTCCGTAACCTACTAAGTTAGGCCTTTGGAAGATTGAAAATACATAAAATCTTTGAAAATCAGTATTTCATGAATTTCGAATTATTTTCCTAAAGGAAAATCAGATTATTCATATAGTGACGTCGTGGAGGAATTTCGGAAAAAGAAATAATAAAAGAAATCTCGACATGTGGGACCCACATGTCGAGGCTAAACTCACGGTGGACTAGGTCCACCGAGCCTCGAGACTTCGAGTCGGTAGGCTGCAGCGTGGCGCACGTGGGCGCTGACCGGCGCCACTCGCTACCACGCTGCGCACGGGCCGGCGGGCGCCGCGTGGATGACGACAAAGCGGCGGCGGCTCGGACCGTCGGCAGGCGGCCCAGCGGCGCTCGGCGAAGTCCGATGGTACCGATTGAAGCCCATGTTATCACGAACACGATGGTGCACTCACGGCGGCGAGGCACCGGAGATGGCGGCGGCGGCGTTCAACCGAAGGAGCGGCCGGTATTTGTCGGATCGGAGTTCGGCGATGCTCAGCGAAGTGGGCGGCACCGGGAGGTTGCTTATGCTCGTGCGATCTTGGTGGTGCGATCGATGAGCTCCGGCGGCACTAACGGCGGCGGAAAAGCTCACCGGAGACCTTGCGGGTGGAAAACCAAAAACCAGCCCCGGCGGCGGCGCAGGGGCTCTCGGGTGATCTAGGGCTGGGGGTCTTGGTGCGGGTGTTCAAGCGATCCCGGAGGTCCTATTTATAGGAGCTCGGGGTCGGCGTCGGCGGCGGAAACCCTAAAAGGAGTCGAGATGAGCACGAAAGAGAAACGGAGATAGAGTCCGTGGCGGATGAGGTTCCAATGGAAACGAGTGCGGGATAAGCGGGGATAGGATTTGGTGAAGAAATCAGGCGGTTTAGTTAGGAAAGCTCGTTGTCGGATTGAGCTTCTAGAAGACGGCAATGGCGGCGGCTCCGACTTCGGGCGCGGAGAAGGAGGCGCGACGAAGACGGCCGACGCGGCAAGCGGGCCCACACTTGATGGCTAGGGTTGAGATGCGCGCGCGTGCGAAAGTGGTGCGATCACGGCGGACTCAAGATCGGCCGTCCGCATCTAATCGAGCAGTTCACAACACGAGGCGTTCGGACCCTCGGTACCTCGGCCGCATCCGGCCGTCGAATCTTGATCCAACGGTGTGAGATCTGCGGCGCGCGAGAGAGAGAGAGGCGACAGCGGGTCCACATCGTCGGTGGGAGAAACAGCTGCACGCGCAGGCTAATTTGTGGTCAGTGTGGCGCGGAATAGGAGTTGGGCGAGAGATTCGGCCCAAGGAGATTTCTGAGATTTTAATTAGTTTTCTAATTTAGAAAATACCAGAAATTCAAATAGCAAGAAAATAGCAAATGAACTCGGAAAAATTCTAGAAAAATCTAGAAAATATATCGAGCACATAGAACCCAAATAAAATAGTTTTGGCTATTGTTCATGTTGGGATTATTCACATTAAAGGTTTTTGATTGTAAAGTCCCATATTAAGCTTTTTGAAATTAATTCAAATAAAATCCAAATGGTGAATTTTCTTCCTACTAATTATTTAAAAGATTTTTAAGCTCTGAAAATTGGGATGTTACATAAACCAATTTTTGAATTAATTGAAGTTTGATTAATTTATATTAAAATGTTTTTATTTTCTAAAATTTCAAATTAAGCTTTAGCAATTCAATAAAATCAAATGGTTATTTTTAAATTTTGAAAATTATCAAAAAGACCTGAAAATTGGGATGTTACAATAGTACATGAAACTTCGCAAGTATTTTAGCCAGATTGGTATTACGCATAGCATCTCTTTCCCACACTCTCAACAGCAAAATGGTGTTGCCAAAAGGAAACATCGCCACCTTGTTGAAATCGGTCTAGGCCATGGCACTTCGGTTCTGGGACAAGGCTTTTCTGACGACCTGTTATTTCATAAACTGTAACATCCCAAAATCCTAGTTCTGGGAGTATGTAATATAAATGCATTAGAGAAATCACTTTGATCATCTGCGCATGAAATATGCCATGTTGAATTTGGTTTTTGAATTGAAAGCAAAATTTGAACTACAAACAAATGGGTGCTAAAAAGAAAATGGATGAAACAAAGTAAAAAAGGAAAAAATTTTGGCGCATTACCCCTGGAACAGTTCACCAAAACTTTTATACGAAATCTTATTTAGAAAAACAATTACAAAAACACAAAACAGAAACTTGTATGAATTTTGTAGAAATTCAAAAAAGGATTAAGCCTCTGAAACTTTTATAAGAGAAACTACATTAGGTTAGAAATCTACACAAATTTTTTTTTATTAATTTTGGACTTTATATGACTAGTATTTAAAATCAGCAAAAAACTAGACGAAAATCACAAAAAAAATCCTAAACCTAATCTACCCTTACCTCTCCCTGACCAGTGGTCCTCGAGTGCAAGCTTCATCGTCCACCTCATGACGACGAGCACCAACGCTGCACCGCAAGCGTATCGTCGCGCTCGCGGGTTTCCTCGCCGTAACTGGTTTTGCTGCCACCCAACTATCCCCCGTCACATCGCCTTTACGCCACGCCCATCCCCCTGCCCTGGTCACACCTACCCTGCTCGTACAATGGAGAAAACCATATAGCCTTGCCCATGGTTGCCCGAGCCCTTCCTCGTTGATCTCCGCCCCATCGTCTATATAAACGACCCCTTGAGCTTCGTCTCTTCTTTTCCACTGAGTCGAGCTCTCGAGCTCAAGGAGCACGAGCCCTAATTTGGTCATGCGCTGCCACCGTCGTCCCCGACGCCGTGAAGTGTTTGGTGTTGATCTCTTCACGTCATATCATGTGCCAGAGAACCCCAAAGCTATCCCCTCACTCCATTCCATCTTTGATTCACAGGATCTCCCGAATCGCTTCTTCTTCTTTAGCTCTGACTAGAACCGCCACTTCAGTTGCCACCGGAGCTACAAGGCATCTCTGACCAATTCCTCGCTCCTGGAGCATCACCTGAGCACCAAGCAGCTTCCACAACCACAAGATGAGGACTAGCATTGCCCGAGCTTCCTCTCCACGTACCACCAACCTCGCTGGCTCGGCTCGCCATCGACCAGTCGCTTCCGACCACCTCAGCTCCTCTCGTCATTTCCGGTATGACCCTAGTAGCCCCTAGATGCTATTGCGCGCATTAGTTTGGCAAGGGCATTGCTCGTTCGAGCACTTGCTCTTTGTTGTAGTAGATCCTTTACTCGACGCCACACGCCGCCGCGTCAGACCACCTCCGGCCACGCCGTTGGTGCCGACGGGTGCGCATTAGTGTGGAGATCACGTCTTGGGCACTCTCCAACTTCTCTGAGCATCACACCGCCGGCGACATGCGCGTTCGTGAGCACCACCGCACGGCACAACGGTGATAGCACTGTAGCATGTCATCAGTTGCCTAATCCCCGTCATTAAACACTAAGTAATGTTTAGCTATCGGTTTAGTTTTAATGAGTCGCTAACGAGTGGGTTAATGAGTCTATGTCACGCGGGCCCCACACTACTTAAGTGCATAGCACTGGTCCCGTGGACCGCGCACTATGCATATAGACCATTGGTCTATGCACTGTTCGCGTAGACCGTATCACTGATAGTGGACCCTATTTGTCGGTTTTTAATGAAAATTAAATGAAAATATAAAATACATTTTCAATTATGAGGAGAGTATGCTTTCCCATACTGGAAAGCGTAAACCGCGATAGAAATTGCTCGGGATTACGCTTTCTCCACTGGAAAGCATATTTCTCAATTTTATTTGATTTTCTCAAGTGAACCAAAATGAAACCTTAATAACTTTGGCTACAAAACTCTAAATTGAATGAAATTTATCCTTCAATTTGTCTAAAATCATAATCTACCTGAATATGTAAAAATAATTAATTTTGGTCTCTGTTGAATTTATTGAATGTTATTTAATTCGTTTCCGGCTCTTTTTAGACGTCGATTATTCGGGTTATTATTGGGACGAACAATCCACCATATCTTCAGAACAGCAAGCGCAAGGCAAGGACCCCCTTTGATCATGCCCAGTATTTTAATTATTATATTTTGTTTTGTAAATTCTATTATGCATGCGTGTATGTTGTGTATGAAAAATGCTATTATTGGAAAAATGGTAGTTGCAATCCTACTTGTTGCATTTATCCTTTTGAAATATTGATCCTCTACTGTGGTAACCATTAGAATATGGGTTAGACATTATGTAAGGTCAATTGGGAATTTTTAGTGCGACTATCGCATAAATGCAACTAGAGCGATAGATTTTCTAAAAATTGATAAAAGGACAATATGATAATTTGAGAATTTGGGATTATTTTGTAAAATGTCCAGAGGGGGTACCTCTGATATTTTGTATGAAAATGAAATGAAAACTTAGCTTTAGACACGGGCGAGTTATATTGTATTATGAAAAAGTGAGGATTGTGACGCACTAGTAGCTAGGGTAGAGTTCTCGCCCATAGTCGATTAAGGACTGAAGCCAGCAACTTCGGAACTAAGACCTAATCATACAACCATATGTGTTAGTGTGGGATGGTCGTAGCCAACTAAGTCATTCAAACTCTAGCCTTGCATGACAGTAGGCAGAAGTAGTGCACGCATGACTGGTTAAGTATGCCGACACAACTGCGAATGCCTTACTTCGACGGGTTTCTATCCGGGCGAAGTGAGGGATTCACTTGATGGGTTTCTATCCGGGTGAGTGAGGCTCCTCATTCGATGTGTTTTTATTTATTATTTGGACGAATGAGGATAATGATCCGCAGGACTAGTGCAAGGTTAGGGCTAGACAATGTAAAGGCTGCGTTGTGAACTCTAGACTGCTTACCTTTGGTAGTAAGCAGTGATATAGATATATTCTAGGCAACTAGAATACCACGTACTATGGGTAAAGTTGTACACCTCTACAGAGTGATAAACTATTCGAATAGCCGTGCTTGCGGTCATGAGCGTGCTTAGTGCAGCTGGTATAG
The DNA here is from genome assembly GCA_036346255.1 of Ampelocalamus luodianensis. Taxonomy (NCBI): domain Eukaryota; kingdom Viridiplantae; phylum Streptophyta; class Magnoliopsida; order Poales; family Poaceae; genus Ampelocalamus; species Ampelocalamus luodianensis. The sequence goes on along the minus strand of CM070627.1, from coordinate 8,664,542 downwards.
CGGTAGCTTTGATTTTTAAACTATTTTGTCACAAAAGATTATGGTAATGACACAGGATTTTGATTTGTTGAGTTAACTGCCATCTCTATGACTGGATTGCTATGTCTATAGCAGGACTGCCATGTTTATGGTTGATCTGCTATGTCTATAGCAGTACTACCATTTCTATGGCTGAATATGAATTTGTCAGTGCCATGTTGTGAGGACCCGGAATATTTAACTAGTAACACTTAACCTCCAAATGGTTATAGCGTAACTAATTAAACATTCTAAGCCTCGATGGACATATGCTTCCCAGTGCAGCATATGCACATCATCACAAAATTACACATCATTTCCATACAACATACATCACTAAGTTCAATAACGACATACATAAAGTAAAGTTATTACAAAAGTCGACCGCCAAATAGAACAATATACAAGAAAGACAATGAAGCAAAGGCGCCATAAGATGGCTAGAACAAAAGTCGACCGGTTAGCCACACAACCCACAAGGCAACCGACGGGCCAAGCTAATCGCCCAAGCTACCACAACAAAGCTCACAAAAGTGAGGCCCTCGAGCTCACCTTCTTCCTCTGCAACAAATACATTTAAGCAAGATAACCGAGTACACAAAGGTACTCACAAGGCGACGTGTGGAATAGCAGACCTATTCATAAACTACATGCAAGCTTATTTAGGTGGAGGTTGTATGTCTTATTTTGCATAAAGCCAACTTTATTTGCAATAATGTAATACATTTAAAGGCAAGTTTGCAAATCTGTTTTGTTGACAAAATAACGGCGAAATAAAGATACATACAAGTAACCACCTGGAAGTGACTATCCCAATAGTCACCACAACATAGCACGAATCCCCGATTCGTACCACCCATCAAGTTTTAATTAAAAGGTTGTAGTCTAGTTCTCACGGGCGTATCGAGCGTGTCCATAACCTAGGGCGAGGCTATTCGAATAGTTTTAACCTGCAGGGTGTACCAATGTACCCACACTTGCACCGCCTTTAAGCCACAAAGCACACTTAGAAGGTATGCCGCGCGCTAAGTCCTCGAGGCGTTTTCCAATATTGTGTATTAACCCGAGCCGCTCGTATGGATAGAAACCCATACGCTTACATTGCAAGCGAAAGACAACCACCATCACGGGGAAGCCTTTGGACACTACAATGCTCCCACCTCCATCCCTCCTGCGACTCCTGCGACCGAAGCCAATACACGCAAAGTACTAAGTCAAGAGAGGTCCCATACCCTCTAGTGTGGTTAGCACGCAAAATGCTCGATCTGATGGCGCAAGTAATAATGACCCGGGCACCATTCCAGTCACACCCAGAAGCACACCAACATACCATTGTGCCTAAGTCTAAATCATTTTGTTTTCAGTTTTAGTTTTCATAAATAGACATGGCACAAGGTGGAAATCATAATCATAATAAGTTTTATGTGATCAAGGTTATCGACAAGTCGATAACCGCCCATTTATACCGGAAGCTAAGCATGGCTAAGCAATTAATTCGTAAGATACTAAGTGACAAGAGCTCATCCACGAACTCTAATCACAGCAATAACCTAGGCTCATGGTAGTAGAGAATAATCATTTGTCTAAGGAAATGCATCTACTAGGTCAACTATTAACACAAAGTAGCAATGCATACATAGAATTTGAAATCAACATAAATACTTAAAATACTGGGATTAACATGATCAAACTGCTTGCCTTGCTGGATTTGCTCTTGCTGCAGAGGAGGATTCTCAGAGTCAATACAATCTTCGGAACCTAACGCGAAAATGCGATAAAACCAAATAAAAACGAAGAACACCAAACAAAACTCAACAGCAAAGAACATCCAAATCCAATGAAATTTCTACAGCAGCTAGAGGTTGATTTTATACAATTTTAGAAACAAGAATCACTTCATTTGGACTTAGCATGAAAAGTTATGGCTAAAACTAGTTCTCTCGACCTATAAATTCTTTAAATTAATTAGTGATCTGTTCATGGCGAAAATTTCTAGAATGATCTAAGCCCTAAAATTTTTATGGTAGATAGTTTATGACATCCTAATGACAGCAAGTTGAGTTTACTAAATTTGGAGTTATAATGATTTACTTATGATTTTCTAAGTTGCAAAACTAGCATAATGCGATCTCGAAATATAAACATGTGCAAAACCTATTTCACATTAAAGTATGATATGAGAGGATTTTCTAGCATCAACTTTATATTTTTAGGACTTACAGGGAATTACTTGTGTCTTTTACAATATTAAATGAATTTTTAAATGCTACTAATAAGGTCAAATTTATTAACATATTTTTCTCGTCTTTGGTTTGAGCCTACAACCATCTTTAGATTAAAGTTTAGTTAATAACAAATTTATCAAAGTTAAAATCATTTAATTTGAGATATATCTGAGAAAAGATATGCATTTTCTAAGTTTTAATTCAATTGGAATATACAAAAATGGTGAAAACAAGCTATTAAAGATTACAGAATTTTCTACCAAAGCATAGCTAAAAGCATTTTTATTTTAAACTTTAGTGAAATACAAATTTATTCTGATTGAAACAACTACAAAGGATTTAAAATGAAATTACTATGAATATTCTAAAGTTTCACACAATTTCTAGTTGTAAAGTAATTACTTACCAAATCGATAACCTAATTAAAAGATAAAGACGTGGTGCGAGCGGTAAACGATCCCGAATCTAATGGCGCGCGCGAAGTGGAAGCAACCCGAACGACAACACATCCCCACCGTCGATCTAAGATCGGAAGGTCAAGGTAGTGGCGGTTCGGACCTCGCGAACGCCACACAAACCTCGGTAGTTGATCAAGAGATGGGCGACTCACAATGATGGTGATATCGGGTGACCGTCGGTAAGAGATCCGGGCCACAAATCGCAAAATGGACGGTGGCCATAGATCGAAGTGCAACACTAGAGTCTTGACACGTGGGGCGCATGTCGGTGTTGAGAGTCACACATGCGACTTTAACACACGTGCCTGAGCTCGGGTCCCACATGGCGATGACTTAAAGAGGATCTTTAGGACAGCTAATTAAATACTAATGACCAATGATTAATAATGATTAGCAATTAATGTGTCCTAACGATTTTGAGCAGAGGTGATTTAAGTGATTGGGGCCCACTGGCGATGCACAAGGGGCGAGTTTAGGACTAATTAAATGCTAACAATGATTAACATTTAATGAACTCGAAAATTAGTCCTAATGACCCCGAGACTGAGGTTTAAGGCCTACGGGCCCACACGTCAGTGACCCAAAAGACCATTTCGGGCACATTAATGCTAAGATCGGGATTAATAATAATCATTAGCATTAATGATGTCCGAAAGCGTCGGTTAGCGCCAGTGGGTGATTACAGAGGGTTGGGCCCACATGTCAGTGAGACATTTAGGCCAGATTAAGACACAATTAATACTTCTAATGATTGAAAATAATTAGGCATTAACTGTGTCCTAATAATTTGGCAACGGAGTTTCTCGGTGACAAAAACCGGCGAAACGGCGGCTTGTCGCGGCGACTCGATGGCGTGGCGCCAACCAAATATCGAAATGGGTTCGCAATAGTGTTGCGGACCCAATGGTGATGACTCGCGCGGCGGTGGTCTAGAACGCCGTGGCGAAAAACAAAGATGGAGCCATTTTGTGAAACATGAAAATAGCAAAATGCTCATTGCGGTCCAAGAAAGCGAGTGCTAACACTCTAGGGACTAATAAGAAGCTACAGAGCCAAGGTGAGCTTCAAAAGTGGCCGAGAAGCTTGAGCGATGAAGTTCACGGGCGAGGAAGATGAAGTGGAAAGCGACAATCTGAGCAAAATGAACACCAATGGGTGATCAAAATAGCATCATTAGGGTTCCCACAAGCTCCACAAGTAAGCAATTGCAAAAGAACCACTTAGGAGTTGGAGAAGAAAGGGGTGAAATCGGTAGAAAATCTCCAAACTTAAAATTGAGTGATTCTGTGAATGCAACCCAAAATTAAGTTAGGGAAATATAAAGGAAGTTGAGGAGCTCAAAGGGTGGAAGAAATATTGAAGGTGAACCACTGGACACCAAGATCCACATTGGAGCTCCACGGTTGAAAATGGCTTTTGAAGATTTGAAGTGGTTTTGAGCTCAAATACAGAGAATGAGCAAGGTGTGGTGTAAAGGAACACTAGGAGGAACTAAGGGGTTTATATAGAGGAGGGATTAGGGTTTGAGCACACACATGAGTCCATGGTGAGCTCGGATCATGGCACGTCATGGACCAGAAATGATGGGAGCAGTGAGACTCGGGATGGAGGAGCCGAAGCACAGGGTGCATTTAATGCCCCACTGAGTGATGTTGACAAGAGGGAGCTCGATTTGACAATGCGCAGCGCTCTCTCCCTCTCTCCTTCTCGCCATTGCTTGCATGCGCCATACGGAGGACCAGAGGAGGAAGAAGAACGAGAAGGAAATCGTGGCGTCGGATCCGAGATGGGCGGCTACGATTGAAAGGGTCCACCGAGGTTTCTAATGCTCCAAGCAATCGAGCGGTCGATCAAGATTGAGCGGTGAGATCAATTGAGACTTCGGGTGACCGACGACCTATTCAATAAGGGCGGCCCGATCTTAATCCAACGGCTCAAAAGGTCGGAGCGATCGCGGTGGCGAACGACATCATCGTCAACGAGCGGCGATGCAAATCAACGACCGAAATTGATCGCGGCGTTAGAAAGGGCTCGGTGCGATTAGTTGATCGAGCTCAACCAAGTGGCTCGAGCAGAGTCCGACTCGAACCAAGGAACGATGAATCGGGCTTTTAGGTTTTAATTAAAGCTGAGACTTTTGAGGATTTAAAAGAGGTAGCAAAACTACTCCAAAAGTTCTGAAATTTTTACAGGAGCTTGCTAGCTGAGTTATTGACCTTGTATAAAATTTCCAGAGGTTTTGTGCTATACATTTTCCTCCAAAAATCCCACAAGGTGCTGGTCCCAGTTTGACCAGAATTTTAGTAGGTTTGACCTCCAAAAGTATTCAAACAGTTTCTAAAAATTGTGAAATTTTTCAGAGGGTCACATACCAACCCAGAATTTAGGAAAAATATTTCAGGAGATTATCACAAGATGGAACAAGAATGTTTTTGAAGGATCAAGTTTTGGATCAAAGACTTGTGACTATGTATTTCCATAACTCTTGTACAATAATTGTTTAGTACATACAGGAAATACATGATGTAAGAAAAAGTTTTAATTTTTACTCATTTTCTTACATTGGAAACACAAGTCTGAAACTTGGGATGTTACACATGTATATGGTGGAACATGAATATATTTTTGCTTGCAACCGAGTAGGGCTGTGAGTGTTGTTATCATTTTTGATTCATTTCTTTACTTACTCTCTTGTACTTACTTTTTCTTAAACTGCTCTTTTAAATTTCGTTCCAAATTATTACTTATGATTATTGCAAACAAACATGGCTTTAAGCAAAATAACTTGTAGAATAGTGCCATCTCATGATAGCCTTGTATTTACTAAAATTTTGCGATACACTACAAGTCTTGCTGAGTACACATTATACTCAATCTTGCTATTATTGTTGGTTTAGAGTTTACAGAGGAGCCGATGCCAGATGACGAGTTCTTTGCTCCCGGCGCAGGAGGGTTTGGTGACGGGACTACCTAGGCCTTGCTCCTTGTCAGTTGCCTGTGGGATCGGATGGGCATACCGCTAGATTTTTGCTATTAATATATGTCTTTCGCTGCTATATTTTACTCTCACTACTGCTTTTACTTGACCAGTCGGCCGTAAATGTAATAATATTTTGTAATAGCTTAAGTAGAGTGTCATTTTTTTACTTTTGTATGTGTATATATGGATGTGATTGCCAAATGTTATGAATGTGTGTGCTAGCTACTAATCCTGGGATTAGCACGGTATACATATAGGGTCTTCGGGTATTCCATGCCCGGGGTCCGACATAAACTGTCTACTCAATCGAATTCTTAAGAACTCTAGTCCCTTTCAACGACTACGCAAAACACTTCCTGATTAGCGCCCATTTGGATGTGCCTGCTACCCAAACTTGAGACCTTACAATATGAAAAAATTGGACTTTAAGTCCAAACAATGTGTTTTTGTCTGATTCAACCCCAATTACAAAGGATACAAATGTCTAGATAAGGCAACCGGGTGAATTTATTTGTCTCGTGATGTCATTTTTTATGAGACTAAGTTTCCTTTTTCTTCAGAACATCTCTCTGTTCAAGCTCCTAGCTATTATGAAACTATTGTCCTTTCCCCCATAAGCTTATCATAGTGTCCTCCTTCTCAATTACCTTGTGATCAAGAAGACTCAGTCGTAGTTGATAACCAAGAGAGATGTGATTTGACTGAAACTAATATCACTAATATGACACTTGAGTTTAGTACTAATGCAGGAGAAATAGGCGGTATATCTGAAACTAACTGACAACCAGTGCAACATCAGATGAAAACAAGACTACAGAACAACCTGCACCAGCCCAAGATATATACTGATGGCACTGTGAGATACCCTCTCAACAGACGAGCATTTCTTGTCAAACCATATTCTCATGAACAAGCTATAAAAGATCCAAATTGGACAAATAATTCATTTTCCAGCACTGCAAAAGAATTAGACTTGGCGTCTTGTTCCTAGCAGTAAGGGACACAATGTAGTTGATTGCAAATGGGTATTCAAGCTGAAGCTGAGGCAAGATGGGACTGTGGACAGGTATAAGCACGTCTAGTTGCCAAAGGTTTCAGTCAATGCTATGGTATGGATTACACCGACCCATTTAGCCTTGTTGTCAAGCCGATTACAGTGCGTACGATTCTATCCATTGCTGTTGCCAGGGGGTGGATTTTGAGGCAACTTGATGTCCAAAATGCATTCTTGCCTGGTACACTTGAGGAGGAAGTCTATATAAAGCAACCACCCAGTTTCGAAGATGTTACTAAGCCAGATCATGTGTGCAAACTTCAGAAAGTACTATATGGCCTCAAACAGGCACCAAGGGCTTGGTACTCTCGACTGAGTTCAAGGTTGCAGGAGCTTGGGTTTTATCCATCAAGACCAGATACTTCACTGTTTGTGTTCAAGAAAGCTGGAATTGGCATGTACATGCTTGTGTATGTGGATGACATTACTGTCACCAGCTCCTCTACTGATGCCACAACAAAACTCTTACAGAAACTAGCTACAGATTTCGCCATCAAAGATGTAGGTGATCTAGCTTATTTTCTGGGAGTAGAAGTGTGTCAAGATAGTAAGAAAATTGTTCTGACACAGAAAAAGTATATCTTTCATATTCCGAGCGGAGTAAATATGCAACATAGCAAACCAGCTACAATGCCCATGGCAAGCACTGAGAAATTGTCGTGTGAATTGGGAACACCTCTCTCTGAAGATGCAATCTTCCAATATCGCAGTACAGTTGGAGCTTTCCAGTACCTAACCTTGACTAGGCTGGATATCTCCTTTGTAGTTAACCGAGTATGTCAATTCCTACAGGCTCCTACAGATGCTCATTGGGCTGCTGTTAAAAGGATTCTGAGGTATGTGAAAGGTACATGTTCCACTGGATTGATGATGAAGAAGTCCAATTCTTTTATTCTCAGTGCATTTTCAGATGCAGACTAGGAAGGATGCCCAGATGACAGGCGTTTTGCAAATGGTTTTGCTGTGTTCTTGGGTCCAAATTTGGTATCATGGAGTTCACGTAAACAACTGACAGTTTCGAGATCGAGCACAAAGGCAGAGTACAAATCGCTAGCTATGCGACGACTGAACTGATATGGTTACAGTCATTGTTGAAGGAACTGGGAATATTTCAGCCGAGACCACTAGTATTGTGGTGTGATAATCTAGGTGCAACCTACTTGTCAGTCAATCCTGTGTTTCATGCTCGTACAAAGCACATTGAGGTTGACTTTCATTTTGTTTGGGAGAGAGTTGCACTGAAGGTATTAGAAGTACAATTTGTTTCTTCGGCGGATCAAATCACGAATATATTCACTGAAGCTATGCCATAGAGGCCATTTGAACGACTAAGTTACAATCTCAATCTGATTAACTCCAGCTTGGATTGAGGGGGTGTGTTAAAATTGAGATACAATTCAAATTAGATTGAGTCGTTGCATCTCTCGGTTGTCGGTTGTAACAAGATCAGCGCTGTAGCTTGTAATGCTATTGCCGTTAGATCCTATCTCCAATTCTGATTCTTTCTGTTGTAATCCAATGATGTAATCCGGTCGTTATCAACCGTGTATTGTTCATTATAAATACAAGGCAATCCCACAAGGGATGCTTGCTGCAAACTAAATAGTTTTAAATTGCAGATTGTTGCAACCACACACGACGAAAGACAAGGTAAATTAGCGATTTTGAAGCTGAAACTAACGACGAATTTGTGAATACCACAGCAACTCTTCTAAAGCAACTTTCAAGAACCTCATTGAACATGTTAATTTGAATCCTGTGGATATCATAGGGATATGCTCATGATCTTAGGATGATGTTAAAATTGACAATGACGTTAACGGTTTGCGAAAACACGTGTTTTCAGGCAAAGTTCAGATGCTGTCAGATCTCAGGTGGTCAGACCGGCCTTGGTGGCGGTCAGACCGGCCTTGCCTCGGGTGGATTAGCTATTGGGGTGCTGGCGGTCCGACCGGCCAGGGCGATGGTCAGACCAGCCAATGTGGTGGTCTAACCGGCTATCGCTGAGCGGTCAGACCGGCCATTAAATTCTTTTTGGATTTTGGAGCTGGGCCAAAAATAGTGGGTGTAGACAAGAGAGGAGGTTCTACTTCTCTTGGTCCCATAATTTTTGGAGCCTCCAAGCAAAAGTTCTATTCGTTTGAAATTTCCAGAGAGGTTGCAGATTTTCAGGGAGGAATTTTGGCTAAGTCCCTAGGCTAGGCAATCAGACCGGCCATGAGGTGGCGGTCTGACCGGTTTTGACTTGTTTGCCGGCTAGCTTGGCGGCATTGTTTGCTTGTTAAGTCAAGTTCATGGGTTTCATGGCATATGTGTTGCATGATGCATGTTTTGACTAACGTGAGTCAAGTTACGAAGAACTTGTTCCCGGTATCGATTTCTTTGTCTATTGTTGTGTAGAAAGCTTGGAGGTCAACGACGGTCAACGACGAGGATGATCGGGACTAGACTTGGAGAGTTGAGCTCCAGGACGATCGAGGATGCCGGGTGAGGTCAGTAAACTCAAGCATGGTGCAAAATGGACAAGGGTGACCGAACGGGCAGTTCGGTGCGACTGGTTGGATCAAGCGGCGCGGGAGTCGGTGCAAGTGCCATGGTGGCTTCGGTGGGAGCCATATGGGAGAGACTTGCCGACATGATGAGAGCATTTGATCAACCTACACATGGCGAAGCATGGGATTGCTACACGAAGATCGGACTCGGTCTTTCGAGAAGGACCAAGAAGGGGTATTTTGGTAATTTCACCTAATACCGCCTTTGTGACATTTTGGCTAAACCGCGGCGCAAGACGGCCCGTGGAGAAGTGGTTTGGGTCAAGAGAAGACGAAGTCGGTGTTTTGAAAAGCGTGCGTGAGTTAAACCCGTTTGTGTGTGGGCTTAACGGGTGCCCAATAAGAAACTCTTCTAGAAGGTTAGCCCCCACTATAAATAGGGGAGGGTGCTATAGCACCTCCTAACCCTTTGGCTTATTGAAAACCCTAGTTTGTGTTTAGGGCTTGGGAGTGGAGAGGTTAGGGTTCTAGAGAGAGGTTTGGTTGTGTGCTCTTGTGTTGAGCCTTTGTCCTCCGGATGGAGTGGCCGTAAAATCAACATCAATCACAATGGCCATAAAATCAACATCAATCACAAATCAATCTATGCAAGTTTCCTCAAAGATGAGTTTCTTTTCGTTCTTGCTCTCTATTTTGTGATTTTGGGGATTTCGTTGATTCGTTAGTTTTTGGTTGGTTTTTGCCCATCATCTTGCTTGCTGTGACATGCGGGAACCTTTCTAGGATCATCTTGATCATCTCTTACCCACGAGCAAGTTTTAGATCATGTTTTCGTTTTGACTCGGTTTTTGAACCACCTTCACTCAAACGAAGAAAGGTCAGAACTTTGGCAAGGAACTTCACGATCGTTGCTTAGAATAGGTTCCTGACATCCTTGAGAAGGTGTGTGTAAAATTTCATAAGGTTTGGACTCACGAATCCAAAGTTAGACCAATTTGTGTTTTGGTTTTTTGGGCTGATTTTACTGTTCATCGAGCTAGAGGTCCGACTGCCCGTGTGAGAGGTCAGACCACTAGGTAAATCGGTCCGACCGCCCTCTTGAGAGGTCAGACCGCCCGAGACTTTGTGATTTGAGTTTCTATTTGTTTTGCTCTAGGGTTTTGATTGGATTCAATACAAGTCTTTCGCTGTGCTTGAATATTTATCTTTATAACTTTTATAGCTATTGGAGTGAAATATAGAGTTGAATCCTATCAAGGTGAAAAATCAACCAAGCTCCTATTCACCCCCTCTAGTCGCCTTTTTGGTCCAACAAGTGGTATCAGAACCCGGTTAGTTCAATCTTGATCTTAACTAGTCACTGAACTTGGCGATGGATAAGTACTCCACCAAGTCGCATATCTTCGATGGACACGACTATGCCTATTGGAAGAATTGCATGCGTGTCTTCCTTCAGAGCGAAGGTCAAGGCATATGGGAGGTTGTTCAAGCTCCGCTCGTTTTGTCCAAGGTTGCTTCGTCGGCGTCAGCGGCCCTCTTGGCAAAGAACCTTCTATATGGTGGGCTTGGTAGACAGGAGTATGATAGGATTTGTAATCTCGAAATCGCGCATGAGATTTGGAACACCCTCGAAACCTATTATGAGGGTTCGTCCCAAATCAAGTAAGTACGCCAGACGGTCTATAAGCGTGAATATAACAAATTTGAGATGCGTTCTGGAGAGAGCATCGATGACATTTTCAGTCGCTTTAACAAAGTGATTAAGCAGATGAAAGCTGTTGGCCTTGAATACTCTCAGTCTGAAAATGCCACCCACCTCTTGGCTGCAGTCAACACCAAGGAGTGGGAGATAAAGGCTACCGCCATTGAGGAGAACGTCAACCTCTCTGATCTGACTTTGGAGCTGCTCTATAGCATGCTTAAGACTCATGAGATCAAGAGGGTTGATCATCCCAAGAAGGAAAACATGGCTTTAGTAGCAGACCCACTCAAGAGAGTTTCTGATGGGTCTTTTGAGTCTTCTTCTGGATTTACACTTGCTTCTTTATCTACAATCCAAGAAGAGGATCTTGAAAGTATTCTTGAGCCCGAGATGACACTTTTGATTAAGAAGTTCACACGGACCTACAAAAATATGAGAAACAAAAAGAAATGCGGCCCTGTGACTTATTATGAGTGTGAGAGCTTTATCACATCCGGGCAAATTGCCCCAAGCTGAAAGGGAAGAACAACCACAAGGAAGAAAAGCCATCTTGGAGGAAGCCTCAAGGCAACAAGTCCAAGTTTGATGGTGCTAAGCTCAGGAAGGCTACTCACGGGTTCTTGCTGCTCTTGGAGATCGATCCATGAGTGATGTGGACTCCGGGAGTGAGGAGGACAAGAAGGTTTAAAAAATACTAGAACAGAGTTAATTGAATTCAAATATACTCCCTGTGATAAATGTTTATAATCTAGCGAGTTGGTTGCCTCTGCGAAGGTTGAGTCTAGCTTTTGCTCTGTCTGCTTAGAACGTGAACATGAAGTAAACGATATTGTAGAAGCAGTTAGAGCTAAATATGCCAAGCTTAAGGATAGAACAAATTCTTCCAACTGTGCTTCATGTGAAGCCCTTAAGCTTGACGTTGCTCTTTATAAGGAGAGACTTGCGAAAGCCATTAAAGCTAAATCTTGTGAATCATGTATTAATTTTGAAAAAGAAAATGCTTACCTCAAGGACACATTAGAAATTTTTTCTAAAGGTAAGAAAAAAAGTTAAACATGATTCTGGACAAGTCTAAAACTCCTTATAAAAAGCAAGGTATAGGATACAACTATGCTCAGGACAAATCTAAGACTAATGTCATTCAAGTCTTGGAAAATGGCTTAGTTGAATTCAAAACCCAACCTTCCAAAACACTCTTTAAATCTGTAGGTTTTGCTCAACCATCTTTTTAGTCAAAAGGTGCTTCTCCTGTGGTACCAAGTACCATTGCACCTATTGTAAGAAAAATGGTAATTTGGTTGAGTTCTATTGGCGTAGGTTGAAAAATGCTAAGAAATTTTTGCTAGAATGTCATCTCATTAACTTAGAGCTTTTATGAGACATGATCATATAGAAAAGAAGAAACCTGGACTAGGTTTTGTTTCACATGCTCATCATCATGTTCCTAAACAGAATGCATCTCATGTTCGTGTGACTATTGCTCATGATAGAACCTCAAATAAGATCAAGGATAACAATTCTGCTTTGCATGCTAGTCGCAGATGTGTGTCTCAGTACTGGGTTCCTAAGTCATGTTTAACTAACCCCAGTATTAAGACACATCGATCTTTTATTCCTTGATTTTTAGGGTTACTGTGGAAGGAAGAACACGTGGTTCGTCGACTCCGACTGTTCACGCCATATGACCGAAGACTCAAGATGGTTCACCTGCTTCACACGGTCGACGGGTGATGACTTCATCACCTTTGGAGATAATACACAAGGGCGGATTGAAGGAACGAGATCGATCAGGGTGAACTACAAATTCATCCTGAAGGACGTCGCCCTTGTGGACAAGCTCAGGTTCAACTTTCTTTCTGTCTCACAGCTTCTTGATGATGGCTATGAGACCATTTTTTTTAAATACTTGTCGTGTGCTTGATTCAGTTGGTGAGCTTGTTTTTGGGATTTATAGAGTTGCTAGGATCTTTAGAGCTGATTTTTCTGAATCTCTTACTGGTTCTCTCAAATGCTTGATTTCATCACCTTCTTCTGAGTTCTGGCTTTGGCACCGACGGCTGGGGCACATTGGTTTTGATCATCTAACACGAGTTAGCAACCTTGAGCTCATGAGAGGTTTGTCTAAACTCAAATCGGTCAAGGATGTTGTATGTGTGCCCTGTAGGCATGGCAAGCAAGTTGCTGCCTCACACCCTTCTTTGACTATGGTCATGACTGATGGACCGAGATAGTTGCTTCACATGGATACTGTCGGTCCTGCTAGGGTTCGGTCAATTGGTGGCAAATGATACATTTTTGTCATAGTCGATGATTTTTCGAGATACTCTTAGGTGTTCTTTCTTGCTTCAAAGGATGAAACTTTTGATCATTTTCATGATCTTGTTCTCCGCTTGGCTTCTGAACTTCCCGGTGCATTGAGAGCAATTTGCAGTGACAATGGCACAGAGTTCAAGAATGTCTTTTTTGCTTCTTTTTGTGCTGAGTGCGGTATTGAGCATCAATTCTCTTCTCCACACGTCTCTCAACAAAATTGTGTTGTGGAAAGGAAGAACATAACCTTAGTCGAGATGGCTAGGACGATGCTAGATGAGTATAGCACTCCGAGGAGGTTTTGGGCTGAAGCTATTGCTACAGCTTACCATATTTCAAATCGTGTCTTCTTGAGACCGTCTTTGGGCAAGACTTCATATGAGCTTCGATTTGGTAGAAAACCATTTGTTTCTCATTTTTGAGTTTTTGGAGCTAAGTGTTTCATTCTCAAGATAGGAAACCTAGATAAATTTGAATCAAGGACTTTTGATGGTTTATTTCTGGGTTATCCTGCACATTCGAGGTGTTTTGGGGTTTTTAATGTTAAAACTAACCTTGTTCAGGAGACATGCAATGCCACTTTTGATGAGACTAGCCCTGGAGCTAGAACAGACATTTCAGGTGACACACAGGTGACAGAGAGCATCTTTGTGGAGGAAGATGAGGATGAAGCAGATATTTGTCTCCCTCCTGCTGCTGTTGATGCTCCTATTCCAGAACCTGCCGCGACTACTTCACCTTTAGTTGAGGCTCCTGCTGCATCTTCATCATCAACAGTACCTGTGGAGATCGAAGAGATACTATCTCTTCGAACGCTCCACTTCACATTCAGAGGCGTCATCCTCCGGATCAGATTATTGGTGATCTTCATGAGCGAGTCACTCGCTCTAGGTATCATGATCCGAGTCTCTACTCTCATTCTGTATTTGTTGCTTCTTTCGAACCCCGCGATATATCACATGCTTTATCTGATTCTAACTGGGTCAATACCATGCATGAGGAGTTAGAGAACTTTGAGAGGAACAAGGTGTGGAACCTAGTAGAACCTCCTAGTGGTTATAATGTTATAGGAACCTGTTGGGTGTTCAAAAATAAGCAAAGTGAGGATGGTTCTGTGGTTAGAAACAAGGCTAGATTGGTAGCTCAGGGTTTTAGTCAAGTTGAGGGGTTAGATTTTGATGAGACCGTCGCTCCTGTTGCTAGACTAGAAGCCATTCGTATTCTGCTTGCTTTTGCTGCATCTAAGGGTTTTAGGCCGTATCAAATGGATGTCAAGAGTGCCTTTCTGAATGGTTTTTATAGAGGAGGAAGTGTATGTTAGGCAACCCCCAGACTTTGAGAATCCTAAGCATCCACATCATGTTTTCAAGCTATCCAAAGCCTTGTATGGTCTTAAGCAAGCCTCTAGAGCATGATATGATAGACTTAAGACCCTCTTGCTTAAGAATAAGTTTGAGATAGGTAAAGTAGACAAGACCCTATTCATTCTTAGGCGTGGTAATGACTTTCTGCTTGCTCAGATTTATGTAAATGATATTATCTTTGGTGGTTCTTCTCATGCTCTTGTTTCTAGTTTTTCTGAGACTATGTCCAGAGAATTTGAGATGAGTATGATGAGAGAGCTCAACTACTTTCTAGGGCATCAAATCAAGCAATGCAAGGAAGAGATCTTCATCCATCAGACGAAGTACACCAAGAATCTGCTCAAGCACTTCGAGATGGGTGACTGTAAGCCGATCGCTACTGCCATTGTGACATCGACTGCTTTGGATCCAGATGAGGAAGGAGAAGCCGTGGATCAACACAAGTACCGCAGCATGATCGGCTCCCTCCTGTACCTGACGGCCTCCAGACCAGACATCCACTTCACGGTCTGCCTCTGTGCGAGGTTTCAGGCGTCTCCGAGGACTTCCCATTGCCAAGCCGTCAAGCACATTTTTAGGTACCTTCACTCTACCCTCCAATATGGTATTTGGTATTCCTGCTCTTCTTCTTTGTCCATTCGGGGGTTTTCTGATTCTGATTTTGCGGGCTGTCGGCTAGATAGGAAGAGTACCTCAAGCACTTGTCACTTATTAGGCACTTCTCTTATCTCTTGGTCTTCTAGGAAGTAGTCTTCTGTTGTACAATCCACTACTGAAACTGAATATGTAGCTGCTGCTAGTTGCTATAGTCAGATTTTGTGGATAGTATCCACTCTTAAGGACTTTGGGTTAAAGTTTGCTAGTGTTCCTCTTTTCTGTGATAACACTTATGCTATCAACATTGCTAAAAACCCTGTACAACACTCTAGGACTAAACACATAGACATTCGCTATCACTTCCTTAGAGACCATGTAGAGAAGGGTGATATTGTGCTACACTTTGTGGAGTATGAGGCTCAATTAGCTGATATCCTCAGCAAGCCTTTAGACCCAACTAGGTTTACCACCTTGAGAAGTGAGTTAGGGGTAATTTACCCCTATGGGTTTTTGAGGGGAGTTGGTTCTTTTCTGAACTTTCCTTGTTCATCTTATCTTTTCTTGATCTTTTCTAAACTTGTTGACCTTTTTGATCTTTTTAGGCTTTTAAGTCTTTATTGCATCTCATTGTATCATATTTGCATTCATATGAAAATCATAAAAAGATGCATTGTAATATAAGCTTTACTGCT
The DNA here is from genome assembly GCA_036346255.1 of Ampelocalamus luodianensis. NCBI lineage: Eukaryota > Viridiplantae > Streptophyta > Magnoliopsida > Poales > Poaceae > Ampelocalamus > Ampelocalamus luodianensis. The sequence continues at coordinate 8,648,650 of CM070627.1, read as the reverse complement.
TGTCTTTTAACATGATGAAGCTTTGCTTATTACCCTTTTGAGCTTTAGTATTTCAATCTTTGCTCAATTTTATGTCTAGTTCTTTGACTTGCTAGAATTATCATGCTTTCACATGTATAGATAAGTCTTTGTATTTTGAGCTAGAACTTTAAATCAACTTGAACTAAAAAATTACAATTTGTGGATCTTTTAGCTAGTTGAACAATTAGTGATCCTTCTGTGACATTGGCCCTGTCAAAATTGCTTTTGTTAGATCTTGAATCTAGAATTGATCATTTCTGGAGCTTCTTGTTCTTTTAAGAATATAAAAACTACTCTTGTGAAAAATGAAAAAATAAAATTCAAGATTCTCATGTGATAAATTGTGCCAAACTATTCTCACGAGACTACATGTCAAAGACACGAACTTGGAGATAGTTTGATGATCCAGACGATCTCATGGGGACTGCTTGTCAAAATTGAAACGAATCTCAAGATTTGTCGCCCTAGTTGAAGCTTAGAAAGAGTTTGTGGATGGCTCTTAGTCAGGATCTTCTTCACTAAAATAAACCTTTAATCAACATTAATATTCATTGCAAAGGAAATCTGTTATAAAAATGGGTAATTGAGAAAATTTTGAGCAAAATGATTCAATTTTGGACTTTTTGTCTTTAGGATGGTCTCTGTTAGCTTCTGGATCTAAAATTGACATCCTGACATGGCCATTATCACCTTAGGATCCCTGTTGATGAACTTGCTGAATTTTAAAGTTTTGCTTAAATTGTTAAAATTCATCACTTTATTTTGAGCTTTCTAGCGTAGCTTTCATATATATGTCTGAACATGATCTTGCTAGCGCTTTCAAGCCTGATATGTATTGAGTAATAATAGAAATGCTAGCTTGTTCTTTTGGGTAATCTCCAAAGCTTCTTGTACTCAAAAATTGAAAAATTCAAAAAAATAAAGCCACTCCATTGCATTTCATGCATACTCCTTCTTATGCTTCTTTCTCAATCTACACTTGTTTTCTCTAGATGAGAGGAAGACGTGATTCCTTGATGACTCCATTGTCAAAGGGGGAGAAGAAATAGTAAAAATGTTCAAGGGGAGCTATTTGGAGAAAAAGAGAGAAAATGAAATTTTCTGAAAAAATGATGATCATGGTGAGGGGGAGCATTTAATTTGCATTCTTATGATCTTATTGCCATTTCTGAACTTGAATTGAAATTCTTGGATCCTCACAATGATCAAAGGTTATTCTGAACAATTGTTCTTTCATATGGACCTTAAGTGAGATTTTTGTCACTTCTTTGGAAATTGAAGCTTTCCTGCTTTTTTTGCCTTATCTCACTAGCCTATGCTTTTCTGAAGCCAACTTGGTCATTTCCATTGCTTTCTCTTGCTTATGGACCAAATTGTACCTTTGCGCGAAACGTCGAGTATTTTTATTTTTAAACCTCAAACTTACATTTTCTGGAAATTGCCAATGTGTTCATCAAGGGGGAGATGGTTGATATCATGGGGATATGCTCATGATCTTAGAATGATGTTACAATTGGCAATGGCATTAACGGTTTGCAAAAATACGCGTTTTCAGGCAAAGTTCAGATGCTGTCAAGTCTCAGGCGATCAGACTGGCCTTGGTGGCGGTCAGACTGGCCTTGCCTCAGGTGGATTAGCTGTTGGGGTGCTGGCGGTCCGACCGGCCAGGGCGGCCGTTAGACCGGCCAGTGTGGCGGTCTGACTGGCTACCGCTGAGCGGTTAGACCGGCCATTAAAGTCTTTTTGGATTTTGGAGCTGGGCCAAAAATAGTGGGTGTAGACAAGAGAGGAGGTTCTACTGCTCTTGATCCCATAATTTTTGGAGCCTCTAAGCAAAGTTCTATTCGTTTGAAATTTCCAAAGAGGTTGCGAATTTCCAGGAAGGAATTTTGGCTAAGTCCCTAGGTTGGGCGGTCAGACCGGCTAGGGGGCGGTCAGACCGCCATGAGGTGGCGGTCTGACCGATTTTGACTTGTTTGCCGGCCAGCTTGGCGGCGTTGTTTGCTTGTTAGGTCAAGTTCATGGGTTTCATGGCATATGTGTTGCATGATGCATGTTTTGACTAACGTGGGTTAAGTTGCGAAGAACTTGTTCCCGGTATCGATTTCTTTATCTATTGTTGTGTAGGAAGCTTGGAGGTCAACGATGGTTAACGGCGAGGATGATCGGGACTAGGCTTGGAGAGCTGAGGTCCAAGACGATCGAGGATGTCGGGTGAGGTCAGTAAACTCAAGCATGGTGCAAAATGGACAAGGGTGACCGAACGGACAGTTCGGTGCGACTGGTTGGATCAAGCGGCGCGGGGGTCGGTGCAAGTGTCATGGTGGTTTCGGTGGGAGCAGGATGGGAGAGACTTGCCGACATGATGAGAGCTGTTGATCAACCTACACGTGGCGAAGCATGGGATTGCTACGCGAAGATTGGACTCGGTCTTTGGAGAATGACCAAGAAGGGGTATTTTGGTAATTTCACCTAATACTGCCTTTGTGACCTTTTGGCTAAACCGCGGCACAAGACGACCCGTGGAGAAGCGGTTTAGGTCAAGAGAAGATGAAGTCGGCGCTTTGAAAAACTTGTGTGAATTAAACCCGTTTGTGCGTGGGCTTAACGGGTGCCCAATAGGAAACTCTTCTAGAAGGTTAGCCTCCACTATAAATAGGGGAGGGTGCTGTAGCACCTCCCAACCCTTTGGCTTACTGAAAACCCTAGTATTTGTTTAGGGCTTGGGAGTGGAGAGGTTAGGGTTCTAGAGGGAGGATTGGTTGTGTGCTCTTGTGTTGAGCCTTTGTCCTCCGGATGGAGTGGCTGTAAAATCAACATCAATCACAAATCAATCTATGCAAGTTTCCTCAAAGATGAGTCTCTTTTCATTCTTACTCTCTATTTTGTGATTTTGGAACTTTCATTGATTCGTTAGTTTTTGGTTGGTTTTTGCCCCTCATCTTGCTTGTTGTGACATGTGGGAACCCTTGTAGGATCATCTTAATCATCTCTTACCCACGAGCAAGTTTTAGATCATGTTTTCGTTTTGACTTGGTTTTTGAACCACCTTCACTCAAACGAAGAAAGGTCAGAACTTTGGTAAGAATCTTCACGATCGTTGTTTGGAATAGGTTCCTAACATTCTTGAGAAGGTGTGTGTCAAGTTTCATGAGGTTTGGACTCACGAATCAAAAGTTAGACCAATTTGTGTTTTGGTTTTTCGAACTGATTTTACTGTTCATCGAGCTAGAGGTCCGACCGCCCGTGTGAGAGGTCATACCGCTAGGCAAATCGGTCCGACCGCCCTCTTGGGAGGTCAGACTGCCCGAGACTTTGTGATTTGAGTTTCTATTGGTTTTGCTTCGTGGTTTTGATTGGATTCAATACAAGTCTTCCGCTGTGCTTGAATATTGATCTTCATAGCTTTTATAGCTATTGGAGCGAAATACAGAGTTGAATCCTATCAAGGTGAAAAATAGGCTGAGCTCCTATTTAGCCCCCCTCTAATCACCTTTTCGGTCCAACAAATCCAAATATTAGATGATCAAGTTTCACAAAATTTTCCCCTTAATCAACGAAGTTGTGCATGATACCAAGGCAAGCTTAGAAGTACGGTGCCTGATGAAGATTTTTATCGATCCCGAAAAGGCTTCGTTGCTGACTTGCGGTACATAGTGGCCTCTGCTTTGTTCTGCTGGAAAGGCCGGTAATTTCCAATCTTGCATGTTGTTATCACGGTAAGTTGCCCCTTGTAGTCTGGGATGCATTATTGTACTGAACTAACCAAGCTGGTAGATATATCCATGACAGAGATCTGCTCTGAATTCTGATAGACGTCGTTTGCCCTGATGACTTGTTTATTCTGCTTCAGTGATTCAGTCTATTGCCGTGTCGGGATGGTCTCGCTAACAAGATTTGCTGTGTTTTATGTTTTGGGTGTTTACCACCTTTGGAAGACTTGATTGTTTCATTCAGGAGTGATGTAAGTGGATCATGATGTCACCAACTCACCATTCAGTATCTAACTCAGATTGGTCTCTGTTTGTACAACCTAGTGCGTTAAGATTGCGGTCATGTACTTCTGAACCAAGAATTAATTGGTGCTTATTTACCACCATGACAAATTGGCATTGTTTACAAACAATGTAGAGTGATACATAGTCATGCCCACTATACAGTTCAATTCCCGTAGAAATCAGAAAAAAAAAATTCCCCGTTCCAAACGGGTCTCAGAGTCTTCGATCGTGTGCTACTAAAAGTTTCCGTAGAAATCAGAAAAAATTTCCCGTTCCAAACGGAGTCTCAGAGTCTTTGATTGTGTGCTACTGAAAGGCGTTTGGTAGGGTTGAACCGGACCCAACTTTTAACTTCCAACCAAACATCGATGACTGGCCACTAAGTCCAATCAAAGAACATAAATATTCTAGAGATGTACCACGAGAGATTTGATTTGATCGACGACGATTTCACTTTCCGACCAAAGAATCCCCGTTGTCCTGTGACGTGTCCAGGCATCCCTCCTTGTTGGAGCAAAATTATTTGGCACCTTACCAGGGCATCACTTAGGCCAACCCGTGGCAGTTCCTCGTTAGCCAGCACCAAAAAAAAAAAAAAAGTGAGCAGAGAGCGTGCTTGCTAGGTTGAGACTGACGTCACCCGTCACCTTTGCACGCATGATGGTGCGCACCTAATTGAGCAGCTGCTACCTGACATGTATGCAAAAAGCGTGCGCGTGCATCGCACTACCAACTAATTAGATTGGACATGTTGTATATCGGTCCGTTCCGAGGGCCCCATGAGCGGATAATTTACCTAAACTAGACCTATTAGAGGTACGAGATTTATTTGGCTTTCTAGTGTACGTAGTTATATATTGCTTATTCAATACAAGAGGGGTAGGGGCCGCTTATTGTATACACCACAAAGTCATATCAATAAAGTTGAAAGAAAGCTCGGATCTGCATCTTGTCTTTTAATGCTTTATCGTCGGCAATGAGACCACAAATATCAAGCAAGCAAGGTTGTCATAATCGTGATCTCGAATCGAATCAGAAACGTTCTAGTAGGATCACATTTTAGGAATGAGTCGTAGAATCTAAAATCATACCTGATTTTGCATTCGTATCTTAATGTCTAAACTAAGTCTTTCATGAACTGGGATCAGACGTGTGATCCTACACTATTATAATATGATTCTACTGCAATCCTACACGATTCGCCACCTGAGTGGGAGACGATGAAGCCATGCAAGATTCCTGTGAGAATGACAGATCGATACCTCATGATCAGGAAGAACCCAATCAGTGAGCAACTGAGCATCCAATTCCAACACCCACCATTCGACTTCCCTTTCATTCTTTTTCACAGATGAGGCACCTGTCTTTCCTCCTTTTAATTCCTTCGGCTAAGTTCCAATTACATATACCGATGATGCAGTCATTGAATCGATCTTTGCATGGCGTGCAAATGATGTTAGGTCGTCTTATTGTATGTACAATGATACAGACAGCTACTGTTATAGCAATTCTTCGTATCACCTATAGACAACACGATAGATAACTCATACAATAGATTATCTTTTCACTTGTTTTTATAGATGACACAATCTTTTAATGTTTTTATGGATTTAAGATATTTTCTTCTTAGTTCTGGTGATACAGTCGGTTACATGATTGTAGACAATATATTTCTCTCTCTTTATTCTTTTTCATCCACATCAGTTTAAATTTTATATGGCAGAGACTATAGACAACTGATGTAAGCCCATTATACATGACCTTAGAACTCTTGGGGTCATATCCACTAATTAAACTCAGTGCGTGCTTGCATGTAGTGCATGCACAACTGAATCCTGAAACACGTTTTTGCTTTTATATTGCACGCTCGTGGAGCATATCCAAGACGAGAAAAAAACCAGAGCAACCTCTGTTAAGACAAAGTGTGTGTACATGTTTTAGTTTACGCTTTTGTTATTGGAGGAAAATATGTGAATCGAATCTTTTATCATGTGTAGAGCCGAGATAGCTATATACTTGGAGATAGCTACAACAAGATCTGATGCCAACACATGATGGTTCCAAAGCAAAGGCAGACTTGATTTTTTTAGATAATAGAAGAGAAAATCTCTCCTAGTATGTGTATCCGAGGATACACACAACCCAAATTTTATTACAAATACCAAAAATTCTTAATAAGGCAAAAGAGTAGCCCTATAAACCATAATGAAGCGGCAAAACAAACATCACAAAAACATAAATCAAAGGCTAAACAACAGCCGTAAAAACAATAAACACCATTCTGAAGAGAAACAATGACATAAAAGTGTTTCAAACATCTAGAAACCTATTACATGACTTCCACCCATTCTTATTAAAGATCTCCCTTGTAATGACCTCTAATGCTTTGCTCCTAGCTACCAAGGCATCCCTCCTTCCTTAGTATTGTAAAGTTGATCAAGAGTGGATCCAATGGATACATCTGAATATAACCTGCAGAGGATGATCAATAATTTTCTTGTCGAAAACGACATCATTACAATATAACCATATAGACCAGTATAGTGCAGCCACCTCCACCAAAATAGTTGTTTTTAAATCCGAATTAAGACCTAATAACCAGTTCCCAAAGATGTGATGACGTTGGAGAACTTTTTTTCGTTACAAGGTAGACATACACGTACGCATACCACTACGCATACACATGCGAGTGTGCCCCCGGAGCACGTGCCTATAAATACGGAGGCCAGGAATAGATATGTGACCGCACAGTTCCCTTTGAGGCACACTCACGTGTGCATAAATGTGGATACCAAGATTTGAACCATGATAGGTAAGTCGTATAACCGTAACTCCACCACCCTACCAAGAGATGGTTCGGGATAACGTTGGAGAACTAACTGTTAGGAAACCAGCCCGCTAGGGCTGGCCGGTTGGGGGCGGGTTTCCTGTTCTTGTAGGACTTGTGGGCTCAAATATGTATTTAATTCCTTGTAGAACTCTATCAGTAGCTAGGCTAGAAATACAGAGGAGAGATATGACAATATCGTACCTGAAAATAATTGGAATAAAGAAAGGTGCATGTGGATTGCTCTCTCTATCCCCACACACATCTTGTGCCTATTTGTTCTTATACTTTTGCATTGTCTAATTGTGTGATTGATCATGCTTCTAATTTCTCAGCACTAACTACCACCAATATATATAGGTCTTATTTGTGATATTCAAATAAAGCATTCCAAAATTGGTATTTCCAAATAAAAAAGTACAGTACACTGTGGGTCATTAAACTTGTCTGGTTGGGTCACTTAGGTCCTCCATCTATGAAACTACACAATCATGCATCTAAACTTATTTAGGTATGTCACTAGAGGTCCCAAAGAGGGTTTGCTGGGTTTGACCACTGACGTGGACGCTATCCTCCATGGAGTGCGAGGTCGAGCAGCACAACCGCGAGACTGAGCTCCTCGCACTCGCCCACCTCCACCATTGCCTCCTCCTCCTTCCTCCTCTCCAACACGCCCCTGCTGTGCCCGCAAACGTCCCGCCTACCGCGTTGTCCCAACTCCAGATGTGGCGCGAGCTCGAGCACGGCTGCATCGACGCCGACCAGCCATTCGACCACGAGCCCTTCCCAGATACCGCCAACCATGAATGTGAGCACATGCATCAGATTAGTGCCGATAGGGAGAGAGTCTAGGGGAGCCTCGTCGGCTCAACAACAACTCCATGTCAAGCTCGGAGGCGTACGTGCTGCTGCGCACTGGCCGTGGACGCTGCATATTCACTGAGCCACCTTGGACGCACCAGCGAGCTAAGGCTAGCATTGACATGTCCGTCAAGGTTGCCTCAATGCCCTATACCTCCTTAGCCCACTCCCTTTCCCTTCCATGCACCATGCTACCCGGAACGGCCACACCAACATCGTCTTCCCCAAGCCGGTCGTCGCCCCGCTTGCCGTTCCCGTCGATTCCGGTGATATTCTGCCCCAAACCACCCACATCACGGCGTGTTCTAGGCTTCAAGGAAGGTTTTCCTCCATCAATTCCATCATTCCTCCATCCGAAGCTCGTCATGTCGTCATTGTGCTTTGTTCGGCTAAAACGCTACCCCTGCCGCCATTCCTCGTCCAATGAGATGCTCTCCGATTCCCCTATCATGGAGCATCTTTATATCATACTCATCCTTCCCAATCATCAACTTTTGCTCCCCTTGACCCCAGGTCGCTGCCATCGGAGAACTAGAAACGCAGTCTCGGCTCCTCCTCGCTGCCGTTGATAGCTCCGGTGAGGTACCCTCAACCTCCCGATGCTCGTGATCTCCCTAATTTTGCCCCTCTCCTTCCCGGTGCCGTCGTTCCTTTCCTCCCCCAAGACCGGCAGCCTGTCTCCGCCGCCAGAGCGCCACCATGCACCTCTGCCGATGTTGCGCCCACCCACAAGGTCGTCTCCCCTACTTGTTCCGTTTTTTCCCTCACCAGTCGCCATCCTTGCCTCCTCCGCTGCCACCCGAGCTCCACCTGAGGGCACCATGACATCACTCCCCTCCTCTGTTTCTCTCCTCTACTCCTCCGTGCTCTCGCTCCATCTTTGGCGTTCACGTAAGCGATCAAGCATCCACGTCAACGATCAAATCCAGTAAACCCTCTTTGGGACCTCTAGTGACACACTTAAACAAGTTTAGGCATTTGATTATACAGTTTCATAGATGAGGGATCTAAGTGACCTAACCAGACAAATTTAAGGACACACAGTGCACTTTACTCTAAATAAAAGGTAGTCCAAAGCAATGATAGAAACAAAAGATTTTTGAATGTAGTGGGAGAGCGCGGTACCTAGACCAGGTTTGATCCACAACCGGGGGGTAAAAACACCTTTCTTCGAAGCAAAATAAAAAAAGTGAGAGAGACACAACTACAAAAAGGCTAATATTGGTCGCCTCATCACAGACGGTTGGCCAAAACCGTCTGTATTACATGAAATCACAGACGGTTTTGGTTTAGAGACCGTCTGTGTAAATGGATGTGCTAAAACCGCTCGTGAAGAGGAAATATCACGATGGTTCATGTTTAAAACCTTTGTGAAGTATCACGACGGTTCGTAAAAATAACCGTCTGTGAAGTAAACCATTATCATAGACGGTTTGTAACAAACAACCGTCTGTGAAACTTCCAAGACGGTTCTTTTAACTAACCGTATGTGATAATGGTATACTTCACACGGTTTTTATCGAAACCATCGTGATAATTAAATATTTCGACTCCGCGCATTATGCATCTCTTCGTCTCTCGCGCGCGTGCGTCTCTTCGCGCCGACAGGCGCCGATGCGTCTCTTCATCTCGCGCGCCGATGTAAATGTGTCTCTTCGACGTTTTTTAAGAGTGATATTATCGTGCGCTATGGTGAGCACACATGGTATTGAATAGTACACCATGGTGAGCACGCGGAGCATGACGACGAGGAACAAGCGGGCGAGGAGGTCGGCGATCGCCGTCCTTAATCTTCCTGACGAGGTCGTCAGCCTCGTGGCCGCGAGCTCTCCTCAGCCCATGGCTAACCTCTGCAGCCTATGAGCCACGTTATGTGATTTGTTCTTTTGTTTTTGGTATAGGTGATATGGTTATAGTCAGTTTGTGAAGATGACTATAGCGTACAAAACCGAAAAGTCGTATCATGATACGGCACAAAAATAAAATCCCGTGATGATTTCGTTTTGTATCCAATATATCCAGCAATTAATTCTTGTATTAAAATTCTATATATCGTCTTGAATTTTAGTTGCAAGGACATGTACAAGGCATCCAAAGAGCGCACCGTGGGGATGCGCGTGGCGCTGGAGCGGGAGGAGGCAATGAAGTGGCAGGACAACGAGCGCTACCTCACCGTCGTCAACCACCTCGATGGCGCCGGCAACCCGGAGGCCTGCTTCATTGTCGGCCTCACGCTTGTCTTTGTGCCCCAAGACATGCAGCGCGACCTCATGTTCCTTGAACAGGCGGCCGACGTCGTCGCCGGCCACAAGGCCGCGGCCTACGTGCTTGGCCTCCCCCTCTACACGGCAAGCGAGACGCGCGACGTTGGGAAACAGTACATCAGGTAGTTCGAGGGTGAGCCGGCCGGCGGCGGGTGCGAGACGGCCAAGAGGACCAACCGGGAGTGCAGGCGGTGCCAGAGGCTCGCCGTGGACATGATCCAGAGCGACGTGGGGGAGGATGGCCGGGCCGCCGCTGGGCCGGGTGTGGGCACTATCGGAGGACGACCACCGGTGCACGAGCACTGGCTGCGGCGTGTCAGGGTGGGACGACTACGCCGTCTTCTGCAGCGATGACTGCAGGATTAGGCATGAGTATGCCAAATTCTTTGCAAAGGTGTTGGACTACTTGCTTTAAAATTAGCTGTTTTATGTATATATATATGTTATAATTTGCATTTATCTATATCAGAATGTGTCAAATGTTCTGAATTTTTAATTTGCATTTATGTATTTATCACAAACTTCCAAACGAGAGAGAACTTATCTTTATACGCCATGTTGTTATGCACCATCAATGATTTATCACAAGATTAAACCTTAACCTAAAACAACTCCCCAAAAGAAAATAGAAATAAAAACTTATGATCATCATCTGGAACCAATTTATTCAAATACTAGAATAATTTTCATGAATTAATATAATTTTTACCAAATTTTTTGAACTATATTTCACCTACAGACAAAAGGATGACGGTTCTATTATGGGACCGTCTGTGATATATCTCACAGACGGTTCTATTATGGATCTGTCTGTGATATGAGACCATATCACAGACGGTTATATTATGGACCCGTCTGTGACACGTATCACTAATAGGAGCCCGCACGCTAGGGTTTGCGCCCTAACTCGTCACTCCCCAACACGCGCTAGGGTTCGGGACTTTGGCCGGGCTCCAGCATCGCGACTCCCCCGCCACCGATTCGACCTCGCCGCCATCTCCCCCGCCGAATCGAGCTCGCCCGCCATCTACGCCATCGAATCGAGCTCGTCGCCATCTCCCTCGCCGAATCGAGCTCGTCCCACCATCTCCCTCGCCGAATCGAGCTCGCCCCGCCATCTCCCAAGCTAAATCGAGCTCGCCCCGCCATCCACGCCGCCGAATCGAGGTACGCCGCTCCCCTCTGCTCCTCGGCTACCTCACCTCGGCCGATCGCTCTCTCCCCGGATGTGGGTTGTCTTTGGTGGTGGCGGTGTTTGCCGCATTGCGCGTCGTGTGCGACTGGGATCATGATTTCTTTATTTACCATGGACGTCTAAGAAATCTACCAAGCAGCATGAGGAGGATGAGACAGCATGCAGCCAAGGACATCCTGCTTGTGCGGACTGTTTCATCAGTATGAATTGATGCCTTGAGCTGTTAGATTACTGACCTACTGTTATGTATTATGTATAGATTAATTGTGCCTTAGATTATCTGCTGTTATGTATTGTGTATAGATTGTGCCTTTGGATGGTACTTCTATGATGAATTGATGTCACAAATGCAATTGGATGTGATATTGTGTATAGATTAATTGTGCCTTGAGTTGTTAGATTACCTGCTGTTATGTATTGTGTATAGATTGTGCCCTTGGATAATACTTCTATGATGAATTGATGTCACAAATACAATTGGATGTGATATTGTATATAGATTAATTGTGCCTTGAGCTGTTAGATTACTTGCTGTTATGTATTGTGTATAGATTGTGCCCTTGGATGACACTTCTATGATGAATTGATGTCACAAATGCAATTAGATGTGATATTATGTATAGATTAATTGTGCCTTGAGCTGTTAGATTACCTGCTGTTATGTATTGTGTATAGATTGTGCCATTGGATGATACTTCTATGATGGATCCTGATCTCTTCTCTATAAAGTCTCTAAGCGATTATACTGCTATGTCTTTAAAACTTGCATAATATATATATATATATATATATATATATATATATATATATATATATATATATATATATATATATATATATATATATATATATATATATATATATATATTGTTCGTAGTCCTTCACCACTTTCTGGAGGTCATCCACGCAGATGAGGAGAATGAGACAACGACCACGGACAACTTCATCGAGCCCCTACAAGTTCAGGAAGCATGGCGCCAAGAGAGCATCGATGTTGAGTGGCGACCCAGAAAGTGGTGAGGACTACGAACAATATATATATATATATATATATATATATATATATATATATATATATATATATATATATATATATATATATATATATGCCGATTTTAAAGGCACAAGCAGCCACTGCTTGGAGACTTTATAGAGAAAAATCATCACAAACAGTTTCAGCTACAAACCATCTATAGAGAAAAGTCATCACAGACGGTTTCACCTACAAACCGTCTATAGAGAAAAATCATCATAGACGGTTTCATACACAAACCGTTTGTGCTAATTAGCTATCAGAGACGGTTTGTGTATGAAACCGTATGTGAAAGTCTACTATCACAGACAGTTTTAAAACCGCCTGTGATGACTATATCATCACTGACTCATAGACTCAGATGGTTCACGAAACCGTCTGTAATGGCGTTTTTGAACCGTCTGTGAAGATTATTTCTGTAGTAGCGAGAGATGAAGTAACAAGAGACGATTTCCTTACAAATGAAGACTACGATATTAAAAAGAAAGATTAGAAAAATAATAGGAATTGGATGCCATGTCCAACTGAAACTGACTAGGAATACTCGAAATTGAATGAATAACAACTGGTCTCCCCTATCAGCTAGCCCGAGGCCCCGAGCGCGACGGAACGGGTCGCAGCTAATGCGTATCCGTACCCGCTGCCTACATGCAGCGACTACGTACGCTCCCACTCGTGTATACAGTTAGACAGATGGCGTTCATTACGACCACAACTCCATCGTTACTCAGTCCAGATCTCACATATTAACCATCTCTGGTCACCTCACAACAACTTAATTACGAATTGATTGATTAACCACAACACAGTCGGCACTGATCGCCACATTTAATTAATAAATGATTAAACACCAGCAAGATATGATTAAGAGAGAGAGAGAGCTTAATCTCGCAATTGCCAATCCCATATTTGGTTCAGACTTCAGACTTTGAGGCTAGTACACAGCACAGCGACGACCACGGAGACAAGTTGTTTTATGGTTTATTAGGTTGGCATGCATGCACGGACCACCGGCTTGGATGCATCTCGGCTGGCCGGCCGGTGAGCTCGCTTGCTAGTAGTGGCGGCGGCGGTTGGCGGGCTCCTTCTGGGCGTTGAAGTACATGGCGGCGACGGGGAGGCCGAGGTCGTGGCGCTCGGCGAAGGCGCGGGTGCTGAACCGCGCGCGCACCGCCTGGTCCGCGCCGGGCACCGGCGCCGCCACGCGCGCCTTCTGCTGGAACACCACCAGCACGTAGCGGTGGATGCCCACCGGCGGCCGCGGGCCCATGTACGGCACCACCTCCTCACCTGCACGCACACATATACATCATGCACGCCATTTCGTATCATGCGTGATTAACCCAAACAATCAACTGAACAAAACTGCCGGCATATAATATGCTTGTGCCAAGAAGTCATCAGCCAACCGTGGAATTTAACGAACAGTCGTTGTCGCTAGAATTCCACAGCTATTGTGGAACTAAGGAACAAAATGGACACGTGTTGCTTACACGCAGCCTGCAACCCATAGTCACCTGCAGCATCACTGGAAGTCTTGGTGACACTAGCACAGCTATGTACTGGTTCAGACAGACTTGGGCATGTTCACCGTTAATGTCGGAATTTGGAGACTCAGGTCAGTCAGCGAAGCTCACTGTTAATAGAAAAATTACACCTCTGAGATCTTTAAACTCGCATGCATATGACCAAACGATCTTATCTTGAATAATAGGCAACACGCGGCGCCGCCGCGTACGTGTCACTGCCGCGTGTTGCGCCGCGGGGCAGGACAGGTATCGCTCGCCGGCTGGCACTGCAGCTGATGGATGCAAGCACCGTAGCATGCACGAGCCAAGAAAGTGCAGGTGCTCTCTATTCTCTCTCTTTCTCTACTCGGGTAAAATTCCTTCATTATATCGGTAACTGATGTACTAGTACTAGTTTTTCTGTCTTTTTTTAGGAGTTTTAGTAATTTATAAGAATTTACAAGACAGAAAGGAAACGGTCAGTCAGAATTACTGATGTTCAGTTGCTACAAACTTCGTGTGTACTTCTTCTTTCTCTACTAAATATACAAGGCCTTAAACTTTAGTAAACAGTAACTACTGGCTTGTCTTGTTTGAGTGAGATAAATTGAGGAATGTATCTTCTAGCTCCAGATGGAAGTACATGCATGATCATACATCCCCCTATTTGTCATGTCAGAAGCCCTACAGATTTTTTAAATTTTGTCGCCCTACAATTATCTTTTATCACCTGATTCTATTGAATGTATAATGCATATTTCTAGCAATTGTAGGCTTTTTTTTTTTAAAAAAGCAGCAATCATAGGTTCGAGGAGACCTGAGATACTGAGAGGTTCTAATTAATTCTCAGGCGTACTATCTGCAGTAAATTGAAGTGCGCATGGACAAGACATGTACAACTAGGCATCCAGCACTAACATGTACGAATGGTTTGTTTACCTTGAGAAGGATCTGTTCCACCTGGTATGTTAACCACCAGCCTGCTCCAAGAGACCGTTCCCCAAAAGAAACATCAGAGTTAATTAGCTCACAAACAAAGCAACATAAAAGAAACAGAGCTAGCATAATAGTACAAGATAGCAAATGTAGATGCTAAGGAAGAAAGGAAATCATCATTTGGTAAGTAGAAAGTAGTTAATTAATTAATTAATTACCAGTGAAGCCACTCCCTCATGTTTGGCTCACTGGGGCTCGGAGCATCTGGATCAGTCATAACCTAAACACATGTCAAATCAAGTTACCATTCCATCGAGAGCTCGACCACATAGTCGATCACCCACTACAAGTGTATGTATATACATACACATGGAGAATTACATGTACATCTTTACGTACTAACCAGAGTGAAGAGGTCGTTGACCCTGCCGGCGATCTGCACGGCGGGCGCGGCGGCGGCCACGGACGGCTTGATCTCGCAGCCGTTGGTGAGGTCCTTGGTCCCGAAGCGCACCGACATGGCCACCGTGGGCACGAACAGGTCCACCACATCGCCGACCACCCTCCCCACCACAAGCGGATCCACATGGGCTGCCATGGCCGGCCGGCAAGGAGGTCGATCGATCAGCAACTACGCACCTGGCTCTCTGTGTGCAGTGTGCTGTGTGTGTGGCGACTGCTGGATGGAGGAGAAAGGGTGATGGCTAAGGAGTATTTATAAGTGGGCGGATTGATCGAGGTGGTGAAAGGATGACATGGACATTATTTAATTTGGTGATGGTGATGACAAGCATGCATCATCGTTCATCGTTATTTGTTCCAAGTTAGAGGTTGTGTGTGGGGTTGATCTTGCTGGTAATCTTCCAAGTTAGAGGTGGTGTGCTAGCAAACTACTGCGTTTGTTGTGACTTGTGAGGGGCTTCGGCTGTGTGACACGTGAGACTTTAGGACGGACGAGCTGTGTGCTTTGGTCCCCAGTTTTTTTTTTTTTTTTTTTTTTTTTGTCTTTTCCCTTTCCATGTACTGAACTGCTTTTGTCGCCTTCTCTTTTGTTTGGAGTGTTGGAATTATATGTCGGTTAAAGCAAATAAAGCTGGTAACTGTTTTGGCCATAATAGCTTGATTTCTGCGTAAAAAACGGAATAATGATTTCGCTTTCATGCGGTGGAAGGTGTTAAGAAACCGGGCCCAGAACCAAGAGTCCTGGCCTAAAGTGGGCTCCTCATCCTAAACCCTAGCAGGGTCGTAACCTATAAATAGGGGGTGCTATTCATTGTAAAGGATCGATGGATGAAGGAATAAAGAAAAGCAAGAAGTCCCCCTACAT
The DNA here is from genome assembly GCA_036346255.1 of Ampelocalamus luodianensis. NCBI lineage: Eukaryota > Viridiplantae > Streptophyta > Magnoliopsida > Poales > Poaceae > Ampelocalamus > Ampelocalamus luodianensis. The sequence continues at coordinate 8,632,680 of CM070627.1, read as the reverse complement.
CTCTGTGTTCTATCTCTTATTCTGTTCTTGTTGTTCATGCATTGTTCTTACGATTCTACGCTTGTCTACGAGGTAATCGCTTCGACCGACTCGCAAATGACGGTTCCTCAACACGTTATCAAGACGATCGACTCTCCTCGCATCGAAAAGGTAACCGTCGATGAACGACACTCGTAGATTGAATCGTTTTCTAGATTGCTTTCAATTCTGTAAATTTGGCTTTCTAGATTGGTTTCCTACGGTGCAAATCCGCTCTAATCTACCGCGAGCCGACTTGAAGTCGCCGGCCAAGCCGATCGGTGGATTATATGAAAGAGTAGATGATGATTGTACCGTAGGTAGTATATGCAATCGCATGAAAGGCGCCATGTGCACGGCACCGCCTGCAAGCGGTTGTCACCACCGCCGCGATACGTTACCGGTCGGCATAGTCCGCCATCACGTATCGTCACGGAGGCAACGACAGAGCCACGCCGCTAGCACGCGGCAAGCACGCATATGTAGGCATGAAGCCGCGCCTCCGTTGCAATCCCGTACTACATCGCATTGCATGAACAGTACACACAAGAAAATTATCGCGTGGCCTGAAGCCGTCGGCCACCGCGCACCGGCCCGAAGCCGCTCGCCGGTGACGTACGGGAGCGCAGCCTCCGGCCCAAAGCCGCTCGCTGGTCACCGCATGGGAGCGTCGCCGCATGGCCCGAAGCCGCCTCTGCTGAACACAAGTAATCACGTGAGTGCATGCATCTTCTAGTTGATTGTATCTTCTAGTCATCACGTGAATACACATATGCATCTTCTAGTCGGTTGCATCTTCTAGTCATCACGTGAGTGCATGCATCTTCTAGCTTTATCACGTAAATACAGACATCCTCGCAACGCACGGGCGCACAACGCCGCCGTCTTGAAGCCCCGCACGGCCTAGCGCTGCCCCTGCACGGGTCCGGCCGTCTGCACGCACCGCCTATCGACCGTCGCTCCGCTGCGCCGTGCCGTGCCACGCGCTGTGGCGTCACCGCCACGCCGCAGCGCACGCCGCGCAACTCCTTCGAAGCCGCTATCGCGCTCTCACACGCGCCGCCATGAACAGACCAGACGGCACTACCACCGAGCGGGGTCACTCGCTGCGCGCCGCCATGCTCGTCGGAGACCCGCGACGGACTTCGCGCGTGAGCAACCGCCTCGCTGCCGCGCCGTAGTCGCCGCGCATGGCCACCGCTTCCACCGCGCGCGCATGCCGCTGCAGCGCCGCCCGCCGCCGCACGGCCGCCATTGAACCGGCCTCCTCGAGCCTCCCACACCGCCCGTAGCGCAACATGCCGGCGCGCCTGTAGCCGCATCCACTACGCTGCGCGCATGCAGCGCCAGCCGCCATCGCCTCGATGAGCAGGCAGCCGGGCATGGAACTCTGATGCGTGCGCCCTTTGGTCTGGCCAAAAAGGCCGAATGGCCATAAGCAATGTGGCCAAATGGGCCTTAAGGGCATGGCCCAAGTAAAGAAAAAAAAAGGGCCATGCAATGTCTCGGGAGGACAAAAGAGAAAACCAGGAAAGAAAAAAGAAAAGAAAAAGGGGCACGGGGATGGTTCTACCAAGGAAAAAACGGGTGGAAAAGAAAATATTATTTTTGCAATAAGGCTCTGAAATTCTAAAAATTACGTGAAATTTTTCTCGAATAGAAAATTTCACGTTTAATAGCGAAACTTACGAAAAGTCATTTTCCAAAGAGAAAGGGCTTCAGAATCCAAATTTTGCATATTTTGAGCATTTGAAGCATGTTTAATTCTGTTATTGTTATTTCTATGCAATTCATTTATTGTATTTACTGTTTTGATTATTTGTGATTGTTTATATTGCTTTTAATCACTAAAAATAGCAGTAAATAATGAAAAATGCATAGAAAAATACGGGATCACGAACCGGAAGTTCAAATAGCATTATGAGAATTTTGCAACCATCTTACACAAATTACTAGCAGTAATCTTATGAATTTTGGCATGAATATGAAGATGACTGGCATCACGAATTAGGAATTCAAGAATCGACCAAAGATGGCGTAATTTGTATAGAATTTGTATCAGTCTTCAATTCTGTGGTAATGTAATCACGGATGAGCAGAAGATCGAGAAGACTCTCTACCTTTCACCCAAACGCGGTGCAATCCGCACGCAACTATCGTCAATACGGTTACAAGTAGTATGCCGAATTAATTGACATCATGTAAGTTGCGGAAGTTTAAGATGATGTTCTAAGGAAGAACTACATCTCACGATCACCTAGTAGCAATGTTGGCCATGAAACCCTACTAGTAGCTACAAAGGTGAGAAATCCTCTCACGAAGGAGAGGGGCAAGAAGGGTAAGGTTGTGGGTCACACGTTATTGATGTTTTCCAGTCTAAGAAGAAGGGCAAATAACAGCATATGTCACACCTTGCCATTGAAGGCATACAAGACCCACACCTATTAGTTGCACTTATGGATGTGGACAGCCCAGTAGCAGCCCCTATCATCCCTCCTTTGGACATCGCAGCGGCCACAGCCGTAGCTGCCCAAGGGGAGAAGATCGCGCATGGAGCCGATTTAGGCAGAAGTTCCTGAATACTTCGCCTATTAGATCCAGTGCATGCATTGCACTCGGACCTTTTATAGAAACTTGCAGTTTGTAATTGAAGCAGAATTTTGAATTATTGAATAATGGTTGCAAGCTCTAGGAGAGCAAAACATTAAATTCTTATTGTGAGTCCTGTAAGACTTATTTTCCTGTCTTTATAATAGCAAGTTACGTTCTGATATCTGAAGTATTTTATTTATGTGTTGCTTGCTTTCTGCTACATATTAATAAAGTACATTATATTAGAACGCGTGTGGTGCCCTATGGAGGAAGTGTGCTTACCATGTAGCGGCACAATGAAAACCAACCTAAGAGAAATGGAAATTTTTCTAGTCGATCAGCAAGAATGCTGGTAGTCTTACGACAATCGCAGGCAGCGATACTTGTATAATAGGCTCAGGAAGGGCCACAATTATACTCCCAATGGGCACAACTTTGGTCATTGAAGAAGACTTGTTGTACCCAGAATCGACTAGAACTCTCAAGGATATTTGCGCTACTTGGTTTAGTGTAGAGATCAAGAAGAGTATGGTACAAAATACACCGCTATTACAAAGCGTGAAGAAAGTGAAAAATAGCATTAGAATGTCTTCCTTCATATGAAACGGGCTATACTACACTAATATTAAGGCACTGCAATTATACTACCTTGAAAATTGAATTTAGAAGCTCTGAACTTTTCTATCTCTGGCACGATAGATTATGCCGTTTAGGTCTTAGAATAATGAGAGATATAATTAACAATTCACAGGGACATATTATGAATGCAAAGAATTTCCCGAATCAGGAAGATTTTGTGTGCTCCGCATGTGCCACCGGGAAATTAATTACTAGACCTTTTGCTCTGAAAGCGAAGGATGAAGTCCTGCATTCCTGGACCGTATCCAGGGAGATATTTTGCGGTTCTATATAGCCCATGTAAGGGTCATTTAGGTATTTTATGGTGCTCATCGATGCTTCCTCGGAATGGTCGCACGTATGTTTATTGTCTATGAGAAACCATGCTTTTGCAAAGCTAAATCTCGCAGATAATTAACAATTGAAAAAATAATTTCCCTGATCATCACGTGAAGTCCATCTGAATGGACAACGCCGGAGAATGTACTCCGAAGGCATCTGATGATTATTGTATGAAAATGGGAATTAAAGTTGAGCATTCTATACCGCACATCCGCACCCAGAATGGACTAGCAGAACTTTGAAGAATTGTAATTTACCAACTATATGTTGGGGACACGCAGTCCTGCTCGTAGCAGCTCTCATCAATTTTAGACCGTCGGCCTATAACATCCATCCAACTATGCAACTAGCGCAAGGGTCAGTACTGAAAACTTCTCATCTTCGCAGGTTTGGTTGCAAGGGTTATATACCTATACCACTACCGCAGCGAACTGCAATGGGTCTTCTCCGAAAGTCTGGGATATACGTTGGTTATGAGACAACATCCATAATCAAGTATTTGGACCATATGACTGGAGATTTGTATAATGCCCGATTCGCTAATAGTACATTAGATGAGGTTAGTTTCCCGTCATTAGGGGGAGGAAATCAACCCTTGATGATAATGTCGGGAAATAATTGAAGTCTAGAAGACAATTGAAGTCCAGAAGATAATTGAAATCTATGCATATGACCCGCGCACTAGTGAAGCAAATAGAGAAGTCCAGAAGATAATTGCAGTCTAGAAGATAATTGAATTGAAGTCTAGAAGACAATTGAAGTCCAGAAGATAATTGATTTGCAAGTATTAGCGAATCAACCGCTGCGATTACTTTAGTGATTTGAAGAGCGTGAATAAGTAGCATTTGCTCAAGCAATGCACGGAGAGGGTTGAAATACCATTGAAGGTATCCCTAATCCCGTCCAGAGGCCTCAGAATAAAAGGACGAGAACTCCGGTCCCTCGAATCCGAAGTAACCGGGGACGCCTGGTGAAAAAGGATAAGAAGGACTTGACACAGCCGATCACCGAAGTGCCCCGAACTAGAAGGGGAGCCAGTTGAGACCTGGCATCGGTATGGAACCTTCAGAAAAGGCATACCAGAATTGAACATCCCCATGAAGGGAGACATCAGCATGGATGTGTGCGCACACATCGGAGTTGAAAAACTAAAGGACTTGCCCAAATTGGAAGCGACGGTGAGCAAGTAGAAGAATTAGAAGAATCGCCATTTGAAGAAATAGTTATAAACTTTATGACCTCGGGAGAATCTTTGAATATGACAACAGCCAATGTCGACATTTACTTTGCAAAGAAACTTTCCACAATCATCAATCTTGATTCGAGCTTGCATCGCCAATAATGAAAGAAAATATCAGATTGAGAAGATTGGGAGAAGGCAATAGAAACTGAATTATTCTCTCAGAATAAAAGAAAGACGTTTGGACACAGAAGCCACATGTCTCCTTGTGCACCCTGTAGGGTATAAGTGGGTATTTGTTCGAAAGAGAATGAAAAGAAGCAAGGCTCATTGTACAAGTTTTCACCGAACATCCAAAGATGATTATGAAGAAACCTTTTCCCGGTCATGGCGGAACTCCCTTTAAATATTTATCTCAATGGTAGTGAACTTGAAGTTAAAAGTGAAATTGATGGATAGGGTACCAGCATACCTTTATGAAATATTGGATTCGGACATTTATATGAAGATACCTGAATGTATCACTGTCCCGAACCAAAACAGAGCAAATAGAAATATGTACAGTGTGAAACTCAGAAAGTCATTGTACGAACTTAAGGAATCAGGCAGAATGTGGTATAATCGCTTGAAGCGACTTTCTATGCAAGAAAGGCTACACGAATAATGAGAATAATCTCTGTGTATTTATACGTCGATCCCAGAATGGATTTTGTATAATCTCAGTGTATGAAGTTGATCTGAATATCATCGGAACCTTGAAGAATATTAAGAAAGCAAGCTCTTACCTGGAGTCGGAGTTCGAAATGAAAAGGTTTAGGTAAAACCAAATATTGCTTAGGCTTGCAGCTTGAGCATGCCCCTATAGGGATATTAGTGCATTAGTCAGCCTACACTCAGAAGGTGTTAGAAATGTTCGACTTTGCAAAGGCATACCTTTTGAAAGTGCCAATGATCGGGAGATCCTTGCAGCAAGACAAGGACCCGTTCAGACCTAGAGAAGAGGGGGAGGAAGTCCTGGGACCAGAATTCCCACACTTAAGTGCAATAGAAGCACTAATGTATTTAGCAAACTGTACTAGAACAGACATTGTATTTGCTGGGAACCTACTAGCAAGGTATAGTGCAAAACCTACCAAAGGCATTGGTAGGGATTAAAGGACATCTTAGATACCTCTAAGGAAGCAAAGAACTTGGTCATTCTCTGAAAGAACCAAGACCTTTATATGATTGGCCATGCATATAACGGGTACCTGTAGGATCCGCATACAACCAAATTGCAAACAGGCTATGAACTCCTATGTGGTGGAACTGCAATTCTATGGAAAACGTCTAAGCAGAGTCTTGTATCGACTTCGACGAACCACTCGGAAATAATAGCACTGTACGAGGCCTTACGAGATTGTGTTTGGCTTCGACGGATGATTCACTACATCCAGCAGTCATGTGGATTGAATACCACTCTAACCCCCACTATTATCTATGAAGATAAATGCAGCTTGTGTTGCATAAGTACAGATGAGTTATGTGAAGAATCCTCTCACAAATCATATCAACCCCAAGTTCTTCTATGCTCATGAATTGCAAAAGATGAACGTAATTAAAGTACTGCATACTAAGTCGTGTGAGAATCTTGCAGATTTATTCACTAAGTCACTTCCAGCGTCTAGCTTTGAAAGATGCATACGTGAATTGGAATGATGAGACTTAGAGAAGTGCAGAATTCAGGGGGAAAACCTTCACGAATTCATTATTAAAGCTTGATCATGAAGATCAGTACCCAAAGAATAAATCCGAGATTAAATGAAATTGGGTGGATTGTACTCTTTTTCCCTTGACGAGTTTTCCTGAAGTTTCTCGGCTAAGGTTTTTAATGAGGCAATTCGTGCGGCATAGTAGAACTTGTATCATGTACTCTTTCTCCAAATTTTTCCCACTGGGTTTTATGGAGTTTTGAGACATGGACATGAAGGATGAGTGCCCAAGGGGGAGTGTTAAGAAACCGGGCCCAGAACCAGGAGTCTTGGCCCAAAGTGGGCTCCTCATCCCAAACCCTAGCAGGGTCGTAACCTATAAATAGGGGGTGCTATTCATTGTAAAGGATCGATGGATGAAGGAATAAAAAAAAGCAAGAAGTCGCCCTACATCTCTGTGTTCTATCTCTTATTCTGTTCTTGTTGTTCATGCATTGTTCTTACGATTCTACGCTTGTCTACGAGGTAATCGCTCGGACTGGACTCGCCAGCGACGGTTCCTCAACAGAAGGCATGGGAAGCGCTTCTGTTGTGGGACCCTGTTTTTTCAAAGGTAATTGTGGGTGTGTTTGGTTGACTGCATGCCTCTAGCCTGGTCTGTATGGGTCATTCAGGTTGAACCTAGCCAACTTGAGTGGATACAATGGTGAATTGTTTGGTTAACTGTTTCTATTGGGCTAGACTATGCTGAGATGTTGTTTGGTTGGCTACATCAGGATAGCGGATGCATGACTAAATGCAACGCGAGTTGTTTGGTTTCCTGTTTCTTTTGGGCCAGGCTGTACTGACATGTTGTTTGGTTGGACTGCATCATAATAATAGATGCATGACTAGATGCAATGTGCGTTGTTTGTGTGGGGACCCCCGAGATCGGATACGTATCAAGCTAAGTGATTACGCCGTAAACGCAACACTTAACGTGAGACGAACACGATTCCGAGTGACCTGGATATGTGTCACATGCTAGCTCCCAAGGATCAGTGGCTAACATGCACATATCCAAATACAACATTGCAATCACATCCATACACAATGTACAAGAATAAAAGAATCCATTACAACATCATTTAAAAAGAACCTTATAGTACAAGGTTGCATAATAGGGCCGATCGGCCAAATCTAATTAAAACAAATAAATTGCAGCGGAAGATAAACTTAAAATAAAAAGGGAATAACCGAGCTGGTATGCCCAAAATCCCACAAGCAACCAACTGGAGTTAAAGCCATTGCACCCGTCGTTCTCACCTGAACAAATAGACACTGTTAGAGTACAAAGTTGTCTCATGAGACTTTCAAAAGAAATAAAGATGCATGTAAGTATCAAAGGAAGGCTACTAAACTAGTCGATTTTCAGCATAAAGCAAGTTTTGTATATGGATAAAAGTTTCTAACTTGCCAATTGTAAAATATTTAGAAAACATTTTATAGCAGTAAGTAATGATCATCAATGGTATACCCTCCAAATATAATAAACACACGAACATCTCATTCGTGGCACAATTCATTCCTCAACAAAATTAACGCGCGAACTACGCGTTCATGAAGTCATTTCAGATTTGAACAAACTAACATAATGACATAACATTCCCAACCATAACCCAAATTTAATTTCTCAAAACTAACTGTGCCTGCTTTCCCACAAGTGTTGTCCATAACCTAGCACGAGGCTATTCGAATAGATTTAGTTACTCTGCAGAGTTGTACAGCTTTACCCACACGATATGAATACCTTATACTGTCGTCATGCACTCTTCCGAAGGAGTGTGACTAAGATACCATAACGAGGCTGTTACAATGTCATGTCCTAACTATCAAACCACCCGAGGAACAGAATCCCATAGCAGACTAAGCGCCTCGCTCCACAGGTGAACCCCGTTGTGTAAGTAAGTCCCTTAACAAACAAGAGACCATTAAGGGCAAATAAGGCAAAAATTTAACATGCCCCCACGAGATTGACAAAAGAACAATTACATACATAACAATAACAATTGTCAATCTCATTGTGTTTTGATAGCTAACACACAACAAATTATTAAGCCAAGCCTTCACCATTATCCCAGCGTGTGGTTGCACGTAAGACTTGGTTCATCACACCACAGACCGGTCCTTAAACACTCAAACGGGGCTACACAATTCCATAACAACAATAACAACAATATTTCATGATCACCCTACACCCGTCCAAGTTAAGAACATAAAACCCATACCCAACATGTCCACAAACCCCAGATGCGAAGATCTGGATACATCCCTCAAATCCAACATAATCCAATCCATAAAATCCTCAAATTTCATTAGGATTCAATTCAATTCACTGGCCGATAGACTAGCTCCATCAACCGCTCTCGGTTACGACTACTAGCATGGCTAAGCATCGTTCTACAAACTAGTAACAATTCCATATAACATATAACCTTAGTCGTTCAAGGTAAAAGGGTAATCAACATTCAAAGGAGGGCTAATGCAGCAATTAGTAATTTAACTACTTCTACCCATAAACATACATTTCAAAATAGCATGCAATTGCGATAATAAAACTCACACAAAACATTTAAAAACCACTGGGAGCAATATGATCAAGAGGAGGGTGCTCGCACCATTGTTGTATCACTTGTTCAATCTCAGGTTATACTCATAATAATCTCACGAATATATCGTTATCGTCGAAAACCTAATGAAAGACGATATTGCAATAAATATCAAATAAAACCAGAAATTCAACATGCTAAAAAATGTATGAAATTTACACAGTTGGTAGGTCATGATTTTATATTTATTTAGGTGAAAGAATTATTCCATTTGGATCTAGTATGTGAAAGTTATAACAGTTTGAAACTCAGCTTTCTATAAAATCCGATCTTTCACTATTCACCTAATTTAATTATTTGGTTAAAATTTGTAGAGCAGGGATGGATACAAGGATTACATAGATAATTAGGGAATAATATTATAGGACCAAAATAGTTGAGTTTACCTCATTTGGAGTTTTTATGAATTAGTTAAGAATTTGCAAAGTTAACAGCAGTTTATAATATAAAAGTAATTCATTTTGGGATACATTTCCACAAAATATATCTTCTATGCTAGAAGTAATACTGAAACTATTTTTAAAAATAATTTCATTTCAAATTAAAATTATCAAAAGTGGTTTCACTATTTTTGGAGTTAAAATGAAATAGTTATGTATTTTTGAAGTTAAAAGCTTTTTCTTATTGTAAAAATAATAGAGTTATAGATCATTTTCTTAAAACTAAATTCTCTGCTATAGAGACATGTTTGAAACCTATTTTAAAATAAACTTCACTTTATATGAAAAATATCAAAACTGGTTTAATTCATTTTGGAGTTTAATTGAAATAGATATGGATTTTAGGAGTTAAATGTATTATTCAGTGTACAATTAACTGTATTCCGAATTTTCTAAAGTATTAAGTTCTTTTTCTACCGAGGTGAACCTAGCCATAGCCTATGACAAGTGGGGCCCGAAGAAAAGTGTGCTTCTTCATTTAATTTCTGAATTACAGCGTCCTCACAGGTGGGCCCCAACCGTCATGGACTCGGTCCTATGAACCTAGTTCATGGTCCAGGTTCACAGCTCACTTAAGGGGGGTCCAGGCCCACAAGTAAAAGACTCAAGCAAACCGATTTCAATTAATTGCCTCAAACTCCGACCGCGGTCCCACATGTAATAGAGTCATCAACAAAACTAAGACCAGCATTAAAACGACTAAGCATTAATTAGGTCCTAACGACCGAGATTTACCCTAATCTAAATGCTACAGTGGCGGTCGGAGGTCCCGACAACAGAGCTCAGTTGAGCTCGAGATTGACACGAGCCCCGCCGGAGTTTCCGACCACGGCGGCGCCGGCGAAGGGCAGGAATGAAAACCTTGGAGCTTTGCGCATCTACAGGTGGCAGTGGCGGCGGCTGAGACGGCTCAGAACGGCGGCTAGCTGCCGGCGAGCGCAGCTACACTACGGCACTAAGTGCATGTGCCTTTTCGATGAGGCAAAGTGCAAATTAGCGCATCCAAGAGCTGTAGTGAGGTCCACTAAAGCTTACCAAGGTGAAGGAGAGACCGGAGAAACTTGGTGGTGAGTTGGCCACGACAATGGTGACGGCGGCGGCAAGCTCCACGCGGAGAGAGCACCCTGGGCAAGTAACCCAACAAGAAAAGATTGGGAATGCCTCAGATAGTGATTCACATGGTAGCAATACTAGGAATTGGAAAATGGATTACCCGATTGACAAAAGGTTGGGAATAGGGTTGCCGGCCGAGAATTTGGGGAGAGCTCCAAATCCAAGTGTTCCTATGAGCAATCCGACCAACAAATTGAGGGGAAAATATGTTAATACCTAGAGGCAAAAAGTGACGCGCAAAAGAGAGGTCAGTACTCACTGGAGACCAATTTTGCACAAATGTGTCCTTCGGGACGCGCTTCGAGACCGCCGAGAGCACGAACGATGATTTGGAAACTACAAGAATCGACAAGAGCTCAATTGAGCTAAAATGGAAAGAGTAAGCAAGTAGAAAGCTAGGAGATGCCTTGGCTTCGAGCTTACCTATTAATAATTCATGGAGAGCGCCCTTCTCTTCCTCGGCCGGAAGAGAAGTGAGCAAAAATGGGGGAGGTAGAGGGGGTTTTGAGCCGGGCAAAGGACGGAGAAAGAGGCGGTGTTAGGCAGGGGTGCTCGAGGATTGGTCGCAGAAGGCGGTGGGTGACGGCGTCGCTCGGCCGACGGTTCCGCGCGAGCGAGAGAGCCGCGTGGAGTTCGCACCCGGCGCTTACGCCGAGGTGGAAGAAGGTGCTGACAGCGCGGGCCCGCCTCGTCAGCGGCTCCAAGGTAAGTGGGTGCGTTTAGGCGGTGCGGTGCAGCCAAGTAAGGTTGGGTTCGGTCTGTTGGGTTAGGGCTCGGTCGGTTCAACAGTGAGTGAGTCAGAGTTTTAAAACCAGTTTGACCAATTTGTAGAAGGTTTGACTGAGGCTTTAAATATAGAAATAAAATTCTATAAATTCTGAATTAATTCATGGGTGTTCCTGGGATGACCTAGTATTTATAAAAATTATTAAAGTCACTGTTCATAATATAATTTGTGTAAAATAAATTCAAACTTAGGTTAGGTCTTTGTAATGAGTTTGAATTTTCTTAGGGTTTAAAATAGTCCCAAAAATTTGGGAAAATTATATTTATTCATGATAATTATCATAGTATTTGAATAAATTATTTCCGGAAGATTATCAAAGGTTTTTGTTCCTGTTTTTATTTGGAGTTTTAAATTTGAAGTGTATGTTTAATTTGTTTGATAAATTTCCAAGTGCAAAATATTATGCAAAAGATTCCAAAAAGTCAAGCATGCTGATAAGATGCATACTAAATCCCATTAATTAATTTGGGAATGTTACAAACCTCCCCCCTTACAAAAGATCTCGACCCCGAGATCGGTAGAAGTAGGACAGAAAGGTTCTAAAGAAGATACAAGAACTGAAGTCTTGATTTCCTTCAAAGATAGTGCTAAGACATCTTTGTAAGATTACAAGGAACTTCTATTACATTTTCCTTCCTATTGCTTTGTTTAACCCTTCCTTTCTTGATTCGAAGACACTTCAAGTAGAAGGAAAAAGATCTGGATATTCGGCTCGCAACCGGTCTTCACGCTCCCAAGTTGCTTCATCTTCAGTATAGTTGCTCCACTGAACCTTGATGAACTTGATATTACGGTTCCTTGTCTTGCGCTACATTTCTTCAAGAATGCGAATCGGGTGCTCCCGATAAGAAAGATCGGGTTGCAAATCAAGGTCTTCTAAATTGGTCGCTTCGGTAGGGACTCGAAGACACTTCTTCAGTTGAGATACATGAAATATATTGTGCACATCAGAAAGTGATGGTGGTAGCTCTAACTGATAGGCTACCGATCCTCGCTTTGCTAGAATTCGGAAAGGACCGATGTAGCGAGGCGCCAACTTGCCTTTTACTTGAAAGCGTTGCATTCTTTTCATCGGGGAGACTTTAAGGTAAACATGATCGTCCACCTCAAAGCTCAAATCACGACGACGACGGTTGGCATAAGATTTTTGACGAGATTGAGCCGTCTGTAGTCTCTCCCGGATCTCACGAACTTGCTCTTCGGCTTCATTTATCATGTCCGGTCCAAATAATTGTCTCTCCCCGGACTCGGACCAGTTGAGAGGTGTTCTACACCTTCTCCCATAAAGCACTTCAAAAGGTGACATTTGGAGGCTTGCTTGATAACTATTGTTATAAGAGAATTCCGCGAACGACAAGCATTTATCCCATTTCTTGCCATAGGACAGCACACAAGCTCTTAACATGTCCTCCAAAATCTGATTCACCCTCTCGGTTTGACCATCGGTTTGAGGGTGGTAAGCGGTGCTAAAGGATAGTTGAGTTCCCATTGCTTCATGGAGGTAATTCCAGAAATGCGAGGTGAATTGAGTACCTCGATCTGAAACAATTATCTTAGGCACACCATGGAGGCATACAATTCTGGATATGTACAACTCCACCAATTGATTTCCCAAATAAGTGGTCTTGACGGGGAGAAAATGAGCAACTTTTGATAAACGGTCGACAATCACCCATATGGCGTCATATCCTTGCTGAGTCTTTGGAAGTCCGGTGATGAAATCCATCCCAATTTCATCCCATTTTCACTCGGGAACGGTGAGGGGTTGAAGCATACCCGTTGGCCGTTGGTGCTCGGCCTTCACCCGTTGACATACATCAAACTCGGCAACAAAGCGAGCAATCTCCCGCTTCATCCGAGTCCACCACAATTTTTGCTTCAAGTCTTGATACATCTTAGAGCTTCCTGGATGAATGGAGAAAAGAGAGTCATGGGCTTCATGAAGAATTAATTCTTTAAGCTTCACATCATTAGGCATAACCAATCGCTTTCCGAACCACAAAACACCTTGGTTGTCTTCGGAGAAACACTTGGCTTTGCCGAGCCTCATTTTCTGCTTGATTCTCTCCATACCCTTGTCATTCTTCTGGGCCATCTTGATCTGTTCCTCAAGGGTAGGTTTCACTACTAAGGCATCGATAAAACCTTCACTAACCATCTCCAAGTTGAGTCGTTGAAATTCATTGCAAAGAGCTTTTGTTTCGGGTCGAACCGAGAGGTAGTTACATTGCGATTTTCGGCTCAATGCATCGGCAACGACATTGGCTTTCCCTGGATGATAATGAAGTCCCAAATCATAGTCCATGATCAATTCAATCCATCTTCTTTGCCTTAGGTACAGATCGGCTTGAGTGAAGATATACTTCAAACTCTTGTGATCAGTGTAGACTTCGCAGCGATTACCGATAAGAAAATGTCACCATATCTTCAAGGCATGATCCACTGCTGCAAGCTCAAGGTCATGAGTGGGATAATTCACCTTATGAGGCCTCAATTGCCTCGATGCATATGCCACAACTCGGCCCTCTTGCATAAGAACACAACCAAGACCAAGGCGAGATGCATCGCAATAGATGTCGAAGCTTTTGCGGATATCTGGAAAAACTAACACTGGAGCAAAAGTTAGACGATCCTTCAACATCTGAAAGCTTGCTTCACAATCCGCTGACCATTCATACTTCTTTTCTTTCTTTAACAATTGGGTCATTGGTCTTGCTATTTTTGAGAAATTCTCGATGAAGCGGTGGTAATAGCCCGCAAGATCGAGGAAACTACGGACTTCGGAGACGGACTTGGGCTGTCTCCAATTAAGCACTTCATTAACTTTGCTTGGATCTACAGCAACTCCTCCTTCGGATAGCACATGACCCAAAAAGGCGACTTCTTTTAGCCAAAATTCACATTTGCTGAATTTTGCATAAAGTCGATGTTCTCGGAGCTTGTCCAACACAAGACGGAGGTGTTCTTCATGCTCACTTTCAGATTTGGAGTATATGAGAATGTCATCAATAAATACGATCATAAATTTATCCAAATACTCCATAAACACTGAGTTCATGAGATTCATGAACAAGGATGGAGCATTTGTCAAACCGAAGGACATGATGGTGTACTGTATAAGCCATAACGAGTTGACAAAGCCGTCTTAGGAATGTCTTCAGATCTGATCCTAACTTGATGATAGCCCAATCTCAAGTCAATTTTGGAGAATATCCGAGCACCGGTCATTTGGTCGAACAAATCATCAATCCGTGGAAGCAGATACTTGTTCTTGCTGGTGACCTCATTCAACGGACGGTTGTCAACACACATCCGTAGACTGTGGTCCTTCTTCTCCGCAAATATAACTGGGCATCCCCAAGGTGAGGAGCTCGGCCTAATAAAACCCTTCTCTTGAAGTTCTACGAGTTGCTTCTTCAATTCAACCAACTCATTTGGCGGCATTCGATAAGGCCGTTTTGATATAGGAGCAGTTCCGGGCTGCAGCTCGATCACAAATTCAATTTCTCGTGAGGGTGGCATGCCCGGTAGTTCCTCGGGAAAAACATCCGGGAACTCACATACCACTGGCACTTCACTCAAATCTGGCAACTCTTCGCCGCTAAGGGCATAGAGATGAGGATGCTCCAATTTCGGCACCATTTCGACTTGAAAACCAAGAGGACTTGAGAGAGTGATAGCTTTGCGGGCACAATCAATTTGACCATGGTTCTTGGACAGCCAATTCATTCCAAGAATAACATCAAGGCCCGCTGAATTTATCACAATAAGATTGGCCAGGAACTTCACCCCTTTAATCTCAATTTCAACTTCCCGACATTCATGAATGCTTCTCACTTCTGAACCCGCGATTGAATCATCATAGGTGCAGGCATCAAGCTGAGTGAGAAGTTGTGGAGGATAGCAAAACCTCTGGATATGAAAGAATGAGATGCTCCAGATTCAAACAACATGGTGGTGGGAGTTGAATTGACTAGAAAAGTGCGCAACACGACGTCGGGTGCTTCCTGCGCTTCCTCAGCGGTGACATGGTTGACATGAGCACGACCGGGGTTCTGAAAAGTGACATCAGATTGCTGAACAAGGGAGTTTTCAAGGTCTTGGTGTTGACGGGGGTAGGCTTGGTGCTTCACTGTACAGTGACTTGCAAAATGCCCTGGATTGCCGCAAGTGAAACATACAGCTAACAGGCTTCGTCTGTGCCGGCTTCTTAGCTTCTTTCCAGGCTGCCTTAGCTGGGTTTCTTGTTGAGGCGGTGGAAACACTTGCATAGGAGATACTGGAGATGCCAAGTCCTGAAAATCAGGAGGGGAGGGTTGCCCAGCATGCGGTTCTTGAAAACTGCAGCTTGCTGAAATTTGTGTAACTTTCTTGCGCTTTCGCGATTCTACAACCGCTTGCATTTTGTTCTCCACCACAATAGCCTTATTAACCAATTGTTGGAAGTCACGGAAATCATGTACAGCGAGTGCCAGCTGCATCACTTCAGTTAGCCCATTCAAGAACTGGTCTTGCTTCCTTGAATCGGTGGAGACATCGTCGGAGCATAACGAGCCAAACGATTGAACTCGCGGTGATACTCCAATACGGACTTGTTGTCTTGCTTCAGCGCGAGAAATTCACGCCTCTTGATACTCACGATGCTGGAGGGAACATTTGCCTCACGGAAAGCTATCCGAACTCGTCCCATGATGGAGTGTGACTGGCGGGCTGCATGACGCAAACATTGTCCCACCATGCACAGGCTGCCCTTCGAGGTGGTTGGAGGCGTAGAAGACCTTCTCGTGGTTAGCACACTGAGTGATGATCAACTTTTGTTCGATGGTTCGAAGCCAATCATCAGCCTCGAGAGGATCCTCAGAACAAGAGAACACGGGAGGCTTCGTGCTCAGAAAATTAGCAAATCGGGAGCTATAAAGATCGGCTCCTTCCGCTGCCATTTGAGCACCTAGGACACTGGCGGTGTTTTGAGCAATTTGCTGCAAGATGAGAGTCTGGTCTTGCTGACTCCGTTCCATCTGGATCAACACATCGGCCACAGACAGCTGAGGTGGAGTCCCTTCTTCTTGTCGACCCACGTGTTGAAATTTCGGGTCGGGGTGCTCCGGATTGTGTCGTTGAGGAATCGGGGGCTGATCATCGGTGATTTGAGAACCCACGTGCTGTGAGTCCTCCATTACTTTCGACGTCAGATGAGTTTTAGGACCCGACATCCTGTTGCCATTCAACTTGTTAGCAACTGGCTCAAAGAATTGAGGGAAAAACATAAGGTAAGTAAAAACAACTGGAGTAATTTGACCTAGCATGAATGCACAATGGAAACACCTTTATGCACACAATATGGGGTGCTAAAGTCCAAGTGGACAGCACAAGATACAAACAAAAATACGATTAGTTTTCCGTCGTAGTTGTGGTACAAATCGCCCGTAGGTGATGCACAACTACTTGGACAAAAGAGAGCAAATGATCTTCACAAAATCCAACGTCTACAAGCTACGTAGTATCCTTAGGGGGTAAATAATCTAAGAATGAACCCTAGTTTATTCCTGAAATCGCAATAAGGCGTCGTTTTCTTGTTCTTCCATTATTGCTCTTCACTGGTGACTATTTAACGTTTCTAATGTTGGAAGAGAGACGAGCATTGGAGAACGATTTTTCTAAAATCAAATGAATAGGGAGGTAAGAATTAGATACTAGGATGGGTAAGAAAGAAAGGAATTTATATTACTTGTATTTTTGCCAAACTTTTGATAGTTCGAAAATATTCTTTGCAAATCAAAATCCTAATACGTCCATTGCTACAGCTTTAACCTACAGTCAGTATGGCTCTGATAACAACGCTGTGGGGACCCCTGAGATCGGATCCGTATCAAGATAAGTGATTACGCCGTAAACGCAACACTTAACGTGAGACGAACACGATTCCGAGTGACCCGGATATGTGTCACATGCTAGCTCCCAAGGATCAGTGGCTAACATGCACATATCCAAATACAACATTGCAATCACATCCATACACAATGTACAAGAATAAAAGAATCCATTACAACATCATTTAAAAAGAACCTTATAGTACAAGGTTGCATAAGAGGGCCGATCGGCCAAATCTAATTAACACAAATAAATTGCAGCGGAAGATAAACTTAAAATAAAGAGGGAATAACCGAGCTGGTATGCCCAAAATCCCACAAGCAACCAACTGGAGTTAAAGCCGTTGCACCCGTCGTTCTCACCTGAACAAATAGACACTATTAGAGTACAAAGTTGTACTCGCGAACCTTTCAAAAGAAATAAAGATGCATGTAAGTATCAAAGGAAGACTACTAAACTAGTCAATTTTCCGTACAAAGCAAGTTTTGCATATGGATAAAAGATTCTAACTTGTCATTTGTAAAACATTTAGAAAACATTTTATAGCAGTAAGTAATGATCATCAATGGTATACCCTCTAAATATAATCAACACACGAACATCTCATTCGTGACACAATTCATTCCTCAACAAAATTAATGCGCGAACTACGCGTTCATGAAGTCATTTCAGATTTGAACAAACTATCATAATGACATAACATTCCCAACCATAACCCAAACTTAATTTTCCAAAAACTAACTGTGCCTGCTTTCCCACAAGTGTTGTCCATAACCTAGGACGAGGCTATTCGAATAGATTTAGTTACTCTGCAGAGTTGTACAGCTTTACCCACACGATATGAATACCTTATACTGTCGCCATGCACTCTTCCGAAGGAGTGTGACTAAGATATCATAACGAGGCCGTTACAATGTCATGTCCTAACTATCAAACCACCCGAGGAACAGAATCCCATAGCAGACTAAGCGCCTCGCACCACAGGTGAACCCCGTTGTGTAAGTAAGTCCCTTAACAAACAAGAGACCCTTAAGGGCAAATAAGGAAAAATTTAACATGCCCCCACGAGATTGACAAAAGAACAATTACATACATAACAATAACAATTGTCAATCTCATTGTGTTTTGATAGCTAACACACAACAAATTATTAAGCCAAGCCTTCACCATTATCCCAGCGTGTGGTTGCACGTAAGACATGGTTCATAACACCACAGACCGGTCCTTAAACACTCAGATGGGGCTACACAATTCTATAACAACAACAACAACAACAATATTTCATGATCACCCTACACCCGTCCAAGTTAAGAACATAAAACACATACCCAACATGTCCACAAACCCCAGATGCGAAGATCTGGATACATCCCTCAAATCCAACATAATCCAATCCATAAAATCCTCAAATTTCATTAGGATTCAATTCAATTCACTGGCCGATGGACTAGCTCCATCAACCGCTCTCGGCTACGACTACTAGCATGGCTAAGCATCGTTCTACAAACTAGTAACAATTCCATATAACATATAACCTTAGTCGTTCAAGGTAAAAGGGTAATCAACATTCAAAGGAGGGCTAATGCAGCAATTAAGAATTTAACTACTTCTACCCATAAACATACATTTCAAAATAGCATGCAATTGCGATAATAAAACTCACACAAAACATTTAAAAACCACTGGGAGCAATATGATCAAGAGGAGGGTGCTCGCACCTTTGCTGTATCACTTGTTCAATCTTAGGTTATACTCATAATAATCTCACGAATATATCGTTATCGTCGAAAACCTAATGAAAGACGATATTGCAATAAATATCAAATAAAGTCAGAAATTCAACATGCTCAAAAATGTATGCAATTTACACAGTTGGTGGGTCATGATTTTAGATTTATTTAGGTGAAATAATTATTCCATTTGGATCTAGTTTGTGAAAGTTATAACAGTTTGAAACTCAGCTTTCTATAAAATCTGATCTTTCACTATTCACCTAATTTAATTATTTAGTTAAAATTTGTAGAGCAGTGATGGATACAAGGATTACATAGATAATTAGGGAATAATATTATAAGACCAAAATAGTTGAGTTTACCTCATTTGGAGTTTTTATGAATTAGTTAAGAATTTGCAAAGTTAACAGAAGTTTATAATATAAAAGTAATTCATTTTGGGATACATTTCCACAAAATATATCTTCTGTGCTAGAAGTAAGACTGAAACCATTTTTAAAAATAATTTCATTTAAAATTAAAATTATCAAAAGTGGTTTCACTATTTTTGGAGTTAAAATGAAATAGTTATGTATTTTTGAAGTTAAAAGCTTTTTCTTATTGTAAAAATAATAGAGTTATAGATCATTTTCTTAAAACTATATTCTCTGCTACAGAGACATGTTTGAAACCTATTTTAAAATAAACTTCACTTTATATGAAAAATATCAAAACTGGTTTCATTCATTTTGGAGTTTAATTGAAATAGATATGGATTTTAGGAGTTAAATGTATTATTCAGTGTACAATTAACTGTATTCCGAATTTTCTAAAGTATTAAGTAATTTTTCTACCGAGGTGAACCTAGCCATAGCCTATGACAAGTGGGGCCTGAAGAAAAGTGTGCTTCTTCATTTAATTTACAATTACAGTCTGACAGGTGGGCCCGGCAGTCATGGACTCGGTCCTATGAACCTAGTTCATGGTCCAGGTTCACAGCTCACTTAAGGGGGGTCCAGGCCCACAAGTAAAAGACTCAAGCAAACCGGTTTCAATTAATTGCCTCAAACTCCGACCGCGGTCCCACATGTAATAGAGTCATCAACAAAACTAAGACCAGCATTAAAACGACTAAGCATTAATTAGGTCCTAACGACCGAGATTTACCCTAATCTAAACGACTACAAGAATCGACAAGAGCTCAATTGAGCTAAAATGGAAAGAGTAAGCAAGTAGAAAGCTAGGAGATGCCTTGGCTTCGAGCTTACCCAGGAATAATTCATGGAGAGCGCCCTTCTCTTCCTCGGCTGGAAGAGAAGTGAGCAAAAATGGGGGAGGTAGAGGGGGTTTTGAGCCAGGCAAAGGACGGAGAAAGAGGCGGTGTTAGGCAGGGATGCTCGAGGATTGGTCGCAGAAGGTGGTGGGTGATTGTGAGGACCCCAATTTATTTGGCTTGTAATGCTTAACCAACCACCTGGTCCTAGAATCACAAGTCAAATAAACCGAGCCTCGAGATATGTATACTTCCCAGAAAGCAGTATACATACCTCTCCACAAAATTATGCATCAACTCTATTACAAACATAGAGTCCAAACATTACACTACTAAACAGAAAGTAATAGCAGTAAAGTTATTACAGACAATGACCGACTGGCCACAAGATACACAAATAACACAAAGAAGACAGCGGAAGCAAAAGTGCCATAAGATGGCTATAAACAAAGCCAATCGATGCGCCTTCAACCCACAAGGCATCGGCCAGGACCGCCAAGCCTAGTCATTTGGACACGAGCGGCAGAACTCACGTAGTGAGGCCCTTGGGGCTCACCTCCTTCCTCTGCAACAAAAACATTAAGCAAAGCACACAGTATAAAGATTGTCTTTGTACACTTAAGGCCGACGTGTGAACTAGCGGACACTGTTCATATGCTACATGCAGCCTATTTGGTGGAGGCCATATGTTTCATTTGCATAAAGCCACCTTTATTTGCAATAATGTAATGAGTTTAAAGGCAAGTTTGCAATTCATTTTTAATGTTGAAATCTGATAAAGGTAATAATGACAAAGAGTAAAGAAAAACAACCTAGAAGTGACTATCCCAATAGTCACCACAACATAACATGAATCCAGTTCGTACCACCAGTCAAGTTTTAGTTAAAAGGTTGTAGTCTAACTCTTGAAAAGCTTACCCAAGCGTGTCCATCACCTAGGGCGAGGCTATTCGAATAGTTTTTAACCTGCAGGGGTGTACCACTTTGTACCCACACTTGGATCGCCTTTAAGCCAAAGCACACTTCGAAGGTATCTTGCCCACTAAGTCCTACGAGACTTTTTCCAATATTGTGTATTAACTACGAGCCGCTCGTATGGATAGAAATCCATACGCTTACATGGTAAAGCCGAAAAGACAACTACCCACTCAGGATAAAGCTTTTCGGTCAACTACCATGCTCCCAACACCATCCCTCCTGCGACCCGGAGCCAATACACGCCAAAGTACTAGGTCAAGAGAGGTCCCATATACTCTAGTGTGGTTAGCACGCCGAAATGCCTGGATAAAAATTCACTCACAAGATGTTCGGTCCTTAATTGACCCGGGCACCTTTCCAGTCACACCCAATAGATCACACCAATCTTACCATTGTGCCCACGTCTAAATCGTTTTTGTTTTCAGTTTTAGTTTTGCAATAAACATAGCACAAGATGGATCATAAGAACCATAATAATTTGATGTGATCAAAATCATCGACTAAGTCGATGATCGCCCAAATCTACCGGAAACTAAGCATGGCTAAGCAACTGAACTCGTAATCTACTAAGTGATAAGAATTCATCCAACGAACTCTAATCACAGCAAATAACCTAGGCTCAGGTAGTAGAGATCAATATTTCATCTATAGGATATGCAGCTACAGTTTTAACTAATCAGTTTAACACAAATTAGGCAATGCATACATACAGTCGAGTGGTCGAGCCCGACAAATAGTGTTTTCAGATTTTGAATTAAAAGGGCAGAGGACGTTTGGGAAATTTTTAGAGGTAGTTCTAGAGCTCCAAAAATTCCGAAATTTTTATGGTAGCTACGTTGGATAGAGAACAACATTGCATAAATTTTCCAGAACTTTTTATGCACTGCATTGTTCTGAAGAAAATTCACAAGCTCCTGTTCTAGGGGTTTGACCAGATTTTGGAATGGTTTGACTTGGTTATTTGAAATAGCAAACAAAATCTAAAATTTTTGAAATAATTCAGGGAGGTATATAGGATGATCAAGATGATGGGAAAAATAATTTCAGAGGATGATCACAAGTTTTAAAGTTAAGAATTTGTTGACAACAATTTCCAATCACAAGAATTAACTTCTAAAAATTGGAAATTGCTAGGGAAAATTTGGAAAACTTCCAAATGATTTGATGAGACAGCAAAAGTTTTTATTTCTCCTCAAAATTTTACATTTGAAACATAAACCCTAACTTAGGGCTGTTACAGTGATGGCGTCGCTCGGGCTGACGGTTCTTGCGGCAGAGCAGAGACGCCGCGTGGAGTTCGCGCCCTGAGCGCTTCTGCCCGAGGTGGAAGAAGGTGCTGACAGCGTGGGCCTGTCTCGTCAGCGGCTCCAAGGTAAGTCGGTGCGTTTAGACGGTGCGGTGCAGCCAAGTAAGGTTGGGTTCGGTCTGTTGGGTTAGGGCTCGGTCGGTTCAACAGTGAGTGAGTCAGAGTTTTAAAACCAGTTTGACCAATTTGTAGAAGGTTTGACTGAGGCTTTAAATATAGAAATAAAATTCTATAAATTCTGAATTAATTCATGGGTGTTCCTGGGATGACCTAGTATTTATAAAAATTATTAAAGTCACTGTTCATAATATAATTTGTGTAAAATAAATTCAAACTTAGGTTAGGTATTTGTAATGAGTTTGAATTTTCTTAGGGTTTAAAATAGTCCAAAAATTTGGGAAAAATTATATTTATTCATGATAATTATCATAGTATTTGAATAAATTATTTCCATAAGATTATCAAAGGTTTTTGTTCCTGTTTTTATTTGGAGTTTTAAATTTGAAGTGTATGTTTAATTTGTTTGATAAATTTCCAAGTGCAAAATATTATGCAAAAGATTCCAAAAAGTCAAGCATGCTGATAAGATGCATACTAAATCCCATTAATTAATTTGGGGATGTTACAGTTTGCTTGCCTGCTTGTAGCAGAGTGTGCCATCTCTTCTAGTGGGTGGTGAAAATACAAATTCAATCATCAGCTAAAAATCGGTCAATGCCAACTTGCACCAACTAGTATACTGCTGAACCAAGTGGGTACAGCTGAAAGACACAAAGTACTAGTTGATCCAATCAGACAACAACACCTGAATCTCTGAGCATGACTGCAGAGTAAGACGTAAACTACAATGATCTAATCACACTTCATGATGCACCCAAACAGTAATCACACTTACAGGTGGGCCCCATGGTCAGTCCTTACATCTAAACACAAGGGAGGGCAGCACATAACAAACGAGATATAACAGACGAGATATAAGGGAGGGCAACCGAGGCACGGTGGCAGGATCGATGCCGGCGACGGTGGTCGGTGGGGGCTAAAATGGAATGACCAGGGGGAGGCAGTCCCATTGGAGGTGGTGTCGCGGTCGGAGGTGGACGGTGGCAGTCGGGCAGCAATTTGCGGTGGCCGAAACTGGGGGAGGAAGAAGCGACTGCAACGCTAGAGGGAGAAGGAGGCGAGCACGAGCACTAGGGAGACAAGGGAAGCTCACTGGACTGGTTGTGGAGGTGGGGAGCAGCCGAGGAAGGCGGCGACGTGAGCCCGAGGTGGCACGACGTGTTCATCGTGGCGACAGCGCTACAGGGAGGCAGTGTCGGAGCGGGTGGTGGGGGAAGCAAGAGGGAGGTGAGGCGATGCTCTGGTAGATAGTAATTGAGGAATAGCTCACCGGGGAGAGGATGGCGATGGTGGAGGCGGCTTTAGGCCGGAGTTGGAGAAGACCGGGGCGCGAGCTCCCGTGGATGAAAACCGAAATAGGTTGGGAGTTTCGATCATGACGGATTGGAATACAACATGACGTGCAAGGGAGTGGTTGGAGCTTGTCGGATTAACGGGAACGGTGAGGTGGGGGTAGCAGCTGATGCAGGCGTGGCGCGGTCGTGGGCTCAAATCGAGGTGGGCGCGACGGCCAGTGCGGGCACGGTGGTCGTGGTTGCGGCGTGGGCGTGACACAGTCGTGAGTGGGGAGAGGAGCGAGCGGTGAGGGGAGCGAGGTGCACTGCATGCTTAGATGCAATCTCTGGCCTCCGAAGCTGAGCGTGCCTGCATCTGCATGGCCTGTCTCGCGAGCGAAGCTCAATCCTTTCATTTCCCTCGGGCCAAGCTCGAGAGCAACTTTGGCACGAGCTCAGCCATGGCGGATGATGCATTCAGGCAATCAAACATCCCAAATCTTGCATATGCTCATGCGAGTCAACCCTATGCAGCCAACCAAACACACCCTGTGTGAAGAATGTTTTGCGAGTGTGCGGACAACATTGAGTAGTTGTACTGTAGCAGTAGTGAAATATTTATTGTAGAGAAAACACTGCAGCAAAACACTGTAGCTGTTGATATGGATATTCGATTTTTGATCGGACGGTGGAGACTGATTTCTAAGCCATACACTGTGGATCCTCTACATTGAAACCTTCAATGCAGAGGATCCATTTCCCTGTTTGGAAGGCATGAATTGTAAGGGCTGGTATACAGCTTACTAGCAGAGAAGACATGTGAAATGTTTTTTTGGTGAGTATACTAGCAAAGAAAAAGAATTGTAGGATGTGCCAGCTTTTGTCTAGCATGCCAGCGAGGATGGTGAAATGGAAGGAGCAACTACTGTCTGGCAAGGTAGCAAAGGTGGTGATACTGAAGGGGTTTATGTTTCCTTTTTTTTTTTTTAAAAAAAGAAAAGACCGCCATTCATTAACAGGGGGGTTTCTATTTCTTTTGTTTAGCATACCAGTAAAGAAGATACACTGACGAAGAATATAAACAGGAGGGCGTACTTTAGGTAAGCTAGAGGATGCCAAAAGGACTACTTATTCTTGGGAAAAAGGATAGCTTGTTCCAACTAAGGCCCTTTTGGAACACATAAATTTTCTAAGGAAGCAATTAGATTTCGGCAGTAATTCAAAATAGTTCCTGCATTCCAAATATAGGGAATTTCAACAAAAGTTTCCATGTTACATATTGGGTCTAAAATGGGAAAGGCGAGGGAGGGTCTTATAGGGCCAAAACAGATTCAAAGCGTCAAAGCGTAGTCATTCCTAGGACGTCCATGTGAGGAGAGCGACACGAGAGCCATGCTAGTTTTAGCCAGATTTATGAACCTTGTGTGGAAGTTTCCACACTACAAATGGGGTTTAAAAGGGAACGATGGAGGGTCCTACAGGGCAAAAAAAAAAAAAGTCAGGAAAAAGCATACTGGTAGAGAAGATGAGCGGAATTGTTGTTTTTTTTGGCGAGTATACTGGTAAAGAAGATGAAGTGGAGGATGGACCAGCTTTTGTCTAGCATGCCTGCGAGGACGATGAAACGGAAGGAGCAACTTATGTCTAGCAAGGTAGCAAAGGTGGTGATAAAGAAGGGGTTTATTTTTCCTCTTTTTTTCTTTTAAAAAAGAAAAAGACTACCATTCATTAACAGGGGAGTTTCTATTTCTTTTGTCTAGCATATCAGTAAAGAAGATACACTGATGAAGAATATAAATGTAACATCGCAAGTTTCAGACTTGTGTTTCCAATGTAAGAAAATGAGTAGAAATTAAAAACTTTTCTTACATCTTGTATTTCTTGTATGCCTTGAGCATTTGTTGTAAAGAAGTTATGGAAATACAAAAACCACAAGTCTTTTCATCAACATCTCAGTCTTTAAAAATATTCCTGTCAAATCTTGTGGTCATCTCCGGGGAAATATTTTTCCTAAGTTCTAGGGTTGGTGTGTGACCCCTTTGAAAAAAATTTCACAATTTTTAGAAATTGTTTGAATCTTTTTGGAGGCCAGTCAAACCAAATCAAAATCTGGTCAAACAGAGGACCAGCATCTTGTAGAATTTTTGGAGGAAAATGTATAGCACCAAAAACCCCTGAAAAATTTACTCAAGGTCAATCACTCAGTTAGCAAGCTTCTGTAAAAATCTCATGATTTTTGGAGTTGTTTTGCTACTCCAATTAATTCCCCAAAGAGCAGCTCTTGTTGAAACTCAGATTTGAACCCTAGGTCTGAGTCTGACTCGGACTCGAGTCAGACCCAGCCTTTGGACTCGGTTGAGCCGGCCCTCTAGACCTCCTCGGGCTTGCTCCCCTTGGGCCGTTGGATTCCCATCCAATGCCCCAGACCTCCCCGCTGCTCTGAGTGAGCTCTTGGGCACTCTCAGCCGGTAGATCCTAATCCAGTGGTCAGGACCTCCCAAGGACCTCCTGCCGCCTAGGACCTCCTCTGTCTTGGCCAATCCGGGACGTCCAGGACCACCCCGAGTGCATCAAGGACATCCAGGACCTCCCTCGGCCCTGTTTTTCTTCCTCCCGACCTCCCTGAGGTCTGGTCGTCATGGTTTTCATGCGCTTTGGCGTGTGTCGAAGTCGAGCAGTTGGGAGCAGTGGCCTGTCACTTTTTGGTCCTTCCCAACGCCTCTTTCTGCCATGCATTAATTGTATCAGAGCTTTGCCCTAAAAGAAATCATCCCCTACCTGCCCTTGTCAAATCTAGCAACTCCATGGCAGGGAGTAGGCACCCGAAGGTTGCCTCTGCCCGTGGTCTTGCTCCTGTGGCTACAAAAGACCACTGAGCTCCTCCCTATCTCCTTTAGACTTCCTCTCCCTCCACTAGGCTTCAAGAACCCTAGGCACCACCATTGTCGGGTTTGAAGTTCCCAAGATCACCCGAGCTCCTGTGGTTTAATTGCAACCTTGGCTTGCCCAATTGTTCGATTATCCACCTTGGGCATCTTTTCTAACCAAATCGGTTGGTTTCGGGGAGGCATTGTGGGGACTGTTCTTGAGTCGTCCCTACCTTCTTCCTTGTCTCAGACGAAGTTCACAGTCACCGGAGCACCTCCTTCGGCTTCCTCCTCTCCTCCGAGCTCCTCTGAACCTCATCTTGGCCCTGGTGAGTTCATTCTAGCCTCCTAGAGCTCGAGCACGTGTCAGGTTAGGTCGTAGCGGACCTTTTTCTTGTTTTCGGTTTTGTCAAAAAGTTGTTCATCGCTCCTCTCCATTTCTCGCGGCGTTCGAGCCGTCGCCACGCCAAGAGAGTTAGCCTCGAAGGCCCGCGATGTTATTGTGAGCATAGCGGTGCCCTTGGTTTTCGCCGGTGAGGTCCCCGTCGCCGGCGGTGAGCTAAAAACCAAACCCGTGTTTTGCCGTGTCGTACTTGGGCAGAAATCATAGTCTAATGATTGGCATTAATATTGTCTGAGGTTGCTCATTAATGCTGTCTTGCTGGCAAAATGTGCATGCCTTCTAAGTCCCCGACCTCCTGGGTGTAATCGTAGCCATTAAAGGTCACCCCAAGTTAGATCTGTGCCGTAGAACGCTTTCTGTGTAAACTCTAAGTCTTAGGACCTCCTAGGGTTAATCTCGGCCGTTGAAGACCTCCTCAGATTAGGTCTTGGTCGTAGGATCCTTCTCGTAAAAATCCTAGCGCCCGGACCTTCCCTCTTGTTTTAATCCCAGCCGTCCAGGACCACCCTGGTTAAATCCTGGCCGCTAGGACCACTCCTGCGCAAAAAGACCTCCCCGTAGTCTTTTTGTAACGACCACCCCTAAAGACCACCCTTAGGGTCCTCTTTGTAAAAGACCACCCCTGTTTTTTTATAAAGAAAACCCCGGACCTCCCCCTATTGTTGATCCTAACCGTTAAGACCTCCCTAGGCCCAATCTTAACCGTTAAGATCACCTTCGTGTCTTTGCAAAAAGACCACCCCCTGGACCTCCACCGAGGTCCTCTTTGCAAAAAGACCACCTCGGTCACTTTGCAAAGACCACCCAGGACCTCCATCGGGGTCCTCTTTGCAAAAGACCTCCCACTGGTCCTTTGTTCGGAGGAGCTAAGGACCTCTTTAGAGCAGATCTGAACCGTTGTAGACCTCCCCGTGGAAATCTCAGCCGTCCAGACCTCTCTCTGTTAAACCTTATCGCTCGGACCTCCCTCGATTAAATATGGATCGTTCAAGACCTCCCTTGGTAGATCTTGACCGTCCCAACCTCCTCCGATTAGATCCTCCGCTTGAGGACCTCCCCGTAGCTCTGGACCGTTGGATCTCCATCTAACGGCCTAGACCTCCTCAGCGCTTTAGATCCGTCGGTAGGGATCTTGGCCATCCATGACCTCCCCGAGAGATCCTAACCGTCCAGACCTCCCTCCGTAGATTTAGCCTTAGGACCTCCTTCGGAGATCAGGACCGTCAGATCTTGATCTAACGGTCCCGACCTCCCCTATGCGCGTTGAGCACCTCCACGCGGGATTTTCACGTGTGCTGTGCTACCCCTCGTCTAGACCGTTGGATCTGATCTCAACGGCCCAGACCTCCCTTGTGCGCGCCGTGTGGTGCACTGTGCTTCGAGGTCCGTAGCCGTGCGATGAAGGATCGATGGCCACGACCTCTCCTTTTCCGTCAGTTCAATTAGACCTCCCGAGAGCTCTGTTTTTCCTAAGTATTTTGCCGATCCAAATTTCAAAAATGCATATCTTTATCATTATAGCTCCTTTTTGAATGAATCAAGTTGCAGTAGCTCTGCCATGAAATGAACTTCAATATGAGAATGAACTTAGGCACTTTTCTGTGGCAGAAAATGGAATAAACTGTATTAACTTGTTTCAATATAAACTGTTGTTTAGAAACTCATAAAAATTTATGAAATACATAACCTTTTCCCTGTAGTTCCAAACTGAGCAAACTAAACTTTGTTAAAATTCTCTAGGGATGCACTTTAGTGTAGCATAAGTCTTGTTCTTAATATTGCTTCTGGAAAGTGAAATGTGCTAGTAGTACATCTTAGAAAAATCATAACTAATTCATTTCAACTCCAAATTGTGCAAACTCAGTTTTGCTGTTGTTAGGATACTATTACCTACCCACCATAAAAATTTCAGACCTTAGATCATTCTGGAAATTTATGCCATGAACAGTAACAGATAGGAATTAAAACTGGAATTTTCAGGCTGAGCAAAATTGATTTAGGTATAACTTTTTCATGCTAAGTCCAAATGAAGAAATTCTTGTTCCTAAAATTGTCTAAAATCAACATCTAGCTGCTGTGTAAATTTCATGGGTTTTGGTTGTCCTTTGCTGTTGAGTTCATTTGGTGTTCTTCGTTCTTATTGGTTTTATCGCATTTTCGCGTTAGGTTCCAAAGATTATATTGAGCCTGAGGATCCTCCTCCGCAGCAAGAACAACTCCAGCAAGGCAAGCAGTTTGATCATGTTCATCCCTGTATTTTCAAGTATTTATGTTGTTTACAAATTCTACATATGCATTGCTAGTTTGTGTTAAACTATTATCGTTAGTTGACCTAGTAGATGCATTTCCTTAGGCAAATGATTATCCTCTACTACCATGAGCCTAGGTTATTGCTGTGATTTAGAGTTCTTGGATGAGCTCTTATCACTTAGTAGTCTTGCGGATTAATTGCTTAACCATGCTTAGCTTCCGGTAGAAATGGGCGGTTATCGACTTGTCGATAACCTTGATCACATAAAACATATTATCACTTATGATTTCAGCCTTGTGCCATGTTTACTTGTGAAAACTAAAACCTAAAAACAAAATGATTTAGACTTGGGCACAATGTTATGTTGGTGTGCTTCTGGGTGTGACTGGAATGGTTCCCGGGTCATTAATGACCGAGTTACTTGCGCCACCGTACTGAGCATTTTGCGTGCTAACCACACTAGAGGGTATGAGACCTCTCTGGACTTAGTACTTTGGCGTGTATTGGCTTCGGGTCGCAGGGAGTCGCATGAGGGATGGTGCTGGGAGCATTGCAGTGTCCGAAAGGCTTCCCCCGTGATGGCTCGTTGTCTTTCGGCTTGCAATGTAAGCGTATGGATTTTGATCCATACGAGCGGCTCGTGGTTAATACACAATATTGGAAAACGTCTCGTAGGACTTAGCCGTGCTGGCATACCTTCGGAAGTGTGCTTTGTGGCTTAAAGGCGGTCTGAAGTGTGGGTACATTGGTACACCCCTGCAGGGTTAAAACTATTCGAATAGCCTCGTCCTAGGTTATGGACACGCTCGGATACGCCCCGTGAGAACTAGACTTCAACCTTTTAATTAAAACATGATGGGTGGTACGAATCGGGGATTCGTGCTATGTTTTGGTGGCTGTTGGGATAGTCACTTCCAGGTGGTTACTTGTAATTATCATTATTTCACTGTTATTTTAACCATAAAACAGATTTGTAAACTTGCTTTTAAATGTATTACATTATTGCAAATAAAGTTGGCTCTGTGCAAAATGAGACATATGACCTCCACTTAAATAAGCCTGCATGTAGCATATGAATAGGTCTGCTATTCCACACGTCAGTCTTGCGAGTACCTTGTGTACTCAGTTGTCTTCCTTAAATGTATTTGTTGCAGAGGAAGAAGGTGAGCTCGAAGGGCCTCACTTTTGTGAGCTGTGTTGTGGTAGTATTTGGGGCGACTA
Organism: Ampelocalamus luodianensis; assembly: GCA_036346255.1. Lineage (NCBI taxonomy): Eukaryota > Viridiplantae > Streptophyta > Magnoliopsida > Poales > Poaceae > Ampelocalamus > Ampelocalamus luodianensis. Next base: position 8,601,975 of record CM070627.1, on the reverse strand, counting down.
GCTTGGCTGGCCGGTCGGTTGCCTTGTGGGTTATGTTGGCTAACCGGTTGACTTTTGTTCTTAGCCATCTTATGGCGCTTTTGCTTCCGCTGTTATTCTGGTATATTGTGTTATTTGGCTGGTCGGCTCTTTTGTAATAACTTTACTTTATGTATGTCGTTGTTGAACTTAGGCCCTGTTTGGTACAGCTCCGGATTCTCATTTTTCAGATTCTGCTCCTGATTCTCTGAGAATCTACTTCTCTGAGAATCTGGAGCTCCCTGTTAAAAGCGTTTGGCTGGTTGGTTGGCTCCCAAAACCAGATGAGGGGGATTAGAGGCAAATAGACTATGTTACCCCTGGTTGTAATAATTCAATTGTATTTGCGTCTTTCTCCTATGTATTTGTACTTAAATTACAGAATTTTTTACCTTAAATGTATTTAGGTCATATGAATGTATACACGTTGTATCTTTACACAATGCGGAGTTATATTACATTTACACTTCATAATGGATTACAAGCGTGTATAAGCAAATTTTATCTTTGTTGTCATCTGTGATAGATGAAGCTAGAGATATCGCATTTATATCGTAAAAGTGTTCAAATGATTATTAAATGATATTACGTACAATTATTAAAATGATAAATGAGTCATAAAAAAGACCAAAAAAATTCGCAAGTAGTTTGTCCATCATCACGAAAGAGCAATTGCACTTGCAAGGTCATCACGGAAACTATCCATGGATGTAGCACTAGTTTGCGGCGTTGGCGCATCCGATGCATCCCGAGAAATGACATATTTGGCATATCTTGATGGTATTGTGGGCACGTAATTAGGATCCGATCGAACCTCGAAAATGCATGTCCGTGACGCATGTTCACGTATGAAGTTGTGGATTCCCATGGTTGCTGCAACAATCATCTTTTGCTTGGACATAGGAAAGCTCGGCATCTTAAGAAGAATTCTCCATTTCATCTTCCATACACCAAATGACCTCTCAATTACGTTGCGAACACTCGAGTGCAAATGGTTGAATTTCTCTTTCTCACCACTAGGAGCAACACCTCTCCGAAATTCTGGAACATGATACCTTTGGCCCTTGTATGGCGCTAAGTACCCAGGCCTGTTCGGATAACCAGCATCGACAAGATAATATTTACCTGCAACATAATCTGAAAAATTCATGTATATCAACATCAATACATGAACATTACAAGTAAATATTTTTGTAAACGATCTGAAGCAAAGAAAATTACCTGTGGAGGATGTGGAAAGACTTCCGGTCTACATCCAATGCATGATAAAGCACACTAGTATCGTGCATAGCTCTGGTTGTCCAATAGATGCGTATGTGAAGCGCATGTCAAAATCACATACCGCCATGACATTACGTGTTGCGGTTCTGATCTACCAATATATCTAATTAGATCTTCCGAGCAACGATTTGCAAGAATGTGTGTACCATCGATAGCTCCAATACGATCTTTGAAATGCGGCCACATCCTTGATCATTTCTAATTCTCACGTGAACCGTAGAAGTTTGGATCCTTTGGCCTTACAAAATCTACTGAGACATTCGACCACACATTGCAAAACCTCATCAAACTTCACGCTAATTGTCTCACGAATGCTTGAACCGATTCTGCACTCTTCGGTTAGATTCACGACCACCACATATGTATAGGAAAAGAGCTAGTGCTTCAATTGAACTTGTATGTGTAGATGATTTCAAATCATATGTACTCACCAAAAGGTCATGTAGACTGTGAAAGATCGTAGCATTCATACGAAACATGTGGTAGCTTTCCCCCGGAGTGGTCAAAGTTTCTTTCACCCAACCCATTCCACTAAGCCGAGAAGTCCTATGCTCATTCTTGTCCAAGTAAGTTGAGTGATAATTATCCATGATAATTGCGATGCTTGAGGTGACTTGACATGTCTTGCGACAGACGCATCATCTGTACGTCACACTCATGTTCCTCATCTGATAAAATACTCCCTTCACTATCGCTTTCAGAAGACGACATCTGTACATGAACATACAAAAACACAACAACATAAATGGCAATTTAAAAATACATGAGCACGCATTGGGTCGAAATAACAGTTTATAACTAGTGAAAAATGTCTTATTATCCAAAAAAAGGTCTTACAACTAATAGAGAAATAGAGAATAATATGGGCGAATACAAAATAAACTACTTGTAGTAATGTCTACAGAATCATCCTAACGTTACAATAAATTTTCTATTTGCCGTACTTGGCATCGTACTTCCTTTTGAGCCATGCAAATCGTTCTTCACTACTGCACAAGGTCATAAACATTTCTCTTTGCTCCTTCTTGACGAAAATTTCAGATGCAATGAAGTGCTCATTACTCCCATTAGTAGCACCACATTCTTTCACCGATTCCATTACATCCTTGATGCTGCACACCGAGTTTTCCTCTCTCTTTTTTGCAAATGCTTCAAAAGATGCATGCGACTTCTCGTTCAACTCAAGAATTCTTCTCAGTTGATCTTGCATGACCACAGAACCACTCTTCGGTTTCTTCCCCTTATCAATGCTAGGGCCACAAGCTCGCTTTCCTTTCCTACCAATTGGTGATTCATCTTCACAATCACTGTTATATTTGTCGTCGCACTCATCTTCAAGCTCTTCAATATCAATAGTCGTCGGTGCACACAGGGCTTTGAGGCAATGTTCCCATTGCAGGAGACCAATGGTCTTCACCGGTGTTGCGAATGTCGTCAAATATCTTGGACAACAACTCCTCATTTTGAAGTCCAGCCTTCTCAAACTTGGAACATCCTTTATATTCCTGTCAATGCCAAGTGTTACACGTTAAACCTTCACTAATAATTGAGCTAGGTGTGTACATTAGTGCATTTACAAAATAGGTAATGAGTAATAACATACTTTTTTTAATTTCTTCCACCGTTCGGCGGTGGCCTTTATTGTATTCTTTTCATGGTCCCAACCTAAGCCTGTCTCCTTTGTCTTCAATTTCCTCCAAATATTGTAATCGTTCTTTAATTTATCCCATTTGTTCTTTAATTGCAATTTTTTGTATTGCAGCCCAGTCTTCTCTGCAAATTTTTGTATCACAAGAGTATACCCTGGATTGTTCAAATGGGTACTCGGACGATTGCCTGCCTCTACTTGTTCAACGAACAATTCACACACTATCCTAGTGTTCTCGTCGTTCCACTCAGCGTTATCAGCCATCTGCATATATAGCCTATTAATTTTGTTTACCAAATTGATATCAACAAGAAGATATTGACATCAACGAGCAGCCAAGAAAAAGAAATGTTAAAGTGGGTAATGACCCTGAGAAGAAGGATATCATAAGTTGTACAGTGATGCCTACAAGCATATAATTGATGAGATAGCTATCTATTCAGCTGATAAAAATAGGCTACATATATAGCAAACCTATTGTAGTGACTCAAATTCGTGCTAAAATCATCTGTTTTACATAGCGTACAACTTGCCATTAACTCTTCCAATCTGTAACAATATGTCCAGATAACCGAAGAGGGAACACAAATTCACTTCTAGGCTAAACCACAACCTCAGTGGTAGTCATGTCATAACATTCAGAGCGCACATGTTATAGCATGTTGTAACATGTATTGCTAGCTATTTAACTTCTAGGCTCATACTTCAAACATACAAAACCGTAACCCCATGGGCTCCTCATACAAACATACAAACATGCATAAGCGAGGCGATGCATAATTTCACTCTGCCTATATTTGGAGCGGCATAAATCAATAACATAAGCATTAGAGAACCATATTAATTGGTAATATCGGGAACACAAGTCTAAATGGAACTTTCACATGAAACAATTTCACTTCACTCAAGTTTTATGTTACTTCACTCTGGTTTATACAATGAACAATCAAGTGCACTTCACTCTCGATTTGAAAACCGACATTACAAAAATCAAGTTATTTCGACCGCCAATCGGAAAAAGCGGATTTCAATCTTGATTTAAGAATAAAGAAATATCTGCGCATCTGCAACATGCTTTGCACTTCACTCGGTTCTCATAGCCAAAGGCATAGCCGAACACGAATCATAGCCTCTACATATTCAAACACATTATCCAATCATAGAATCAAAATGCACTTTGGCATGCCACACTCTCTGATTTTGGACAAACAAATGATGAAACGAAAAATCAACAACTAATTTGACACATCATCTCAGCTAAATATATTTGGAGCAGGGAACACAAGTGTAAATGGATACGCGACATCATATCAAATGGATACACAAGTGTTGTGAACATCGCCCTATCTTTTTCTTCGGCAGCAAAGACATGAAAGGAATACTATCCAGACTTTGATGGATCTTTTCCATACACTGACCAATCAGGAAGGGGACCATGTACACTCATTTGAGCAACAACAAAGAGATGTCCACATTTTGGCCATCAAACAAGTCTTTCATAAAGCCTAGCTACTAGGTATTCTTTGCATACATAATTCTTCACGAAATACATCAGTGGCATATTGCTTCCAGATGAAAGAATAGTTTTCAGCAAATACATGACGATGATAAGCTATACAAATGGATTTCAATAATGAAGCAACCAGAGGAGACTTTTAATCCACTTTCAGTACTGACATTACAAAATAACTACTGATTTCTACATGTAGAGATGATAATCTGAACAAGAAATCTACACTAATTGCAATCATTCACAATATTCACAGATAATCACAGATTCAAACACATATCCAATCACAGAATCACAGCCAAAGGGAGGAGTAGGGAGGGCAAGGGGCAGGGGGACAGAGGCGGCGAACTGATGTCGGCCGACGAACAAGAAGGAGACGAAGGGAGGAGTAGGGAGGGCAAGGGGGACGGCCGGATCTAGAGCTCTACCTTCACAGGAGTCGGCCGGTGGTGCTCGGGAACGGCGGCGGCGAAGAAGGTGGGGAGCGTCGACGACCTCTAGGGTTTCCTCGGTCGGCGGTCGTCCTCTTCTCCGGGCGGTGGATTCCGGGTCTGGCGGTGGCGCAATGGAGGACCGGCGGGTGCACCGGGGCGGATCTGCGCGCCTTCGAGGGCGAGGCGGCGCGCTCTTGGTCGGAGGTGATATCGTGTCGGGCGTGAGAGAGGAGGGAAGGGAAGCCTCGCGTGGGCGTCTCGCGCAGGGCATCGCTCGGGGGTTAAGTGAGGGGCAAACGGCGGGTAAATAAGATAAACTTCAGTGGGTTTTTTCCTTCTATCAAGTTGGATTCTCACGAGAATCCAAGGAAAGGCTGCTTCACCTCGCTAGTGTATTTTTGAGACAGCTCCACGCAAGAATCAGAATCGAGTGGTTTTGAGAATCAGTGTGTTTGGTATGACTCCACGAGAATCAATTGAGAATCTGAGAGTAGAAGCTGTACCAAACAGGGCCTTAGTGTTAATTGTTGTATGGAAATGATGTATGATTTTGTGATGATGAGCGTGTGCTGCAATTCTGGGAAGCACATGTCTATCGAGGCTTAGGATATTTAATTAGTAATGCTAGAACCATATGGAGGTTAAGTATTACTAGTTAAATACTCCGGGTCCTCACAGAGTTGGTATCAGAGCCATACTGACCGTAGAAACCCCTAGCTTGGTCGCCTTTAGGATAGTTGGAAACTTACTTTCAAATGGTTCATGAAGATTTAAGTAAGTTCTCAGATTTTACTCCTTACCTATCTTAGCTTGCTCATCTCACCTTGCTCTTGATCAAGTTTTGAAAAAGTTGTTCCTCTCTTCCTTTTAAAAGCTAGCTACTTATCGATTAACTTTGGTTTTGGGGGAACCATGAGAGCTTTAAATTGAGTCTTGGTTGTTTTGGTGCGAAGATTAGGAGATGCTGGAAGTGAAGGGTTCGGCCAAGAGCTTGGAGAAAGAAATCTGGACAGCAAGCAAGAAATTCTGGACAACTAGCTCTTAATTAGTAAATAGTGTTAAAAATGAGAGGTTAATCCAACTAAAACTCGTGGGAACAAAATGGTAAGAAGTGATATGAATTAGCTAAGTGTCTGACCCTCATTTAGGTGATTTTACCTTGCTTTTTAGTTGTGTTAAGCCAAGGGATGATTTCTGAAATTTTACCTTCCTAAACTGATTGCTCGTTCTTCCATACGAGTGAGTCATACTGGCCAGTTTGAGCTTGATGTTTGACAACACAGGATCATTTGGTTGCACTTCACGAATCTGCTTCTCCAGGGTAGACTGTACTTCCAAACTGGCCACAAATCATTCAGATATGACTTCTAGCTTTAGCTTCTGAAACTCGTCTTGAAGTTCTGAACAAAACTCTTCCACTTCCAACGTATTGCAGTAACTCTTACGACTCAAAGCATCTGCAACTACATTGGCTTTTTTGGGATGGTAGTAGATTCCAAGATTATAATCTTTGATCAATTCTAACCATCTTCTCTGTCTCATGTTCAAATCTGACTGAGTGAAGATATACTTCAGACTCTTATGATCTGTATAGACTTTACAACGATTACCGATGAGATAATGATGCAAAATATTTAAAGCATGAACTATGACAGCTAATTCCAGATCATGAGTAGGATAATTCTCCTTGTGAGGTCTTAATTGCCTTGACGCATAAGCGACAGCTCTTCCTTCTTGCATCAGGATGCATCCTAATTCTTGACGCGAAGCATCACAATAAATATCGAAATCCTTACGAATATCTGGCAAAATCAACACTGGGGTTGATGTCAAACGCTTCTTCAATTCTTGAAAACTTTCTTCACAGGCTGGGATCCAAGTGAACTTTTTCTCCTTCTTCAACAATTGCGTAAGAGGCTTAGCAATCGATGAGAATCCTTCGATGAAACGGCGATAATAACCTGCCATTCCCAAGAAACTATGAATCTGAGTTACAGTCTTGGGCTGCTCCCAATGTAACACTGCTACCGCTTTAACTTTACCGGGGTCAACTGCTACTCCCTCGGCTATCATCACATGACCTAAAAATCAACTTTCTTCTTCCAGAAATCACACTTACTGAACTTGGCATACAACTGATGCTCTCTGAGTTTTTCCAAGACTATCCTTAGATGTTCGGCGTGTTCTTCCTCCGTCTTGGAGTAAACCAAAATATCATCAATGAATACGACTACAAACTTGTCCAAAAATTCCATGAATACCTTATTCATCATGTTCATGAAGTATGCAAGGGCATTAGTCAGACCAAAGGACATAACTAGGAACTCATAATGTCCATATCGCATTGAAAAAGCGGTCTTCGGTATATCCTTAGGACAAATCTTCAGCTGATGGTAACCTGATCGCAGGTCGATCTTTGAGAACACTCCGGCTCCTTTCATCTAATCAAACAAATCATCAATCCAAGGTAGTGGGTACTTGTTCTTAATAGTAACCTCGTTGAGGGAACGGTAATCAATACACATCCTCATGCTGTCATCTTTCTTCTTGACAAACAACACTGGCGCTCCCCATGGCGACGAACTAGGTCTCACGAAACCTTTCTCAAGAAGTTCTTCTATCTGCTTCTTCATCTCTACCAATTCATCGGCTGGCATCCGATAGGGTCTTTTTGAAATTAGTGCTGTCCCTGGCACTAGATCGATGACAAACTCAATGTCACGGCCCGGTGGCATTCTTGGTAATTCTTCTGGAAACACATCCGGATATTCGCTGACGATTGGTACCTCTTCTAAAGAAAGGGTCTTTAGGCTGTGCACTAACAGATGTCCATCCCGAACTGAGGTGGCTAGAAATTTACCTTGTTTCCCTTGGTATCTTCGACTGTTACGGTTCTTCGGCCACAATCTAGCACAGCTTTGTGCTTGGATAACCAATCCATGCCAAGAATGACATCTAAGGCTTGAGTATCTAGAACAATCAGGTTGGCTAGGAACTCAACTCCAGCTATGAGTAACTTAGCTCCTAAACATCCCACCTTAGTGCTTAGCTCTGCTCCAGGCGACCGTACTAACAGAGTATGCTTAAGATGAACAACTTCCAGATTATTCTTGGTTGCGAAAATTCTAGAAACAAACGAATGCAAAGCTCCAGAATCAAACAAAACTGATGCAGGTAATGAGTTAACCAGAAACTTACCCAGTACAACGTTCGGTGCTTCTTGAGCTCCTTCCAGAGTGACGTGGTTGACACGGCCTTTGGCCACAAACTGCGGTGCTCCTCCGGCTTGACTGACAACTTGTGAAGCTCCTTGGTTGATGCTGGCGCGGCGCGTTTTAGGCGGCGTAGCTCCAAGATTGAAGCGTCACGGAGTGATTGTCCCCTTCTGCGGGCCTTTGGCAAAATTTCTGGTGGCGACAAGCATAATGGACTCTTGATCCGCTGCCGGTTGCTTCCCGAGTTGGGGTTGGCAGTGCGGGTTGTGGAAGTTACGGCGGTGGGCGGGTCTTTGAAGTTGGTGCAGTGCCACTGAACGAATTTCTGCGGTGGAAACCGGTTAAACTATGGGGAACCGTCCTTATCTTCTGCTGTGACTGATGGTTTCCTTGCCGAGCCATCCGGCGCTTACGGTTATCTTCGGTTCCTTGCGTTTGTCATCTAGAACAAAAGCTTTATTGACCGACTCACGAAAGTCGGGAAAGTATGGCGATCGATCGACTTGTAGTCGATTAACGACCCCTTGAAAGTGACTTTGACGAGCCTTGTCCGTGGCGACATCCTCTGCTGCATAGCGAGCTAGCTGGAAAAACTTGTTGAGATAGTCGGATATCGACATAGCTCCTTGCTTGAGAGCGCGGAACTCATCCTTCTTCAGATCAATAATACCTTCCGGTACATGATATTGACGAAATGCTGCAGAAAACTCTTCCCAGGTGATATTCTATGGCGTCTCATGAGCGGCACAGAAGTTCTCCCACCATTCAGCAGCTATGCCCTCCATCTGGTGAGTAGCGTACAAAACCTTCTCATGGTCGCCAGCCTTTGGGTGATCGACTTCCTTTCAATAACCCGAAGCCAATCATCTGCTTCCACTAGGGAGACGTGTCCAGAGAACGTTGGTGGACGAGTCCTCATAAACTCCGCAAGTTTAGATGGTCCATGGTGTTCTTGAGCAGCTGGGGCTCCATGCTGATGATTGTTGTTGTTGTTGATCTGATTGCTCATGGTTTGTATCTGATTCATCATGGTATTCATTAGTTAAGTCTGTGCTGTCATGAAAGCTCCGAAATTTTGCAAGTCAATCAGGGGTACTTGTGGTGGAACTGCTCCTACGGTTGGTTGCTCATTGCCTCCCGGTGCTGGGGTACCGGAACCACTTGCAGCAGTCTGACGAGTTTGAACCATCTGATGAAGCTCCATGGGTTAGATGAGGTAGCAAGCACAAGATGAGTTAAGGACTAAGAAGGGGTAGGTTAAACCCAACAAAACACAGCTCAAGAAACTCAAACGAAACATTTTTATTAATTAAGGTCTTAGCATGGCTGCAACAAATGCCTAAGGGCCTTTGTAGCTCATACTCGCACACAAAAGAAACAACGACCTAAGCACACAAAACTACCGCCTAAAGGGCGACTCACTAAACTGAATGGCTAAGCCTGACAAACTGAAACTTAAGACCAACTACTCAAGAAAGCCTCCATAGCCGCGGCAGCGCTCCTGCCGGCTGTAGACTCGGAAGTGAGCCGACATCCTAGCAAACTGATCCTGATGCCCCGGAACTGGTGTAGCAGGAACAGGCGTTCTTGGTGCAACTGGCTCAGCTGGCTCCTCTGGCTCTGCGGCTCCTCCTCGCTCAACTGGACCTTCCTCTGGATCTTCTTTGGGATCCTCCCCGGGGTCTTCTCCTTCTTCGTCATCTTCCCCATGGTCATGCTGTTCGTAGAGAATCTCTTGCAGAATAGCGACCTTTTCTTCAGCTCTCTGTAAGGTCTCATAGACATGATCTAGCTCTGTGATAGTCCTCTCCAATACTTCCTCCCGGTGGCCTGAATCAGGCGAGGTGCACGACTGTAGCATTGCTCTCTTCCTCAGTAGATAGGTAGCGTGCTGGCAAATCTATTGCTACAACTCTGGGGTGGTAACGGCAGACGGTGTCTTGAAGTTCCCGTGCGTAGATGTTGCAGATACGTAGCATGGCCAAGCATGACGACTCCTGGATGCCCTCCAGCCAAGTGATCTTCCTTACAGAGATGTTCGAAGGCTGACTTGCTTTGTCGTTCCCCCTGGCGTAGATCGTCAGACAACAGATTACTCCACGGTCTCGTCCATTCACGATCCAGTTGTTGCCGACGTAAAATGGATGATAAAAGCCTCCAAGAACCTGTAGCAGCTTCCAAAGCTCAGCGGCGTATCCTTCCGTGCGTTCACCATAGCTCTGGAGACGAGGCATCTGTCAAGACAGACGAAGGGGATAAGAGCAACTTAAAAACAGCTGGAAGAGAAAAGATTATAGCAATAGTTGAGTCGAGAGAGATATGACAAGAGTTAAGCAATTAATTAGTCTTGCAAGTTAATTTTGTTTTTAGAAAATAATTTTGAACACTCTAAAGATGGCCGATCTAGCTAAGGTCAAGACCTACAGTCAGTATGGCTCTGATACCACCTCTGTTGGGACCCAAAATTACGATTCTGGAACCTTCTGTGTATAATGCACTAGTCCAGGATCACGCTAGTGCACACAGTGTCAACAGAGGTGAATATCGATCCACATAAGCGATAAATAAAGTAAACGATTAGTTTGAATAATAAATACTGGTTTTGACCTTATGGTCGAGTTTACACTTATTGAGCCACGCAGGGCTAACAGAGAATAAAATAGCAGCGGAATAGAAATAACTTCAGCGTAGATCCCATCAATTCACCACAACCAACCAATTGGGATCCAGACCTTAACGATCAGCAACCTTCGACGAACTCCTCCTCGAAAGCAGGCGTAGACTCCTCTTTTTCTATAGGTTTGGGCGCAAGTTTTACAACAAGCGTGAGTACACAACCATACTCGCAAATCATACCACAGAATACAATTTATAGATGCAGGCTTATTCCAAAAGAAAAAGCTTCTGTGGTTTTTTTTTGTGTGCATAAAAGCAACATTTGTAATTGAATACAATAATAGATTGAAAGCATAATTCAAAACAAATAGACAATATTAATTTAACATTTGATTTCACAAAGACACAAAGTTAAACAGATTATTTCACATAGCCATATGACTTAAATCACATAGATCCCATCCCAAACATTTTATGAAAACTACCCCTCGTGTGAAATCCCTGAGCATGTCCATGACCGCGGATGCGGCTATTCGAATAGATTGATTTAACACTCTGTAGAGTTTGTACACTTTACCCACACGATACAACCAGTATAGCTAGCACTAATCGTAACAAAACAGTTCAGAAACTTCATCCCAAACATTGACATTCCCAATGTGCTTTACCGCCAGACTAGCCCACAAAGAATGCTAGTCCAACACACACCGCTGGACAGGGATGCGGCGAACCGTCTCGCAATGCAACTACCAAGTAGTCACACCTCCATGCTGTCACACGGCCTAACCTATCCACCTGAACATCAATGTCGAGACTCCATAACCTACTATATTAGGCCCGTCCCATCAGGCATGTGGTCGTACAGTAAGGCTCAGTTCAGTGGCGCACAAAGTTAAGTCCTTAATTGACCAAGGCAAGACATCCAAAATCTAACTATGTCACACAGATTAAATCCCATGCACATAGCCTCCACCATATCACACAGTATCCACCACTTGCCTCAGTCTAAATGCTTCCCCACCCTGTTGGTTAAGTGCAACATATGTCATTCATAAAGTAATAGCACACAGTGCACACAGTTTTAACACATAGTTCCATAGTCACTTAGTCAAGTTTATAATTACAACTCACATGAGATGATGACTCGTGGCATAGCTAAGCAATCTACTCGTATCTAACCAACCCACGTTGGTGTTACAATAATACCAACTAAATAAACCAATCTAGGGCGACAAGGGATTATGACATACAAAGCCAAAGTGGTAATAACAGATTGGATAATAACTATACCCAAAAGTATTTAAATAAATAATTAAAGTAGAATGCAATACTTTGAAACAAAGTAATTTGAAAACTGGGTTCAATATGATCAAAGGTATGGCTTGCCTTGGAAAAGGTCTAGGTACTAGTCTTGATCTTGAGGTGCTCCTTCTCCAAAATTCCCTGACGTATCGACGTCTACTCGCAAACGAAATAAATAAATAAAACAAATAAATAATAGAGGCAAAACAAACTCCAAAAATTAATTACAAATCTCAGATAAATATATCTCGAATTTAGATGAATTTAGGAATTTGAATGGGCTCAATTGGAGTTCGGATGCAAAAGTTATGGCCTCTAGAAGTTTCAATCTAAAAGAAAACCCTAATTTTGGATTTACTGGAATTTCCGAATTATTTCTTAACAGAAAAATCGGATTATTACGCAAGCATGACGTCAGCATGACGTCAGCCCTTGGAGTTTCGGAATAAAACAAATCAGAGAAAATCCCGACATGTGGGGCCCACATGTCGACGGCTCAGTGCACCGTGGATCGAGTGCACAGAGGTTTCGGATCTGGGCTGGGTCGGACTGCCACGTAGGCGCTGACTTGTCAGGCCACGTGTGCAGACACGGAGGCACAGGGATTAGGTGGCGGCTGAGCTTGCGTGCCACGGTGGCAGGGATCTACGGTCGAGATGGCTCAACACCGGCGAGACGAACGGTGGTGACTGGCGGCGCAAGGAGGTCACCGCTCGCATGCTGGTGTAATACTCCGGAAGTGTGAGAAGCCTTTAATCGGGATAATTAAATTTAATCGGTAGAGATTATTTTAATCGGGGAAAAGTTTATTTCAGAAATCATCAAAAACAAGAAAAAGAGAGGGCTTTTCCGCTTTTCACACCCACTTGGGCACAGGCCTTGGCCCATTTGGCCTTGTAGTGGCCGGCCAAAGGGGGGGAGGTGCCACCCTCCCAAACCCTAGCCGCCCTCCCTTCCCTCCTCCCACTTGCACCGCCTCCCTGCTCCCTTGCGCCTCCCCTCTGTCCAGGCTGCTCCCTTGCGCCTCCCCTCTGCCCAGGGTGCTGCTCCCTTGCGCCTCCCCTCTGTCCAAGCTGCTGCCCTTTGCGCAAGAAGGAAAAAGAGAGGAAGGAGAAGAAGGAGAAGAAGGAGAAGAAGGAGAAAAAGGAGAAGACGATCTTGCGTGGGGATTGGTTCAGCAAGCTCTAGCGGTTCTACAAGGGTAACGAGATGCCTTCCCCGCTGTTTGATCCGTAGTAGATGCGAAACCGATTAGAATTGTTGGATAAAAGTTTGGCTGCAGAAGATTAGATTCTGTCCAGTACCTTGCGTGGGTAATTTCGTGTATTTAGAGGCTGAATTTTAAGATTCCATCTCCTAAAGTTATGTGGGATCTGTCGTTATCTTTCAGTAGCCGCAAAGATCACTCAATTCCGAGGTCTGAGTCAAAAGTTATGGTCGATTTAGTATCTGCTGCCAGAAATCTGACGAGAATAATCTGTCTGGATATTTCCTAAAATATGAAAGGGAAATTGGTAGAATCTGAAAGTTCACACAACTAGGTTATTGTAGATAATTCGATAACCTTTTCATATTGATAAAGAACGATCAATTCGGAGTTATCTATTAAAAGTTGTGGTCATTTTAGTTTTGCTGTTCGAACGTGTAGGCAGTTTCTGTACTGAAAGTTCAAACAATGGTTAGCCTTTTATTTTGGCAGAATTGGATTATCGTGTCAACTAGAGTATTGTAGATTAGTTAGCTAAGAATCTATAGAAATTGGGTATACCTCTTTTCGACTTCCAGTTCATGAGTTATGTCAATTACCGTGCTGCTGTCCGAAACAGTATATGGTAGGAAGCGTTGTTTTTCGTTTCACTTTGTAAACTCGATTTGAGTCGTCGAGAAGCGGTGTAGAACGCCGATTAGTAGCGCTGAGTATATTATGTCCTTATTGAAATTATTTTACTTGTTTAGGAGGTGAAGCCTCAGGTTTAGGAGTATCACCTTGGCCGGCTAACGCGTCGCATCGTGGAAGGCAAGTAAATGTAGCGGTTGTGCTACGGTTTAACCCGTTACTCTTAGTACTTGCACTATGTATGATTGACGTAATGTTAAATGATATGCCATGGTTACATGTTTTCTAAGTAAGAATGTGGTAGCAAGATATTAATCAATTGCTATGTTTGGATGAGTTTAGGTAGTATTGTGGTAATTTGCTTAATGAGCCAAACGCGGAATATGAAAATAAACTCAATGTGGACATGTTGATAATTCCTTGTGGTTACGTTCATGATGATCATGTTGTGGTCTATGTGGTAGAACTCCCTTTAGATCGACTGATTTTGATCTTGGTGAATCGAGTGGGGGTTATGTGGTAATGGTCTTATGACACAATGGTATTGTGCTTAATGAGACACATGTGGATTATGAGGAAGTATTCGTGATGAGTATGTTGTTGACCTTCATGGTTAAATTCTTGTGGTTTATGTTAATCATATCATTCATGACATGTCATAACATTTGCATTGTGGATGTCGCCGCTTATAGCGCGACCGTCATCAGTACAACATCGTGCATTGCCGTGGGGCGATGCACACTTTACCTTATTGGGTAAAGGTGCAGTGGAGCATAGCATGCATATGCATTACATTGTGGAAAGATCATTTGCATACTTATGCAATATATTGAGGTGAAGTTATTTTGCAAACAAACGCAACTTCATAGTTGCAATTTGGAAATTGACTCATGAGAGTCTCTTGTGGTATGAGTAATGTGGTTGTGGTTGTGGAATGGGGTTCATCCCTTGTGGTATGGTAGAGGTTGTGATTGTGGCATGAGATTCTTCTCTCTTGTGGTAATTGTTGATAGCAGTTGTGGATGCGAGAAATAGTAAAGTTATGAGGTAAAATATGTTAATACTTTATTGTCATTGGTAGTGGTAGTGGTGATTAATATGAAGCAGTTGATCAAGATTCAATTGTTAATATTTTACTATCATTGGTAGTAAATATGGTTGAGGCTATAATTGTGATCATTATGGGAATTGGATATTGATGCTTAATATCTTTGTAGTTTATTTAGCTTGTAAATGAATGTGGATTCACATTATGGATGTGGACATATGGATACTTTAATGATATTGTATATTTGTTTGTAGTCTGAATAGCCTGTTAAACAGTTTGCTTGCTGAGATTTTTATCTCACCCTTGTTCCCCCCCCCTACAGGAGATTGTTGAGCATTCATGGGATGGGTAGAGAGGCACCACAATAATGCACATGGTTCATCAACTCATGTTGTAATAAAGTTGATGAAATTCTAGCCAAATGCTTAACTATTTGTGGATGATTATGTTATTTAATAAGGATGGACTTGTGAACCATTCTTTGATTAATCTGCTAGAGGTTGTTTAATTATTGAACTTGTTACCATTATCTTTATTCCCTTAGTTGTTTATGCTTCCGCTTAATGCTTCTTGTCTAGAGATGTTGCCGAAATAATTTATCTTGAAATTATTGGCTAGCTGTAGAGTGGTTTAGTAGCATTCCAGGGTAATGTGGGTCCTGGGGTGTTACAGCTGGTGCCCGAACGAACACATCTGATGGCTCCGATGCGGTAATGGGTGGCGGCA
This sequence comes from Ampelocalamus luodianensis, assembly GCA_036346255.1. NCBI lineage: Eukaryota > Viridiplantae > Streptophyta > Magnoliopsida > Poales > Poaceae > Ampelocalamus > Ampelocalamus luodianensis. The sequence continues at coordinate 8,586,340 of CM070627.1, read as the reverse complement.
AAGGCTTCGACGTCAACGAAGGCGACGATGATGACTCGGGTCGACGGCTAAACGGCGGCGGGGACCTCCGGTGGGGTTTGGAGTGTGCGCATCGGGATCGCAAGGACCAGGCGATGCTCACGAACCACTCGCAAGACCCAAAGGTCATCGGCGGCGGCCGGAACATGGCGGCGACAAGTTGACGGCGCAGCAACTAGAGCCCCTACGGTGCGGTGACGCTACGAAGCTCTCCTGATGACGAGGAGGTGCGCACCAGACGAAGCATGACGTGGCAAACTCGGAGAGGTACTCGATGAGGATTGGAGCTCGTCGTCGGCGACCAATTCGTCGAAGAACCGAAGTGGTGGCACTAGGGCATTAGTGAAAAGGCGGCTAGGGTTGGGGCGAACCTCGTGACGCGGTCACGGCATTAAATAGGGCCCGGAAGCGAGGAATCCGCGAGCGGCACGGCGGCGCAACGCGGCTCGGACACGGACTGATGAGTCCAGGATCAAGATGATGCTGACACGACATGCGGGGTCCACAAGGTAGCGGGTGAGGCTCAGCACGGGCGCGTGCAAAACGGCGCAACAGCGGCTGACTGGTGGGGTTGGTTGCGGCTGCGCGTGCGGGAGCTGGGCTTTGCGTCGAACTGGGCCGGAACGAAGAGGAAATGGGCC